>CAWUFW010002919.1:0-1200000 GCA_963921515.1 Calotriton arnoldi
GGTAGTGCAGTGGTGTTTTTGTAGTGTAGGGGGTCATGTTTTAAGATGCAACGCTCCAATACCTGACCAGTCTGCACTACATAAAACTGCAAAAAAACTAAAAATAAAAAGTGTTTTTCACACTTTTGTCATTGGGCTATATGTGGGCTACATCTGGGTAATATTTGTGCTACATTTGGGCTCTTTTTTCACTGGTGGCCATCTTGGAAGACTTCTTTGTTATGAAGTTTCCTAATTTCCTCATTTACTGCAGTCTCCTCAGTAGGAAATGCTTTCAGTTTTTTACTTTGATTCCATCAAGAAGGCATTCAGATGTGTCACACATTTGCCATAAATTCAGAATGTTAGCACTCTAGTTGTTCATTAGATCACTGTAGTAAAGCTACTGCTCACCAAGGAGTTAACTGGAAGTCTACTGCTGGTATTGAAAGTGATTGTTTCAGTCTGCATGTCAGAATTGTCTAATGAAATAGAAGAGGATTTGAGATCTCACTTAAAACATGCACTAAATTTTCTTTTGCAGCACTAACCATAATTTCTATGGCAAAATGAACCCCCTCATTTTGTTCCTTTTTAAATTAAATGTTTTAAGTGTTACCAGTTTATTCCAATCAAGATGGCTTCAGGTGTGCCATACTTTTGTCATAAGTAAGGCTGTTAGCACTCTAGTTGTTCTTTAGAACACTCTGGGAAGCTGCAGTAGAACACAAAGGCATCAACTGACAGGCTGCTCCTGTTGAAATATAACAGGAAGATATTTGAGATCACACTTGAAACATGTCCTAATTTTTCTTTCCAGAGCACTAACCATAATTTCTATGACAAGATGAACCCCATCATTTTGTTCCTTTTAAATTAAATGTTTTAAGTGTTACCAGTTTATTACAATCAAGATGGCTTCAGGTGTGCCATACTTTTGTCATAAGTAAGGCTGTTAGCACTCTAGTTGTTCTTTAGAACACTCTGGGAAGTTGCAGTAGAACACAAAGGAATCAACTGACAGTCTCTGCCCTTGTTGGATGTACATGTTTTACTGAGAATGTCAGACTTCATTCTCACATGACTGAGAAAGATAATGTGAATTTACAGAAAATATGCTCTCATTTTAGCTTCTGGAGCACCTTCCAAAACTCTATGGGACAAGCATGTGAAAATAGTTTTCTCTCAAACATGATTCATGATATCCCAGCAGAAGGTTTTTCACAGGGTAAAATCACCTTAGAACACACCACAATTCCTGAAATTAGTATGGTACCATCAACAAATGAATTCTAATGTAACTAAAGTCTGTTATCACCCTTTATAGTTCTCCTTTTGGTAACCCTCAAAATCTTCGATTCACTACAATGCATTTCAATGGGGTACTATCATTTATATTGGTCCCAAGATGGCTGCCAGCAATTCCAGGATGAAGTGCTGACAGCCAATCAGATCTCACGATGACATGTGTGGTTAGGCTCCGCCCAGATATATATGTGTTTTTACTTTTGATTTTCTCAGAAACTACTGAACGGATTTACACTATTTAACAAAAAGAGTTCTTTCTGAACCAAGATCTACCTCTTTGCCAAATTTGGTGTAATTCCGTTCAGCAGTTCGGGCTGTAGCCTTGCATAAAGTTTCCTATGGGAAATTGATTTTCTGACTCTTATTTTTTAATTTCTCCTCAACTACTGAACGGATTTACACCATTTAACAAAAGGGTTCTTTCTGAACCAAGAAATACCTCTTTGCCAAATTTTGTGTAATTCCGTTCAGCAGTTCGGGCTGTAGCCGTGTCTAAAGTTTCCTATGGGAAAATGAATGGGGAAAACACGTTTTGGGACCCCCTTTTTCTCAGCCCCCGCTTGACGAATCACCCCGAAACTTTCAGGGTAGGAGCGGACCGGAGCGGGCCATAAAGTTTGAAAATTTCGCGAAGATTCGTCAACCGACGCAAGAGCTATTTCAAATAGAATGTCGCAGATTTCCTATGGAAAATAGGTCCTAACTATAACTATCTACTGGCGACCGCCAGTAGATAATATATATATATATTATGTAGTGCAGACTGGTCAGGTATTGGAGCGTTGCATCTTAAAACATGACCCCCCTACACTACAAAAACACCACTGCACTACCCTAAACCCAAAAACACTACCCCCAGCACGACCCCCCTACACTACACAAGCACTACTGCACTATCCTAAACCATAAAACACTACCCCCAGCATGACCCCCTATACTACACAAACACCACTGCACTACCCTAAACCCTAAAACACTACCCCAACACCACTGCACTAACCTAAATCCTAAAACACTACCCCCAGCACGACCCCCTACACTACCCAAACACCACTGCACTACCCTAAAACATGACCCCCTACACTACACAAACACCACTGCACTACCCTAAACCCTAAAACACTACCCCCAGCATGACCCCTACACTACACAAGCACCACTGCACTACCCTAAACCCTAAAACACTACCCCCAGCACGACCCCCTACAATACCCAAACACCACTGCACTAACCTAAATCCTAAAACACTACCCCCAGCACGACCCCCTACACTACCCAAACACCACTGCACTACCCTAAAACATGACCCCTACACTACACAAACACCACTGCACTACCCTAAACACTAAAACACTACCCCCAGCACGACCCCCTACACTACACAAGCACCACTGCACTACCCTAAACCCTAAAACACTACCCCCAGCACGACCCCTACACTGCCCGAACACCACTGCGCTGCCCTAAACCCTGAAACACCAGCCCCTGCACGACCCCCTACACTGCCTGAACACCACTGCACTGCCCTAAACCATGAAACACCAACCCTAGCATGACCCCCTACACTGCCCGAACACCACTGCACTGCCCTAAACCCTGAAACACCACCCCCTTCACGACCCCCTACACTGCCCGAACACCACTGCACTGCCCTAAACCCTGAAACACTACCCCCAGCAAGACCTCCTACACTGCCCGAACACCACTGCACTGCCCTAAACCCTGAAACATCACCCCCAGCAAGACCCCCTACACTGCCCGAACACCACTGCCCTAAACCCTGAAACACCACACCCAGCACGACCCCCTACACTGCCCGAACACCACTGCACTGCACTGCCCTAAACCCTGAAACACCACCCCCTGCACGACCCCCTACACTGCCCGAACACTACTGCACTGCCCTAAACCCTGAAACACCATCCCCAGCACGACCCCCTACACTGCACGAACACCACTGCACTGCCCTAAACCCTGAAACACTACCCCAGCAAGATCCCCTACACTGCCCGAACACCACTGCACTGCCCTAAACCCTGAAACATCACCCCCAGCAAGACCCCCTACACTGCCCGAACACCACTGCACTGCCCTAAACCCTGAAACACCACCCCCAGCATGACCCCTACACTGCCCGAACACCACTGCACTGCCCTAAACCCTGAAACACCACCCCCAGCAAGACCCCCTACACTGCCCGAACACCACTGCACTGCCCTAAACCCTGAAACACCACCCCCAGCATGACCCCTACACTGCCCGAACACCACTGCACTGCCCTAAACCCTGAAACACCACCCCCTGCACGACCCCCTACACTGCCCGAACACCACTGCACTGCCCTAAACCCTGAAATACCACCCCCTGCATGATCCCCTACACTGCCCGAACACTACTGCACTGCCCTAAACCCTGAAACACCACCCCTGCACGACCCCCTACACTGCACGAACACCACTGCACTGCCCTAAACCCCTAAACACTACCCCCAGCAAGACCCCCTACACTGCCCGAACACCACTGCACTGCCCTAAACCCTGAAACATCACCCCCAGCAAGACCCCTACACTGTCCGAACACCACTGCCCTAAACCCTGAAACATCACCCCCAGCAAGCCCCTACACTGCCCGAACACCACTGCACTGCCCTAAACCCTGAAACACCACCGCCAGCACGACCCCCTACACTGCTTGAACACCACTGCACTGCCCTAAACCATGAAACACCAGCCCCAGCACGACCCCCTACACTGCCCGAACACCACTGCACTGCCCTAAACCCTGAAACACCACCCCCAGCACGACCCCCTACACTGCCCCAACACCACTGCACTGCCCTAAACCCTGAAACACTAGCCCCAGCACAACCCCGTACACTGCCCGAACACCACTGCACTGCCCTAAACCCTGAAACAGCAGCCCCAGCATGACCCCCTACACTGCCCGAACACCACTGCACTACCCTAAATCCTCAAACACCAGCTCCAGCACGACCCCCTACACTGCCAGAACACCACTGCACTGCCCTAAACCCTGAAACGCCAGCCCCAGCAAGACCCCCTACACTGCCCGAACACCACTGCACTGCCCTAAACCCTGAAACACCACCCCCAGCAAGACCCCCTACACTGCCCGAACACCACTGCACTAAAGCCTGAAACACCACCCCCAGCAAGACCACCTACACTGGCCGAACACCACTGCACTGCCCTAAACCCTGAAACACCACCCCCTGCACGACCCCCTACACTGCCCGAACACCACTGCACTGCCCTAAACCCTGAAACACCACCCCCTGCACGACCCCTACACTGCCCGAACACCACTGCACTGCCCTAAACCCTGAAACACCACCCCTCAGCACGACACCCTACACTGCCTGAACACCACTGCACTGCCCTAAACCCTGAAACACCACCCCCAGCACGACCCCTACACTGCCCAAACACCACTGCCCTAAACCCTGAAACACCACCCCTGCACGACCCCCTACACTGCCCGAACACCACTGCACTGCCCTAAACCCTGAAACACCACCCCCTACACTGCCCGAACACCACTGCACTGCCCTAGACCCTGAAACACCACCCCCAGCATGACCCCCTACACTGCCCGAACACCACTGCACTGCCCTAAACCCTAAAACACCACCCCCAGCATTACCCCCTATACTGCCCAAACACCACTGCACTGCCCTAAAACCTAGAACACTAACCCCAGCATGACCCCCTACACTACCCGAACACCACTGCACTACCCTAAACCCTAAAATACTACCCCCAGCACAACCGCCTACACTACCCGAACACGACTGCACTGCCCTAAACCCTCAAACACTCCCCCAGCATGACCCCCTACACTACCCGAACACCACTGCACTGCCCTAAACCCTAAAACACTCCCCCAGCCCGACCCCCTACACTACCCGAACACCACTGCACTGCCCTAAACCCTAAAACACTCCCCCAGCACGACCCCCTACACTACCCAAACACCACTGCACTGCCCTAAACCCTAAAACACTACCCCCCGCATGACCCCTACACTACCCAAACACCAATGCACTACCCTAATCCCTAAAACACTACCCCCGCATGACCCCCTACACTACCCTAAACCCTAAAACACTACCCCCGCACGACTCCCTTCACTACCCAAAGACCACTGCACTACCCTAAACCCTAAAACATGACCTCCTACACTACACAAACACCACTGCACTACCCTAAACCCTAAAACACTACCCCTTACACTACAGAAACACCACTGCACTACCCTAAACCCTAAAACACTACCCCCAGCACGACCCTCTTCACTACCTAAACACAACTGCACAATTTGTTACAGGCGTTGCAACGCAGGCCTGTGGTGCTTACTGGAAGTACCTAGTGGGCTAGTTGGGCCCCAGGGACCCTCAGGATTCAAGGTGACCTAATCCCCCAACTTAAAACGCACCACCGGGCGCGTTTGCACAGTGGTGAAGGGAGGGGCGGGGCCTCAGGTGACATGTGCGCAAACACGCCCTGTGGTGCGTTTTAAGTTGGGGAATTAATTCCCTTTGAATCCTGAGGGACCCTGGGGGCCAACTAGCCCACCAGGTACCTTCAGTAAGCACAACAAAGTTGCGTTGCAGAGAGGTGAAAAAGGTGCATGGCCTCGGAACGCCTCTCTGCAACTCAGCTCTGTGGTCCTAACTGTAGGTACCTGGGGGCTAGTTGGGCCCCAGGGACCCTCAGAATTCAAGGGGACTTAATCCCGCAACTTAAAACGCTCCACGGGGTGCGTTTGCACACATGTCACCTCAGGCCCCCTCCCTTCACCACTGTGCAAACGCGCCCTGTAGCGCGTTTTAAGTGGTAGTTTTAATCCCCCTGCCCTATTATGTACTAGGGACTTGCAGAGGAGGTCATGCTAATCACAGGGGTACCCCAACGCATAGTGTTCCCTAGTGTATGTAGGTGTTTTCACTGTATTCTAAGTGTTTTTAGCATAGCACTGGCTCTGGTTAGTCAGAGTCAGTTACCACCAGTACCCGTCTGAAAAAGTTGTGGGCACAGGATGATTTTGCAACAAGGCCTCTTTCTGCTCCTCTGTTGGTTCTTTCTGCACATCTTTTGCTTCTTTCTGTGCGTTTTTTCTTCTTTCTTCACATGTCCTACCTCTGTAGGCATAGTTATAAACTAGCATTTAAAAAAACCTTTTTATAATTCACTTAAAAAATCATAGGTTTCAGGCACGTTATAGTTAGAAATTAGCATTTAAAAAACCTTTGAAATTCACTGAAAAAACCATAGGTTTCAGACACGTTATAGTTAGAAATTAGCATTTAAAAAACCTTTGAAATTCACTGAAAAAACCATAGGTTTTAGGGACAGTTATAGTTAGTTGGACATTTCACTCGTACAAAACCATAGAAATTCCCCCGTTATAGTTAGTTCAGCTAACTATAACTCGCGCCCCGCAATGCACTGCTGATGACGTCACATATTACATCACTCATGACATGGTCAGTGACATCACTGATGACATCACTGATGACATCTCAAATGACATCACTGATGACATCATCCATGTGATAATTTCATGCATCTTCTCACACCCTAATATAACTTTTGATACACCCACTCTAAATTACAGACTGCCATTCTCAAAACCATAGACACTCCAACACCAAAAACTACATACCCACTCACTGATTCTTAGGTCTAACACACACATCCACTCACTCACCCGTACAGTCACTAATACTTAGTCACTCAGTACAGGACTATCATATGCACTCATACACCTATATAAACACTCACACACCACCACTCATCCATAGAGGTACTCACAAACCTAGTCAGTCATGCAAAAACTTAATCACACACCCATTTACTCACCTATACAGTTATACACACACCAGCTCACTTACTCATACAAATACTAGCACATTCTTACGCTCTTATACAATCACTGATACAAGTACACACTCATCCATACAGCCACTCTCACAATCACACACACTCACTTATAGCCATTTATATACTCCAACACACATATATACTGCCTTGCACATATGTAGTTACTCACACATGTACCACTGAGATATACATTCAATCACTAACACACCCATACACACACTCACCCACCCATACAGTCCATCACAGATGCACTCTTGAAACCATGCACCCAGTGAATCACCAACTCACACATCTATGCACAGAGTCACACACACCCCACCCACACAAACACTCAGGCACCCATACAGATACTCAGACAATCAATCAATAACCCATGTAGACACTCATGTAGCTATTCAGAAAGCCATGCAGCCGCTTACAAACCAACAGACAGAGGGATACAGACATTCACACAGTTTAGTCACTAACCCATGCATTCAGTAAGATACATTTAATCACTCACTTGTAGAGTCAGTCACTCACGTACTAAATCATCCATTCAGACACTTATACACCCACTCATTCTTCAATACGCCTTTCCCTAAATATATTAAACATATTTAAACTTTACAGAAACACACAGTCACTGGATGATGTCATCAGTGATGTCATCAGTGATGTCATTTGAGATGTCATCAGTGATGTCATCAGTGATGTCACTGACCATGTCATGAGTGATGTAATATGTGACGTCATCAGCAGTGCATTATGGGGCGCGAGTTATAGTTAGCTGAACTAACTATAACGGGGGAATTTCTATGGTTTTGTACGAGTGAAATGTCCAACAAACTATAACTGTCCCTAAAACCTATGGTTTTTTCAGTGAATATATATATATGTGAGCAAGACCGCGCTTGAGCGGTCAAAACGCGTCATGCTAGGCACTGGCCTGGTGGAGACAGATGGGCCGATTCCGATTCGGGCCGGAAATCTCTCCGACCGAGCCGGATCCGGAGAGATTTCCGACCGAGCCGGACTCCCGCAGTCTGACCGAGCGAGTACGATGCGGCCGTATGCTGCCCGACTCGATTTGGTCGGACTCCCATTGAAGTCAATGGAAGCCGTTCGTACAACGCGTACACGGGCTCCCATTGACTGAATGGGTACGTCGCGAACAGGGGGGCCCCCTACAGTGGGTACGCGTCGGAGCGACTCGCACCGTACATGCATGTTTAGGGGGGACCCTTGGGTCCCCCCTGTGTGCGACTCGTGCGGCTATGCGTGCAGGGGGGTCCGACACGGACCCCCGAAGTCCGGCTCCGACAGCTCTTTGGAGCCGGACGGCTACGAGTCGGTCGGGCTGTTCGAGGCGCGCATCGTACTTGCTCGGTCGGGTAACGTCTCCATTGCGTGGTGCGAGTCGTAGTCCGTACGAGTCGGTCGGAGCGGTTCGGACCCGGGAACGAGTCGGTTGGCGATTTCGCCTACGCTCGCATCGTACTTGCTCGCGCGGACGACCGTACGAATCGGTCGGAAACTAGGCCTCCGAATCGGATCTGGTTAAGCCAAATCCGATTCGGTGCCCTACCGGCCGAGATCGGAATCGGACCCTTGTGTCAATATACATAATTTTCTGTCCTGGAAATAAAGCACTTTGATATTCAACTTTAAACGCCTGGTGGTCCGTACCTATGAGGGCTCATCGGGAAAGTGGTGAGCCAGGATTGTGCGTGTTCATATATATATATATATTCACTGAAAAACCATAGGTTTCAGGGACGTTATAGTTACAAATTAGCATTTAAAAACCTTTGAAATTCACTGAAAAAACCATAGGTTTTAGGGACAGTTATAGTTAGTTGGACATTGCACTCGTACAAAACCCGTGAAATTCCCCTGTTATAGTTAGTCCAGCTAACTATAACTCGCGCCCCGCAATGCACTGCTGATGACGTCACATATTACATCACTCATGACATGGTCAGTGACATCACTGATGACATCACTGATGACATCTCAAATGACATCACTGATGACATCATCCATTGACTGTGTGTTTCTGTAAAGTTTAAATATGTTTAATATATATAGGGAAAGGCGTATTGAAGAATGAGTGGGTGTATAAGTGTCTGAATGGATGATTTAGTACGTGAGTGACTGACTCTACAAGTGAGTGATTAAACGTATCTTACTGAATGCATGGGTTAGTGACTAAACTGTGCGAATGTCTGTATCCGTCTGTTTGTTGGTGTGTAAGTGGATGCATGGATTTGCGACTAGCTACATGAGTGTCTATATGGGTTATTGATTGGTTCTCTGAGTATCTGTATGGCTGCCTGAGTGTTTGTGTGGGTGGGGTGTGTGTGACTCTATACATAGATGTGTGAGTGGGTGATTCACTGGGTGCATGATTTCAAGAGTGCATCTGTGATGGACTGCTTGGGTGGGTGAGTGTGTGTATGGGTGTGTTAGTGAGTGAATGTATATCTCAGTGGTACATGTGCGAGTAACTACATATGTAAAAGGCAGTATATATGTGTGTTAGAGTATTTAAATGGCTATAAGTGAGAGTGTGTTATTGTGAGAGTGGCTGTATGGATGCGTGTGTGCTTGTATCAGTTATTGTATCAGAGCGTAAGAATGTGCTAGTATTTGTATGAGTAAGTGAGCTGGTGTGTGTATAACTGTATAGGTGAGTAAATGGGTGTGTGATTAATTTTTTGCATGACTGACTAGGTGTGTGAGTACCTCTATGGATGAGTGGCGGTGTGTGAGTGTTTATATAGGTGTATGAGTGCATATGATAGTCCTGTACTGAGTGACTGTAAGTATGAGTGACTGTACAGGTGAGTGAGTGGATGTGTGTGTAGACCTAAGAATCAGTGAGTTGGTATGTAGTTTTTGGTGTTGGAGTGTCTATGGTTTTGCGAATGGCAGTCTGTAATTTAGAGTGGGTGTATCAAAAGTTATATTAGGGTGTGAGAAGATGCATGAAATTATCACATGGATGATGTCATCAGTGATGTCATTTGAGATGTCATCAGTGATGTCACTGACCATGTCATGAGTGATGTAATATGTGACGTCATCCGCAGTGCATTGCGGGGCGCGAGTTATAGTTAGCTGGACTAACTATAACGGGGAATTTCACGGGTTTTGTACGAGTGCAATGTCCAACTAACTATAACTGTCCCTAAAACCTATGGTTTTTTCAGTGAATTTCAAAGGTTTTTTAAATGCTAATTTGTAACTATAACGTCCCTGAAACCTATGGTTTTTTCAGTGAATTTCAAAGGTTTTTTAAATGCTAATTTGTAACTATAACATGTCTGAAACCTACGGTTTTTTCAGTGAATTTCAAAGGTTTTGTAAATGACAATTTTTAAATGTATTAATTGTTATATACATTTTTTTCATACTGATTTACTACATTTTTAGAAACAATTTTTTTACATATTTTATTTTTTAAATTACATTGTAATTACATTATACATTACATTACAAAAAATACTTTCTCAGAATGAATTACTTTAGTTTAAATACTTTGCACATAGGCAATAGTCTTTTAAGTACAGTAGTTACAGTTGTTGCAATGGGCAACACATTTTCAAACACAATGCAACATTCAGCTCAATGTGAATTTCTAGTTAAATGCAATTAGTTAATTTATGGATTACTTTTTCTAACCACAGGACTGGATCCTAGATTCAGTCCTGGGACATCTCCTGTAAACAGTTGAGTAAAAGCGTTTTGGTTACAGTCGTGATTTTTAAGGAATATTATTGTACTTTAAAAGTTGACACTTAGAAACTTTTTCTCATAGAATCACCAATGTTATCCTATGGAAGGAAATTCACTTAGAAGTTAAAAACTGTTATCGTTACTTTTTCTTACTCACTGTTGGATCCTGGATCCAGCACTGGTGCATCTCCTGTAAACAGTTGAAAGAATGCGTTTAAGTCATACAGGCGATTTTTTAGGAATATTTGTAGTTTGTGAAAATCGACACTTTGAAACTTTTCTGCTGAAAACCAGACAATGGATTCCTATGGAAGAAAATATAAGTTACTGGTAAGTACGGTTAAAATTACTTTTCAGGGTCAGTGCTGGGCTAAAAGATGCAGCACTGGGTTCTCTCCTGATAACAGGTGAGTAAATTGGAATTCGTACTTTGGTTGATTTTAGAGGAATATTATAAAGTTCCAAAACTGCACACTTAGAAGAATTTCCAATTGAAACCAGTCAATGTTAGCCTATGAAGGAAATTCAAGTTACTGGTAAGTACGGTTAAAATTACTTTTCAGGATTAGTACTGGGCTGAAAGATGCAGCACTGAGGTCTCTCCTGATAACAGGTGAGTAAATAGGAATTCGTATTTTGGCTGATTTTAGATGAATATTTTAAAGTTCCAAAACTCCACACTTAGAAGAATTTCCAAGTGAAACCAGTCAATGTTAGCCTATGGAAGGAAATTCAAGTTACTGGTAAGTACGGTTAAAATTACTTTTCAGGACCAGTACTGGGCTGAAAGATACAGCACTGAGGTCTCTACTTATAACAGGTGAGTAAATCGGAATTCGTATTTCGGCTGATTTTAGAGGAATATTTGTATGTTTCAAAAATCAACACTTAGAAACTTTTTCAGCAAAAAGCAGGCAATGATATCCTATGGAAGGAAATTCAAGTTACTGGTAAGTACGGTTAAAATTACTTTTCAGGACCAGTACTGAGCTGAAAGATACAGCACTGAGGTCTCTCCTTATAACAGGTGAGTAAATCGGAATTCGTATTTCGGCTGATTTTAGAGGAATATTTGTATGTTTCAAAAATCAACACTTAGAAACTTTTTCAGCAAAAAGCAGGCAATGATATCCTATGGAAGGAAATTCAAGTTACTGGTAAGTACGGTTAAAATTACTTTTCAGGACCAGTACTGGACTGAAAGATGCAGCACTGAGGTCTCTCCTTATAACAGGTGAGTAAATCGTAATTCGTATTTCGGATGATTTTTGAAGAATATTTGCACAATGGTGAAGTGAGGGGCGGTGCCTGAGGTGACATCTGTGCAAACGCGCCCGTGTCGCGTTTTAAGTTGGGGGATTAAGTCCCCTTGAATCCTGAGGGTCCCTAGCGGCCAACTAGCCCACCAGGAACCTCCAATATGCGCCAGGGGCTGCGTTGCAGAGACGTGTAGAGAGGCCACACCCCTTTTACACCTCTCTGCAACGCAGCTCTGTGGCGCTTTCTGGATGTACCTGTTGGGCTAGTTGGCCCCAGGGACCCTCAGGATTGAAGGAGATTTAATCCCCATCTTAAAACGCGCCACGGGGCCTGTTTGCACACATGTCACCTGAAGCCCCGCCTCTCCTTCACCACTGTGCAAACACGCCCGTGGCGCGTTTTAAGTTGGGGGATTAAGTCCCCTTGAATCCTGAGGGTCCCCAGAGTCCAGCTATCCCACCATATACCTCCAAAGCGCCACAGAGCTGCGTTGCAGAGAGGTGTAAAAGGGCGTGGCCTCTGTACACCTCTCTGCAACGCAGCCCCTGGCGCATACTTGAGGTTCCTGGTGGGCTAGTTGGCCCCCAGGGACCCCCAGTATTCAAGGGGATCGTTCCCCTCTGCAAACGCGCCAGGGGGCGCGTTTGCAGAGTGGTGAAGGAAGGGGCGGGGCCTGCGGGCCCGATCGTTTAAAAAAAAAAAAAAAATTTCCCCTGAAGGAGGGCTGTGTGGCCCCCTTCTTTTTCAAATTCTTATGCCCTGGGGACCCCATCCCCAGGGCCTTACCCTATTTTTTTAATTAAATTTAAAAAATAAAAACGGGAAGGGGCCGCGTGGCCCCCTTCCCTGGGCCTGTATTGGCCCCGGGGACCCCATCCCCGGGGCATGGCCTCGTTTTTGTTTTTTCAATGGAGGGGGCTGCGTGGCCCCCTCCTCAGGCCATTTAAGGCCCCGGGGACCCCATCCCCGGTGCCGGCCTTTCCTTTTTTTAAAAATAATTAGTTACAATTTTATGGGAGGGGGGCCGCGTGGCCCCTCCCCGGCCACTACTTGCCCCGGGGACCCCATCCCCCGGGGCTGGCCCTCTTGTTGGGGACTGTGGGGGTCCCCAATCCCCCACAGTCCCGCCGGCTCCCGCGTCCCATGGGAGCCGGCATTGCTTTCCACATGGGGAGCTGCTAAGATGCAGCTCCCCATGTGAAAAGCTGTCGGCTTTGGATATTGGAAGAGAGAGCAGGTTTCCTGCTCTCTCTTCCAATATCCAAGCAAGTTTGCTATGGCAGGACGGGAGCCGCGAGGCTCCCGTCCTGCCATAGCAAACTACAGTGTCCCGGGGTAGGCACCCCGGGACACTGCAGGAGCCGACCCTGGGGGTGGTGGTCCCCAGGGCCATCAAGGGCTCCAGGAGGGGGCCGTGCGGCCCCCTCCCATCGTGTGCACAGCCCCGGGAGGTGGTGGTCCCCGGGGCTCTGGAGGTCCGTAACGGACCCCCATATTTAAATGTTTAGTGCCCCGGGGAGGTGGCGGTCCCGGGCGTGTGGGGGGCTGGAGCCCCCACATAGGTTTTTTAATGTTTTAAAAAAAGCCCCAGGGAGGTGGTGGTCCCCGGGGCTGCGGGAGGGCTCAGAGCCCTCCCGCACCATTTTTAAAAGCCCTGGGGGTTGCGGTCCCCGGGCGCCCTTTGAGGCCCCCACGCATTAAATTATCCCCCACCATGCCCCCGGGACTTGGGCCACCCGGGGCCAATTAACATCGAAGCGCGGAGACCGCGCTCGATTTTTTTTCTGGCAGGATTCGCGCACCCTGAGCGCATCCTGCCGATTTTTAAAAAATTTTTTTTTTTTGCCCAGGGGGTCCTTGTGGGACCCCTGAGCAAGCCTAGGGGTCAGGGTGTTTCTACCCTGCCCCCTTTGTGCGCTTTGCGCACTTAGTTTCTGTCCCTCGGTTCTACCGAGGATAAAATGGCTGCCAACATTTCCTGAATCGGAATGTTGACAGCCAGCTGACAGCCAATTAACATGCAGCTCGTGATCGGGAGGGTACGCGGACCCTACTCGGCCATAGATATCACTATCTTTTTACTTTTGATTTTCTCAGCAACTACTGAACAGATTTACACCATTTAACAAAAAGGGTTCTTTCTGAACCAAGAACTACCTCTTTGCCAAATTTGGTGTAAAAACCTGTGTGGGGGCTCCAGCCCCCACACGCCCCGGGACCGCCACCTCCCGGGGCACTAAACATTTAAATATGGGGGTCCGTTACGGACCCCAGAGCCCGGGGACCACCACCTCCCGGGGCTGTGAACTGAATGGGAGGGGGCCGCGCGGCCCCTCCTGGAGCCCTTGATGGCCCTGGGGACCACCACCCCCAGGGCCGACTCCTGCAGTGTCCCGGGGTGCCTACCCCGGGACACTGCTGTTTGCAATGACAGGACCGGAGCCTCGCGGCTCCCGTCCTGTCATTGCAAACTGCTTTGGATATTGGAAGAGAGAGCAGGAAACCTGCTCTCTCTTCCAATATCCAAAGCCGATTGCTTTCACATGGGGAGCAGCATGTTAGCTGCTCCCCATGTGTAAAGCAATGCCGGCTCCCGTAGGACACGGGGAGCCGGGCGGGACTGTGGGGGGATTGGGGACCCCCACAGTCCCCGACGAGAGGGCCAGCCCCGGGGATGGGGTCCCCGGGGCAAGTAGTGGCCCAGGATGGGGGCCACGCGGCCCCCCTCCCCAAAAAATAAATAAATAAAAAAACGGAAAGGCCGGCCCCGAGGGATGGGGTCCCCGGGGCCTTAAATGGCCTGAGGAGGGGGCCACGCAGCCCCCTCCCTACGAAAAAAAAAATCGAGGCCATGCCCCGGGGATGGGGTCCCCGGGGCCAATACAGGCCCAGGGAAGGGGGCCACGCGGCCCCCTTCCCGTTTTTTAAAAATTTGTAATTAAAAAAAGGGGTAAGGCCCTGGGGGATGGGGTCCCCAGGGCATAAAAACTGGA
The DNA here is from genome assembly GCA_963921515.1 of Calotriton arnoldi. Classification (NCBI taxonomy): domain Eukaryota; kingdom Metazoa; phylum Chordata; class Amphibia; order Caudata; family Salamandridae; genus Calotriton; species Calotriton arnoldi. The sequence goes on from CAWUFW010002919.1 coordinate 15,164, forward strand.
AAAAGGAAGGGGGCCACAGAGCCCCCTTCAGGGGACAAAATATATATATTTTTTTTTAAACGATCGGGCCCGCAGGCTCCGCCCCTTCCTTCACCACTCTGCAAACGCGCCCCTGGCGCGCGTTTGCAGAGAGGGAACAATTCCCCTTGAATACTGGGGGTCCCTGGGAGCCAACTAGCCCACCAGGAACCTCCAGTATGTGCCAGGGGCTGCCTTGCAGAGAGGTGTACAGAGGCCACGCCCCTTTTTACACCTCTCTGCAACGCAGCTCTGTGGCGCTTTTGGAGGTATATGGTGGGCTAGTTGGACTCCGGGGACCCTCAGGATTCAAGGGGACTTAATTCCCCAACTTAAAACGCGCCACGCGGCGCGTTTGCACAGTGGTGAAGGGAGGGGCGGGGCTCAGGTGACATGTGTGCAAACAGGCCCCGTGGCGCGTTTTAAGATGGGGAATTAAATCCCCTTCAATCCTGAGGGTCCCTGTGGGCCAACTAGCCCAACAGGTACATCCAGAAAGCGCCACAGAGCTGCGTTGCAGAGAGGTGTAAAAGGGGTGTGGCCTCTCTACACGTCTCTGCAACGCAGCCTCTGGCGCATATTGGAGGTTCCTGGTGGGCTAGTTGGCCCCTAGGGACCCTCAGGATTCAAGGGGACTTAATCCCCCAACTTAAAATGCGCCACGGGGCGCGTTTGCACAGATGTCACCTCAGGCCCCACCCCTCCCTTCACCATTGTGCAAATATTCTTCTAAAATCATCCGAAATACGAATTCCTATTTACTCACCTGTTATAAGGAGAGACCTCAGTGCTGCATCTTTCAGCCCAGTACTGGTCCTGAAAAGTAATTTTAACCGTACTTACCAGTAACTTGAATTTCCTTCCATAGGATATCATTGCCTGCTTTTTGTTGAAAAAGTTTCTAAGTGTTGATTTTTGAAACATACAAATATTCCTCTAAAATCAGCCGAAATACGAATTCCGATTTACTCACCTGTTATAAGGAGAGACCTCATTGCTGTATCTTTCAGCCCAGTACTGGTCCTGAAAAGTAATTTTAACCGTACTTACCAGTAACTTGAATTTCCTTCTATAGGCTAACATTGACTGTTTTCACTTGGAAATTCTTCTAAGTGTGGAGTTTTGGAACTTTAAAATATTCCTCTAAAATCAGCCGAAATACGAATTCCGATTTACACACCTGTTATCAGGAGAGACCTCAGTGCTGTATCTTTCAGCCCAGTACTAATCCTGAAAAGTAATTTTAACCGTACTTACCAGTAACTTGAATTTCCTTCCATAGGCTAACATTGACTGGTTTCACTTGGAAATTCTTCTAAGTGTGGAGTTTTGGAACTTTATAATATTCCTCTAAAATCAACCAAAGTACGAATTCCAATTTACTCACCTGTTATCAGGAGAGAACCCAGTGCTGCATCTTTTAGCCCAGCACTGACCCTGAAAAGTAATTTTAACCGTACTTACCAGTAACTTGAATTTCCTTCATAGGCTAACATTGACTGGTTTCACTTGGAAATTCTTCTAAGTGTGGAGTTTTGGAACTTTATAATATTCCTCTAAAATCAACCAAAGTACGAATTCCAATTTACTCACCTGTTATCAGGAGAGAACCCAGTGCTGCATCTTTTAGCCCAGCACTGACCCTGAAAAAGTAATTTTAACCGTACTTACCAGTAACTTATATTTTCTTCCATAGGAATCCATTGTCTGGTTTTCAGCAGAAAAGTTTCAGTGTCGATTTTCACAAACTACAAATATTCCTAAAAAATCGCCTGTATGACTTAAACGCATTCTTTCAACTGTTTACAGGAGATGCACCAGTGCTGGATCCAGGATCCAACACTGAGTAAGAAAAATAACGATAACAGTTTTTAACTTCTAAGTGAATTTCCTTCCATAGGATAACATTGGTGATTCTATGAGAAAAAGTTTCTAAGTGTGAACTTTTAAAGTACAATAATATTCCTTAAAAATCACGACTGTAACCAAAACGCTTTTACTCAACTGTTTACAGGAGATGTCCCAGGACTGAATCTAGGATCCAGTCCTGTGGTTAGAAAAGTAATCCATAAAGTAACTAATTGCATTTAACTAGAAATTCACATTGAGCTGAATGTTGCATTGTGTTTGAAAATGTGTTGCCCATTGCAACAACTGTAACTACTGTACTTAAAAGTCTATTGCCTATGTGCAAAGTATTTAAACTAAAGTAATTCATTCTGAGAAAGTATTTTTGTAATGTAATGTATAATGTAATTACAATGTAATTTAAAAAATAAAATATTTAAAAAAAAATTGTTTCTAAAAAATTTGGAAATCAGTATGAAAAAAATGTATATAACAATTAATACATTTAAAAATTGTCATTTACAAAACCTTTGAAATTCACTGAAAAAACCGTAGGTTTCAGACATGTTATAGTTACAAATTAGCATTTAAAAAACCTTTGAAATTCACTGAAAAAACCATAGGTTTCAGGGACGTTATAGTTACAAATTAGCATTTAAAAAACCTTTGAAATTCACTGAAAAAACCATAGGTTTTAGGGACAGTTATAGTTAGTTGGACATTGCACTCGTACAAAACCCGTGAAATTCCCCCGTTATAGTTAGTCCAGCTAACTATAACTCGCGCCCGCAATGCACTGCTGATGACGTCACATATTACATCACTCATGACATGGTCAGTGACATCACTGATGACATCACTGATGACATCTCAAATGACATCACTGATGACATCATCCACGTGATAATCTGATGCACCTCCTCACACCCCAATATAACCTTTGATACACCCACTCTAAATTACAGACTGCCATTCGCAAAACCATAGACACTCCAACACCAATAACTACATACCCACTCACTGATTCTTAGGTCTACGCACACATCCACTCACTCACCCGTACAGTCACTCATACTTACGGTCACTCAGTACAGGACTATCATATGCACTCATACTCCTATATAGACACTCAAACACCGCCACTCATCCATAGAGGTACTCACACACCTAGTCAGTCATGCAAATAATTAAACACACTACCATTTACTCACCTATACAGTTATACACACACCAGCTCACTTACTCATACAAATAGTAGCACATTCTTACGCTCTTATACAATCACTGATACAAGCACACACTCATCCATACAGCCACTATCACAATCACTCACTCTCGCTTATAGCTATTTATATACTCCAACACACATATATACTGCCTTTCACATATGTAGTTACTCACACATGTACCACTGGGACATACATTCACTCACTAACACACTCTTACACACACTTACCCACCCATACAGTCTATCACAGATGCACTCTTGAAACCATCCACCCAGTGAATCACCCACTCACACATCTATGCACAGAGTTGCACACACCCCTCCCACACAAACACTCAGGCACCCATACAGATACTCAGACAAGCATTCAATAACTCATATAGACACTCATGTAGCTATTCACAAACACATGCAGCCACTTACACAGCAACAGACAGACGGATACAGACATTCACCCAGTTTAGTCACTAACCCATGCATTCAGTAAGATACGTTAAATCACTCACTTATAGTCAGTCACGCACCTACTAAATCATCCATACAGACACTTACACACCCACTCATTCTTCAATACGTCTTTTCCTATATATATTAAAAATATTTAAACTTTACAGAAACACACAGTCACTGGATGATGTCATCAGTGATGTCATTTGAGATGTCATCAGTGATGTCACTGACCATGTCATGAGTGATGTAATATGTGACATCATCAGCAGTGCATTGCGGGGGCGCGAGTTATAGTTAGCTGGACTAACTATAACGGGGGAATTTCACGGGTTTTGTACGAGTGCAATATCCAACTAACTATAACTGTCCCTAAAACCTATGGTTTTTTCAGTGAATATATATATATATATATATATATTTTTATCCAATTGCTCTCCTTTCAGTAACGCACTCGACAGCAGGTAGGTAAAACCATTCATTTATTGCATGTTGAAAGTAGCTGCTCCTCCGTAATTGATTCCTTTCGCCAACGCGTTTCAAAGCTGTGTGCTTTTTCTTCTGGGCGTGAAGACTGATGCGGAAATACTGCCCCACATGTATTCAATTACTTTATAGGCCTCCAGTGCGCATTGAAAAGGAATCACTGTGACCCTTTATAATTAACGGCAGATGTCGGGACCCATTGGGGGTAAAAATAATGTTGACTGTCCCTACAATTACTTATTGAAGCTACGAAGCAACCTACAAGTCCCAAGATGCATTGGGAGTGCTACAAAGCACGGTAAGGCACACTGGAGGCCTATAAAGTAATTGAATACATGTGGGGCAGTATTTCCGCATCAGTCTTCACGCCCAGAAGAAAAAGCACACAGCTTTGAAACACGTTGGCGAAAGGAATCAATTACGGAGGAGCAGCTACTTTCAACATGCAATAAATGAATGGTTTTACCTACCTGCTGTCGAGTGCGTTACTGAAAGGAGAGCAATTGGATACAAATATTTTCACGGCGGCTTCAGTCGTAGTGCGCACCACCTGGTAAATAAGAGGGGCCGTCAGAACAGGAAGATTCTGAGTTCGTGGCACAGCAGGATGCAATACTATTGAAAGCAGCAACTCGCGCCGGAGCCCACTGGAGGGCTTTTAACACAGTGAATTGAAAAGGAATCACTGTGACCCTTTATAATTAACGGCAGATGTCGGGACCCATTGGGGGTAAAAATAATGTTGACTGTCCCTACAATTACTTATTGAAGCTACGAAGCAACCTACAAGTCCCAAGATGCATTGGGAGTGCTACAAAGCACGGTAAGGCGCACTGGAGGCCTATAAAGTAATTGAATACATGTGGGGCAGTATTTCCGCATCAGTCTTCACGCCCAGAAGAAAAAGCACACAGCTTTGAAACGCTTTGGCGAAAGGAATCAATTACGGAGGAGCAGCTACTTTCAACATGCAATAAATGAATGGTTTTACCTACCTGCTGTCGAGTGCGTTACTGAAAGGAGAGCAATTGGATAAAAAATATAAATATATATATATATATATATATATATATATATATATATATATATATATATATATATATATATATATATATATATATATATATATATATCAAACAAAATCCGGAAAGAGTTCTGAAGCTAGATCCGGGCACAGACTCTAAATTTCTCAGTGCATTTTATTGTTTTACAGGATGTCCACTGTATAACACGTTCGGCCAAGCTTAGCCTTGCTCACATACATGCTGTAAGCTGAAGCATCTCTTTTTGTGTATACCACGTTATTGAGTATACGCGCTGGTAACTGACAACAGACTATACTTTATTCAATCTTACTGTTAATAGAAAACAGACCTAAAAGTTGCATGATAACACAAAATCAACACCATTATATCCGCACACTAAAATCATAAAGAGTGTAGCATAAATTCATTGTGATAAAATCTACTGATAGAACATACATAATTATAAAAATAAATAGATATGTGCATTAGATAAACCATTCCAAATTGGTTACATAAACAGGGTCTTGCAAATAGTTAATAAATATACACAAATGGAAGCAGCAGATGATTTAAATATAAATCAGCTCATTGTTAAAAGAATACCACTGGTAATACATGTCGTCCAATGATAACACAATTGTGCCTCAAGTGGGCTTTGTCATTCACTTTGAAATGACTTTACATAGTTATAACTGTCCTTAATTTATAGCAATAATACCAACAAAGAAATCCTCGGGTCTATTTATAAAGAAGGAAAAAGATGTGTCAGAAAATGAACCACTACCAAACTACTAGCAACTATAACCCATGTTCCTGGCTGTGGGAAATTCCCTTTTCAGGACGAAATCCCTCACTCACCAAAAGGTGACATGCTTCATCATATGGGATTCTCCTCCCAAAGGAAATACTAATTCCTTTGGGGGCTACAACCCCCTCTCTGAGAGGGAGGAGCTCAGGGATGTTTTCATTAAAGAATGTCACTAAAGTAAAGGCCCATACGATGAGCAAACTGCTTTGAGTGAAGGCGCAGCGCAACAGAAAAAATACTGAAATGAAATGTGCTATTAAAACTGACTAAGAGGTGCAAAAATTCGATTTTATTCAAAAAGCACCCACTGTCAGGATTAAAAAACAGTGCACCAGCGGTATGGATTTAAACCGCGCTAATATGGTGGAAAGTGATGGTCGACATGTTTCAGCCTATCTGCCCTAACTTTGAGCGAGGCTTTCATCAGGACCTGTCAGGATGCTGCTGCTACTGTGATCAAATGAGTCAACAAAAAAGGATACAAAAGTCAAGTATGTTCTTGGTGGGATTGCTTCACCAGATCATCTTACCCGCTACTGCTGGGCAAGGCACTATACCTCAACCTGGCGACCGCTCAGGATAGAAGCACCGCTCTGTCCGTCGATACTCCGTACGATATGAGCCTGTTGCCAGAGGTAAAAAAGCTTAATTTATAGCAGCCACAATTATTAGTCTATGTTTGTCAAAGCTGCAATCGATCCCAATATTCATACATAACCATGAACTAACAATTCCATTGTGCTCAAACCAAATGTAGATTCTGTACTTCTGATTTGTTTGTTTAATCTGTTGCTACCATCTATATTCCCAGATAAAGTGCAATAAGTGCTAAAGTTCAATAATATAAAATAGCAGCATGCATAATCTTTGATATGAATAATGTGATAGTTTAGCTCATCTCACAATCTCACGATAAATATGACCATAATAACCCTTGTCATTATCTATAAACAATTTTGTAAATCTTCAGCAAGATTTAACACGTTGGGTGCCTTAGTATCATATTCACAAAATATATTGAGTTTCTAATTGCCTGAGCAGTACTTCTCGATTGCTTCCCCGCTTCAGCTTGGGTATTGAATCAATAACAAAATACTTTAAACAATTAAGATTCTTGTTGTGGTAACTCTTTAAAATGTCAAGCAACAGGGTAGGTGGAATCAGAATTTACTATGGCTCTCAAATACTGTAGAATTCTAATGTGGACCTGTAGTCTTGTGCTTCCAATATATCTAAGTTTACAGGTGCATTCCAACACATAAACCACAAAATCAGTTCTGCTCGTAAAAAAACAATCTCTTTTCACTGGTTTATCACTAAAAGCAGTGTTATTCTGTAATGTATTTACCCCAAATCGACATGCTCTTCAAGAGCTACATTTGCAAAACACTTTTCTTGTGAAAGCTAATTACTTGTTTTTACTATTTCAGGACTGCTACTAACCAATGCATTGCTCATTGATGGAGCATGCCTGAATGTAATAGTAGGTTTTTTCGGGAGTATAGGACCTATAGTTGGACAAAAGGCCACTGTTTATTGAGGATGGATCTTAGCTGTTGTTCTTGTTTGTCGTATGAAATGATTAACCTAATATTCGTCTCCTTGCTCTTTTTATTGTGGCTTCTGGTCTTGTTTTTATTTTTATCAATCAAGCTGTCCCTAAATCGGAGAGTCTCCCTAGTTTCTTGGTTAGCTCTGTCAATGGCTCGGCTGATGATTTTTGCCAAATATCCACGATCCAAGAATCTTTTTTTGCCTTCCTCCTGACAGCTTTTCAGGGTATTTGCTTGACTGCAGATTCTTCGCAGCCTCAGCATTTCCCCATAGGGAATGCTGCCTTTTAAATGCCTCGGATGAAAACTGCCAGCATGGAAAATGGAATTTCCAGCTGTTGTTTTTCTGTGTAATTGGGACTCAATTCTGTTGTTCTCTACATATACCTGCACATCTAAAAGTCAGGGCCTAATTCACAGAACTAACTTACGTCAAAAACGTAAAGTTAGTACTTTTTGGTATTCACAGAATACACTTACTCATTTTGGTATTCACAGAATGAACTTACTCATTTTGGTATTCACAGAAGTTAGTAGTCCTAACTTTAGGACTCCTAAATGCCTTCTGTGAATACCGAAGTCTTAAAGTTAGGATTTTTCTCAGTTTAGGAGTAGTAAAGTTAGGACTCCTAACTTTACTACTCCTAAACTGAGAACAATCCTAACTTTAAGACTTTCGGTATTCACAGAAGGCATTTAGGAGTCCTAAAGTTAGGAGTCCTAACTTTACTACTCCTAAAGTGAGAAAAATCCTAACTTTAAGACTTTTCGGTATTCACAGAAGGCATTTAGGAGTCCTAAAGTTAGGACTACTAACTTCTGTGAATACCGAAATGAGTAAGTTCATTCTGTGAATACCAAAATGAGTAAGTGTATTCTGTGAATACCAAAAGTACTAACTTTACGTTTTTGACGTAAGTTAGTTCTGTGAATCAGGCCCTCAATTTTTTGTGTAGTGATATGAGCAGTAAATTCTAAGTTCACATTATTGACATTGATCTTTTCCACAAATATGTCCACATTACCCACCGACCCCTTCCATATAACAAACACATCATCAATGTAGCGAAGCCAACAAATAACATGATTCTCCCAATATTGAAAATGGTCGACCATCAGTACCTGCTCCTCCCACCAGCCCATGTGTAAACACATGTAGCTGGGGAGAAGCGGGCACCCAAGGCAACTCCCCTTAGTTGTTGAAAAACTTTGCTGTTAAAGTGAAAGAAGCTAATTTCCAGGTACCAAGTGATCATAGATAATAACATTTTGCTATGATTATATAGCCTCAGTGGCCTACTTCTCAGATAGTACTCCACTGCTCTCAATCCATCTTGGTGTTTGATGCTTGTATATAGCGAAGTAATATCTAGCGTCATTAACAGATATTCATTAGTCCAGGGTATGTCATATATCCTAAGAAGGAAATCACTTGTGTCTTGAATAAAAGACAGTAGACTCAACACATATTTTTGTAGAAAAGAATACACATATTGAGAAGTTCTCTCAAAGATACTGTTTTTCGCCGAAAATATAGGTCTTCCAGGTGTCGAAACAACATTCTTATGGACTTTGGGGATAAAAAACAGGACTGGCATTTTGCGGTGAAGATTGAACCCATCGATACCGTTTTTCAAGGTGAGACCCCAGATCCATGGTGCACTCTGAATACGAATATATATACGAATAGTCTTTCCTTTCCCATATCTCTCCCTCCTTTCCCCCCACTCTCGGATTGTTTGTTACCACTATGGACATTTATACTGCCGGTGACTTCTCAGCAACATGTTCAGCTTGGAGGTGACGTTTTAATTCTCGTTCTCTGTCTCTCTCCCCAACCTTGTTTCTTTTCACTTCTTGTTTTACTACTCTTTTTACTACTATTTTTACTACTTTTTCCTTCTTCTTTCTGGTATCTACTTGGTACTGCTGCATACTTTCTAAGACTGCAACAAATATCAATCATGTCTTGAGTCAATAGGGGCAATATAAGTACGACAATGATAACACCATTTGTACATAATAACAATTTTAAATTGAGATTCTCTGTATACATTACTACATGGTGCTTAATTTTTTTTTAAATAGGTCTAATATTTTTGATGATTCAGATACATTTACACAGGGGGCTATCAGTTAGTCTAATCGGTGTGTCCTATTTTCCTTTGGGATATGACTAAAGTTTATTTTTGTGTACAGCTGTCCCGTTATAATTGTGTATCTCTACTTTCTGTGTTATTCTTCTTCTTCTGAAGTGTTGTTTCTTATTGGTCTTGTCATTATGTGTTATTATATAATAAGTTTTGTTTGTCAATGGTGTCGTTCTAAAAACCTCTGTGATTTTACATTGGCTATTCTCATAATGGCCGATTGGTTGAGGCCAGTCAGCTTTCATCACCAAAGTTAGACTGAGTTCCACTGGGGGCCATAAACGGTCCATAAATGGGGCGCAGTAAAGCTTGTATATCTGTGTTGTATATAGGATTATCTATTGTGCATGTCCTGTGCCGTTTTGTTCATAATTTGAGTTTATTGTCTGTATTTTGATTTGGTCTCTTTGTGTTAATTGGTTTTCAGCCCTGATGAAGTTCCTACTGTTTGGAACGAAATGCGTTGGCTGAGCAGTATGTGTTATTAAGGATATATGTTCATTGGAGAAAAATAAGTACAAATAAAGGTTTTGAAATAACAAGACTGATTGGACTTCATTACCCGGCGCACCCGCATTCGCTTTAATAGGACTGGCATTACTTGATGGTTATTGCGCAACAACAGATGTTCCTCCTTTGTTTTAATAGTGCCTAATTTTTCCACCATCCTGCTGTAACATTTTTCATTGTTTAGTTGCCTCTAGGCCTCTGTTAGATATTCTGATCTGGGCCATAATACAATGTTGCCTCCGTTGTCGGAGTTTCTGATTATCACTTGATTGTTATTTTGAAACTTTTTTATCAAATTAAGGTCACTTTTTTCATGATTGCTGTATTTTCTTTGTGTTCTCTGTGTCTTACGGTTGAGTCTTTTGCTTATTTCTATTATTCTGTCATTGAAGATATCAATGTCATCACGTGGCATCATTGGCATAAACGTTGATTTGGTTTTACAAGGCGTCTGAACAGAGCCAAATACATTGAGTGCTTGTTGTATTATTTGTTGGGTCGACATTAACATATCAGAATCAGTCCCTTCATTCTGCAATCCTTGTAAGTCGCAAATAAGGTTAATGTCCAATATTTGCAGGTTGTTTGCACTGACATTTTCCTGAGGCACTTCACTCGTTGTAGCAGATTGTTGTCTCTGCTTGTAGTATTTCACAAGTTTTAATTTATGAACGGATATATATATTGCGTAGGTAGTTGTAGTTAGGACCTAGTATCTAAAGGAAAAGAGTTTTTTGACTTGCCTATATCTTTGTTACAGCAAACAAATGATGGACGGAATGCTGACAATGCAAACATTCTCCCCCAGTCAAAAGATCTGGGTTAAATCCACCGTTCTTTTGCCCACTACGCCACCCCAGTTTGGACCCAGCCATATGCAAATCAGTCTTGACCCTGTGCCCCATGGGAACAGTTCAGACCGTACTGCCAGGCCAGGTCCTCCCTGGACCGGGAACAAGCATCCTGGGACCGGTTTCAGGGTATGTCACCATTCTTCAGCCAGGCTAGCTTGAATCCAGTGGTGCAGTGAGCAAGGGACCCACGTCTGGGCATACCCATCCCACTTAGGGCGGAATGATGGACGGAATGCTGACAATGCAAACATTCTCCCCCAGTCAAATCCTATATCTTTGGCATTATTTGATGAATCTTCACAAACATTTTTTAAATAGTGGCCTGGTGAATCTTGTTGTGCATGGAAAGTATCGAATTGATCAGTCAAGCAGGAGCGGAGAAAAAGCGGGGTAAAAAAAGTGCGTTTTCCATGTTAATTCCAGTGGGACCATTAGACATGGCTACAGCCTAAACTGCTGAACGTAATTACACCAAATTTGGCAGGAAGTTAGATGTTGGTCCAGGAAAGTGCCTTTTTGTGATTTGTGGAAAATTAATTCAGTAGTTGCGGAGTTATTAAATTCAGATTTTGAGTTGTATATATAGGGAGGAGATCTGGTTGGCTGCCAGCACTTCAAACCCGGGCCTCAGCTTGAGCAGAGTCCTAAAAAAACATGCAAAAAAGAAAATGGGGTAGAGTAAGAATGCCCTGGCCCCCTAGGCCTCTTTTGGGGTCCCACAGTGACCTCGTTTGGAGAAAATGCATTTTTTTGTTTAGTTTTCCGTCGTAGCCACTTTGGATCCACGGCTCATTCCAAAAATGTTTTTAAAAAAGAATCGCAGACTCCCACGCTGCTTCAGTAATTGGCCCCAGGCGGCCAAGTCCGAGGGGCATTTTCAAAATAAAGGAGGAGTGTATGAGCCCCCCCTCCTGGGCTTAATAATGCCCCACAGCCCACCACCTCCCTGTGGCTTATATATTGTTTCATGGGGGTCCTCTTGGACCCCCTGGGCCATGGGGACCACCACCTTCCTGGGGCCACATTGCAAAAATAAATCGGGGGGACCTTGTGGACCCCCATGTGCCCCGGGGCCCACTACCTCCACAGCACTAATGCATGGGTATGAGGAGGGCCTCTCAGACCCACCTGGCCCTGGGGACCACCACCTCGCCTAGGTCATAATCAATTGTAGTGGGGGGGGCCTCAGGGACCCCTCTGGGCCACAGGGACAACCACTTCCCCATGGCCGAGCTCTCTTTTAAAATATGGGAAGGGGGCCTTCACTGCCCCTTTCCTGGGCCATTTTTGGCCCCTGGGGACCGCCCCCCCAGGGCAGGCCCTATGAGAATAAAGGAGGAGGGTCATGCAGCACCCCTCCTGAAGCCATAGATGGCCCTGGAGACTGCCACCCCAAAGGGCCAGTCCTGCTATGTCCCAGGGACCAAGCTGTTTGCTGTGGCTTGCTGGGAGCTTTAAAGCTCCAGTCAAGTCACAGCAAATGTTCCACTTCCAGCAAGCAAGAGCTCAGAAATGCTCTTGCTTGCTGAAAGCAGAGCAGAATTGCTTTCAGACACAGGGAGCTGCCTTTCCAGGAGCTCCCTATGTCTGAAAACAATGCTGGATCCTGTAGGAGGTGAAGAGCTGGCAGGGAACACGGAGGCATTCAGGCTCTGCCCCCAGTCCCAGTGGACACTGGGTACCCTGAAGGCACCCAGAACAAATGGGCAGGCCCCAGATGCTATGGTCCCCGGGGTCAAATTCAGTCTGGGGACGCGCAGCCCCCTCCTCCATCTCAAAATGGCTGGGCCCCAGGGATGGGGTCCTTGGGGCTGAAATTGGCACAGGAAGGGGGGCCCCCTCCCCTAGTACTATTTAAAATATTTTTTAAAGGGCAGGCCCCCAGGGAATGGGTGAGTGTGTGCCTGTGTGAGTGGCTGTTTGTGTGGGTGTGTAAGTGGCTCTATGGATGAGTAGGTGGATATTTGAGTACTTGTACAGCTCTGTGAATGGGTATTTGACTTGTTGTGTGGGTGTGTGAGTGGCCATATGAGAGATTGTATAGGGGTGTGAGTGGGTGTGTGAGTTGTTCTGTGGATGATGTTATAAGTGATGTAATTAGTGATGTCATGAGTGATGTCACTGACTATGTCATGAGTGATGTAATATGTGAGGTCATAAGCAGTGCATTACGGGGCGTAATTTATAGTTAGCTCAGGTAACTATAACTGCTAAATTTCTATTGTTTTGTACGATTGAAATCTGACCCTAACTATAATGGACCTGTAATCTGAGTTTTTTCCAGTGAATATATATATATATATAAAACAAAGGTTACAGGGACATTATAGTTAGGAGATAGATTTTTAAAAAAACCTTAGAAATTCACTGATAAACCAAAGGTTACATGGACGTTATAGTTAGGCTCAGACTTCACTTGTACAAGACCAGTGAAATTCAGCAGTTTAGTTAGCTGAGCTAACTATAATGTATTCCCCTGCAATAAACTACTTAAGACCTCACATATTACATCACTCATGACATGGTCAGTGACATCACTGATGACATGTCCAATAACATCACTGATGTCATCATCCAGTGAGTGTGAGTGTTTTCTTAAAGTTTAAGAGTGTTAAAGATATATACCAAGGTACTACATACGTTAAAATAGTGTACTTCTCTACTACTAATGAGTGATACTATGTCCAACATATATTATGTGAGTGGCTATGACTGTGTGTATTTGTCTGTGAGTGCCTGTATGGGTCTGTGAGTGGATTTATGGGTATATAAGTAGGTGTGTGAGTAGCTGTGCGGGGCAGTGAGTGGCTGTATCAGTGGCTGTATGGGTGTGCCAGTAAGTTGCCTAAACCACTTGTCACCAAAAAGAAAAAGTTGTGTTCTAAGCAGTACCTCAACATGCTTAGCAGCAACACCTCTGATTGGCATATATGTAACTGCTCTTCCTCTCTGACGTAGTTTGGACACTGATGGAGTGTTTCATTTTCGGAATGGAGAACGTTCATTTGATTTAGTTACGTGTGGGGATACAACTGTATTTTCACATATATCATGAATGCTTTACAGGTATGAAATGCTTCATGTGTAAATGTAATACTTTGTATACCCAGATTTATACGTTGCTCTAAGTTTGTTGTTTATGTTTATGGTGACGTAGAGTTTAAAAAGAGCACATCCAATGTCTTTTTAAAATGATGGCTTGTGAGCAAGACCGTGAAGGTCGAAACGCGTCAGCCTTGGACTAAATCTTTTTGATGACGACTACCTCTTCGAGTGCGAGTTTGTTTCTTTGTGGGATGATATACACAGAAGACGGTGATTCATTTAAAGTGGGTCTTGCTACCACTACTCTGCACCGGCTCCGTTGGATGGATGAGGTCAGATGTTTGCAAAATAGCAGCATGCTCCATATATATATCAATATATATAAATATATATATATAGCTATATAGATATATATATAAATATATATATATATGTTCCATAGGAAAAAGCATTTTTTATATATATCTATATACATATATGTATGTATGTATGTATATATATACATGTGTGGTCTTGATTGCTGCGGTTTTCTCTTTCTGATACTAACATGGCACCATCTGATATCTAAACACTTGCTGTATTTGTGTGCATACCATAAGGAATTGGTTTTACTGTCTGGATTTTCCATTTGTCCTATTCTCAGATGTCCCTACGCCCAGCAAAGGCTGTTCGGTCTTTGAATTGGTTATGATTTGGTTTGACACCATGTCAATACTGCTCAGATCTAATTTGGGTGCTTGCTGGATGTCCAGCTTTTGGATTATGACACGATTATTTTTCGTTTACACCATCACGTTCTGTCGTGTCAATATGCTCCTACTCACACAAGTTCTGTAGAAGTGCATGTCCATTTGTATATTGGCTTACTCACTATGCCCCATAATGCATACAATTTAATCGGGCCGATTCATGAACATTAATTTACGCGACTTTGCGCAGTAATATAGTTGTTTGCTATATATTGTTTGGCCTGATATGGACACTTTCACTCTGTCATTTTATTTTAAATGCCATGATTATTTCTGTAAAGCAATGTACATACATGATGTTTTCGACAACTATGTAACCATTCCAACATGGCCGATCCATGAACGATCAAGTACACGACCGTCATTTGTATCTACCATGCTTTCTTAAGGCATTCATTGGGTGTGCACCTTACACGTGACTAAGACTGCGGGGCAGTCGAAACATGTAGTGTAATAAACAGTTTGCACTTCTTCTACCTGGTTTGAGTGTTTTTACACCTGAGAGCGTGCTTACTGGAACATTTTCTTGAGGATTGGCTTGCCGGTACGCTCTGCCGGCCTGCGCGCCACTTTCCAAATGTCCCAGGGATCAGGAAGGAGCAACGAATCAAGGATATATATATATGGGCCTCGGTGTGCCGGCGGATTGTATACTATAAAGGCTCTTCATGAGCATGTTGCCGTTCGAGTGCTCCTTGTACGTTGGGTACTTTGGAGCTTGGATAAACACGCAGCCCACCCTGCCGCGAAGGAGCACCACCCCAGGATGTGGGGGCCACGCGGTCTATTATCGAGCAGGCCGACTTTGTGGGGCAGCAACGGATTTAGCATTTCCACCGGCACACCGAGGCCCATCTGGGGGCTATGAATGTTACAGCAGCAACATTGCACTCTCCATCTGGAGACAAAGGACACTACAAGACCCATAATGCTCTGCTCGTCGCGGCAGAGCGTCCCATCCAGAGCATGCATTGGAGCATTTAAATGATGAGGGCGTTGTCCTATGCGCCTTCAATTGCCAAAGCATCTGAAGAGAAGTGGGGACACTTCGAAACGCGTCAGGCATCCATGGCACATTGAACTGCTTAAAGTTATCAGTGTGCCGGTGGATTGTATACCATAAAGGCTCTTCATGAGCATGTTGCCGTTCGAGTGCTCCTTGTACGTTGGGTACTTTGGAGCTTGGATAAACACACTGCACACCCTGCCATGAAGGAGCACCACCCCAGGATGTGGGGGCCACGCGGTCTGTTATCGAGCAGGCCGACTTCGTGGGGCAGCAACGGATTTAGCATTTCCACCGGCACACCGAGGCCCATCTGGGGGCTATGAATGTTACAGCAGCAACATTGCGCGCTCCATCTGGAGACAAAGGACACTACAAGGCCCATAATGCTCTGCTAGTCGCCACAGAGCGTCCCATCCAGGGCATGCATTGGAGCATTTGAATGATGAGGGCGGTGTCCTATGTGCCTTCAATTGTCAAAGCCTCTGAAGAGAAGTGGGGACACTTCGAAACGCGTCAGGCATCCATGGCACATTGAACTGCTTAAAGTTATCGTTGTGCCGGCGGATTGTATACCATAAAGGCTCTTCATGAGCATGTTGCCGTTCGAGTGCTCCTTTTACGTTGGGTACTTTGGAGCTTGGATTTATATATATGTATATATATATATATATCATCATCATCATTTACTTTATTACGATCTCAGAGATCCAAAAAGTGCACAACAGTACAAGTATATAAAACACCAGGTTAAGATTTCCATAATAAAAATACATAGAAACCTTAATAAAATGTTTTCATCAAAGTTCCTTTGCGCTTAGTACAGCAATTCATTTTTTAGGTAGCAGCATTGGTAAAATCCATAATTAAAATTCATAAAATCCTAAATAAAAATATAATTCAAGCTAGGTTCCTCACTACCCAAATAACAGCAATTCATAATCAAGTTGACAACATTGGTAGAATGTAGTTATACTAACCGAAAAACGGCAGAGGCAAAATTATTGCATTAACTTCCCCCGCCTGATCCACATAGCAAAGAGAAATCGAGAAATACAGAATACTATCAGTCTACGTGTATCTGTCGATAATATTCTCAAGATTTCTAGATAGTGTCCTGGACCAATAGATCGGCATAGGGGTGTTATCCATTTTTTCCTCGACAGTGCATAATGAGGGCAGAAGAAAAGTATGTGAACAATAGTCTCTGTACTGGCTTTGCATGCAGGACATAAATCATCTACCAAAGGGCTCGCACTCCATCCTGAGCAAAAAACTTTAGTAGGTAAGGTCTTATATCTAAACTGTAGAAAGAGCTTTCTTGCCACTAGTGGAGTGATTTCTTCTATGGATGCTTCAAACAGTGGAATTGTTTTGTGCAACAAAAAGTCTTTTGTTAGCCCTGCGGAATCTCCTGCTAGTTCTAGTTGGAGTATTTTCCTCCAGTACATTCTTTTCAACTCCTCCCTCGAAATACCCCTCATAGAGTCAGGGCTGAGCCAGAAGCTATCCATCTTCAACCTCCCTAATAAATCACGTAAGCAAGAAAACCATCTTAGAGTTTCTACCTGGGGGAAACTTAAAAGATCCTTCAAAGCCTCTCGGTATGGATCCAGCTCTGCTACCGTCCAAAGCCTATGCCAGAACGATAGCATTTTGTAACTTATTTTGTGCTTTAGTTGTTTGTGTGCTAGATCAAAGTAAAGAGGCACCAGGGGAGTACTGGCAGGAAGATCGACCAGTGATCTTACAAATCGGTTTTCTACTGTAGATAGAGAGGCTGAGGCAGTTATGCCCCACACTTTTTTCACAATATAATTAGTGATATTTTGGCACGTGCCCATGTCCATATTTTTACAATAAATACACCACGTAACCTTTAAACACTTCCTGCATCTCAGATGGGACATATAGTTGGTTGGGCCCTTGGTAAGTGCACTGAAAAAATCTTGACTTTTCACCATTTTGACTTTTTTCAGGGGTGGTGGCGCGCGTGTTGCGGTTTAGGTTTTAGAAGGAGTTTCAAATAACACTGTAAAAATAACAGATGTATCTCTATGCCATCCATATGATTGATCTCATCTCTCATTATGGTATGAGTATCCATTTGTTCTCTCAGAGCATTCACCATGAAAACTGCTCATTTTTTTAACTTCGACTTGTAAACTGTAATTCATGGTAAACGATTATTGATATGTATGTATCTTTCTAGCATTGATGAAGTTGGTTGGCTACTTGCCAGTATGAAGAAACGCGTGCAGGCTTGAAAAGTTTCAATAGAAGATTTTCATAACAAAGCTAAATATGCTTACTGTGGTTCTATCACAATCAAAAGATGCAGCTTTCATCATCAAATTTTGATGTGGATTTTTGAGGATATTATATTTATGTTGGAGTGCGAGCCCTTTCTAAATTTAGGTCAGGGACTTTCAGGTTCCAATTTGGAGAACAGTGTTCTCTCTTTTGGCTTTGCAACCAAGTATCAAACATAAAAGTCATACTCCTTCCTGGGGGCGTGGCTTAGCTGGCTGCAAGATGGCCACACTTTGAGTGGGCTCTGCCGGCCAAGCCAAAAATCCGATAAAGATCCTGCAGACACATCGCCCATCGATGCCTGGAACCGCGCGATCGCCACTTACTAAACCTTGAGGTGCAGCTTGTTCCCTCTCCTGCCTTCCTGCGACCTTGCTGGGCCGAGATCCGCTGCTGCGTGTGTCCTGGGCCCGGCTCCGCGGATGCCGAGGCCTGCCCGGCCTCTCCGGAGCTGACTGCGGGCGGCCTCCGGGCACCAGATCCTCGCCATGCACCTCACCTCCACGACTCCTTCATCGGAGCCGGTAAGTGCCATTGCTGCGGGGGCGCATTGTGGCGGGGCTGGGAGCGCGTGTGTCGTTCCGCCCGGCCTATTCACACGCGGGCGCCGCGCTCCAGTCACCGGTGCCCGCCGCTCAGGCCTTTCCCCATCGGGCCTGGCGACGCGGGCGGCGTGCTCCCCGCGGCTCCCCGCTACGTGTTGCCCCCCTCCCGCTACGGCCCTCTGGCTCACCGAGGCATCCTGCTGTGGCTCTGAGAATGGCCTTTCGACTTCACCGGCCCCGGCTCCCCAGAGGCCTGCTCACTGCAAGGGGTGTTCTTCCTGCTGCCGTGTGTGCACCGGGCGGCTGCCCGGGCGATTCCTTGCCTGCCACCCACTACTGCTACCTGCGGGACCCGCCTGCTGCACTCAATGCCTGCCTGTCCCTCTCGCCGGGCCCAAGCCGGCAGAAGACACTCGTGGATGTGGCCGTCGCGGCCTACCCCTCCCGACCCGGACCTGCGATTGGTCCACTGGGGTTGCACTGACACCTCGCCCTCTATTGGACCTAGCGGCGGTGGATGCCTGTGGGGCCTGCACTGTGCTGCAGCTTCACACCCACTTGGCCTGAAACCGGACTGCTCTAACGGCCTCCTCCCTGTAGGTCCCATCGCTCGGACCTCGCGCTGGTGGCGGCTGACTTCATGTGCATCTCACGTCTCTGCCTTCTCCTTGCCTGCGCCATCTAGGTGAAAACTGCGGCTGAGCTGGCGCCGCTGCACCCTCTGCTCCTCGGGTGGCCTGGTCCCCGCTCATACATTCTGCCGCCACGCTAGTCTTGCGCATCGTCCACGCGCTGGGCCCCGCCGCTCCTACTCCAGACCGGTGGGTCCAGTGGACATTTGCTTTGGCCCATTGGCGTGGAGATTGACGCTTGTGGCCCTCACATCACATGTGCCTCTGGCCAGATTGTTAACCGTCCACTGCGCATCTTCAATACCGCCTGCTGGTCCTGTGCCTCTGCTTCCTCCTATGCTGCTCTGCCGCCCCCGGGCGCAATGGTCCTCTCCTCACACCGTATCCCCGCCTCTGCTGCCTGATTGCACCTCCCGCCGGCCTCTCCCCTGCCATGGGGAGAACCGACCCCAAGCAGCCTAAAATCACCTTCGATCAGCGCCGCCAGACGCGCCAGGAGGGCGCAGGCACTGTTGGAGGGGACCCTCTTGATCCATCGGATATGGCCCCAACACGCGAGGATGACCTAAAGGCCATCATTGTGGACATCAAGTCCACTGTCACCACCATAGCGGCTCAACTGGATCAACTGTCAGCTCGCCTGGACACAGTGAAGGCTCGAGTTGACTCCCACGATTCACGCCTTCTACATGTCGAGACCATGGTGTCTGATGCGGAGGATGCTGCCACCCAAGATCGCCAGAAACTGCTGCAGATGGACAAGATACTAGATCTCATCCGGAATAAGAACGAGGACTTGGAGGCGCGCTCCCGCAGGAGCAACCTCCGCATCACAGGAGTGCCCGAATCTACCAATATCTCCCGAATGGAGGACTATGTGGAACAGTTGGTTCGCGGGCTCTTTGGCGACATCCTTTCACCTGTCTTCATTGTTGAGCGGGCACATCGCTCCCTTGGCCCTCGCCCTGGCCTGCCGGCCGGCCCCATCATAGCCAAAATTCTGAACTTCAGGGACCGCGACGCCATTCTTCGGGCGGCCAGGGAGAAGGGCGACGTCCACCACCAAGGTAACTCTCTGTCGTTCTACCCTGATTACACCACGGTGATTCAGGCGGCTCGCCGTGAGTTCCTGCCGGCGAAGCGGCTCCTTCAAAAGCATGAGATCTCCTACTCACTGGCATACCCGGCTAAACTGCGTGTCAAGCAAGGCTCCAAGACGCTCACCTTCCCAGATCCCAGAGAGGAGTTAGCGTGTGCTAAAAAACTGGACAGGTCCCATCGGTCCTCGCCTGCCAACTCCCAAGCTGCCGCTGATAACAATCTTAGTGATAATGACTGACCTGCTGTCAAGCACAGCCTGTCTACTGTTTGTACTCTCTGGCACCCAGGCCCTTAGTTTGTATTCAGGCCTCTTGGTCAATGTTGCCTCTTAGGCATCCCAGATCATACTTCTGCCCTTGACGTGGTTCCTCTACTCCCTGATGTTTATTTTTGGTAGTTTGCCTTCACTTACGGCTTGGCCACCCTGTCTTTCTGGCAGGGGTGTCTGCTGAGCGTCGCCATGCCCCCACGGGATAATTCCCTTCATGGACATAGACTTTTCCCTTCCTAGTTGTGGGTCCCTGGGGTGGGAATGGGTGGTACCTCAGCCTGATTGGGGGGTTGGTGTGGGAGCGGGGGTGGGGGGTCCTCTCGGTTTTCTTGTTTTGGGGGTGGGCACGGGGGGTTGGGCATTGGGGTTTTGAGATTGGTGGCCTCCCTTTGAGGCCTTATTGTTCTTTCTTGCACAGGCTCATTCTCCTGGCTTTTCCATGACATGTCTCCTCTCTCCTGTTGTCCAAACTCTTACTGGGGGGAATGTACTGTTTGAACTGTTACCTCCCTATGAGGATTTAGTTGTATTTTTGATTGTGCTCTTTCATTGCGATTCCACGGTTACTGCACTGCCATCCTTCCCCATTATCTACCACACCGCTTTATGCACCTGTACGCAGATTCTGCCTCCCTCTTCATCCTTTTTCGGTACCACCTACCTTGACACAGCACCATGACTGACACTACTCTCTGGACCTGGAATGTCCGTGGACTTAACAACCACCGCAAGGCGCGACTGGTCCATGCCCACCTCATACGACACAAAGTGGACATTTGTTTTTTACAAGAGACCCATCTGTTTCCGGCTACCTCCTCTAGACTCCTTTCCCGACATTGGGGAGAAATTCACTCTTCCTTTTACTCATATTACTCCCGGGGGTGTCCATTCTGCTGCGCAAAAGGCTCCCATGGCAAACCTCTCAGGTGTTCACTGACCCTGGGGTCGATTTGTGATTCTTCATGGCACCCTACAGGCCCAGCCCATGACACTTGCAGCTCTGTACGGCCCCAACTGCGATGACCCGGATTTCTTCGCGCAGGTCTGGCACAACATCTCATCCCTTGGCCCTGCTGCGCTCCTTTGGGGGGGTGATTTTAATGTGACACTTTCCGCCACTTTAGATTGGTCCGGCCCTCATGCCCCTCACCCGCGCGCGGCTTCACTTCTCAGCTCTATTCTTTCTGACAACTCCCTTTATGACGCGTCGGCGTCACACTCACCCTGCTGAGCGGGAGGGCACCTGCATCACTGGTTCCCGCGGCTGCTAGTCCCGCCTGGACTTATGGATCACCACTCCGGATGCCTTAGTCTGGCTCACCTCTGTTGATCATATGGCGAGCACCCTCTCAGATCGTGCTCCCGTTCGCCTCTGCCTCCGCCTCCCACATTCCCCCTGGTGTGCCTTTTCCTGGCGGCTTCCCCCTAATGCGTTACGTGACTCGGTCTTCTGTGATGAGATACAAACCGCAATAGCGAATTACTTCGAGCTCAATGAGGGTTCAGTTGACTTCCCATCCACGCTCTGGGAAGGGTTTAAAACCGTCATTCGTGGGGAATGTATTTCTAAGCAGTCTGGTGTCCTATGCTGTATCCGCAGCACTCTTGACAGGCTGGAAGGGGAGATCAAGGTACTCGACTCTTCTCACGCCCGGGATCCACACCCTGACACGCTTGCCCAGATCCGTGGGAAACTTACCGACTTTGCCGACGAGGCCAACAGAGAACTTGCATTTCTCGGTAGAGCGGCATGGGTGCGCCGCTTCGGTGAGGGCAATCGCCCTGGCAAAACCCTGGCTAACCTCCTCCGCCTGCCGCGGGCTGCGTCCTATATCACCGCACTTCAGGATGGCGGCCCTGCCCGTACTACCTCCCCAGAGGAAATTAAAGCGCGCTTCACTACATTCTACACACAACTCTACACGGCCGGATCGGTACCTCCGCGTGAGGTTCACGACCAATACTTTGACACCCTTCAGCTCCTTTGGCTTGGCAATCCCCACCGGGAATTCCTTGATGAGCCCTTCTCTAAAGAAGAAATTCGAGCGGCAATTAACAGCATGCCCGGTGACAAGGCCCCTGGCTCGGACGGCTTGCCGGCCTTCTTCTATAAGGCCTTTGCCCCGCTTCTGATCCCTCATTTAGCTGCCATGTATAATGAGTCCTTTGAAACAGGGCAATTCCCCCGTCGCTACGCGAGGCATTGCTAACTTTACTCCTAAAGCCGGACAAGCCACCCGAGCTGCGAGATTCCTATCGTCCCCTCTCCCTCATCAATATAGATAATAAAATTTTCGCCAAACTACTCGCTTCCCATCTCCTTCCTCTCATGCTGCTCATCGCTCGCCCAGACCAGTCCGGTTTCATTCCCGGTCGCGCGACCTCTCACAACCTCCGGACCATTTTCTCCGTTCTCCATCAAATAAACCCAGCGCTTCCGGCAGTGGCCGCCCTGCTTGACACCACCAAGGCCTTTGACACCTTGGAGTGGCCTTTCCTGTTTTACCTACTTTCCCGCTTGGGTTTCAGCCCGGTCTTTTTACGCAAAGTGCAACTCCTTTATACTATTCCTACTGCCCGTCTTCGTATGAACGGCCAAATCTCTGAGCCCATCCCCATTGGGCGCGGTACTCGACAGGGCTGTCCATTATCCCCCATGCTCTTCGCCATTGCAATGGAACCCCTCGCAGCTCGTCTTCGACAACATCATACCCAGAGAGGCATTGGTTTTGCGGCTCGCGCTCTATTAGTTTCTATGTACGCGGACGATATTACTGTCTATGTCCGCAATCCCCAGGAGAACCTCAGCCCACTGGTCCGTGAGGTGATACGCTTTGGGGGCTATTCCGGAATTCAGGTCAACTGGAACAAGTCTGTATTATTTCCCCTCACAGACGCCATGACACGACACCTTTTGTTTCTGACTATCCCTTTCTGTGGGCATCGGAACCCACTAGATATTTGGGCATCTGGTTGAGCAGGGATGTGGATGAACTTTGGAAAGTTAACTTTGGCCGAGCAGTGGACTGGTTTGAGTTCAAGATTCCTCTCTGGAACCAGCTGCCTCTGTCTCTAGCTGGGCGCATAGCCATCGCCAAAATGGTGGTACTTCTGAAGTTCCTATATCTGTTCGTCAATATCCCCATCTCTCTCACTGCTCACTTCTTCAGCAAGGTTCGCTCTCTGCTCATCACCCTAATTTGGGCCGGTCAACAACCCAGGATTGCGTACAGCATCCTTACTCTCCCGATGTCGCGTGGCGGGCTCGGCGCCCTGGATTTCAAGCTTTATGCCCTCAGCGCTCAGGCCAGTTTTCTTCACTTCTGGCTTCACCCTACTCCGTTCCAGCCTCACGTCGCGGTGGAGGCCGACCTCGCCGCTCCGTGGCCACTCACGACTGCATTATTCGCCCCGGCGAAACTCCAACGCACTGAAATTGACACGGTAGAGACCTTGCATTGGGCCTGGGACGGGCTATGCAAATTTTTAGGCTCCGATATGCTTTCCGCGAACACGATGCCAATCGCTCACCACCCGGCTTTTCCCCCTCTTCAGTCTTCTGGGATGATTAAACTCACCACTCGCCTGGGGCTCTCCACAGTATCAGACCTTTACCCTGGGAACACATTCTTCTTGCTTGCCGCCGACTCTGGCCCCATGGATACCTTGCTCTACTACCAACTCAGGGCTGTCTGTAGGAGGTTTCACCCCTCGTTTCCCCAGCCTCCCTCCTCGATGGCCACTCTCGATCTTCTCTATGCATCCCCCTCTCCTAAGAAATTGGTAACTAAAATCTATGCTCACACGCTGGCAGCGTCTTCCACCTCCACTGACCGGGCGCGCGTTGCATGGGGCGAAGACCTAGGAGTCGAAATTTCTCAAGCCGACTGGCTGTATTGCTGTAATCAGATCAAACGTCTCTCCCCAAATTATCGTCTGCGCCTTATTCACTTCAAGTACATACACAGGCTGTATCGGACTCCAGCCCAATTGCACAGGTTAGGACTTATCGTAAGTGACAGATGCCTGCGCTGCTCTGCGCCCGCGGCTGACGTCTCCCACCTCGCCTGGCTGTGCCCCCGGGTCTCCGCATACTGGCGCGAGGTCTGCGCTATTATTTCTGAAATCACTTCGTCACTGGTCCAACCTGACCCTCTGCTCTGCCTCTTAGGCTTTGTTAAATCCTGCCCGGATGCCTCCCGCCATGCTGCTGGTCCTCGCGCAGCGTTTCCATGTGTTGGGGTCGTAGGCCTGCGCCTAAGGTTGTCCTCTGGCTCGAGGACGCTTCCCGCTGCCAGACCCTCCTATCTGAGTTCTGGGACCTTCTGCCAGCCCGATCTCGCCCTCTAGACATATGGGGTCCACTTGTGACCTACCTTTCAAGCCATGATCCTCAGCGCCCTGCGACCTCTCCCGTGCTCCCCGACAGCGCTCCGCCCGCATTGGCCGCCGGTGAAGGCCAATGAGCAACTTCCCTTCTGATCTCGCTCCCCTCTGCTCATTCTGACTCTTTTCTCTACTTCTGGTGCCTCTTTCTCTGCACTTTACACCCTTTCAGCGGATACATGACATTTCTCCCTGACATTGTCCCCAAGTGTCACAAGCCTGAGATAGTCTCTGCTGTGCTGTATTATATCACTGTGCTCAGTCCCTTGCAACTGTGGAATCTTGTAACTGTGCTGTGCAATTTTTTTCAATAAAGGTTTTTGAAAAGAAAAAAAAAAGTCATACTCCTTCTTAATAAATGTACTTTCTGAGAAACACATTGTGAGACTGGCATAGGCGTGCAATTGTAATGTAACCTATCACTTCAAAGGTCGCGTTGTAAATTACATATCCATTCACAAACCAATCTGTGTGCGACTTGCGCATTCCTGCTGTGCATCTAGGAAGTGTAGAGCAAGCCTCTATTTCCAGATTGTAAATGTACATACTTGACCATATCTTATTCTGAAGTTCTTTTTACACATATGTAGAATTCCTTGCACATCCTTGTCTTTCTAGAACACTATTGCTACTGAGTATTAGAAATTGTTAAGAAAGGTTTCATACTGAAGTATTATCTGCTGTGAAACAATATATAAAGGGATCCTTACATTTTAGAGATTTGTGTAAGAAATATTAATAGCCAGCAATTACTACAGTTGTATTTATTTGTATTAACATTGGTAGTATGGTATTTTTTTTCTGCAAAACTAGCAATCTAAATAAACTAATGTGCAGCACAATGACAATATGTAAACTTTCAAGGTCGACAAAATACATTTTAAATGAGTGCTGGAAATGGCCTACTTTTGTATGGTGTATCCCCAGATGTTCCCCTCACTGTTTTGCTAACTGTAGAATTCTGTGCCCTTTCACCCTGCTAAACAGCGATAAAGTGCATGTGCTGCCCCTTTCAACCTGAAGAATCCTGCATTCCCATAATTGGCATATTTAACTTACCTATACGTCCCTAGTATATGGCACAAAGTGTAATCAAGGGCTGTAAGTTAAATGACAACTGTGGGCTGCAGCACCCTTTGTGCTACCCACTGCAGTGACAGTGCAAACAATATTTTGATTTGATTTGTAATTTGTAGAGCGCGACAATTACCCTAAGGCATCAAGACGCTAGAGACCAGCCGTCGAGAAGCGGGAGGAAAAGGGGAAAGAAAATCCAGATAGATGCTAGACAGAGAAAAGCCAGGTCTTAAGAGCCTTTCTGAAAGGGAGCAGACGAGGAATAGACCTAAGGGCAAGGGGAAGGGAGTTCCAAAGTCTGCTCGCTGCCACCGAGAATGCTCTGTCCCCCCCACTTCCTCTTTTTGGTTCTTGGTACAACCAGTTGCATTTGGAGCGAAGAACGCAAGGGTCTACTGGGGGAGTGCCAGCTGAACATAGTCTTTAATCTTGACGGGTAGGGAGAATGCAGTGATTTGTGAACCATACAGAGTGATTTGAAACTGATACGTTTTTCGATGGGGAGCCAGTGCAGGGCTTCCAGTCCCATCCTGGCAGATTGTTTTTCATGTTGTGACTGAAAACTATGAAAACCTGTGACAGTTTTCCAGGCATAATCCTGGAAATGTTATGTGAAATGAGTAATGCACATGCGTACATATGACATTAAAGTGAGTTTGCACTATAAGACATTTTCTATGTTTCAAATCAAGTCAAAATAACTTTATTTGGCCCTCAGGGGCCATAAAACTGCAAGTGGCAATAAAACAGTACATGATAAATTATTAGATCAAAAAGTACAATTCAGCATGAGTCAATCGTAATTCATGTAGATAAGTACCAGGAATAGTACAATAACAGCTTTAAAATGTCAACTTGCATGTTCAGAATAAAAATGCTACAAAGCAGGTTGCTAAAAATTGTAGCTGTACAATTTGAAAGAGCGGAAGTAGAACACTGAGCCAGATACATGGCCCACAAGAACTTGGCTATTGGTATAGAGAAAGGTAGACTGCAGTCCAATAACAAAATGCGAAGAGCTGCAGAATGACTATGGTCATCTACGTGTCTACAAGTAGGAGCTAGACAAATTCTACTGGGTCGGGCATAAGCTAGGCAGGCAAAGAAAACATGTGCAACACTCTCAGCTGAGGAAGTACAGGCAGGACATATATCGGTGGCCCCGACAAACCACCTCTGAGTAAAAACTGTCAGCTGGAGTGTGCACACTCTAAATTGGAAATATAACTTTCCTGTCTATAGCCTCACTCACCTGATCCCAGTATGACTCATACTCACTCAAATTCATAAAATCAAGGAATTCTCTTTGCCAGTTCAGAAGAATCAGCTTTTCTAGAGTCATTGGCCTCTGTAGCTGCTCAGTAGAGCATCTTCAGTGAGTTTTTAGATGGGAAGCAAGTAGTGGCATTGTGGGTCTAAAGGTCAGATAGCCCAAGGGTATGGAGTGACCATTTAATGTTCAAAAACCAGGGTACTTTGGCAAATTGTACCATCTTGGAGGGCTGTGGTGTAGTGGGCAAGTTCTGGGGTTGCCCACAGCTGCCTCCATTACAACAGGGGCACAACCTGGCTTGCCAGTGAGGTTTTTTACTCCCATATCCAGAAAAAGCAGATACAAGGGGGTTCTGGGGGGGAAATATAAGGTTGCACAGGAATTTATTTTCAGTACTAGTTAATGTTTCAATAATGGAAAAACCCCACAATTCTGACAGAGCTGAACCCAAAGCCTTAGCCTCATAGAGGTGGAGCACAGGTGGGATGGGTTTGGTTTGAGAGGCCCGATATTCTTTAAGTACTGCTCTTGTGATTTGTTTGAGTTTTAAAGCAGCTTTACCAACATAGGGTTTCCAGCCCACTGAACATGATACCTGTTAGAAATGGGATTTCTGGTTGGCTAGGGCTTGTGCCTAAGCCAGGCAGAAACTACCACTCTAGTCAGGGCAAGGGAGTTACACGCTGAAGATAACCCCTGCTCACCCCCTTGGTAGCTTGGCACGAGCAGTCAGGCTTATCCCAGAGGCAATGTGTAAAGCTTTTGCGCAACACACACACACAGCAGCAACACACTACAAAAGGAACTCCACACAAGGTTATATAAAAAATAGCCTTTGTATTATCCAAATCACATTAGAATCATAATCACACAATATACACTGTGCCAACTGGCACTAGGCAATATTCACAGGGGATTATATACAGGACCAGGCCAATCGGTCCACGGTCAGAACCATCAGAATGCAGGTAGTAAACATAAAACACAATCAGTAACTACTGGTACAATAATGACCTAAGCATTATCACATTAGGCATAAAACACATTAGACCCAAACCTCATTAGCATAAACACATTACGCAATAATCATGGTGCATAAATCACATTTGGCAACCATCAGCATAAACACATTATGCACACATTTGGCAGTGCACCCTAGTAACACTAAATTGGTGCACACAGCACCTTAGCATAAATTACCTTAGGGCCTTGCGCCCTACCAACCATAAAGTTGAGCCCAGGCCGACTGGCCTTTCACTGGGGCCCACAGGCCCTTTGTCCAGAATGTCAGGGCGCTAAGCTGCCACTTGCAGCAACAGCACTGTGCATCATGCACTGGGGCGGGGGGGTGCAACTCACCCCTCTCTTCTCATTAAAACCAATGCCCCCTCATTGCAGCTGCCCGCGCTCTCGCGGTGCAGCTGGGATCAGCAATGGCACTCACTGTGCCCTGAGAGCCCCACTGGGACTCCAAGATACCAAATTGCCCCAAGTCCCACTCCGGGACTTCTAAAAATAAAATGGCCCCCTAGCGTTGCAGCTGCCTGCAACTGCTGTGCAGCTTTGGAGGACAATACCGGCACTGGCACTAAACGTGCCTTGGGAGCACAACAAAAATGCTCTCCGCTCAGTGTGAGCCCCACTCACAGGGGCTCTCCTGACTGCAGGGGGAAGGCACCGACAATGTGCCTCGAAAGGGGCCCCACTCACCGGGCTCTTTCCTGGCTTCCTCTGGTCTCCCGACAGGTCCTCAGGCACCGGCAATGTGCCACGGCCGGACCCATCCCCCGGGGCCTCTCCTGACTTCCCCGGCCTCCTCTGGACTCCTCGCTGCTGGGACAGGCACCAACAGTGTGCTGCGGCTGGTACCGTACTCGGCTCTTCTTTGCCTACACCGCAGGGCTCTACCCAGCTCACGGGTGCCCCACTCAGGCGTGCCCAGACTTCCGGACTCCATGGGGCTCTCTCCAGCTCACGGGAGCCCCGCTTTCCTCCCGGGACGTCTGGCCCAGCTTTTGTAAGCCCCGCCCACAACCAGGCCCTGCTGCCTGGCTTCCGGGTCGGGCTGCGGCGGTGATCTTTCATAGATCTTGGCGGCTGCTCCGGGCGGCGGCAATGCGGGGTAGGCTCCCGCTCGAAATATTACAAATGCTGGGTAGGCTCCTGCCACAGTGCACAAATGCGGGGTGGGCACCCGCTCCTCACTTCAAAAACGCGGGGTTGGCTCCCGTAAATAAAATAGCACAAATGCGGGGTAGGCTCCCGCTTGGCCTCACAGCAGCACGGGGGATCCCCACGCCGGGATTCCCCCAGCAGTCCTTGCAGCAGCATGCTGCCAGGCACCAGCGCTCCCCTTGGGCTGGTAATTTAAAAGATAGCGCTCACGAGGCGCTAAGAGCCACAGCTCCAGCAAGCATAGTTCTAGGGGCACAAGGCTGGGCCCAGGCAGGCCAGCTCACAGGGCCCTCCAGCAGGGAGGCAGTCCCTTGTGGCGGTTCCTCCTGGAGCCCAGCAGCTGCAGGTCCCCACAGCACAAGGAAGCACAACCCTTTCATGGGGTCACAGCCCCAATATTTATAGGACATTTCTCCTTTGTCTACCCTTGGCACAGGGCTTGGGGGAACCAGCCTGAACTGGTTCTGGGGGGTTTTGGAGCACTTTGTTGACAAGGCTCCTCTTCCCCTTTGTCAGGTGGGGGCTCGTCATCAGACACACCACAGGGGAGCGGAGCCAGCTTCACATAGGCAGGCACAGACCTATTCAGGGTCAGGGGACTACTCCTCCCACTACTCCAAATGCAGATGTCCCATTCAGCCTAGTGCTGACTCACCCTGCCCTCCCTGGAGCCACACACACCTCACCAGCCCCTGCCACTCCAAAGCCAGACATGCAATCCACATCAGGCAGGCAGACACATAGCACACAGAAATGCCAACTTCTAAAAGTGGCATTTCTAAAATAGGTATAATAAATCGGCACACACCATTGCGTAGCATTTATTATCACTATTCCAAATATACCAAACTTGACCACGCTGCTCCTCTCATATCAGGAATTACCACTGAAACACGTATCAGGGAATCCCCAATGCATTCCTATGGGAGGGCAGCCTCACAGCAGTGAGAAACCAAAATGGCTGTTTGTCACTACCAGGACATGTCACACACTTAAGGTACATGTCCTACCTTTTACCTACAATGCACCCTGCCCATAGGGCTAGCTAGGTCCTACCTTAGGGGTGACTGACATGCAGCAAAAGGGGGGTCACAGACATGGCACACACTTTAGGTGCCACGTCACAGTGGCAGTAACACTGCGCGCACAGGCCCTGCAACGGCAGAGGCCTGGGACAGGTTTGAAAGGCTACTTTGGTGGGTGGCGCAATCAGCGCTGTAAGCCCACCAGTAGCATTTAATTTACCAGACCTGGGTATATGAGATACCACTTTACAAGGAACTGACAGGTAAATTAAATATGCCAAACAGGTGTAGACCAATCTTTACCATATTTAACACAGAGAGCACACGCACTTTACACAGAACAGCAGTGCTAAAGTGCCCAGAGTCCTAAAACCACCAACACCATGTCAGAAAAAGGTTAGGAGGAAGGCAAAAAGTTCAGGGATGACCCTGCAAAATGGGCCAAGTCCAACAATACCCAAATAAGTAAAACAAATCCACCATCTCATGAGGTGCCCCCCCCCCAATACTATGACCTTCTTAAGGGACTTGTGGGGATTAAACAACATCAACTTTGTTTTAGTGGTGCTAATCTCCAGACCCAAAGTGAGACAGATCTCCTCAAAACGGAACAGGAGTTTCTGTAACCCACTATGCATCTTGGAGATCAACAACGTGTTGTCAGTAGATAAGAGTATTGGGATTTTGATGGGGGCCAGTGAGGGCACGTCTTCTTCAACCGGATATAAAAATGA
Organism: Calotriton arnoldi; assembly: GCA_963921515.1. Classification (NCBI taxonomy): domain Eukaryota; kingdom Metazoa; phylum Chordata; class Amphibia; order Caudata; family Salamandridae; genus Calotriton; species Calotriton arnoldi. The sequence continues at coordinate 46,423 of CAWUFW010002919.1, forward strand.
TACAATGTCATTAATTTATAAAGACAAAAGTGTCGGAGTCAATATGCAACAGTGGCATACACCTCTGAGGACTGGAATCTTGCCATTTAGATTATCCTGTTTCCCGCTCTCATGGAGGCGGATTACCAGTGACAATATGTTCAATGGCATTTTCATGTCAATGAGGGTCTGCCAAAGAGTGAAATGTGGGACCAATCGAACTCAGATCTCAAATCGACAAAGGCAATGTAAAGGCTACCTTCGCCGATGATAATGGTGTGCCAATAGATCAGAAGGAAACGGAAAGCTTGATCGATGGTGGAAACTTTCAACCAAAAGCCCATCTGAAGGGGACTAAGGATGTCCATCTCGGACCTCCAATCCTGGATTTTAGCAAGCACAGAGCGACAGAAGACTTTCTAGATGCATTCAAACACACTTATAGGTCTGTAGTTATTTGGAAGAGACCTATCACCTTTCTTATGGATGGGAATTATGGTGGCACCTTTCCATGACTCAGGGATGGATGCCCCAGCAGCGATCATGTTAGCAATAGTTAGTATGTAACTGGCCAGGCTCCCACATCAGATAGAAAGACATTGGCTGGGACACCATCGCGCCCTGCGGCCCTTCCCCTTGCGATGGCTGAAAGAGATTGGAGCACATCTGAGATGTCAAATAAAGGCACAGAAGGGGATGGGCAAGGCAGGTTCAAGATGGATTCATTGGGAGTGCATGGAGAAATGTCTGAGTATGGATTGCTAAAATAATCAACCCAAAGCGAGGGGGCAACATTGTTATTAGGTTCCGATAAGGCTGTGGTTCCATTGCAGGAGAGAAGCTGCCAGAATAAAGTGGGGCCTCTAGCAGCACAGGCGTCATTAAGGGCATTCCATCTCTGCTCGTCCCATCTCTTTTTGGCATGGGAAATAGTCATTTTATAGGCATTCCTGGCCAAGGGAATGCTAGACATGCCTCTGGTTTTAATGGCATTAACTAGGGAGAGCTGGAGCTTACAACATTCTGTGTTGACCCAGGGACAGATCTTAAGAATGCCTTGTTTTTTGCATGTGGCTGGGACTGTTAAATGCCCTGATGTACATTCAAAGAAGGCTGCACGAGTAAGAATCAATTGATTTGCAGTAACAGGATAACCAGCCTCGAACCCTGCCATGACATCATTGAAATTGGCAGTGAGGATTGAAAGAATGTCAAGGTGTTCTACCACTTGACTCCACTTTAAGTGGCGCTTGTCAGAGGTCACTCTGATGTCCCTTGTGGACAGAGGCGAGCCAAGGACTGAAGAAATTGTCAAATAGAGAGCCTGTTTGGACAGGGAGAGAGGGTTATGGTCACTTGTCAATGACAAAAGACCGTAGCCTAAGCTCAATTAAAATATCGATTCTGCTGGTATGGAAGGGTTTGTTGAACATTTGGGCCCCTTCATGATCAGATTTTGTGTGGCTGTTAGCAACTCTAAGCCTGTACTCAATGGTTAGGTGCTTCAACTGGAGAGCAATTTGTGTCCATCTATGAATTGGTGGGACAACCAAGGAGGGGATGGCCCAGGCTTTAGCTTCATTTTGTGTTAGATGTACATCGTCATTATCAAGGGTATCAAGGGGCTTACATGTGGAATTAAAATTGCCTGCCAATATAAGATGTTGGTTGGCGGAGCACTGGTCGAGTTGGTTTTCCAGTATTTGGATGGTATGTGATGTTGCCCCTCCTTTAGTCCCTCTCACATAGACTTTAAGGATTATTACCTTTGGCTTGGACTTGCTACTAAGCTCAACAAACAAAATTTCAGGTGAGTCAATGGAAAGTTGTCGAATTTGGCAATTGAGAGAAGCTCTAACCCACGTGACTAGGCCACCAGAGGCTCTACCTCTTTGGCTGGTGATATCAGGAATCGAAAAACATAGGTCATGTTCATCCATGAGAGTAATGCTTTCTTAGACCTGAGTCCAGCCGCGTTTCAGGAAATAAGAGACAACTTTCTGGGCTCAGATTGTATGGGTACCTCACCAGATATACTAGAATGTGAGGTTTCAGGTGCGGTGGGAAAAGGAATACTATTAGTAGATTTTGTGGGGGCCACACCAGGTGTGCTAGGGGATAAAGTCCCAGATGCAGTAGGAGAGAGACTGTTATTAGAATAATGGAAAACATAAGGATGCAATGTGGTGGCATTGGAAACATTGGAAATCTCACAATGCAATGATTTGGAGAAGGCATTGGGAAGGTAAGTATGAATAAGAGTGGCAGACTCTCTTCTGGCCTCAATCAGAAGGGGCTGGCTGGAATTTAATGGCAGAGGCTGTCCTCCCGGCACATGTCCTGTTGGGGATGGAGTCCCCAGGCACTGGTGTGGTTCAAAGGGGCTGCCAACCCCAAAACCACTCGATAAAGTCTCCGGCGGTGTGGGAATGCTGGGACGCTTTTAGCGCTGGAGTGGAGGCCCTGCCCCCTGGCTCTCCATGCTGTAAATGCACCTCCTGGTGTGTGCCTTGTTGGGGGATGAAGGCCCCAGGTACTGGTGTGATCCAGAGGGGCTGCAAACTCCAAAACTGCTCAATGAGGTCTTACTGTGTTTGTACATGGTCCAATGTTTTTTTAGCTGTGGCAAAAGTCCTTTCCTTGAACCCCCAACAATTAATTGGGGAGTTTATTCCACATTTCCACCCTAAATATTAATTTACGTATACAGAAAACCCAGCATATTGGAGGATTTACTGTGTAACCCAGATCTTTTTCATAGGCAGGTTCCTACAATTCCATATAATGTGAATCAAGAATGTAATTTAGCTCTCACATATGATGGAACATGAACACTTAATTTTCACATAGGAGTTCAAATAGCTTTTTTAGTATATAGCATATTGACAGCTGTTAGAAATTGGGGGTTTAGCTGGCAATGGTTTGTATCCTTGTCCAAGTAGGGACCCTTCTTCCTAGTCAGTGTAAGGGGGATATACTTCGAAAGTAACCCCTGCTCACCCCCTTGGTAGCTTGGCATGAGCAGACAGTGTGCAAAGCATTGGTGCATACATACAGTAACACAGTGAAAACACTACAAATGGACACCACACCAGTTTAGAAAAAAATAAGCAAAACGTTATCTAAACGAACAAGACCAAATACGACAAAAATCCAACATACAATACTGTAAAAATAGTTACTTTGCAAAATAACCTTAAAATTGTAGAAATATCCACAAAACACAGTTTTTCCGAGTCGGTAGCTCTGTCGGGGGCTACCGCGATGCTGAAAACAACAGAGTTTAACAGTTCCAGCCGACCGCGTCTGTACGGGCCAGCTAAAGCGTTGACAGACTCGTGAACAATACCTTTCTCGTTGCGGGCGACACGTTGGTGTGAGTAGGTTGGGGCAACCGCTTGGGTTGCGTTGCAAAAATGGAAGTGGTGCAGGGTGCGGTGCAGGCAGCGGCTCGGTGATGATCATCCAGACAGCATCGGTGAGATCAAGGCTTATGGTGCAGGGTGAGGCGGTGCTCGATACGGTGCTGGCAGGTTGCGGGGCAGGCGATGGAGCCGGTCGATGTTCAGGTCGGGCAGCGACGGTGTCAGTGACATCCAGGCAGGATTAGGCGAGGCGGGGCGGAGTGCGGTGCCCACAGGACGCGGTGCAATCAATGGCTCAGTGACGATCGTCCAGACGGCATCAGTGAGACCAAGGATGCGGTGCAAAGTGCAGCAGGGCCTTCTGTGGTGCCCTCACGACACAGAACCCTGCGACGGACTCGGTGACAGAGTCAGCTGCTCCTTTCTTCTGGGGTGGCTGAAACCAGCGGATCTAGAGATGGTGCCCAGAAGGATGGTGAGGTCTTAGCTGTTCCTGAGATCTCTTGAACAGGGGGCAAGCTCAACTTCCAAGCCCATGGAGATACTTTCTCAAGCAGCATAGACACACAGTTCCTCTCCTTGGCAGAAACAGCAACTACAGACCAACCCCAAAGAGCACACAGCAAAAGGGCAGTACTCCTCCTCCAGTTTCTTCCAGCTCTTCTCCTTGGCAGAAGTTCCTCTTGAAGTCCAAAAGGATCTAAAGTTTAGGGGTCTGGGCCACACTTTTTATAGCACAAAATCCTTTGTTCTCTGGAGGAAGAGAGTGTATTTTCCCAGCCAAAAACAGTTCTGTCCTCTCTGGTGCAGCTTCCTGGCAGGAGGTGGAGACAGTGTTATCTAAGGCAGACCAGACCCATTCAGGTGTGAAAGAAATCTCCTCCCCCTACTCTAAATGAAGCCCAGGTCAATTCAGCCTGGCTCTAACTCACCCTGGAAAGGTAGGACACACCTCACCCCCCAAGTGGCTTTCTGAACAGAATGCACATCCCTAGCCCCTGTCACCCCAAAGCCAGACAGTAAATACACAAATCTAGCTGAGGCACACTGCATGGCTAAGCAAAAAAATACCTACTTTCTAAAAATGGTATTTTCAAACCCAGAATATAAAAATCATCTTTACTAAAAGATGCATCTTTATATTCCGAGTTCAGGCATACTAAACTCCATTTTCCTATCTTGTTCCCAGGGGCAGTTATATTTATAAGATGTTGTAAGTAAACTCCCCATTCTATCCGATGGGATAGATAGCCTTCCAATAGTGAAAACAAAATTGGCAGTATTTCACAATCAGGACATGCTACACTCATCAGGACATGTCCTTTCTTTCACCTACACTGAACCCTGCCCACAGGGGTACCTTGGGCTTACCTTGGGGTGACTCACATGTAAGAAAAGGGAAGGTTTGGGCCTGGCAAGTGGGTGCACTTGCCAGGTCAACATGGCAGTATGAACTGCACACAAACACTGCAGTGGCAGGTCTGAGTTACATTTACAGACTGCTCGTATGGATGGCACAACCAGTGCTGCATGCCCACTAGCAGCATTTGATTTACAGGCCCTGGGCACTCACAGTACACTGTACTAGGGACTTACCAGTAAATCAAATATGCCAATAATGGAATCACCAATCCATAAACACAATTTACAGGGAGCACTCGCACTTTGCACTGAACAGCAGTCACGAAGTGCCCAAAGCATCTAGACTATCAAAAACAAAGTCCAACACACAGCAAAAACATAGGAGGCAAAGGCAAAAATACAGGGGAAACCCATGCCAAGGCTGCCAGGTCTAACTACAGCATGTATTTAATTGTCAGTCTTTCATATTTAGCCATTTAATCATAGCTAAGTTAACTAGTCCCATGAGCCTACGGGGGGGGCACACCTGAGTGACTTTAAATAGAGTCCTGCTTGTTGATCAGATGAGCTCAGCAAGGCATTTGCCAATGTGTGCTTTGACAAGAGGGAAAAAAACACTGTTTTAAAGCACAGTGGAGCAGGATTAATGAGTTCTTAACTATCTTATAGAGGATAATTTGCTACTCATTTTCAGTATTTGGGCCAAGTGTTAAACTTGCCCATGCAATATAGGGTAACATCTTGGTGACAGTGGTCGTTGATGGGGTACAAAAATAGACCATCTGCAATTCTGGAAGCAGTGATTCGTTTCTTGAGGTTTTTATTTCTCTAAAATTTACACAATGGGTCATTGCCTACCTCCTGTCCGATGGCCTGCAGTAACAGGTTCAAGTCATATGGGCAATGAAAAGCAGTAAAGGCATATACTGTGAAATGTAGTAAGACTTATATGAAAGGCATATTTGTAATTTCTTCTAAATGGTAAAAAATTCTCATGGAAAATGGAAATGGCTTTTATGGGAAATACTACCTGCCTCATGGCAATCGCCTGACTTTTTGCTTTTGTTTGAATGCATCACTATTTATGTTTTCAACTTAAAGGCAACACTTGTATCCTTCTGCTGAGTCTTCTAACACTGCTGATGAAATGGACTACAATTGCAGTTGATTTCCAGGCGCACTTTTAAAATAAGTAAGATCTGTGTTAGTTACACCTGCTGGTGTAAAACTGGAAGTTTGTTTTATTAAATCTGTCCCAAAGTAGTGAAGAGATGTATACATTAATACATGGGTAGCCAACCTGCAGGACACTGGGTAAAACCCAGTGACTCGACTCATCTCTAGGCTGGGACATTAGCAGAGACAGTACAACGATCTACTACCATAGTGCTGTGAACGTTTTTCTTAGATATAATCACTTTAGTTCAATAATTCCGTATTTTTTAATTGATTAACGCTATGAATGTCAGTTCTCAAACATTTAATGTAAATACAAGCATGAAAAGTTAAATAACACATTACAGCACTTCACAACAACACAACTACCCTGTACAAACAATCGTAAACTTACTCAAAAGTGTAAATTTACCTTTGTGAATCAGCTATTCTGGGATGTGCTGCTGAAACGTTTCTTGAGAACAAAACCGCTGCACCATATTTATTTTGATTTTAATGGAAAGATTTGCTTTAACATCTATACACATGCTTTAAACCGTAATCAGCAAGAACATGTTACATTAATGCAACTAATATGCAGGACACACAAAAACAAACTAGGCGCAATTTGTAATAAAAAACCACACATATTTGATATTTTTTTCAGATTTTCTTTCCTGAATGCAAACTGCTAAAATAAGAAGCATACATCAAAGTGAAACAAAACAATTTTGAAGGACAGTTGTTGGATTCAATCTTGATTCAAAGGAAACCCATTTATAGATAATGGGATACATAAATGCCAACAACTGCATCAGTGGCACTTTGACAACAGTGCAGATAAAACATAGGATAATTAAAAACAAACACACAACCATTTATCTCTTTATAGAAAAAGGAAGGGAATGTTGGGTCTTTGCTTCACTTAATTTAAAGTTAGTGTAAGGAAATCATCTAACGAAATGGTAAACAGGCAAGTAAGTAATACCGTCTACCCAGAGGTCAGCTGTATTTCATGCTTCATGTAAACTGTTCATCTATACAGAGACTGCCAAATGGCAGTCTACCAATGGCATATATTTGTTACTTAAAACAGACTGTGTGGGATATTCACAAGAAATGGTGAAAACTATCGCTAACCTCAGTTAGGGTGCATTTTCTTATCACTGTGTACCGCGGGGAACTATCGCCGTGTTAGTGGCGTATTCACAACACGCCGCTAACAGGCGATAGTTTCCCCTACAGGGTCAAATGTCCGGCGATAAGATTAGCGTCACGGCAATAAAAACCATCACACTAACGTGAAAAAAGTGGCGATGGGCCAATTAGCGACCAGGAACGGCACGCAAATTAGCGTCAGCGAAAAAAATTTCACATTAGGCGGGAAAAGCCACTATAAAACGCCCGCCAAGCAGCCCACACACCAAAAAAATAAATAAAAAAAACAAAAACAATTGAGAATAAGCATGGAGGAAGCTGGACCCAGTACACAAGCCAACAACAACCCCCCAAACACCCAGGAGGACCAGCCAGAGACCGTGGGGAAGGGCAAGGAGAAGAGGAAGAGGAAGACCCGGTTCAGTCCGCAGGAAAACCAGGTCCTGATTGCGGAGGTGACAGAAAACCAACAACAACTTTTTGTCAGCTCCACAGTGTCATTGGGCACAAAAAATGCAATATGGCAGTCCATTGCTGCCAAGGTGAATGCTGTCGGAGAGGTGAGGAGGACAGTGGATGACTGCAAGAAGCGCTGGCATGATGCTAAGCGCAAGACCAAGCAAGACCAAGCAGAAACTTGTAGCCAATCTGAAAGCAGCAATGCAGACTGGAGGTGGGAATCCAGCATCACAGGAGGAGCTGGATGCGTTGGAAGAACAGGTGTCCCAAGTCATCAGCGAGGAGACGGTGGTTGGAGTTCCGGGACAGGATACTGCTCAACATGACCAGGCACAACACCAACAGGGTGAGTAACAACCAGGGACAGGGAGGACGGGGGGAGATGGGCCTAATGGCCTAATGGCACCCATGCACAATTAAATATATTTCAGTGCATACCCACAATGACTGTGGATCATGTCCCGGATACCCTTGGCCCTGGTGGCATAGACACATATCACCCTACTCACACAATACATTGCAAGACACATATTGGTGGGCTCACAGACCTGAAAATGTGCACATAAAAGTCCAGCAAATATAGTCCAAGTATCATATCAGACCACAAAATAAGGGCTACATGAAAGAGCAAAGGGCCACATTGATTGGAGATGCGGCAGGGTGTCTACATGGCCCCTGCCTCAACACCATGCATATGCATGTTCCCGTATATCTGAGTTGTGTGCAAGATTGTGCATCAAGGGTGACACTACTGCACATACACAATCTTGCACACAACTCAGACACACAGGCACAATGGTGCTTGTGTGCTGACATTGCTGGCGGCATGCCCACTCATGCGCATGATCAGTCACATACACACTGCATCCTCATTTTGGTGCGGGCCGGGGCAGACCAGTCAGATATGCATGGTGTTGAGGCAAGGGGGCCATGTAGACATGCAGCCGCATCTCAAGTTAATGTTCCCGCTTGCTCGTACAGGAGATGCAGTCCTGTGTACACCAAGTGAGAAAGCATCTAGTGAATCTGCATACCATAAACACATGCATTGTCACAACAAAGTGATCATGTAGCCTACTGGCTAAATGGTGCATATCCCACAATGCACACAATCAGCAGACCTGAGTCAAAATGTGATGTAATACATTGAGCAGGGGGGATATGCCTACAACACTACAGTGCATGGACAATGCATTTCAGGAATGTGTCACCCAAATATGTACCACATGACTTGTCCGTGTGCCATACTCACAGAACTACAATGTCCCTGTATAGATGTATGACAACGTAAGTATGACAACAAGCAAGGATAGCAAAGTAGCACCAAATAATGACAAGTAGCTAAATGGCACCATCACCCCTTAGGTCAAATAGCACTCCTCCACTATCAAGTGTACACATCTGCCATACAGAAAGCTGCATTCCACATCAGTCCTGTTGTGAGTTGCCCATTACACCATTATGTGCATGTAAACCTATCAGTTTAGTAAGTCAACAGTGTCAGTTAAAAAATAAGCAGTCATGGTCCTTATCATCCACACGCAAAGCCTGGCATTCAATATTCTGAACCATTACAGCATGTATCATCCATGTGAACATCTGCGTGGCAAAAACACAAACACACATCACCCTGCCATTTGCATCTGTTGGGAGGGGGGCGGAGACAGGGCCTGAGCACCACTAATATGCCTTAGTAAATCCACATCCATCAAATCCAGGCCCACTCATACACCACACGTGGGGTCAACGTTGAGTGCAATGGGTGTTGACACTGTCTGTACAGCCAGCATAAACAATGGAAACTCAACCTGCACCATACTCACAACGGGTAAGCCAACAGGAGGGCAGTAAGCAATGCATGCAAGAAAAATCTTGACTGACGACATGCACACAAGATAAAACACAATAGCCAAAGCTAGCTGGATGCACATGTGTACCGCATTGTGCAACACACATAGGAACAGTAAGTAGGCCTTCGTTGCAAAGGTGCAAAAAGGGGGCCCTCCTCACAAATGACTATTCTCGCACCAAACCCATGCACATGTGCAGTACCCAGCAAAGCTGGCTGTCTGTGAGCCACATTGACAAAGCAAGTGACAGTGCATGATGAATACCATGCCTGCCCACCCAACATATTAACTGGGTGCAGGCCACGTCACTGAAGTGCCTGAGTGTGGACTTCATCCTTAAAGGAGCAGGTCACACTCTGACACTTCCTCATGTACATACAACCCCTGATGTAAACAAGACATCAGCTGACAAACAATGCACAAGTGTCCCAACTCTGACCAAGACCCATATTTAGCCCACCTTGCAACATCTCACCATTGTAAAGGGACATGAGTGAAAGGCCCACTGCTTGAAAGGGATAAGGGGCAGCAATACCAAAGCTGCTGGGGTGACTCTACCACAATTCAGTGCGCACACACACATCAATCTGACTACAAAGTGGGACAAACTACATCACTTTCACAACTCAACAGAGGACACAACTGGTGCCGCTTGTGTGTAGAAATTAGCCATTCACATGTATCATAGCTGTAAACTGTGAGATGACAATGTACAACTACAATGTCACATCTGTGATGTTGCACCAATAATCACTATCCGCAAAAAAACATGCATCTCCTCCCAGACTGTCACAATGGACATTGTCATGCAGTCTGCCTGTAAACTCATCCAATGCATGTTCATACATGAAACACACAGTTAAACTGCATCTCCCCTTTACATTGCAGAGGGAGAAACATCACCTCCTGAACAGCAGCCTGTCCCACTCTTCACCGATGAAGAAGAGGAATTCACCACCATCAACACGGACACCCTCCAACAGCTGCTAGACTCACTCAGCACCCCATCTCCAGGAGCAGGGCAATCCAGCCGCGTCGTGCAAACTCCACCCCCTGCACAAACCACACAGCAGCAAGCACCTACCACCACAGCTGTCTCACAGGACCTTGAGGACCCACTACTGGCATTCCAATGCCATGCGGTAGAGGTCCAGCAGGAGATGCTGATCTGGTGCGGGTGGGGTTTGACAGCCTGGCGGCCAAACTTGATGCCATACGTGGGTGTCTGAGTCCCATTCTGGACCACCTACAGAACATCACAGACACCCACAGTCTGCTCCATGCCCTCCGACATTCCATGGCTGACATTGCTGGAGTCATGACTCAGAGACAAGAATACCTGTCCAGTCAGAGTGGCTCCAGCGATGGCAGCCAGGAGTTGGGTCGCATGCGTCGAATAATGGAGAACATGGAGCGGATGCAAGCGGAACAAATGGCTGCCACGGCTGCACATCAACGCAATGTAGCTGGAATCTTCCATGCCCTGCAGCTGATCATCACTGCATTACTGCAGCAAGGTTTGGCACAGATGAATGCTGCTGCAGCTTCTAGATCCACATCTCCGCCCCCTGATGTGTCAGTGCCTCACAATGCTGCAGCCAATCTACCACCAAGCCCATGTGAGGCACATGACACATCAGAGGATGAAGATGTGGATGAATCTGCATTTTTGCAAAGAAGAAAGCGGTAGCATTCATCTATGCCAGATGGCCTGTTTCTCCTTGGATCTGGGCTCAGCATCATGGCCTGTAACATCATCTTCCACTGTCCCCGATACACTCTGTGACACTCACCTTGGACCTCGACATGGACTGACATATCATGTCTTGTTCCCAATGACACTGCAATCAGCCTGCAGACTGAACTCTGCCTCTTCTTCAGGACATTTCCCCCCAAAATGACTCTGACAGGCCGTCCACTGGGCATCGATGGAATATGGGGATTGTTTGGCCAAGTACTGGTCCAGTCTTCACCAATGTCAACAGACTTGTAAATACAAATTTGAACTCACATAGATGTGTGTTGTCCATGATCAATCAAGTATAGGGGTCTCTAAAATTGTAGGCACAATGAATCCACCACAAGGTACAACAAGGGAAATAAGGGAAATGTACATGTTTAACTGTGATCCAGATAGGCAGCGAGATGGCCGGGTATGTGTGAACTAGCTATGCCCTCATTGCTCCAATACAACAATCTAGCAACATCCCAACTTAGCCCCACGTTCATTAAGGAAATAGGCATGTTTGCAGACATGTCCAAGTCTGTTGCAGGCCACAGTAGTGTCCCCCTTTACAATTGCTAAAAACTATCTCTTGCCAGATCTACTCACACTCTACGGGGTGGACAAAGCCTGTTGTGATGGTGCGCATTGCATGTCACATCCCAAGATGGTGCACACCATATTCACATTGATGAAGATTCGTAAGGGCACATGTCTACCAGCCACAATTTGTACCACAATGTCTGCCTCAGTGAAGTAGAGTTGGCAATAGGCATTCACCGCAAAGTGCAAGGCGTCAGTCAGCCCCTTCCCGTGGATGAACAATGCTTACGATATTAGGAACCCTCTCATGCTGTGACCACTGTGACCGGATAGGGCAATGTGACTAGGGATGTGTGGTGCACTGCACGTAGCATATAGTCAGAAGCAGTGCCACCATTTCAAGGGTGGCATCACTATGAGCCAATGCCAAAAGTTACAGCTGGGAGAAGTGGCCATGACACTGGCACTACAGGGAGCAATGCAACATTCCCCCTCTTGTGTGCAGCAGAACAGTGTGCCCGCCCAAAAACTTAATCTGGGACAAATTCAAAACTTTCCAACTTTAGTGATTCACAAAATTCATTTAGGAGAAGTGAAGTCAGTATACCTAACTGGACAACTCCTAAACGCCATTTGTGAATACCGTAAATCGTAAAGTCATGGCTTACTCTCAGATGACATTTGTGAAACAGGCCCACTGTTCTGCCATATGCCGTTCACAATGGCCCCACAAAAATACTACTTCCTGCATGGCCCGGAGGTTGAGCCTCCATGCACAGTAACATATAATTTGAATGAAAATGCCTCACTTGCACTACGCAGCAAGTGTGCCAAGGTCTGTGCATTGTAGATAGACTCTGCGCCAGGAGCATGTGATATGCAGGGGTTTGACGTAATCTATGGTACCCGGCGCATACATCCATCTCCATGATGGATAACAGTAGCAACTTTCAGAATCCTCTCAAGGCCATGTCCCTATGTTGTGTTGTAAATGGGCAACAATGTCACACTTCAGATGTTGAACTTCAAAAACGACTGTCCCTAGAATATGTCGTAAATTCTACCTGCCACCCTGTTATCCATGCAATTTTACTGTGCACACATCTAAAGTATCCTGACACAATCCATCCTGCTAAATAACATGTCAGGACCACACTTACACATTCAGCGGATTGTCCAGTGATGGTATGAGTTGCATACAAGGTAAAAAGCCACACTCCACCACATCACCCCTGACATAAGTGCGAGCAGAAATGTAAACTAGTAACCATTTGTTATAAAAGTACAAAAATTAACTATCCTAAACTAACACTAATCGTCACTACTACTAATCTAAGATAAACTAACTAGAAAAAAGTGATTAAATACCTAAACTATCTACCCTAACTAATCCTAAACACACAACAACATATCTAAGACATCAACCCCCCTCCCACCCTTAAGGCACATCATGAGACAGGACTAAGACATCTAAGCTATACAGATACTAATTACACAGTTAACCTACACAAGGATATATGTTTTTGGTATTATCTTTTTTTACATTTTTTTTATACAACAAAGACATCAACCCCCACCCAAAGGAAACGGAAACTTATTCCCCAAATAATATATAATATGAAATATCTAAAACTACCTTAAAATCTAACACTAACTATACCTACACTACAACTACACTACCTAACACTTAAAATACTTACCTAACACTAACTACAAACATAGGAAAAATATTGGGGGAAGGGAGAAGAGGGGGATGGTGCTCTACATGGCCAGTCTTTATGGGAGTCCAATGTGTTTTCTCATGTCCTCCATGTGCCTGGACTGCTCAGCCATTTCCCTCCTTATCTCTGCCAGCATAACGTTGTTGTCCAGCAATGTCCTCCTGCCCCGCACAGTGAATGGCACCACCTGATCTGCTGGTGCAGGTGGCATTGTCCCTTGTTTGTGGGGTGTTGTAGGGGGATGGGACACTGCCTGTCCACGCTGGGACCCACCACTGACGCCAGAGGGGCCTGGGATGGCCTGTGTGCCACGTGTAGCAACCTCGGGTACCGACTTCCAACTCCCGCTTGCCCGTCTTCCTGGTACCTCCGTGCCATGTTGCGGTACCCTTTCTCTACCTTCTCAATGTGGCGGTAATGGTCCTTCCTCACCTGGAAGACGTGGGATTCCTCTGGCATCATTTTGTCTGTAAAATATGAACAATGGTAAATTGTGAGTCCTTTATAGTATGTCAATATTCTTCATTCAAATCTGGAATACAAGATCACTTAAATATGGGAGCCTACACTCTAGCATAACTATGTGTAGTCAGAGAGTGACCTGGACAACGAAATCCAGAATCCTGGATCAGTGACTACATGCTGGGGAGACTGACATGACAGTGCATGGCATGGGACATGTACAGTCACAACCAAATTAGACTGTCAGTGTCAAATGATGGTGCTATGACATACCCTGACTGAGGGTGACATGTACAAGGAATCGGAGGAGGGAGGCATTAGCCCTCCGTATGTAGTGCCACCCTCATCCTCTCCTGTAACAGTACTGCATCATATGTACAATGCTCATGTGCAGCCCTGCGTGTCCCCCAGCGACTGTGTGCAGTTCTTCAAGTCAGCGCAAACACAGGCACTCTTGCACAAGAGTGCAAGGGTGTCTGTGTGCAGGTGTACTTGTTAATGTGTAGGAAGGTTACCCTACCTGCACAGGAGCAATCCTGGGACAGCCCTACTCACACTTTCATCTGTGCTGGACGTCAGGTGGCTGAACACTGACTTGTACATGAGGCACTGGCCCTCTCTCCACCACTACTTTACAATAGGTGACGCGTTGCTGCTGAGAGGGGGAAACATTGTTTCCTCTAATTTGTCAATCATGCATGTCTTGGATCCGCTAATATCACTCCGTAGTGCATTCAACTACGCAGGCCTTTACAATGCAAACTGTTAAAATGCATTCCCCATTGTAACCGCACCCTGGAGTCATATTGGTTATTGTGTTCTTATGGGTAATGCTTCCTCACAGATAGCGTTGTAGAGCCCTGCTTTGTAAAATATATGGCACAGCAATAAATGCAGAGCTAAAGCATGCGGGGTAAATGAATGTGGAGTAATGTCACCAATTCGGACGGAGGGGCTCGTACACCTGAGCCAGAGTCGACCAGGGAATGACCCCAAGGAGACAGCTTGACAACACCATTGCAGTGGCCAAACATGCCAATGAGATTCATAGGGCCATCTTTGCTAGGTGTTTGGGGAACATGCCATTGATATGCTTGGCTCAAAGCTACGCACTGCTACTTCTGTGAAGCTGGTATGCAGCATACCTACAAATTAACAGTGCCGACCTGTGTCTGAGCATGCACGGCCGGAAAAACACTGCCTCCTTGTGCATGATCGGGCCCACTTGCACAGTCATCTCAGTCAAGGATGTACATGCATTCCATGTCTGCTGATACTCATCACCAACACCACTTACATTTCTCCTCTCCTATCAGTGCGCTCTGTAATCCACATGCATGTGCTGTGGTGACAGAACACATAGACCTAATTTCCATTTGTATCAATGACTGGGGATGTGCAAAGTTACAACTGGTATACAAAAGCATAGCTCCACCTTCACTTACAGATTTGTACACACTTCTGACTTCCACAATACATCATCACACTGTAGGCAAGGTACATGTGATACACACCTATACTGCATGCTACAACATTGATTATTTGACCCAGACATTCATGACACCGCACTATGCCAATATATGATGTACAAACTCACCAGTGGCGTGTGGGTCCTGGAAGGTGTCGATGTCCCCCTGTGTGATGAGAGGTCGTCCTGCTGTGAGACATAAATAGACATATGCGTTGCTACCAGACATAAAATCACACATGTCATATTCATCATACAAATCATCACCATAACTGAAAATGCTCCGTAACTGTACTGTAGCGTTTCATGTTGGCTACATGATTGGGTCGACTTTGCCAGCTATTCACACAAGACCTGTGAATGCTGAGTCAGGCCAAACTAGACAATAATGCTAGCAAACTTGCACATACTAGTTGGGTGACACATTCACAAGGCCCCATTTCTACATGCAACCTGATGTTATACATGCTCTGTGTACGATTGCTACGCTGCAGATAGCACATGGCTCTTTCACAGATGTTGGTGGTGTCTGACAGTCTGGAGATGTCCTATTTCCTTTGAGCAATTGTTCATATCTCACACATTGTCACACGGAGCCCATGTACAAGGGTAGCGTAGCTAACTTACCACAATTTATTAGGACACCATTTTGACACTCCCTTATGGGCAGCACATAGGTCCCAGTAACAATGCCTTGGATTGTTCATGTACAGTCACCCTTCCTGCACACAAACAATCTTTATCCTGCACGCAGTATTGCGCAAGGGTGCCAGCCTTGACACTACAGTGCTAAGTGTTGCACCAGCGCAGTGGGTAACACAAACATGCACCCAATGCTTGTCAATATGATGCAGCGTTGTGTTTCTGATGTGCCAATGTTAGGCGTGGAAGCATTACGTCTCACGCCTCACTCTACCACAATTTAGCACTTGTACACCAGTGTGTCCCAAACGGCATTTTTGGGTTTTTGTTACAATATATATAATTAGATTTTGAGTTTGAACTTAACAGGCTCTATGCCAGAGATGACTCCCAGGCGGTGCAACAGGTCACCCTCATGGCCCACTAAATCCTGCCAGCGGTGCTTCTATTGGCGCACAGTCTGGTGCACTCCAAAGACACGCTGCATCTGCGCCTGCACATGCTCCTACCTCACCTTCCGCACACTGACCGCATATCCGGAGAGGATACGGCCTCCCCTCTCCACCATCAAGGGCAGGTAA
Organism: Calotriton arnoldi; assembly: GCA_963921515.1. Classification (NCBI taxonomy): domain Eukaryota; kingdom Metazoa; phylum Chordata; class Amphibia; order Caudata; family Salamandridae; genus Calotriton; species Calotriton arnoldi. Next base: position 62,891 of record CAWUFW010002919.1, read on the forward strand.
AACTTCACGAGCCATATGAAGCCCCCCAATGCCCCCTCGGACATCTGCCCTCCCTGCCCACACCCACCATCTCCCTGCACACACCTAAACCCACTGCCAAAAATAAAGAAACCCAATATAACAGCCCCAACAACTACTAAGAAAGTTAACTACCCCAAGACATACACCCGACAAGATTGAGGACAGGAGACAATAAAACAGGTAACAACAAGTACACCACACTTCACAGAGTCACTATCGACAGGACACAGGACACAGCAACACCCTCTAAATCTCCAATCTGCACCACACAACACCAAACACCTACAGCACTCTCCACAATCACCAGCAATGTGCTCAAAAGAGAAAGTGAAAGTTCACAGCACTCCTCCATTAAACAGGAAGCATGCAGACATCACTTCCTGTGTGTTTGCGGCCTGTTTTTTGACAAAGCGGTGAAAATCTGCACGCAAATAGGCTTAGGGGTAATATTTTGTATTGTTCAATGTGTTTAGTGATGGTTTTTCCATCGCAAGTTTGAAATAAACATCGTGTTGACGTGAATGCGGGCAGATTTTGCATGCTAAGTGCAGATTCTTACACAGATGAACAGTCTTAGATGAAATTTCATTTCAGCCCCCAAAAACACCATGAGGAGCTTGTTTTAACTCCAAATGACACCCTAAAATTCATATTTTACCCCAAATGACACCCTAACATCCATATTTTACACCAAATGACACCCTAAAATTCATAATTTACCCCAAATGACACCCTAAAATCCATAGTTTACCCCAAATGACACCCTAACATCCATATTTTACCCCAAATGACACCCTAAAATCCATATTTTATCCCAAATGACACCCTAAAATTCATAATTTACCCCAAATGATACCCTAAAATCCATATTTTACCCCAAATGACGCCCTACAATTCATAATTTATCGCAAATGACACCCTAAAATTCATAGTTAACCACAAATGACACCCTAAATGTCATTTTTTGGCCCATTTGAAACTCTCAAAAGTAGATTTTAGTACCTGAATTGACACCCTACAAAGTCTAGTTGCACGAATGACACCCTAATAAGCGACTCTCTTTAGAGAGGAGACATACCCACCATCAAATTACAATTGTGATATTATTACCACTTTATGTTGAACTTACACTTGTCAGAGTGATGTACTTATGCAGAGGATAAACATGCATGGGGTCATTTTGAACCAATTTATGATTGCTAAGGACAGTCATGATGTGCCGTGCTCAGGTGAAGAAATTGTTTATGATTCGGGTCCTTCGGGCAGTCCCTGCTGCAGAAGCTGTGGGGTGTGCTCCACCTGCCTCATCTTCCTCATCAACCTGAGCATCGTCCGGTGCATCTGGCACTTGGATCCATGGGGCATTGGTGCGTACACATATATTGTGCAATACACAACATGCTATGAAAGTCTTGCACACTATTTCTGGGCTGTACAACAGTCTGCCACCTGTGATGTCAAGGCACCGGAAACGTGACTTTAGCACGCCAAATGTGCGCTCCACAATGGACCTGGTGCATCCAAGGGCCAAATTATACTGCCTCTGGGCCTGGGTGTTAGTGGCTCGGAGGGGTGTCATCATCCATGGGCTGAGTGCATATCCTTGATCACCTGTGACATGTAATGGAGAGATGTGTCCATTAGTAGTTATGCATGCTGTGTTGGCAGTGTTAATAGTTTTGTGATGTGTGATTTGTGCTACTTTGGAATTCATGTTTGCCATGTGTAGCTTCTGACAAATTACCAGCATCAATGCAAATTACATTGCCCCACAGCTGCTCGTCCCTCCCCAAGACTATTTAATTGTGTGCGCTGCGCTTTTGCATCACTGACATTCCAACAGCGCACCAATGTCAAGCCTGTCTGCGCCTGTCCGCAACCCTAACACCAACACCAGCAGTGACCCTGGCTCTCCTAACGTCTAGCGCTACCACTCATCCGCCCTCCTCGCAGTCAACGCCAGGAGAACGTTTAAATGCCAATGGGCCACACCAGACACGGATCACGTTCAGTTCTGCTGCTGCTGCTGCCACCAGACCTTCCCCACCGCCCAACACCTGCACTTTCAGATCCAGACCTGCCACAAAGCAACAGTCAGCTGCACCCTCACCTGCAGGGCCCACAGAGGGCGTGAACGCTTCGCCAACACCATCAACAACATCACACACCATGCCATCTACTCTATGGACTACATACTCATTCCTGAGCGGAGCCTCCACCTCACATACCACAACAACTCCACATCCATTACCCTCTGGCAGATGCTTGCTAACATCGTACTGAGCCAACTCTTCACCACACTGAGCCACAAGGCAGGGCGCACCTTTGACCCCATCTTCGCATGTGGAAACTGCATCCACTTCATCAACACCACTCAACGCCCATGGAGAGACCAGCACTGCGTACACTTCCTCATTGAGGAAGCCCATGACACCCAAACCCACAGCAGGCACCACACAAAGTTACTGGAGCTGAGTCACCGAGGAGCTGGTACACTCCACCATCAACAGCAACACACACACCGCTGCAGCCAACACCAACAGCGCTGCCCGGGATTTCCACACATGTATCTCCAACTGCGCCAATATGCTACTCCAACATACAGCGTGCAATGAATGCCACCTCAGTCACCAACTACATCCAAGATGACAGATGTATCTGCAGATGCTGTGGAGAAGAACTGTAGCTACATGAAGGGGGCCTTTTGACATCACCACCTACAAGGACACCAAGCTCATACTCTCCCTCACCAAGCCGCCCACACACACCAGGCTGGGCTTCCAGGGAGGATTGCAGCAAGTTGCAACATGGATGATCACCAGCTGGGGGGTGCTCTACAAAGAGGAGACATTAGTCCTCATCCTTGTGACCACCCCATCAGCATGTGGCAACACCTGTTAGGCCACTGCCTTCTGCAGCCCCCCCAAGACAACTCTAGGTACCTAATCATTGTACTCGAGTCCTCCCTCTCTATGAACAAACAGGTCTACGCAGTGGCCTGCAGCTGCTTCGACAGCCTCTGCATCCTCCATGCGACCTTCACATGGTTCCCCCCCATCAGGTAGGACGGTCACCAATGCAGTCATTGCCTTCAGGCTGGACAATGGAAATGCAATCTATGCCCACATGGACATGTCTGCGCTCTGCAAACTCAAGACTGTCAAGCACACCACCGCCACACTCAACCTTGTGTACATACTTTCTTCATAGGTTGAGTACCTCCATTGCACATACTTGGTTCCCACCTCTCCCCACATTTGCAAATGTGTGGCGGAGGGGCTAGGCCTTTGGGGATGGTTTGTCTACATGGCTAGCCCCAGTTACCACAGTTACTTGCGTTGTGGTGTCTGGTAGGTGGGCATGTTGATTGACATGTTGTATGTGAGTTTGGAACGTGTGCATTCTCACATTTGTGAGTTCCATGATTGTGTAGTTGAGGTGTGTGGTGAGTTCAGTTAGTACTTACCAACAAGTAGTGCATTTCCATATGTGCCATCTTGAAAGCGCTGGTTGATGATGGACTGGCAGAAGATGTATGAATCATGCACACTCCCTGGGAACTTGGCTACGACATTGGGGAACAGGCCCCGGTGGTCCACTATTGCCTGCACATTGATGGAATGTGTGTGCTTTCTGTTGCGGTATATGTGTGCAGTGTCCGCAGGTGGCACAAGTAGGACATGTGTGCAGTCAATAGGAACTTGTATAAGGCTGGCTGTGAGACTCCTCCAACTCTGGCAGTTGGTGGTTGGAAGGTACCAGAGGCCAACATGTGCAGCACAGCCAGCAGCTTTGTCTGCAGAGAGATGTTGGTTATCCGCTGTGTTGGGGCCGTCAGCCTGTGGGCTATCTGGGTCAGGATGCGGCGGATGGATGTCCTTTTGAGCCTGCAGTGGGCTATGACATCCTCTGGCGTTAGGTCTGTGAGGCTGAGGCGTCGGCGATGGACCCGCTGTCTGATTCGGCGCTGCCTCGGTGGTGGTCCTGGGGGAGGTGGCAGTGGCGGTGGTTGTTGTGAGCTTCTTGGTGCTCCGAGCTGCATGAGTAGTACCTCCATGGCATCAGTGGGTCTTCAGATGAGGCTCTGGGCTAGTTTCCCTTATGTACTACTCTTTATCACCATTTTTAAGACCTCCTTTTTACTGGTCTTAAGTCCCAGCCGCTAACGGGCCTTAGCGGCAGTTTTTTTATCGCATCGCAAGTCTGGGCGAGCGTTGTGAATATAGCAAAGTGGGGTTAGCGTGCGTTTTTGCACAGGAACGCCTACATTGCATGTCATTAGCGATAGTAATCGCTAACATCGCTTGCGATGCTGGATGCAGCCGCTATCGCCAGAAAGCTGTCTCTAACAGCTGTTAGCGACAGCTTGGTAATACTGCGATAAAAATATTGCCGCATTAGCAGCAGAAAAGTGCCGCTAACGCAGCGATAACTCCTTGTGAATATGCCCCTGTATGTTTTGTAATGATGGAGACCATTAAAAAAATGTCTCCCTTTGTCAATCTGGAACGTATTGTTATTTTAAATTTCCTTCATTTTAGAAATCAGTTGGAAACTCGTTCGCCGCAATTGTATTTTGAATCTGTTGTTTATATTTAGCAATTGTGGGAAAATATTTGCTTTTGCCCCTGATACTTCTGCCTCCGTTCCTGTTTGTGCCCGTTTTTTGCTGCTGCTGCCCCTGTGCCCCCTGCCGGTTTCCCTCTCCCGCCTCCCAGCTGCACTTCCCTCCCCTTCCCCTATTTAATGGTGGCCGCTGCGCGGATGTCTGAGCAGGACCTCTGACCTCCTGGTCAGAGACCCAGCTCTCCGCCCTTGCAGCTCTGCCGGCTATGCCTCTGCCGTTGCCCCTTCCACCTCTCAGCTAGGTAGGGGTTCGAGTCTGCCTTTTGTGCCCCATGTCCTTTGTGGTCCATTCTCTGTCTGTATTTCCTCTGATTGCTTAATTTAATTTTTTTATTTTGCCCCCTGATACGTCTGCCTCCGTTCCTGTCCGTGCCTGTTTTTTTGCTGATGCTGCCCCGCGGCCCCTCTCCCTGCCGGTGTCCAACTCCTGCCTCCCTAATGGCGGCCGCTGTGCGGCCCCACGCAGCGGGCACACCGCCGGCACACCGAAGGTGAGCCAAAGGGAAGCCCGTCTGCACCAGTCCGTAACCCGACCGTGACCAGCACCAGGGACCCTGGTCTGCCGGCCACCCTCCGGTACAACTCAGCTGCCCTACTCACACTCAACCCCAGAAGTAAGAACAACTGCCAGCTGTCGACGCCAAATACCATCCACAGCCAGTTCTCCTGCCACCACTGCCGCCGAACTTTCACCACCCTCCGCACCACCACAGCCGCCGCCCCCATGCCAGATGCCAACACCCCCGGAACCCTTAAGTGCATCCTCCTCAATGTGCGCTCCCTGCACAGACATGCTGTAGAAATCTGGGACTCGCTCGACACCCTCTCTCCAGACGTCGCCTTCCTCACGGAAACCTTGACTAACCCCCTCCTCTGCCCCTGACATCGCCATTGCCATTCCCGGCGGCTACAAGATCCAGAAAAAGGACTGCCCCAACCGTCCGGGAGGAGGACTCACCATCACTCACAAGAGCTCCCTCCGACTCTCCAACACCACCACAAGCGACTTCTTCGCCAACACCGAACACCTCCACTTCCAGATCCAGACCGACCCTAGAACCACACTGCACGGCACTCTCGCCTACAGACCCACCGGACATCGCGCCTCGTTTGCCGCTACCATTGCTGACCTCATCGCACCACACGTCATCGCCTCCATGGACTACATACTCATCGGAGACCTGAACTTTCACTTCGACTGCCTCAGCAACCCTAACTCCACAGCCCTCCTGGACAACCTCGCCAACATTGGATTGAAACAGCTCGTCACCACCCCTACCCACAAGGCAGGACACACCCTCGACCCCATCTTCACAGGTGGGAACAACATCCGCTTCAGCCACACCACGCAGCCCCTCTGGATGGACCACCACTGCATACACTTCTGTTTCAGCACTGCCACCGCTCTCAAACCCACCCCTCGCCCTCCACGAAGGAACTGGAGCAAGGTCACAGAGGAGCACCTCAACTCTACCCTCATCCACAACCTCTCCACCTCGACCGACGCCAACTCGGCAGCGAAGGAACTACACCGATGGATCGGCAACTGCACACACAAACTCGCACCCCTCCGCACCACCGACCTCCAAGAAGCCAGACACTCCTGCAGACATCTCGAAAAATGATGGAGAAACAGCAAAACCACAGAAGACCTGACCACATACAAGAATGCCATGACAGAATACTCCCAATGCATAAGATCCACAAAGAAGACCTTCATCCGGAACAAAATCCTCTCCAAGTCCAGCAAGTCGAAGGAACTCTTCAACATCATCCAGCAATTCACCAAACCCCCCAGCGAAGCCACGGACATCACTCCCTCCCAAGACCTCTGCAACAAACTCGGCTCCTACTTCCAATTGAAAATCAAGGCCCTCTACGACAACTTCAAAGAGCAGACCCCAGAAACCACCCGCCCCTCCAGCGATGACAGTCGGCCTGCCATCACCGCCTGGACCCCGGTCACCACCGAAGATACCACCATGACCATGAAGAGCACTCACTCAGGAGCCCCCACAGACCCCTGCCTCCCGCACATCTTCCACAGAGCCGCCACCGCCATAGCGACCGAGCTACGACGCACCATCAACGCCTCTTTCAAGTCCGGCACATTCCACGATGACTGGAAGCATGCAGAAGTCAAGCCCCTCCTGAAGAAACCCGCCGCAGGCCCTACGGACCTCATTCTTGCAGCCAGACTCCACAACGCAGGAATACAGGGAACAGTCCTTAACTGGCTCTGCTCCTTCCTCACCGGCAGTACCCAATGGATCAGACTCCTGCCTTACCTCTCCAAACCAACAGAGATCACCTGTGGAGTACCACAAGGATCATCACTCAGCCCCACACTCTTCAACATCTACATGGCCCCCCTCGCCGTCATCGTCAGACAGCACGGACTCAGCATTGTATCCTACGCCGACGACGCCCAGCTCATCCTCTCCCTCATGAAAGACCCCGAAATGACCAGACAGCTTCCAAGAAGGAATGAAAGACGTTGCAGCTTGGATGAGCAGCAGCTGTCTGATAGTAAACTCAGAGAAGACAGAAGTCCATATCCTTGGACCCACCCCCGCAGCTTGGGACTACTCCTGGTGGCCCCCTGCCCTCGGCCACACTCCCACCCCCACAGACCACACCCGGAACCTCGGCATCATATTCGACTCCTCCCTCACCATGACCCGACAGATCAACGCTGTCGCCTCCACCTGCTTGTACACCCTCCACATCCTCCACAAGACCTGAAGATCCCCCCTGAAGCCAGAAAGACGGTCATCCACACACTCATACCAAGCAGACTGGACTACAGAAATGCCCTCTACGCTGTAATCAACAAATCCCTGCTACGGAAACTCCAGACCATCTAGAACACTGCGGCCAGACTTGTCCTCGGCACCACACGACATGGGCACATCACCCAACACCTGCGAGACCTCCACTGGCTCCCCGTCGAAAAGAGAGTCACCTTCAAGCTACTCACCCACGCCTACAAATCCCTCCACAACATCGGAACCAAATACCTCATTGAAAGAGTCTCCTTCCATGTACCCAAAATGAACCTCCGCCGGCCTCGCCCTAGCAGAAACCCTGCGCATCCACAGAACCAGAGCGGGTGGAAGAGCCTGCTCCTACACTGCAGCCAGAGCCTGGAAGGAGCTCCCAGTCAACATCAAATGCAAAAAGAACAATTGATGGACAGAATGCAGAACAATGTCATACATTCACCCCAGTACAGAGATCTGGGCCTAAATCCATCGTTTGTTTGCTCACCATGCCATTCCAGTTTGGAGCCAGCCATATGCAAATCAGTCTTGACCCTGCACCCAATGGGAACAGTCCAGCCCGAACTGCCAGGCCAGGTCCTCCCTAGACTGGAAACAAGCATCCTAGGACCAGTTTCGGGGTTTCACCCCTCATCAGCCAGGATAGCTTGACTCCAGTGGCATGGAGAGCACGGGACCCATGTCTGGGCATACCCGTCCCACTTGGGATGACAAATGCAAAAAGAACAATTGATGGACAGAATGCAGAACAATGTCATACATTCACCCCAGTACAGAGATCTGGACTGGAATGGCATGGTGAGCAAAACAACGATGGATTTAGGCCCAGATCTCTGTTGTATGCCCTTCAGCTGGGATGCATGGAACCCTTCTGGTTTGTTCAATGGCTGTCCTTTATTGCATGACAAATGGCAAAAAAAGACTTAAAGACATGCTTAATGCAATAAAAACATTCTTTACTGGAAATATATTGTGTCAATCACTATTATAAAATATTGCAATTTGTGAATTTATAAAATATACATTTGATGATAGCTAGTAGTGACTTTTTGTCAAAGTCAAACAGTCTTCTATATATTATTGATGTGCTGATCCTTTGATAAATCCAATAGACCCCCTGCTTTATATATGTTGGTATTGTAGGTCTGCCTTATTTAAAATTACACATTTTATATTGTCACATTGTCACATGAAACAGTTGTGCATACCCACAGGCAAGGCCCTGCCCCCACCCACATGCTGTGACAGCCTTTGGCCATTCATGGTGGGCGCCCACTGAGGTCTAGGGGCAGGGCCTTGCCACAGGCAAAGGCTTGCGCCCAACCCCATGCCGCACACAGCGATGGACATCTGACTTTACATTAAAAAACCATAGAAATTAAATGAAGAAAAACAAAGGTAAAAGGGAAGTTATAGTCAGATAAAACATATTGTTTTAAATGATCAAATCCACTGAAATTTACAATTATAGTTATCTCAAGTAACTATAATTTTTTACATAAATTAAGTCGATTTTACGCCCTCAGCATGAGCTGTGAATTACCTCCCATATTAAATCACTCTTAACATGGTTTATGACATAATTGAAAACATTACTGCAACATCTGAAATGACCTAAATGAGGACAACAGTGTGCATGGCGGAGGTGCAAGTTATAGTTACTTTAGGCAACAAGTTATAATTACTTGAGATAACTATAACTGGTGAAATTCAGTAGTTTTGTTTGTTTGAAACTGTATGTTTTAACTGACATTTTCATCTAATATTTTGAGCCATTTCCTGTTGAGCCATTTCCTGTTGCAGTCATTAAGTGCAGCCACATTAGTGAAGTACTAATTTTATTGGGCAAATTGAGGGAGTTACTCAGTGATAGGCAAAACACGGCTCCCTGTAGATTCCAGAAATATCCCCCTCGGAAACATGACAAAAATGTGTATTTGAGGTTTGTAATGGTTTCTTGGTAAGAAAAGTTGGTGAGAGCCATGCAAGTTATGCCACCCTGGACTCCACCGGGTCACAAGGGAGAAGTGTGGCTCAATGGTTAGAGCGGCAGGCCCTGATGCAGAGATCTGGCCCGGGACCAGGGTTCAATTCCCGCCTCGGCGGGTCTTGGGCTCAATTTCCTCGGACCTGATAATTCTTGCCTCGGTGCCTATTCTAATCATGGGTCCAACTCTGGGCAATAGCTTGCTTAATCTCCACAACGGCCCCAACAGCGCTGGGATGCCTGGCTTCACCCTGGGGGTGCCCAGGAGTGGACATTTCACAGGGAAAAGCCAGGAAGGGTTCCACAGCGGTATGCGTACAGCGCCAGGACACCTCTTTGGGGGTATAAGTGCGCTTTACAAGTACAAATTTCATTTCAGAAATGCATGCATTTGGTAGGTTTCCCTGGGTGCCAGCTGAGCTCCATGTTGTATTTTATGCCCTTTCTTCTCACGGATGCTAGGCCCACCCAAACAAGTGAGATACCATTTTTATTTGGAGAGTTTAGGGTATGCTGAGTGGTAGGTAATTTGTGGATCCCTGTAGATTTTAGACATGTCCTTGAAATGTGAGGACAATGTTAGCTTTTGTAACCAATGTTTGAGATCTGCAAGGCCTTCTAGGTAAGAAAACCCAGTGAGAGCCACACAAGTAGTGACACCCTGGACCCACAAGGTGTCTAGTTTTCAGAAATGTATGCCTTTGATAGGTTGCCCAGGGTGCCGGCTGAGCTAGGACCCAAAATCCACAGCAATCCCAAAATGTCATAAAAATGGTTGGTTTCCAGTGGAAAAATGTAAAGTTGCCATGTTGTGTTTTGGGCACTTTCTTGTAGCCGGCACTTCGCCCAGCCACACAAGTGAGGCACTATTTTTATCAGGAGATATAAGGGGACACCAGGTGGCAGGAACTTTGTGGATCCCATGAATTCCAGTAGTTTTCCTCACAGAAATCTTAGGAAATGTATGTTTTTAGCCAAAGTTTGAGGTTTGCAAGGGCTTCTGGGTAAGAAAAGCTGGTGATAGCCATGCATGTCATGCTAACCTGGGCTCTCTCAGTATTTCGTTTTCTGAAATGTATGGATTCGGTAGGTTTCCCTGGGTGATGGCTGAGCTATGGGCAAAAATCCACCGCTACCCACATTGGGAAAAAGAGTGGATTCTACTGGATGAAACATGATGTCCCCAGTTCGCATTTGTGTTGCAGGCACAATGGCCCAGCCACACAAATGGGGTACATTTAGGAATACAAAATAGTAAAACACTTGCTATTACCCATTGGGCAACTACCGACCCATCTCCCTCCTCCCCTTTGCGGCCAAAGTCACTGAGAAGACCGTCAACGCCCAACTAACGAAATTCATTGAAGACAACTCCATCCTGGACCCCTCCCAATCCGGATTTCACAGCAACCACAGCACAGAGACAGCTTTACTCGCCATCATAGATGACATCCGCACCCTCCTCAACCAAGGCCACAACGCAGCCCTGATCCTACTCAACCTCTCCGCAGCCTTCAACGCCGTCTCCCACCGCACACTCACCGCCAGACTCCACAACGCCGGCATACATGGAACCGCCCTCAAATGGCTCTGCTCCTTCCTCGCCGGCAGAACCCAAAGAATCAGACTGCCACCCTTCCTCTCTGAACCCACAGAGATCAACTGCAGAGTACCCCAAGGATCGTCACTCAGCCCAATGCTCTTCAACATCTACATGACCCCCCTCGCCGCATCGTCAGACAGCTTGGACTCAACATAGTCTCCTACACCAACGACACCCAGCTCATCCTCTCCCTCACCAAGGATCCTGTCACCACCAGACTCAGCTTCCAGGAAGGGATGAAGGACATTGCATCCTAGATGAGCAGCAGCTGCCTGAAGCTCAACTCTGAGAAGACGGAGGTCCTCGTCCTCGGACCCTCTCCCACCGCATGGGACAACACCTGGTGGCCCACCGCCCTCGAAAGTCCCCCCCACTCCCACAGACCACGCCCGCAACCTCGGTATCGTATTCGACTCCTCCCTCTCCATGACCCGACAGATCAACGCTGTCACCTCCACCTGCTTCAACACCCTCCTCATCCTTCGCAAGACCTTCAAATGGATCCCCCCGAATCAAGAAGGATCATCACCCACGCACTCATAACCAGCAGACTGGACTATGGAAACGCCCTCTATGCCGGATTAAACAAGTCTCTGCTCCGCAAACTCCAGACCATACAGAACCCCGCAGCCAGACTTGTCCTCAGCATCCCTTGACATGAACACATCACCCAACACCTGCGAGACCTCCACTGGCTCCCCGTTGAGAAGAGGGTAACCTTCAAGATACTCACCCACACCTACAAATGCCTCCACAACACCGGACCCCAATGCCTCAATGAGAGAATATCCTTCCACGTACCCAAGAGAAACCTCCGATCTGCCGACCTCGCCCTCACTGAAACCCTGTGCATCCGCAGAGCCAGAACTGGTGGAAGAGCCTTTTCCTACATCGCGGCCAAGACCTGGAACAAGCTCCCCATCAATATCAGGTGCGCCCCCACTCTGAACATCTTCAGGAAGACCCTCAAGACCTGGCTCTTTGACTGAACGGACCTGCTTCCTCCCCCCCCCAGCACCTTAAGACCCTCACGGGTGAGTACCGCGCTTGACAATTCCCTGTTTGATTGGTTTCTCTGCATTTTTGGCTTCCAAATGTGAGCCAGTGTGCAAGAAAGAAAACATTTAGCAAAAGACACTCTAAATCACATGATAGTTTGGGTTACCCCAGATTTAGAGGTGTACAAATAACCACTGTTCCTAAACTCAGGGCGCAATTCACAAATGGACTTATGACTCGTAAAGCTACAAGTGCAGGGACTCCACAGTCGGAGGGAAATCTCTGGTCTGAGTAAATTTGCAAGTCCTAAGTCCCCTTTGTGAATTGGGCCCTCAGTAACTTGTGTACATTTCAGAGATATATAGGTTTCCTTCATACCCTTTTTCTAATCTTTTTAGTTTACCATATGGATTACTGCTTAGTCGGTACACAATGAAAAATCATTGAAAGTTGAAGCTCAGTTGTTGGTGGCTCTGGGTACCTTCAGTTATTGGAGAACCTAAAAAAAATGTATATCCCTGTGACCAGAAGGGTCTAGCAGACATAACAGAATATTGCTTTTGAAAATCAGCTATATTAAAAGAAGTTACAATGAAAATTAAGCCACAAATAGCTGTTTTTCCCGATTAATTTTCATTATTTTTCATTTCAACAGTTAGTTTCTTTGGGAAAACCTTGCATAATCTACTCAGAAATATACATTTATATATAGCAGGGCTAACAGTAACTTGAGCTCCTGCCATGCACTGCTTATGACCTCACATATGACATCACTCATTATAAGATTTATGACACCACTGATGACATCTCAATGACAGCATTGATGACATCATTGATGAAGATGCATCAGTTCCACTGGCAAGCACCATAGACCCACTTCCAATGGTCCAGGACTGGGGTGGCAACACTTGGCAGGGAAGACTCATGAATGGTAGAGTCCATGAGCAGGCGCACAGGGGGGTGGAAGCCTGTTATGTTCCTGAGGCTTCAGATCAGTAGGCCTGCCAACTAGCCTTTGGATTCACTCTGGGTTCTGGGTTTAAGAGATACAGGTCCACTCCTTCTTACCCAGGAAGGAGGACAGTAGGCAGCAAGTTAGCACAGCAAAGCAGGAGTGCAGCACAGTGCAGTCCAGCAGAGTGGCAATCCTTCAGCAGCATAGCAGTCGTTCTTCCTGGCAGAGTATCCACAGGTCCGGAATTGAACTGAAGTGGTGGTGTCTGAGGTCTTTCTTTCATATACAGTTGTGCCTTTGAAGTAGGGAGAAGCTTCTAGAGGCATGCATTTGTAGTGCACAGAAGCCCTGCCTTCACTGCCATATCTCCAGACTACCTACAGGGGGTATGTAGCCCTTTGTGTGGAGACAGGTAACAGCCTATTCAGGTGTAAATGAGGCTGGAACCAGCCTCTTCCTCCCATCCCACCAGTGATGGCCCATTCAGTCGCACCTAAGCTCCCATCGTGTGTGGCTGTTTAGGAGGAATACACAAAGCCCAACAACCAACTACACCCAGTCATGTGAAAGGTTAAGGCAAGAAAATGCAAACTTTGTAAAGGTTGCATTTTTTAAATCCTAATTTAAAAACTTAACTTGAAGTTAAGTCGGATTTTAAATTACAATTCTAAAAATGCCTCTTTAAGAAAGTTTGTTGAACAAGGGGTTGGGCCTATTTTTCATCAGTAAGTCTAGGGCCACTGTAAATGCAAATCAACATATTCGAAGACCATTACTGACATTATTTAGTGGCAAAATTACTTTTCATTTGTGGTCATAAAAATCAATTAGCATGATCACATTTTATTTTATCTTTCGCTTTTCATCAAAACACTCTTGTATTTTTTTCACACAACATTGAATGAACATTAGAACATAAAACCGAGTTGTACAAGGCAATCAACAAAAATATTTAGAAGCCCATGAGACTACTAAAGAGCTTATGTCACAAACAACATAACATCAAATAGTGAAAAGCTAACAAAGAAATATTTACAAACAAAATATTAACCATACACATCTATAAATTGGTGATAAGTAATAGTGTCCCAGTCCTTAATTTTGAAAAGAGAAGGAGTAAACATTTGGTTATCACATTTATCTAGAATCCTTCAGTGAATCATAGCCAGGGGTGGGTGCGTCACTTCTTGATCAGGCCACAAGAAGGGACCTAGGTTATTCTCACTTTTTTATGTGTGTTATTGGCCTGCACCTGTGGTTTATAAGATAAGGCCATATCCAACTGAACCCAGTGATTCTTAGCAACTTCGGTAGGGGTGGGGGTTGCCCCTAACTCCATGGGCTATGAGTAATTACCACAACTTTCACCCCTAACCTTCATGAGCCTTACATCTGGCTGATGTCTGGAAACATGCATTTCTTGAAATATCTTAGAATCTTCATTTTTTTATTTTCAGTAGCTTCAGTCACCAGCTTTCACTGAAAGGAGTTAACTAGTTAGGTCAGACAAAATGTTGCTCATGCTTGCTTTCTTGTAGGTGGAGCCTTTAGTTGGCAACCTTGAAAATCATAGCCACGCTGGCGTCTTCTGGCTGTACCAGTGTGTTTCTGCACTGCTTTCTTAAGTACTATCATTGGATGATTCAGGGTCTTCATATCATGCTCTGTGTTTGCCATATGGTTATCGATCACCTACAGAGCACCCTCCACTGATTACATTATTATTCTTTAAGCATTGTGGTAATAGCTAGCATACTCAAGGAGGTCATAGTCAAGGATTCCTTCTTTGCAGAGCTGTATCATAGGCATCTATAATATTGAATACGATGACCATAGTTCCCTCTGTGTCCAGGATCTTTAATTTTAGACATTATGAAGTCTCTTCATTGCTATGTTGTGCTTGTTTGAGAAATCCAGCTTTGCTTCAGCGTTTTCAGTTCATCCTCTTCAGATTTTCCACTATTAGACCATGCTACACATTTTGTAAGTTGCCACCTGGAAGAGCAGGTTGGAATTTGAGTTTACATTGTACAGTGCTTTATTTGTAATATGTTTATCAATTGCAGCAATGTCGTTTTATGATGTATTGTGTATAATCTCTATTTCCTTTGTACTCTTCAGTCCTAACTCAATTAGTTCTTCTAACATCTGTTTTACACTAATAATTTACCCATTTTTTTTATTGTTCATTACATGCATTTTAAAATATTTGAAAGATGGATGTAATTTGTTCCAACATACTGGAGCATGTTATCATGCATATCCATGTTGTTGAGATTAACACAAGGATAAGTTGTCAGTCTCAGCTCTACTATTTTGTATTACTATTTTGATATGTTCATCTGATGTTTTGGATTCATATTTTTAGTTTTTGCCCCTACTTCCTCTATGATAGTATTCTTCTGTTTAGGAGTGTGGCTTCTTGCTTCCTCCACTATTGCCTGTCTCATTCTCTGCTTCTTCCCATTTTCTGTCTCGTTTGCTCTTCACACTGGCAATACTCGCCTCAGTTGCATTTCTTCAAAAAAATGATTTTTGCTAGTGACTCTTGTTTCATGGGTGATCCAGTGCCTGAGATTTCACAAGCTAGTCCACACTGTCATCAGTCAATTCTCTTCCTTACTGTTCCATGTCAAGCACTTTTTTAAAATCATATTTGTAAAGGATTTTGCAAATGAGTAGACAAATCCTACAACATATTCATTCTTGCCTCTTGGGATTTCTTTTTTTAATTTGTATTTCTCCTCGTGTTCTTTTTCACATTACCTAGCATCTGAAATGTGCTGACTAGAATGCCCTTTCTACCCATAAAGCCCAGCTGGTCTAATTCTTAAACCATAAAGAGTGGTTATGGGGGCATACAATCCTCTTGATACTTAAATAGCTCCATAAGTAAATGATTTACCTCCAGCAGTTCATATCTTGTTTACATAAAGTTTCCAAATGTCCAATTCTGTTGAATTGTTTGGGTTGCCATGCCATTTGCACCTTTTGGGTCCATGTTTTTGTACTCATGTTTTCATTAAGTAAGTGGTAGGCTACTTCCCTTCTTGTTGTTTCCATATTCTAGGCCATTGATGTCATTAATAATTTCTTACTGATGATGACCCGATCACAAAGTTAGGGGTGAAATTCTGGTACACATTCTGGTTGCCTAGGATACACATTTATTAGTATGTGAAGAAAAAATGGTGAAAGATTGTGACGGGCCACCTAGAATGCAGCTGTGGCTTGGGCATCGTTTGGTAGTCAAAGGTAGAGTCTCAGGTTATTTGGGGATTACCTTTTGTGCCTTATGTTATGCTTATACTGTAGTTGCTGTAATGTATGGTATAGCAAAAAAAGATTTGCTTTAGTCCATAGTCGTTAAGGGGGACTACGTTCAATGTCCTATATTTGTGCCCATTCAGCGATTACTGTGGTATGTGGTTATCATGGAGTAGTAGAAGGTTTTTTCATTGCTTGATCCATGATCACGTGAATTGGCTCCAGGGTATGCCCTCGTTCAGTCCGTCTGGGTGTATTTTCAGATGGAAAACTCAGCGCTGTTCTTTTTCAAATAGCTGGGAGTTACTAGAGATTTCTTCTATGATGGTCCATTGGAGATCCTGTACTGTGTGTCCCTTCTCAATGTAATGTGCGGACATTTTTGTTGTGGCCCGGTCACATCTCAGGTTGCTGCAATGTTCACAGATGCGTGTTTTGATCATACGCTTCATCATTCCAATGTAGTGGAGCTGACATGGATAGAGGATCATGTATATGACTCGTTTCGAGTTGCAGTTCGTGAACCGTCTTTGTTCCCAATTGGTATTCCCTTATTTATCTCTCCAAACTCTTGCCTCTTTTGAGAAAAAACATCGGTTTCGGAAAATTCAGAGTTCCACTGTTCAGGATTCGCCAATGTCTGTTGACTATCTTGCTCACCTGGTTGGATATTGTGTTATAGGTGGTAATGCAGATGGGTCTTTCCTCTTTTGGTTTTTCTGATCGCACAAAAGAGGTAAATATATACATGTATATATATATATATATATTCACTGAAAAAACCATAGGTTTTAGGGACAGTTATAGTTACTTGGACATTGCACTCGTACAAAACCCGTGAAATTCCCCCGTTATAGTTAGTTCAGCTAACTATAACTCGCGCCCCCGCAATGCACTGCTGATGACGTCACATATTACATCACTCATGACATGGTCAGTGACATCACTGATGACATCACTGATGACATCTCAAATGACATCACTGATGACATCACTGATGCATCATCCAGTGACTGTGTGTTTCTGTAAAGTTTAAATATTTTTAATATATATAGGAAAAGACGTATTGAAGAATGAGTGGGTGTGTAAGTGTCTGTATGGATGATTTAGTAGGTGCGTGACTGACTCTATAAGTGAGTGATTTAACGTATCTTACTGAATGCATGGGTTAGTGACTAAACTGGATGAATGTCTGTATCCGTCTGTCTGTTGCTGTGTAAGTGGCTGCATGTGTTTGTGAATAGCTACATGAGTGTCTATAGGAGTTATTGAATGCTTGTCTGAGTATCTGTATGGGTGCCTGAGTGTTTGTGTGGGAGGGGTGTGTGCAACTCTGTGCATAGATGTGTGAGTGGGTGATTCACTGGGTGGATGGTTTCAAGAGTGCATCTGTGATAGACTGTATGGGTGGGTAAGTGTGTGTAAGAGTGTGTTAGTGAGTGAATGTATGTTCCAGTGGTACATGTGTGAGTAACTACATATGTGAAAGGCAGTATATATGTGTGTTGGAGTATATAAATAGCTATAAGCAAGAGTGAGTGATTGTGATAGTGGCTGTATGGATGAGTGTGTGGTTGTATCAGTGATTGTATAAGAGCGTAACAATGTGCTACTATTTGTATGAGTAAGTGAGCTGGTGTGTGTATAACTGTATAGGTGAGTAAATGGCAGTGTGTTTAATTATTTGCATGACTGACTAGGTGTGTGAGTATCTCTATGGATGAGTGGCGTTGTTTGAGTGTCTATATAGGAGTAAGAGTGCATATGATAGTCCTGTACTGAGTGACCGTAAGTATGAGTGACTGTACGGGTGAGTGAGTGGATGTGTGTGTGTAGACCTAAGAATCAGTGAGTGGGTATGTAGTTATTGGTGTTGGAGTGTCTATGGTTTTGCGAATGGCAGTCTGTAATTTAGAGTGGGTGTATCAAAGGTTATATTAGGGTGTGAGGAGGTGCATCAGATTATCACGTGGATGATGTCATCAGTGATGTCATTTGAGATGTCATCAGTGATGTCATCAGTGATGTCACTGACCATGTCATGAGTGATGTAATATGTGACGTCATCAGCAGTGCATTGCGAGGCGCGAGTTATAGTTAGCTGAACTAACTATAACGGGGAATTTCACGGGTTTTGTACGAGTGCAATGTCCAAGTAACTATAACTGTCCCTAAAACCTATGGTTTTTTCAGTGAATTTCAAAGGTTTTTTAAATGCTAATTTGTAACTATAACGTGTCTGAAACCTATGGTTTTTTCAGTGAATTTCAAAGGTTTTTTAAATGCTAATTTGTAACTATAATGTGTCTGAAACCTATGTTTTTTTCAGTGAATTTCAAAGGTTTTTAAATGCTAATTTCTAACTATAACGTGCCTGAAACCTACGGTTTTTTCAGTGAATTTCAAAGGTTTTGTAAATGACAATTTTTAAATGTATTAATTGTTATATTAATTTTTTCATACTGATTTACTACATTTTTTGAAACAATTTTTTTTTACATATTTTATTTTTTAAATTACATTGTAATTACATTATACATTACATTACAAAAATACTTTCTCAGAATGAATTACTTTAGTTTAAATACTTTGCAGATAGGCAATAGACTTTTAAGTACAGTAGTTACAGTTGTTGCAATGGGCAACACATTTTCAAACACAATGCAACATTCAGCTCAATGTGAATTTCTAGTTAAATGCAATTAGTTACTTTATGGATTACTTTTGTAACCACAGGACTGGATCCTAGATTCAGTCCTGGTACATCTCCTGTAAACAGTTGAGTAAAAGCGTTTTGGTTACAGTCGTGATTTTTAAGGAATATTATTGTATTTTAAAAGTTGACACTTAGAAACTTTTTCTCATAGAATCACCAATGTTCTCCTATGGAAGGAAATTCACTTAGCAGGTAAAAACTGTTATCGTTACTTTTTCTTACTCAGTGTTGGATCCTGGATCCAGCACTGGTGCATCTCCTGTAAACAGTTGAAAGAATGCGTTTAAGTCATACAGGCGATTTTTAAGGAATATTTGTAGTTGGTGAAAATCAACACTTTGAAACTTTATTGCTGAAAACCAGTCAATCTTAGCCTATGAAGGAAATTCAAGTTACTGGTAAGTACGGTTAAAATTACTTTTGAGGATCAGTACTGGGCTGAAAGATGCAGCACTGAGGTCTCTCCTGATAACAGGTGAGTAAATCGGAATTCGTATTTCGGCTGATTTTAGAGGAATATTTTAAAGTTCCAAAACTCCACACTTAGAAGAATTTCCAAGTGAAACCAGTCAATGTTAGCCTATGGAAGGAAATTCAAGTTACTGGTAAGTACGGTTAAAATTACTTTTCAGGACCAGTACTGGGCTGAAAGATGCAGCACTGAGGTCTCTCCTGATAACAGGTGAGTAAATCAGAATTCGGATTTCGGCTGATTTTAGAGGAATATTTGTATGTTTCAAAAATCAACACTTAGAAACTTTTTCAGCAAAAAGCAGGCAATGATATCCTATGGAAGGAAATTCAAGTTACTGGTAAGTACGGTTAAAATTACTTTTGAGGATCAGTACTGGGCTGAAAGATGCAGCACTGAGGTCTCTCCTGATAACAGGTGAGTAAATCGGAATTCGTATTTCGGCTGATTTTAGAGGAATATTTTAAAGTTCCAAAACTCCACACTTAGAAGAATTTCCAAGTGAAACCAGTCAATGTTAGCCTATGAAGGAAATTCAAGTTACCGGTAAGTACGGTTAAAATTACTTTTCAGGATCAGTACTGGGCTGAAAGATGCAGCACTGAGGTCTCTCCTGATAACAGGTGAGTAAATCGGAATTCGTATTTCGGCTGATTTTAGAGGAATATTTTAAAGTTCCAAAACTCCACACTTAGAAGAATTTCCAAGTGAAACCAGTCAATGTTAGCCTATGAAGGAAATTCAAGTTACCGGTAAGTACGGTTAAAATTACTTTTCAGGACCAGTACTGGGCTGAAAGATACAGCACTGAGGTCTCTCCTGATAACAGGTGAGTAAATCGGAATTCGTATTTCGGCTGATTTTACAGGAATATTTGTATGTTTCAAAAATCAACACTTAGAAACTTTTCAGCAAAAAGCAGGCAATGATATCCTATGGAAGGAAATTCAAGTTACTGGTAAGTACGGTTAAAATTACTTTTGAGGATCAGTACTGGGCTGAAAGATGCAGCACTGAGGTCTCTCCTGATAACAGGTGAGTAAATCGGAATTCGTATTTCGGCTGATTTTAGAGGAATATTTTAAAGTTCCAAAACTCCACACTTAGAAGAATTTCCAAGTGAAACCAGTCAATGTTAGCCTATGAAGGAAATTCAAGTTACCGGTAAGTACGGTTAAAATTACTTTTCAGGACCAGTACTGGGCTGAAAGATACAGCACTGAGGTCTCTCCTGATAACAGGTGAGTAAATCGGAATTCGTATTTCGGCTGATTTTACAGGAATATTTGTATGTTTCAAAAATCAACACTTAGAAACTTTTCAGCAAAAAGCAGGCAATGATATCCTATGGAAGGAAATTCAAGTTACTGGTAAGTACGGTTAAAATTACTTTTGAGGATCAGTACTGGGCTGAAAGATGCAGCACTGAGGTCTCTCCTGATAACAGGTGAGTAAATCGGAATTCGTATTTCGGCTGATTTTAGAGGAATATTTTAAAGTTCCAAAACTCCACACTTAGAAGAATTTCCAAGTGAAACCAGTCAATGTTAGCCTATGAAGGAAATTCAAGTTACCGGTAAGTACGGTTAGAATTACTTTTCAGGACCAGTACTGGGCTGAAAGATACAGCACTGAGGTCTCTCCTGATAACAGGTGAGTAAATCGGAATTCGTATTTCGGCTGATTTTAGAGGAATATTTGCACAATGGTGAAGGGAGGGGGCGGGGCCTGAGGTGACATCTGTGCAAACGCGCCCCGTTGCGCGTTTTAAGTTGGGGGATTAAGTCCCCTTGAATCCTGAGGGTCCCTAGGGGCCAACTAGCCCACCAGGAACCTCCAATATGCGCCAGTGGGCTGCGTTGCAGAGACGTGTAGAGAGGCCACACCCCTTTTACACCTCTCTGCAACGCAGCTCAGTGGCGCTTTCTGGATGTACCTGTTGGGCTAGTTGGCCCCAGGGACCCTCAGGATTGAAGGATTTAATTCCCCATCTTAAAACGCGCCACGGGGCCTGTTTGCACACATGTCACCTGAAGCCCCGCCCCTCCCTTCACCACTGTGCAAACGCGCCCCGTGGCGCGTTTTAAGTTGGGGGATTAAGTCCCCTTGAATCCTGAGGGTCCCCGGAGTCCAACTAGCCCATCATATACCTCCAAAAGCGCCACAGAGCTGCGTTGCAGAGAGGTGTAAAAGGGGTGTGGCCTCTCTACACGTCTCTGCAACGCAGCCCCTGGCGCATATTGGAGGTTCCTGGTGGGCTAGTTGGCCCCAGGGACCCCCAGTATTCAAGGGGAATTCGTTCCCTCTCTGCAAACGCGCCAGGGGGCGCATTTTGCAGAGTGGTGAAGGAAGGGGGTGGGGCCTGCGGGCCCGATCGTTTTTATTTTTTTATTTTTTTGTCCCCTGAAGGGGGCTGTGTGGCCCCCTTCCTTTTTCCTGTTTTTATGCCCTGGGGACCCCATCCCCCAGGGCCTTACCCCTTTTTAAAATTTTTAATTAAAAAAAAAACGGGAAGGGGCCACGTGGCCCCCTTCCCTGGGCCTGTATTGGCCCCGGGGACCCCATCCCCGGGGCATGGCCTTTTATTTTTATTCTTTGGAGGGGGCTGCGTGGCCCCCTCCTCTGGCCATTTAAGGCCCCGGGGACCCCAACCCCGGGGCCGGCCTTTCCATTTTTTTAAATTTTTTAAATTTTTCTTTTTTGGGGAGGGGGCCACGTGGCCCCCCTCCTGAGCCACTACTTGCCCCGGGACCCCATTCCCCGGGGCCTGGCCTCTCGTTGGGGACTGTGGGGGTCCCCAATCCCCTCACAGTCCCGCCGGCTCCCCGTGTCCTATGGGAGCCGGCATTGCGCTACACATGGGGAGCAGCTGACATGCTGCTCCCCATGTGAAAGCTAATCGGCTTTGGATATTGGAGAGAGAGCAGGTTTCCCTGCCTCTCTTCCAATATCCAAAGCAGTTTGCTATGGCAGGACGGGAGCCGCGAGGCTCCCGTCCTGCCATAGCAAACTACAGTGTCCCGGGGTAGGCACCCCGGGACACTGCAGAGAGCTGGCCCTGGGGGTGGCGGTCCCCAGGGCCATCAAGGGCTCCAGGAGGGGGCCGCGCGGCCCCCTCCCTACATCAGCACAGCCCCGGGGAGGTGGTGGTCCCGGGGCTCGAGGGTCCAAAACGGACCCCCATTTTAATTTGTTAGTGCCCCGGGAGGTGGCGGTCCCGGGCGTGTGGGGGGCTGGAGCCCCCACACAGGTTGTTAAATTAATTAAAAAAAAGCCCCGGGGAGGTGGTGGTCCCCGGGGCTGCGGGAGGGCTCAGAGCCCTCCCGCACCATTTTCAAAAAGCCCCGGGGGTGGCGGTCCCGGGGCTTGGGGGCCCTTGAGGCCCCCCACACATTAAATTATCCCCCACCATGCTCCCCGGGACTTGGGCCACCCGGGGGCCAACTAACATCGAAGCGCGGAGACCGCGCTTCGATTTCCTTCGGCAAAATTCGCGCACCCTGAGCGCATCCTGCCGATTTTTTTTAAAAAAAAATGCTTTTTGCCCAGGGGGTCCTTGTGGGACCCCTGAGCAGGCCTAGGGGTTAGGGTGTTTCTACCCTGCCCCCTTTGTGCGTTTTGCGCACTTGTTTCTTTTTTTCTCGGCGGGATACGCGCACCCTAAGCGCATCCCGCCGATTTAAAAAAAAAAAATCTTTTTCTGCCCAGGGGTCCTTGTGGGACCCCTGAGCAGACCTAGAGGTCAGGGTGTTTCTACCCTGCCCCCTTTTGCGCTTTGCGCACTTGTTTCTGTCCCTCGGTTCTACCGAGGGACAAAATGACTGCCAACACTTCTTGATTTGGAGTATTGACAGCCAATTAGCATGCAGCTCGTGATCGGGAGGGTACGCGGATCCGACGCGCCCATAGATATATATGTGATTTTAATTGTGAATTTCTCAGGAACTACTGAACGGATTTACACCATTTTAGCAAAAGGCACCGGTCTGAACCAAGGGCTACCTCTTTGCCAAATTTGGGGTAATTCCGTTCAGCAGTTCGGGCTGTAGCTGCGACTAAAGGTTCCTATGGAAAAATGAATGGGAAAAATGCGTTTTGGGACCCCCCTTTTTCTCGGCCCCCGCTTCACGTATCACCCCGAGACTTTCAGGGTAGGAGCGGAGCGGAGCGCCCCAACAAGTTGGAAACTTTCACGAAGATTCGTCAACCGGCGCCAACGTTATTTCAAATAGAATGTCGCGGATTTACTATGGATAATAGGTTGTAACTATAACTATCTACTGGCGACCGCCAGTAGATAATATATATATATATATATATATATATATATATATATATATATATATATATATATATATATATATATTACATTACCTACTGGCGGTCGCCAGTGGGTAGTTATAGTTAGGACCACGTCTCCTTAGGAAAAGCATTTTTTCATGTGCTTATAACTTTGGTGTCGTTTGACGAATCTTTACGAAATTTTCCAAAAAGTTTCTCTTTTTAGATCAGTTCCTATCGTCAAAGTTTGGGGGTGATTTGTCAAGGGGGGGGCTGAGAAAAAAGGGGGTTTTCTCCATGCAATTTCCATAGGAAACTTTAGACAAGGCTACAGGTCAAACTGCTGAACGCAATTACGCCAAATTTAGCAGGGAGAAAGGTCTTGGTCCAGAAAGCACGCTTTGTTTAAATGGGGTAAATCCGTTCAGTAGTTTTTGAGAAATATCAAATTTTACAGATATTGATATTTGAGAATTCTGACATCTGATTGGCTGAGGGGTTACGAGCACGAGCTTGCGGCTCATTGGCTGTGAACGGTTGAAACTAGGAAGTGTTGGCAGCCATTTTGTGACTCACTTCAAAGGAGTAGGGGGAAAAAAGAGAAAAATTGTATAAGAGGGTATAGTAGGAACACTGTGGAGTTACTTTAAGCAGTCTGTACGGTGCAGAGGCAGGGAGTTTGAATGTTGCGTTGGCCGTGGAAATCACGTCTGCAGAACAATGGTGCGCGGTATTGCGGCAAGGTTGGATAGGCTCTGGAAAGCCTGTCGGGAAAACAATGCGCCGTATTGCGACAAGCAGTGTGTAGGGTGCACACACAGGTAGTGTGAATGTTGCGTAGGATGTGGAAATCACGTCCGAAAAACAACGATGCGCGGTATTGCGGCAATGTTCAGTAGGCTGCGGAAATCATATCCGGAAAACAACAATGCGCCGTATTGCGGCCTTCCTTTAATATAATGCAGAGTAATGTTTACTTATAATTTGGTGTTCACTTTTATCACGGATAGTGTCACTTTGTTAGAGGAAATGTAATATTATGTGGGAAGGCGTGTTCTCTCCCTGTGCGCGGAACAAAATTAACGTTTAATTGGCTGAGGTGTTGCAACAACGAGCTTAATGTTCATTGGCTGCGAAACATTGAAAGTAGAAGTGTTTCCAGCCATTCCCTTCCCCTCCGCGGAGTAGCAAGGACATCTGATTGGCTCACATGTTCCAAGGAGGACCTTCCAGAGCTTAATGTTCATTGGCTGCGAACCATTGAAAGTAAAAGTGTTGCCAGCCATTCCCTTCCCCTCCGCGGAGTAGGAGGGACATGTGATTGGCTGACGTGTTCGAAGGAGGACCTTCCCAAGCTAAATGTTGATTGGCTTAACCATTGAAAGTAGAAGTGTTGCCAGCCATTCCCTTCCCCTCCGCGGAGTATCAGGGACATCTAATTGGCTAACGTGTTCCAAGGAGGACCTTCCCAAGCTTAATGTTCATTGGCTGTGAAGCATTAAAAGTAGAAGTGATGGTAGCCATTCCCTCCCCTTCTGCGGAACACCATGTACATTTTATTGACTAAAGTGTTCCGAGTACAAGTATGCTCCTTATTGGGTGGGAACGGTTCACTGTTGCCAGCCATTTTGTGACGCACTTCAAAGGAGTACGGGAAAACAAAGTAGTAGAGGGGAGGGTAGGAACACTATTAACTCTGTACAGTGGTCACAAGGTGGTGGACAGGGACTGTGAAGGTAAAAATGGTTTTTTATATATTTTAAGGGACATTTATATAATTTGCGTGGGGCCTACAAATCACGTCGGGAAAATAACAGTGTGTTGCAGTCTTCTTTTTATTAAGTCAGCGGGTGGGATACTTCACAGGAGCAGTATTTAATTATAATGTGGTGTTTACTTTTCTGACGGGGAGTGCTACATCTTTGGAGCAAATATTATAATTTGGAGGAGGGGGTTGAAAAAGAAAGCGCGCTGTTGCGGTCTTTATTTAAATAAGGTTCTGAGTAAGCTACTTCTCTGGAGCAATGTTTACTTATAATGTATAGTTATAGTGCAGTGCTTACTTCTGTCGCAGGTAGTGCTATTTCATTGCAGCAAAATAGTAGGTGTGGTTGCGCTGCAAAAAATTAAGTCTAGGTTTGAAACAGTTTTTATTAAGCAATCACAAATATACTTTCTTAGGAAAGTGTAGCTGTATATATCAGAGGGGTGACAAATAAACACGCAATTCATAAAATATCCCTTAAGCGTTGCCACACCCTCCTTTTTTTTGTCGCCTATAGTTTGTAAAAGTGTTGCCCCATATTCTTCTTAATATAAGAGGGCATCAGTTACTTTTAGATAAAGTAGAAAAGAAGTGCTACAAGAAACACTCCCGCACTACATCATCTCAGGTCACAACAACAATAACAAGTAAAAAACAGTTAAACACAAATGACGTCATATTACCTAGAAATGTACGCTTCATCAAAACATTAAATAAAGCAGTATGCATACAATTATTTTTTTAGGGACTACTATTTTATAAAATATTAGCAGTGTTACAAACTGTGAGGTAGTAAGTTATCAACGGAAATAACTGTAGTAAATGTTGTTAATTTCTCGCAGATAGATCTCCAACCCCTCTGAAGTACTATAATTTCACAGTATTAAAATGTACAGGGTGAGTTTATAGTATTCCACAGGAAAAGAAGAATAAGGAGCACAACAAAAAAACAAAATGTTTACAATCTCTATTCTGTAAAGTCGAGAACGTTTTGTCGTAGTGCTTAGAGGTCGCTCACTGCTCTGCTAACAGATCACGTACTCCTTTAAGAATATATAGGAAAGTAGTAATATTTACAATACTAATCCTATATAATCTATAGGGAGAACGAGAATAGGAACCACAACAAAGAAAAAGAGAAATACGAAAATATCAATTAAGAAATGTAGGGTTTATCAAAGGCATTCAGTAAAAAAGTATCTATGTAAACAATCTTTTTTTAAACTGCAATTTCGAAAAATATTCTCACTGTAAAAATATCTGATCACGAACTTCGAAATCTTTCGTCTTCACGCCGACGGCTCATAAACTCCTCTCAGATCATAATGACTGTGAATCTTATAATATACAAATTCACAGTATATGATCAAAGGGGGGAAACAGAGTAAGAAGGAGAAGCTGTTCACGTTACATATGAATCTTTAGTCTTCGCGTCGACGGGTCACCAACACCTCTGAAGTTTGCTATACTCTGATTATTACAATGTACATAGTCACAGTATATAACCTCAAAGGAGCCAGAAAAGGAACAGTGTTTCCTCTATTCTGGGTGTTTCTCAATACAAGCTGCTGATGTTACATATAAATGGCAAAAACAACCAATAACACTTTTTTCGTAATACAAATCTTTAAATATTCACAAATAGCTGCGTATTATAAATATCTACTATGCCATAATCAAACAACTTACTACTCCGTAATATGGTTTGTTGTCACAAAAGAAGAATCCTGCGCTAGAAAAGGGAACCTGCATCACAGAATGGACACGCGTAAATAACTCGCAAAAACGAAACTAATCAAACAACGGGTGTGGTTTATATAGTTTTTGGTTATTGAGTAGTCTATGGAAGGAAGATGCGGCTCCGCCCATTTAGATGTCACGGTTTACAGTTGACACGTGCTCCCGTTTTCACTGTTTCACTTGTGCACGTGTTGGGAAAAGTTACAAAATGTGAAGAGGTAAAGGTTTCGCTTTCGATCCTCATAAGTATAAGTTGCTTAATATGTACATACGTTGGAGAGCTTAAAAACCGGCAAACCGTGTAATTTCCTTTCTCGTGACTAAAAACATCTATTAATTGCCGTAATTCTAAATAGAAGATATAAAAAAAATATCGTTCAGAATAGAAGAAAAACAAAGTACGTGCTAATATTTCTCATCACTATGGTTTTAAATTAAAAAAATACCAGCATTTGTAAAGCGTACAGGTACCCCCGGAAAGGTGTGCCTGCGCTCGGGGGTGTCGGGAAGATTAAGCAAGGTGTTGCCCACAGTGACATAGTGGTGGGCTAACGTGCCGCTGGAGCCGGGAATCGAACTGTGAACGCTGTTGTTCGAAGTCAGGTATCATAGCTGCTGCGTCACACTTTTTCCACACTTATATGTTAATTACTGCTAATTAAGTTTGAAACATTGTTAAATTATTGCTTATAACAGACTACTGTTACAGTTAGTTTTTCACTACAAAAAGTATGCACGTCTTTTTAAAATTTACTTAAAAACAATATAGGTTTCAGGGACATTGTAGTTAGAAATTAGCATTTATAAAATCTTTGAAATTCACTGAAAAAAACATAGGTTTTACTGACGTTATAGTTAGAAATTAGCATTTAAAAACCTTAGAAATTCACTGAAAAAACCATAGGTTTCAGGGACGTTATAGTTAGCTGTACATTTCACTCGTACAAAACCATAGAAATGCCACCATTATAGTTAGTTCAGCTAACTATAACTCGCGCCCCCGCAATGCACTGCTCATGACGTCACATATTACATCATTCATGGCATGGTATATATATATATATATCGCTCTGTCTCCACTTGTAAAATCCAATACGCTGGATGAAAGGACACAGACTCCAACTATGTTGTGCTGCTTAGTTTTTTCTTTATTATCAACGGTCCACCATGACGCGTTTCGGCCAAGACTGGCCTTGATCACATGATGCCGCTGCGGTGGAGTATAAGCCTTTTAAAGTGACAAGTGCATAGAATGTGCAATGACCAGTGTAAACAGACCTTAATCCAAGCCTGCCAGTTCCGATTCACATGGGTAAAATATATCATTTGTAGTTAGAAAGAGAGTCAGATAAAGAATAAAATGCTAAATTAACCTCATTACCGCATGATAAAACCAGTTAATAATTTTGTCATTTTAGTCAATACGCGTTGGCCAAAACAAGTAGATGCACCTGTATGCATAAATGAGTGAATATATATAGGAGCCATGTTAAAATACAATATTTAAATACAGTTGATTATCCAATGACTGAGTAGCAAGTCAAAAAACGGTACTGATATACCAATATATCACGCAATCTGAATGCAAATCCAATTATTTCTAATATGCATATATTGATTATTTATAGCTAGTTGCATTCGTTTGTTAAACCTGTGACAAGTAAATGATGTCAAGTCCTGTCACTATCATATATGACTAACAGTTTGTCTATAAACATACTATAGCTCCACAAAAATTAGCTCTTATTGCTTGCCACTTTTAGGTGCTATCATCACATTATTCTCTGATTTGCCCACAAACCTACAGCCCATGTGGGCCTGTTCATATAATATGGCCGCCAGTACAGTCTGTTTAAAGTGCTGAAGTGCAAAATAAAGTGCTTAGTGCCGATATACCAGGTGTTAAAAAAGACGCTAAAGTGTCTATGTGCGAAAGATAGCAGCAGACTAATAATCAAAATGCTGGAGTTTAATATCCCTATGTTCTCCCCTTCATTTAATCATATTTATATATGTAAGAATCTACATGATAGCTGGAAATTTCCAGTTTGAGAGAAAGGAGCAGGGTAAGAAGAAGAACTTATGTTACTGTTTTATTTGCAGTCAAAAAGCTGACTCAGGAAGCATTAGTAATTAACAGAAGATGCTCTGGGGATGGCAGTGTCATCAGGGCTAGAGACAGGTGTGTAAATCCTCACTTGAATTTAGTCCATTGGGAGTCTTTGTATCAAGGTTGAGGATGTACCTTGTTTCCAATTGTCTTAGGGCAGCCTCATGATTGCCCCCCTCGCCTTGAGCTTGGTATAGTGTCAAGCACATAGTATTTTAGATGACTTAAATTATTACCATTGGTTTCTTTAAAGTGGCGAGCCACTGGATATGCCAGATCCGAGTTTGTAATTGCCCATATGTGCTGTAGTATCCGCTTGTGGGCTTGTAGCTTAGTGCTACCTACGTAACGCAGCCCACAGGGGTACACTCCAACACATAAACATCAAATTCCGTTTTACAGGTGAGGAATTTATTGATTTAATTTGGTTTGTCTTGAAACGGGGTTGAAAATAATGATGTATTAACGCCAAATTGGCAGGCTCAGCAGGCATTGCATTTAAAAAACCCTTTTCGTGCTGAAAGCCAACTGCCCCATCTGATATTTCAGGACTGCTTTTAACTACAGCATTGCTCATGGATATTGCTCTCCTGAATGTTATGGTGGGTAATCTTGGTAGGAGGGGACCAATAAAGGGATCACTGAGTATGAGCGGCCAGTTCTTTCTAATGATGCTTCTTAACTGACGCTCTTGTTTATTAAAGGTCAAATTTAACCTGGTCTCATGTTCTCCTTCCTGTTTTGTCACCTTTTTGTTGGCAAAATAGCTGCTTCTTTCAAAGAGAAGGTTTGTTCTACTGGCATCCCGTGACTTGTTAATCGCTGCATCTATCACTTGCCCTGAACAACCTCTCGCCAAAAACCTTGCTTTGCTCTCACTTTGGGCTAGTTTAAGGTCTAAATCATTGCTACAGATTCGCTTAAGTATAAGCATTTCCCCGTAGGGGATACTGTGTATTAAATGGCTTGGATGAAAGCTGGTAGCATGAAGTATTGCGTTTCCGGTAGTCTCTTTTCTATGCAACTTAGTTTCAATCTTGTTATTGGCAATATAAAAATGAACATCCAAAAAGTTAACTGACTCAGAACTCATCGTTAATGTAAAATTCAGGTTAATGTCATTGATAATAATTTCAGATGCAAACTTAAGCGCACTTTCTCTGGTACCCTTCCAAATGACAAATACATCATCAATATACTGCAACCAGCAGATTACGTGTTTATCAAAAATGTCATTGTAGTCCACCATGAGGACTCTTTCCTCCCACCAGCCCATGCGGAGACATGGGTAGCTGGCGGAGAAACTGGCCTCCATGGCGACTCCACAGGCTGCTGGAAAATTTGGTTCTGAAACATGAATAGATTATTTTCTAAGCAGAATAGTGTCATATCTATTAGCATCTTGCTATGTTGGAATAACCAAATAGGTCTACTGCCCAAGAAATGTTCTAGAGCTCTGACACCGTCTCTGTGATCAATGCTGGTATAAAGTGTTGTGACATCCAATGTCATTAACAGGTAATCTTTCTGCCATGGGATGTAATAGATTTGTCTGAGAAAGTCGCTTGTGTCTTGAATATATGATGGTAAGCTTCAAACATACTCAATATGAATATCGAGATGTGTTCTCCAGAAGGCTTTTACGAGCAGACATAATTGTCTTTCCTGGTGGTCTGGAGGGGTTCTTGTGGACTTTTGCGATGAAATAAATGCCTGGCATGACTGGGAAATCATTCCTAAGGTATTTGTATTCGTCGGAGCTAAGGAGGCCTGCGCTTTTCCATGATAGGAGTTTAGAGTAGTACTCATTGTATGTTGCTCTGATCACTTGGATATTACTTCTCCTATAGCAATCTCCATCATTTAGTTATTTAAGCGCGTCCTCTAGATATTCAGATTTGGGCCAGATCACGATATTGCCCCCTTGGCAGCATTTTGGATAACCATCTGTTTATTATTTTGCAACTTCTCCACAAGTTGTCGGTATTTTCGATCATGATTATTATAGTTTTTACGTACTCTCTAAATTTGATGGTTCCATTTTTTGATCTGTGATGTTAGATTTTCATTAAAAATATCAATGGAGTCACGTGGCTTGATTGGATGAAAGGTGGATTTTGGTCTGAAGGCCGTTGGGGCTGTGCCATAAGTGTTCATTTGTTATTGCACTATTATTATTTGCGTGGAGAAATCCATTGTCAGTGTTGAGTTCTCATTCTGTAATTCTTGCAATTCCTGTGTAAGATGAAGATCCAAAACTTGCAAATTGCTAGGACTCTGAAGGAGAGTGTCTGGAGAAGACTGACTGCTGTTGGTCTTGTTATCTCGCAAGAGGTGGTACTTTTTGAGTTTCAGTTTGCGAATAAACCTGTAAACGTCCAGCCTGGTCTGAGTATAATTGAAGTTGCTCCCTGGGCAATAAGACAGACCCAATGTTAAAAGCTGTGTTTCTGCTTCATCTAAGGTTATCTGTGACAGGTTGATTATTGTTTTTGCATCATATGATGCTAAATTGACATGCGTTTCCATCTGACTGTTGTCTGTTTCTTCTCTCTTCCGTTTCCTGCGCAATTTTCTTCTTTCACGGCGCCTTTTGTTTCTCCTTTGTTTATTCTGCTGCTTTGAGTCTTCGGTCGTAGGGTTTGTCGTGTGTCTTGTCTTAAAAAATCTAGCTCATCTGCCAAAGAAAGCTTTGGTAGCACTTGCCCTTTCCTTGGCCTATTTGTTTCAGAATCAGATTCACTTTCCAAAGCTGAACTGAGATCCGACGCTGACATGGCAACCGGCAGTCTTAAGCTGGTACTATCCCCTTTTTTGTTGTCATTTTTACCAACTCTTTTTAATTATTTAAGTGCATCATATTTTTTTCTGAAAATGTGAAAATTTGACCATTATCGTAATCCACTTTGTCTCACTGGAATTTGAAGGCCTTTCAATTTTTAATGATGTTCTCCTCCTTACGTAATCTAATTGTTATATATATATATTACCCAATGGTTCTCACCACTAGTTTGTTATAGTTAGGATTGTGTTTCCATAGGAAATGCATTTGTTGTGTTGCTGATAGCTTTGGCATCGTTTGACAGATCTCCACGATTGCACTAACTAATTTGTGCATGGAAGGTTTCAAGATGATCCATCAAATGGAGGCTGAGGAAAAAGGGGGGGTTCCAAAACAAGTTTTCCACATTCATTTTCCCATAGGAACTTTAGACACAGTTACAGCCTGAACTGGTGAAAAGATTTACACCAAATTTGGCAGCAAGCTAGATCTAAAAGTGCTTTTTGTAATATGGTGTAAATCCGTTCATTCGTTTTTGAGCAATTTATGCTAAACGTAGTATAGCTAGGCTTTTGGCTCTTCTGAGGGGCCTGACTGATCTCAAGCTGAGATCTGATTGGCTGCCATCACCTCAACCAGGAAGGGGTGACAGCCATTTTAAGACTAGGTCCTGAATCCTAAAACAAATGAATAAAAAAGACACAAGGGGCAGGGGAGGAATTCTCTGAACTCTTATGCATGGTGGTGGGGTCCCAGAGGGATCTCACCTGGGGCCAAAACTTTTTTTTTTATTTTGCTGCAAATTCAAGAAGGATCTGCAAATCTACATCAAAAACTTTAAATAACAAGCAAGCGCGAGCTCCCTCGCTTATTTTTCACCCCCCTAATGGATCCATTTTGGTGGTGGGGGCACACGTGGCCCCCTCCCTAGGCTGATTTTGGCCCCAGGTACCCCATCTCCTGGGGCCAGGGGCATTTTTGAAGAGGAGGGGCACTTGGCCTCCCTCCATGGACTGTTTTCCACGCTGGGTCACCATACCCTGGGGCCTGATGCATTTCAGAGGGGGAGGGGGCAGGCGGCCACGGGGTATGAATCCCGTGACCACTACGCTTGATGGTGGTGTCCCATGGGGACCCTGCGGGGGCCCAAAAAGATTTTTTTGCTAAAAACGTTTTTGGGGAATTTGTGTAGGAACTGCAGTAGTATTGTGGCCCCAGAGACTCCATCCACTGAACCTGTTGCATTTATTAATGGGCGCGTGCCCCCTTCCCGAGCCTCTAAAGGCTCCGGGGAGACTACCCCATGGGGATGCAAAACTAAAGTGAAAGGGAGGGGGGATGCATGGCCCCTCCCTGAGTTATTAATGGTCCTGGCGGATGGCTCAAATGCTATTTCCCAGGGAGCCCACCCCCATCAAATTGTGGTGTTCCTGCTCGCAGGTACGCAGACAGGGGGACCTGTGTTTGCTCTCACTTGGCAGGAGCATTTTCAAAACTCCTACCAAGCAGGAGCAAACATCAAGCCCACTCCCAGGGGGCAGGTGCTTAACAAATTGTGAATTTCAGTGTTTTTTTTTAGAATTTATATGTTACTTTGTTACTGAAAATTTGACCTAACAATAACAATATTTTAACCTTTGTTTTTTTTCAGTGAATATATATGTATCTCTAGTGAAAAAATAAAGGTTAAAATTATGCTATAGGTATTCTAATGAGATCGTAGCATATATAAAAACTAGAAATGTACTGAATAAAACAAATGTTAAAGCAACTTTATAATTAGGTGCTGAAATAAAATAAAACACTGCTATTCATCAGTTATAGTTTAGTGAACTAACTTTTGCATGTTGTGCACAGTTTATGACCTCATATATTACAACACGTACATGAAATGTTACATGAAATCATTGATAACGTCACTTATGATATCTTAAATTACATCACTGATGACATCATGAATAACACCTCCAATGAGAGACCTCAGCACATCCTCCGTTTGGCTTCCAACACCTTTATGTGCACAGCATCTAGGCTTACATAGCAGGAGGTTGGTCGCAGGGCTGGCCTCTGGACAAAATGCGCATTTTGTCAACACTTTAACCACAGAGATGGTCCATTTGGGATCCCCGCCATATGGGCCTGTGGGTCATGGTGTGTTTTCCCTGCCCTGTTATTTACCATTTCTCATTTTTTCCATAATTCTGGGACTGAGTTCCAGAATCCTGAAATGGCAGCCGCAATAAATTCTCTCATGTTGCGACCTGCCAATCAAATAGTTTGTGTAACCTGGGCCCTTCACTGGATCTGCAGTACTGGCCAATTATAGAGGAGTATTTAAGGGTTTGGGACTGTGCCACTAGATATCTCTTTTAACTCCTTCATGTTCACACCTGAGCACCTTTTTAAATGCTAAGTTTTCAAAACTGTTGAAATTTGGAGTTATATTTCAGCGTGAAGAGCAAATTTTCCTATTGGAATTACAATAGAAAGTTGCACTTTTGGGAGCCTACCTTTTTTGGCCTTCCTTGGTGGATCAGTCAAAGAAGGAGCCAAAGTAGATGAATTTTTTGGGGGGGAAATTTTGTGCAGATTCGTCAAAAACAAAAAATATCTTTCCCATGCAAAATATGCATCTATAGCCACACATGTCTTTCTATCTATCTACCTATCTATCTATCTATCTATCTATCTATCTATCTATCTATCTATATATATATATATATATATATATATATATATATATATAGTAAAAAACAAGTGTTAAAATCGTGTTATAGTTAGTTTTTGTCATTTAAAAAGTAAAAAAAAAACAATTCACTTCAATAGTTAGAATTTAGTAAACTAACTTAAACTTGCTCCCCAATTATGACCTTCTTATCAGCTCACATGTTACATCACTCATGACATGTTAAATGACATCATTATTGTCATCACTTATGAAATCTCGAAGTCTGTTCTCAGCAGGGGTTAACTGCCCACAGAGAGCTGGGCACAGGGTCTGACCAAATGTTAACCATAAACACAGGTCAGGTTAAAAAAACTGTAATAATTCACTGAAAAATCAACTGGTAAAATAACTTTATAATAATGTTTAGTGATAAGATCTTAACATACATCTAGAGAGCACAAAGTAAAAGTGATGTTATAGTTAGGTGTTCACATCTGATAAGAACTTACATTTAAAATAAACTATGTGAAATTCACACATTTTCACTATGGTTAGTTGTAAATTGTGCCCCGTCATGCATTGCACATCACACATATAACATAATTCATGACATGCTACATAACGTTGATGACATCTCTAATGACTTCTCAGATGACATCATTTTTTACATCACTCATGATATTATCCATGATATACTTATTCACTTTTCCCTGGAAACCCTTATATCATTTAAAAAAAGACAATTGTTAGTAAAGGGTCTACAGTCATGTACAGGCAAAAATTACTATGATTACATATGTCAGTGTTTATAGTAGACAAGTGGTATAGTAGACAAGCGGTATACCCTGTAGCCAAGTGTGACTGTGAATGCCGGAAGTTATATATTGCCTTGTTTACCAACCAGTAAATAATCAGGTGCAAGAGTACTGATTCATAAGCACGGTAAAGGCTGACTGCATCTGACATATGTTGCAAAGGCACATTTGATAGTAGTTTCTGCTGCACTGGCACAGCTTGTCAGGAAAAATATAAAGAAAAGTAATAGATTCTGTTCACAAAATAATACCTACCTGTGCATGTCAGTCCTTGGGCCCCTCTGAATCAAATTGTCAAACAGAGTCATAGACAAATTGTATGTTCATTGAAAGTTTCTAAGATGTTCATGTTAACTTTAGACACAGAACTTCTCTGAAGTTTTTAGTAATTGCTCACTGTTCAAATTGTACAATGTAGAGGTGATCACTTAAAAAAGTTTGGATTCTCAGCGTGATTTGTTTTTGGCCCTGAAGTTGTAAGACATTCTGGTCATCTCAGTAAGGTGTGCCTTGTATTTTACAAAACAACAGACAGAATACCATTCCACATTGCCAAAGATGGTGTATCATTGACTAATAGGTACTTTTTATTATAGATAGTCAAGAAAGCATACACAAACATTGCAATCATCAGCATATATAGGACATCCAACATTTGCAGATTGTGCTATTATATTAATAATCAAGGCAACAGAAATATAGACCACAATAGACCCTGGGCAAAGCTGCATAAAATACGTAGCCATGAAGACATCTAGGCATTGGATCAGCAAAATAACAGAAGAATATTGCAAATTGGGGTGTGAAAAGAAAATCAAACATAGATCGAGGTTACAGCAATATAAAGTATGTTCATTCCAAGGAGAGATATAGGCGTGGGGGTATCCTGGGAGAAAACTTTGGAGATTATATATAAGGATCTGGGTAAAGCGAGACGATGGCACTACGGGGAAGAATCAGTCCTCCCTTCATGGGAAGAGACCTCAAGTTCCAGGTGAGTTGAGCTCGAACAATTGAGCCGGGGCAGTATGAAACAAGAGTGTTCTATTCTGGAAAAGTAATCTGTTAAGGTCTGCCATATGTGGGCAAATTTGTTCTTAGTGTGTGTTACATTGTGGGATAGGAGCTCCATGGCAATGACATGCAGAAGATGACAAAACCACTGGCTGATCAGTGGAGCAGAAGGTTTCTTCCAGTGGAGGGCAAGTAACTGCTTGGCGGCACCTAGAATTTGGGCTATAAGGCGCCAATTTGAATGTGTCATTGCTGTGAGTGTTAGAGGTTGAATGCCGAGTATGATGGTATTATAGGAGCTTGGAAGAGGGAAGCCTATGGTCCCTTTAATAGGACTCAGGACTTCTTTCCAATATAGTGTAAGGAGAGGGCAGGACCACCAGATGTGAGAGTAGTCACTGAGTGCTGATTGGCAACGCCAGCAGTGAGGTGAGTAAGCGGGCAACATTCTCTGTAGGTGTGTCGGGGTGCAATACCACCTAGTCATTAATTTGTAGGCTGTTTCATGCTGAGGAATGCTTATGTATATCTTGGGGATGGGACACCAAAGCTGCTCCCATTGTTTCTGGGAGACACCTTCTGTAGAGTCAGCATGCCATTGAACCTGGTAATTGTGTGGGTGCACACAGGTGGAGTGTTGTAGAACCTGATAGGTGATCTCTGGGGAGCATGAGCATCAGTTAGAAAATCTTGGGGGTTTTCCGCCCCAAATGAAGGTGTGCAGGTCATGTTGAAGGCAGAGGATTGCATCTTGAGGGATAGGGTGGACAGTATCTGAAATAGGTGAAGGTTTTTCGGTAAGATGGACATTTTAACCGCATTAAGATGGCCTAACCAAGACACCTGGAGTGGTTTCCATCTCCTATATTCTGACCAATTGGCATGAGTCTAGTTCATCAAAGATGGGGTTAAGTTCAAGCCCAGATATTGGAGTGAGCACGGTGCCCACTGAAAGGGGTGAGAGACTGTAAATTGGCTAAGTCCTGTTGAGGAATCATGAAATTCATTGCCTGGGATTTAGCCATGTTCATTTTAAAACCAGAGACTTTCTCAAAGGACGTCAGGTTGTTTACTTGGGCTCAAAGGGAAGATTCAGGTTGGATAAGGGTAAGCAAGAGGTCATCTGCAAAAAGATCAGTCTTATGCTTTTGGCCATCAAAGGGAAACCCCACAATGTTTTCCAACCAGTGAATAGCTAATGCCAGTGGTTCAACTGCCAGGTCAAAAAGCAGAGCTGAGAGCAAACAGCCCTATCTAGTGCAGCTCGCAAGCTGGATAGGTTGGGGGAGCTGTCCATTAACCCAGATCCATGCCATTATCCAAGAGATCATGTCCGACCCCAGACCTATCTGATGTAAGACTGCATACAAAAAGGGGTAACCGACTCGGTCAAAGGCCTTTTCTGCATCCAGCGAAAGAAGGCAAGCTAGGATATCATGGAAATATGCTTTCTCGACTATGTCTGAACTGGGGTGGTGGAGTGAGCTAAAGAATGATGATGGATTAAACCCAGATCAGTTGACTGGGGGTGAGTGTTTGATTGGCTCAAACGTTCCGTCCATCATCCCCTTTTGTATCGCTTTGTTCGCCCTAAGTTGGCGGGGGTATGCCCAGACGTGGGTCCCTTGCTCACTTTGCCACTGGATTCAAGCAAGCCTGGCTGATGACGGCTGGAATGCCAGAAACCGGTCCTAGGATGCTTGTTTCCGGTCCAGGGAAGACATGGCTTGGCAGTTCGGGCTGGACTGTTCCCATGAGGCACAGGGTCAGACTGATTTGCATATGGCCATGTCTGAACTGGGGTGGTGGAGTGAGCTAAAGAATGATGATGGATTAAACCCAGATCAGTTGACTGGGGGTGAGTGTTTGATTGGCTCAAGCGTTCCGTCCATCATCCCCTTTTGTATCGCTTTGTTCGCCCTAAGTTGGCGGGGGTATGCCCAGACGTGGGTCCCTTGCTCACTTTGCCACTGGATTCAAGCAAGCCTGGCTGATGACGGCTGGAATGCCAGAAACCGGTCCTAGGATGCTTGTTTCCGGTCCAGGGAAGACATGGCTTGGCAGTTCGGGCTGGACTGTTCCCATGAGGCACAGGGTCAGACTGATTTGCATATGGCCATGTCTGAACTGGGGTGGTGGAGTGAGCTAAAGAATGATGATGGATTAAACCCAGATCAGTTGACTGGGGGTGAGTGTTTGATTGGCTCAAGCGTTCCGTCCATCATCCCCTTTTGTATCGCTTTGTTCGCCCTAAGTTGGCGGGGGTATGCCCAGACGTGGGTCCCTTGCTCACTTTGCCACTGGATTCAAGCAAGCCTGGCTGATGACGGCTGGAATGCCAGAAACCGGTCCTAGGATGCTTGTTTCCGGTCCAGGGAAGACATGGCTTGGCAGTCCGGGCTGGACTGTTCCCATGAGGCACAGGGTCAGACTGATTTGCATATGGCCATGTCTGAACTGGGGTGGTGGAGTGAGCTAAAGAATGATGATGGATTAAACCCAGATCAGTTGACTGGGGGTGAGTGTTTGATTGGCTCAAGCGTTCCGTCCATCATCCCCTTTTGTATCGCTTTGTTCGCCCCTAAGTTGGCGGGGGTATGCCCAGACGTGGGTCCCTTGCTCACTTTGCCACTGGATTCAAGCAAGCCTGGCTGATGACGGCTGGAATGCCAGAAACCGGTCCTAGGATGCTTGTTTCCGGTCCAGGGAAGACATGGCTTGGCAGTTCGGGCTGGACTGTTCCCATGAGGCACAGGGTCAGACTGATTTGCATATGGCCATGTCTGAACTGGGGTGGTGGAGTGAGCTAAAGAATGATGATGGATTAAACCCAGATCAGTTGACTGGGGGTGAGTGTTTGATTGGCTCAAGCGTTCCGTCCATCATCCCCTTTTGTATCGCTTTGTTCGCCCTAAGTTGGCGGGGGTATGCCCAGACGTGGGTCCCTTGCTCACTTTGCCACTGGATTCAAGCAAGCCTGGCTGATGACGGCTGGAATGCCAGAAACCGGTCCTAGGATGCTTGTTTCCGGTCCAGGGAAGACATGGCTTGGCAGTTCGGGCTGGACTGTTCCCATGAGGCACAGGGTCAGACTGATTTGCATATGGCCATGTCTGAACTGGGGTGGTGGAGTGAGCTAAAGAATGATGATGGATTAAACCCAGATCAGTTGACTGGGGGTGAGTGTTTGATTGGCTCAAACGTTCCGTCCATCATCCCCTTTTGTATCGCTTTGTTCGCCCTAAGTTGGCGGGGTATGCCCAGACGTGGGTCCCTTGCTCACTTTGCCACTGGATTCAAGCAAGCCTGGCTGATGACGGCTGGAATGCCAGAAACCGGTCCTAGGATGCTTGTTTCCGGTCCAGGGAAGACATGGCTTGGCAGTTCGGGCTGGACTGTTCCCATGAGGCACAGGGTCAGACTGATTTGCATATGGCCATGTCTGAACTGGGGTGGTGGAGTGAGCTAAAGAATGATGATGGATTAAACCCAGATCAGTTGACTGGGGGTGAGTGTTTGATTGGCTCAAGCGTTCCGTCCATCATCCCCTTTTGTATCGCTTTGTTCGCCCTAAGTTGGCGGGGGTATGCCCAGACGTGGGTCCCTTGCTCACTTTGCCACTGGATTCAAGCAAGCCTGGCTGATGACGGCTGGAATGCCAGAAACCGGTCCTAGGATGCTTGTTTCCGGTCCAGGGAAGACATGGCTTGGCAGTTCGGGCTGGACTGTTCCCATGAGGCACAGGGTCAGACTGATTTGCATATGGCCATGTCTGAACTGGGGTGGTGGAGTGAGCTAAAGAATGATGATGGATTAAACCCAGATCAGTTGACTGGGGGTGAGTGTTTGATTGGCTCAAACGTTCCGTCCATCATCCCCTTTTGTATCGCTTTGTTCGCCCTAAGTTGGCGGGGGTATGCCCAGACGTGGGTCCCTTGCTCACTTTGCCACTGGATTCAAGCAAGCCTGGCTGATGACGGCTGGAATGCCAGAAACCGGTCCTAGGATGCTTGTTTCCGGTCCAGGGAAGACATGGCTTGGCAGTTCGGGCTGGACTGTTCCCATGAGGCACAGGGTCAGACTGATTTGCATATGGCCATGTCTGAACTGGGGTGGTGGAGTGAGCTAAAGAATGATGATGGATTAAACCCAGATCAGTTGACTGGGGGTGAGTGTTTGATTGGCTCAAACGTTCCGTCCATCATCCCCTTTTGTATCGCTTTGTTCGCCCTAAGTTGGCGGGGGTATGCCCAGACGTGGGTCCCTTGCTCACTTTGCCACTGGATTCAAGCAAGCCTGGCTGATGACGGCTGGAATGCCAGAAACCGGTCCTAGGATGCTTGTTTCCGGTCCAGGGAAGACATGGCTTGGCAGTTCGGGCTGGACTGTTCCCATGAGGCACAGGGTCAGACTGATTTGCATATGGCCATGTCTGAACTGGGGTGGTGGAGTGAGCTAAAGAATGATGATGGATTAAACCCAGATCAGTTGACTGGGGGTGAGTGTTTGATTGGCTCAAACGTTCCGTCCATCATCCCCTTTTGTATCGCTTTGTTCGCCCTAAGTTGGCGGGGGTATGCCCAGACGTGGGTCCCTTGCTCACTTTGCCACTGGATTCAAGCAAGCCTGGCTGATGACGGCTGGAATGCCAGAAACCGGTCCTAGGATGCTTGTTTCCGGTCCAGGGAAGACATGGCTTGGCAGTTCGGGCTGGACTGTTCCCATGAGGCACAGGGTCAGACTGATTTGCATATGGCCATGTCTGAACTGGGGTGGTGGAGTGAGCTAAAGAATGATGATGGATTAAACCCAGATCAGTTGACTGGGGGTGAGTGTTTGATTGGCTCAAACGTTCCGTCCATCATCCCCTTTTGTATCGCTTTGTTCGCCCTAAGTTGGCGGGGGTATGCCCAGACGTGGGTCCCTTGCTCACTTTGCCACTGGATTCAAGCAAGCCTGGCTGATGACGGCTGGAATGCCAGAAACCGGTCCTAGGATGATTGTTTCCGGTCCAGGGAAGACATGGCTTGGCAGTTCGGGCTGGACTGTTCCCATGAGGCACAGGGTCAGACTGATTTGCATATGGCCATGTCTGAACTGGGGTGGTGGAGTGAGCTAAAGAATGATGATGGATTAAACCCAGATCAGTTGACTGGGGGTGAGTGTTTGATTGGCTCAAGCGTTCCGTCCATCATCCCCTTTTGTATCGCTTTGTTCGCCCCTAAGTTGGCGGGGGTATGCCCAGACGTGGGTCCCTTGCTCACTTTGCCACTGGATTCAAGCAAGCCTGGCTGATGACGGCTGGAATGCCAGAAACCGGTCCTAGGATGCTTGTTTCCGGTCCAGGGAAGACATGGCTTGGCAGTTCGGGCTGGACTGTTCCCATGAGGCACAGGGTCAGACTGATTTGCATATGGCCATGTCTGAACTGGGGTGGTGGAGTGAGCTAAAGAATGATGATGGATTAAACCCAGATCAGTTGACTGGGGGTGAGTGTTTGATTGGCTCAAACGTTCCGTCCATCATCCCCTTTTGTATCGCTTTGTTCGCCCTAAGTTGGCGGGGGTATGCCCAGACGTGGGTCCCTTGCTCACTTTGCCACTGGATTCAAGCAAGCCTGGCTGATGACGGCTGGAATGCCAGAAACCGGTCCTAGGATGCTTGTTTCCGGTCCAGGGAAGACATGGCTTGGCAGTTCGGGCTGGACTGTTCCCAT
This sequence comes from Calotriton arnoldi, assembly GCA_963921515.1. Lineage (NCBI taxonomy): Eukaryota > Metazoa > Chordata > Amphibia > Caudata > Salamandridae > Calotriton > Calotriton arnoldi. The sequence continues at coordinate 105,211 of CAWUFW010002919.1, forward strand.
GAGGCACAGGGTCAGACTGATTTGCATATGGCCATGTCTGAACTGGGGTGGTGGAGTGAGCTAAAGAATGATGATGGATTAAACCCAGATCAGTTCACTGGGGGTGAGTGTTTGATTGGCTCAAACGTTCCGTCCATCATCCCCTTTTGTATCGCTTTGTTCGCCCTAAGTTGGCGGGGGTATGCCCAGACGTGGGTCCCTTGCTCACTTTGCCACTGGATTCAAGCAAGCCTGGCTGATGACGGCTGGAATGCCAGAAACCGGTCCTAGGATGCTTGTTTCCGGTCCAGGGAAGACATGGCTTGGCAGTTCGGGCTGGACTGTTCCCATGAGGCACAGGGTCAGACTGATTTGCATATGGCCATGTCTGAACTGGGGTGGTGGAGTGAGCTAAAGAATGATGATGGATTAAACCCAGATCAGTTGACTGGGGGTGAGTGTTTGATTGGCTCAAACGTTCCGTCCATCATCCCCTTTTGTATCGCTTCTCGACTATGTGGGCAATACAGCAGTTATTGTCCACTCCCTGGCGATGGCAAATGAAGCCAATCTGATCTGGGTCAATTAGGCTGAGGAGATACAGATCTAAACTGTTCATCAGGATTTTGTGCAGATTTTGGCATCTGTGTTAAAAAGAGCAATGGGGCGGTAAGAGACTCATAGAGATAAGTCTTTACCAGGGTTAGGGATAAGCACTATTTCCACAGCAGGCATGGTGGGAGTGGGGCCTGTGTCCTCCATGAATAAATTATAGAGTTGCAGCATGCGATCTTAGAGCTGGGGGAGGAATTTGCGGTAAAAGGATACTGGGAGACAATCTGGTCCCAGAGTTTTACGCACTGGTAGATCCTGGAGGGCATACTTTATTTCAGCTACGGTGCTATGGGCCTCCAGGAGTAGTGTGTGTTGAGAGTCGAGGGATGTCCATGAGCAGTCTTCAAGGAAAAAGTTGACATCTTCCGGGGGGGATGGCCCCCTCATAAAGGGTTTTGCAGAAGGTTTGGAAAGTGTGTTGTTTGGTGTTTTGAGAGACGGCCCATGTGCCATCCCCAAGTTTAATTTTGGATGCGTGAGCATGTGCCATTTGTTGGCAGAGTTTTTGCACCAGGATAGAGCCCACCTTGTCTCCCCCCCTCGTTGTATCTCTGTTTTAAAGCCAACAGTTACTTCTCCACCGTATTTGTTCGAAGTGCCCTCAGTTGGCCCCTCAGCAGTGCTAGCTGTTTTTTGGGGCGTCTAGATGGGGTTGACTGGTCAAGGTGTTTGTAGGACTTAATGTTTCTAGTCAGGCCTGATTCAACCAATCTGGTTTCCCCCGTGTGGGCAATAGCTATAGATGTCATGACTCCCATATTGTCACCTTAAAGACGTCTCACAAGGTAGATCCTGAGATCTCAGGGAGGGTATCGGACTCCAAATACGCTAAAATTTTCTTTTCGATTTCCACTACATCAACAGGGTCTCTTAGCAGTTGGGGGAAGGCAGCAGTGCCGGTGAGGCTGCAATGGGGGCCCCCACAGTGTAAGGTCAATTCCAAGTGAGTGTGAGGGAAATGTGTGCAGATTCTAAATCCTGCAGTAATGAGCGCAACATAAAAAAATAATTAATTCGGGAATAACAGTGAAGAACATGTGAGTAAAATGACTAGCCACACGTATCAGGAAATTTGCAATGCCAAGCGTCTGTGAGGCCCAGGTCAGTGAAGTCCTGCTTCAGAGCAACTGACATCACCCCTGTGCCCTGAAAAGAGGTAGCGCTATTATCCAAATCAGGGTCCCACACCAGGTTAATCCCCCCCCACCAAGTCACCCCCTCCTGTGCAACCTGGTCCCGCAGTATACTCCTAAGATATGTGTCCTGTGTTTGATTAGGAGCATAAATATTCAGGAGGGTGAGGGTTTGGGTTCCCAGCTGAATCGAGAGTCTTAGGAAGCGAGCTTCAGCATCCCTGACCGCCCACAATATTTTGGAGCAAAAACCCACCTTGCACATGAATGCAACCCCAGCTGGTTTGGTTTTGGAGGACACCGAGTGGAGAACTAGGTATTTAGGGTGGAACATTCTGTGTGTCAGTGTCCAGGAGATGGGTTTCCTGAAGAAAGATGAAGTCGAGGTCTTGCAAATCTAGATAGCGCCATACCTGGTGTCTCTTATTTGGATCATTCAATCCCCGGGTATTGAGAGATAAAAATTTGATGTGTGGAATGTTAGCCATATGTGGAGCCAGTTTGGGATGATGGGGAAGGTGGATATGCTCCCCCAGCATATGGAAGTGTCCTTTGAGGGCCCAGGTGTGGGTCATGTGTTGAACAAAAAGACAATAGCATGGTTCAGTTGGGGATATATAATAGGGTAGAGTGGGGGGGTGAGTAGTGACCCCAGTGCAATATAGCAGGTAGTATTGTCACGTGGAATGAAGTAGCAGGAAGAGTAGCAAGTGAAGGGCATGTTGTAGCATCCCTCGACCTTCATAAAGGAAAAAGAAAATAATAGTACAAACAGTAATCGGTCAACCGGGCCAAAGATCCCCATTCAAGCCCTGGAATGACCTACGTAAGAGTCATTCTAGAGAAGTCACTCTCCAAAGGGATGAATCGAGTGGGGGAATGTGAAAATGATGGTTAAATCCATGAAGTTCTAACCTCCACAGCTAGGTAGTGGAAATCGACCCCGCTGTCTGTATAGAAGCTTCAGGAGGATGAGCTCTGGGACCCCTCCTGCGCGGTGTCCCAAATGTCAGTTGTAAGAATATGTAGAGTTCTATAGGGTGGAAACAATAGTCAAGGGACCAGACCAAAATGACTCGGCAGTATGGTAGGGTAGAGGACCATGATGTATGTATTCCATCGCCCAAAGAGTGCAGTTGCAAAGAAGCCAGGGTGGAGCATACACAGATGAGATTTGTGTGTTAGACAGAGGGCAAAGTGGAGCGAGATTGCAAGGATGCACCCTCCAATTTTCAGAGATGCTGCATAATATGTTGCTTAGTTTCGAGAGAGGTCCGCTGTTTGTTGCGTGGTTTGGAAGGGGAAGATTTCAGTCACAGGCTGATGAGTGTGGTGGAGACGAGCTGGCTTCCCGTGACTCAGATTGTAGGTTTATAATTTTCTTAGCCTCCAGTAGAGAGCGAACCACCTGGTATCCCACGTGAAAATGAGTGCAAAAGGATAGCCTCATTGGTACCGAATGTTAAGTTCATGTAACCTGCCTCGGACAGGATTAAAGTCTCTGCACCATTGTAGCGTAAAAGGAGAGAGGTCTTGGAAAAGTTGGATGGAGTGGCCCCTGAAGACCAGATCCGCTTTGCGACGTGAGGCTTGTAGGATAGTTTCTTTTTTGGTGAAAAAGTATACTCATGTGAACATGTCTGGAACAATATCCGGGCATCATCATCCCCTCGGAACGCCTGTAAAAAGTTGGCTGTGAACATCATAATGCCCGATCCCTCCCCCCCTCTGGGGATTCCATTGATACAGATGTTATTCCTTCTACTCCTATTTTCCAAATCTTTTTGCTGTAGTTAAAGTTCAATTTCTTGCTCCTCTAGGATAGTCATTCTGCACTATAATGTTTCCTGTTCCTCTGAGCGGGCGTCGATTGTGCGTTCCAGGTCATCGACGCGCCCGCTTATCTTTGTAACCTCAGGGTTAAGTTCATGCAGACAGGTATTAAATTTTGACTTGTGGTGACCAATTTCAGATCTAAGTTCCTGTAAAAATCTGTTCATATAAGCATGGGTGAGGGACGCTGTGCAACTGCTGAGGAAGGATCAGAGGAACCCATGATTGAAGGGGGTGTTTTTTCCACATAGGAGTGACTGGGTTATCCCTCGGTTGGCTGGTGGGAGCATCTTTGATGGATTTTCCTCATGGCATGGCAAGAGAGTGCCACCCTTATGATGGGTTTGGAAGCGGATGGCATCAAAGCGTCGTGGTCCCTGTCCGGAAAGTGCTACTGATGGTGTAGGCCTCAGAGTGATCCCATCTTGTCGCAGCCAGGTACAGGATCAGAGCCAAATTGATGTTACAGAGAGGTGAGAGGCTGCACCCCAGGCCCCACCTAGGCAGCCTAAGTGGCATTCAAATGTGAGCTGAAGGGCAGGGAGAGGCCAAGTGCAGGTTTGGGTGAAATATGTTCAGAGATGGCAGCTCTGCCAGGGGCTCACAAATCAGAAAATATCAAGGGGGGAGAAATAGGTCAACCATACTGCGGGAGGACTCACAGCAGTCCTGGGTCAGGAAGCAAGTGTGGTAACTAACCTGTCAGCGGTCTCCTATGTGGATGACACCCAGCTGGTGGTTTCTCTTACTGAAGGCCCTAATCAAGGAAATAAACATTTGGCACCCTGTTTGGATGAACTGTGCCGCTGGATTTCAAGCTGCCGCCTAAAGATGAATGGTGATAAGACAGAATTAATGATCCTTGGAAACCAGGCCTTACACAGACCTCTGATCAGCTGTCCTGTTGACATACCCCCCCTCCTGTTCCCAAACCGGTGACAAAAAATTTGGTAATCTGGTTGGACAATTTGCTAGCTATGGACCACCAAGCAAATAACCTGTCTGGCATCTGTTTCTCGTTACTCCGAATGCTCAGGAAGATGCTGGTATTGATCCCAGAGCATCTAAGGAAAATGGTCATTCAGTCCCTCATAGTTTCCCGTCTGGATTATCGCAACTCACTTTATGTGGGCGCACCCAAATACGTAATAAAGAGACTGACTTCAGACTGTGCAAAATGCGGCAGCAGGGCTCCTTCTAAAGGTTCCTAGTTATGTCTCTGCAAGAGAACCCTTCAAACAGCTGCATTGGCTCCCAATTGAGGCAAGGATTAAGTTTAAATCCCACTGTATTGCTCATAGGGCCATAAATAACAAGGGCCCAGTAAAGCTCAGAGAGTTGGTAACCACTTATGTTCCAACTAGACACCTGAGATCCTCACATCTACATTTCCTCAGTATAACCAGGGTAAAAAGGATAAGATGGGGAGGAAGATTGTTTGCACACGTAGTACCGAAGTTGTGGAACGATCTTCCACCCAGCCTCGAGCACTGGAAAATGAACTTTCCTTCAGGAAGAAACTTAAGACATGGCTGTTTCCCCGTTAATGTACCAGAGGCCCTACTCTCAGCACAGTACTCACCAGCACGGGGAAGCCTTCGGGTAGCCATGCGCTTTACAAAACATAAACATAAACATCTGAGGGTGGCAGTTGATGATGAGTTCAGGGCAGATATGTAGCATGAGTGAAAAACATGAAATGCAGAATCTTCCCACATGGCCCTGATGATGAACACAACGGCATTAGGGGTGCTGGATAAGCTATGCTGTGCAGAATCACAGCCGATTAGAGCCCTCTCAGCAGACCAGAAGCAGGGCGGTGCACCACAGTCCCCAGATTCATAAGCAACAGTGCGTCCCAGTAGTAGAAGGCAGCCAGGGATGATCGCCGTCACTCAGGATAAGACGCCCCCCCCAGAAGCTCTCAGAGCAGATCATCAACACAGTAGGGGGGTTTGCGCAGGTGAGGGTATCACCCGAAAGAGGCGCCGCTTAGGCTTCAGGGTGGGATAGTGGTTGACTGGTGGAGCGCCAGGAGGCGTAGGGAAAAGGGCCTCATAATGGTGGGGCAGCAAGGCCGAGCCCTGACCTGAGTCGATAAAGGCCGTCAATAAGTGGAGGTGTTTATCGGGTCCTGCTGTGTGATCACACAGCTGATATTAGCCCTCAGGAGCAGTGTGGTATTGGAACTCAGCCTCGGTGAAAGAGGCGAGGGGCCCAGTCACCCCCTGATGCGCAGGCTGCAGTGAGCCCCTTCCAGGGGCGGTGTCAGCAATCAGCAGTCTCACCGAAGGCAGTGCGGGGCTCTGCTCACCAGTCCCCAAGTCCAGCCGACATTCAGGGAGCAGCTTGTGCCACGGTGTCCAGTCCCTGCTGGGTCTCCCAGGCCACCGTGATCAGCATGGCAAAAGGTCGCACAATGGTGGGCCAAGCTGGATGGGCTCCAATCAGAGGCTGCATGGAGAGTGTAGCATGTCGGGATCCGACCCCAGACTCGGTCTCCAGGTGCCGAAAGGTGACGGGCTGGTCAGGAGAGTGATCTTGCACCCCGATGCTAATGCTTTAGCCGAAAATGCTGCCGGAGGTCTGGAGACACGGAGAGACACGTCACACTCCATCGTTAGCATAGCCACGCCCCCACTAATACGTACTTTTGATTATAAATTTTGAGTTTTATGACTTGTTTTTATAGGTGTTCCTATTACATTTAATTAATAATGAACAGTTTTGTCATTGACGGTCAAACTTTAAAAAGTATGTTTAGCCCTTAAAGTCTATTGAGTTTTTTTATTCCTTACAAAAGTAAATAAAAGTAAAAAGAGGGTAAAATCCACTGAATGCGGGTGAATTGACATATGCACAATCCCTGTTGCAGAATAGCAAAAGTAATGTCCTTTATCTACTCATTACTTTGAAAGGATTAGTCTAATGTATTACTTGTTGAATTACCACCAAAGCATTTAGCTCACTGACACAATCATTGGATCATTGATAGATAAAGACATTTGAGATGTTATCAGTGCTTTCATCAATGATGGCATTTAGCATGTTATCAGTGATGTAAAAGTTATGGTTATGCCACTAAACTATACCTGTGAATTTTCCTGTTTTTCTATTCTAAATATAAATACTTATTTCATCTCAGCACCTAACTGTCATGTTAATTTAACCTTTGGGTTTTCAATGATTTTTTTCAATATTTTTAAAGATTTTTTTACCAAACCTAATGTTACCACCTGTTCTGTGTGTGCTCTTCGCAACTCAGCATTGCTTGGTCATATCCACGTTGACCACACTCCCAGGATACCTTATTAGAAATGCGTCTGTTGTTCATTGGCATCCATCAAGTTTAAAAAACGCTCCCTCCTTTCTGAGGAGATTATGTTTGCTTCTGCCTCTATTGCCACATTACTCCCACTCCCCCTGAGTCCCTTCTAGACCATAAGCCCTCCAAAAACCAAGTTCTCGTGAGACCTCGCGGGAAGTCACCCATCTCATGTGACCGGCTGCCATTTTGACTGGGGCAGGTATAAATACCATGTTCCATTGATGAGAATGCTGCTTATATTTGTTCCTGTGAGAGGATCTCTCTCATCGCGCTGCACCTTTCCTGCATGATTCCAGATCCTCGAACTTCGGGATTCAGTATCCTTTGTCAAACTTTCCTTCCTAGTGACAGTGGCTGCTCTTCCAGGTGACTATGTTTCTTGCCTTTGGATTCCAGAAGAGGACTCTGTCCCTCAACATTAAAAAACAAAAGACAACAGGTAAGTACACTAAACCGCCATGAATCGATCATGAACATTTATCCATTTGATCCTTAATGACTTTTTGCACCCAGAGTTTGCGTGAGCCATGAACTTGTGGATGATTCTTGAGAACCCAAGAAACTGAGGCTGGTTGCCCATAGAACTGTATATCCTGGAACAATAACTATGGTTGTGGAAATATAATTGTAGGAACTATACAATAGAGAAAAAGACTCTATGATTCAATAACTGCAACTGGACGACGATCCGATAAATCTCTAATTGAATTTGAAGATTGATGTTTGACGAATGCAGAATTGAAAAGAACCTTAGGCTCTAATGAACTGTGTACAAAACAGTGTGGTAGAGATAATAATATGTTATTTGTTTCCACTGTCTGAGCACCCAAGTACATGAAAGGGTGAGATCCACAGTGCATTTCGAGAATGACCACCCACGACACAGAGAAGAACTCAGAGGCCTGATCCTATTTTCTCCCCTTTTCCCACAAACCCCTCTCTACTTCAGGACACCTGCCAGCGTTTGGTCATCCCAACACATGCTGCGAGTTATGCACAAATGGGGTGAGTGGATAGTCCCCACTCCTGGGGAGGTCCTGTGATTTGCAGGTGAGTCGCACAGCATAGCACAGCAAGAAATATGACAAAGAATCGTCCAGCATAAGTCTCACATAAAGACAAAGACAACCACACCCCCAATGCTTAACCATTTCATCACTAATGGACACACTGAAAGAGATTTTCAATGGATGGTTTTATGGGTCACCCAACCATATACATGGGAAGGAGACCTTGAAGCCTCTTTCATGCAGAAAGAAGCACATCTCATACTGCGCTTTAATACAGTGACCAAAGGACTCAACGAAATGATAGAACTACATAGATTATAAACATACTAACTGTCAAAACTGGTGACAGTACACCATCAATAAGATACAGAACAAAGTCTGCCCTACCTGAAATGTATGGAAATTAAATAACTTTTTTTCTAGCAGCGAGCCGTTTAAAAAAAAGTCTACAGTAAGTAGTATTAAACTGGAAGGATAATACATATAATTTAAAAATATGACTTTGCTTTTTTCAAAGAACAAACATTGAACGGAGCCATATTGGGGCAGATTTACAAGCCCCCTGCGCCACCAGTACGTCACTTTTTGTGACGTACTGGTGGCGCAGGGGGCTGCTCCATATTTACAAGGAGAGGAAAAGCCACCCTGCGTGACTTTTCCTCTCCTGTAAATACGGCCCCTTCACACGCAACACTTTGCGGTGAAGGGGCGTTCCATGGGTGTTGCTGTGGGTGTTCCCACGCAACACCCATGGAACAAGACACATCTCCAGATTTACGAGAATTCGTAACTCTGGAGATGCGTTTAAGCTACGCCACCCTAGAGGTGGCGTAGCAAGAGCACACCGAGGAGAAATGTTTTCATTTCTCCTCGTTTCTTCCTCTTTCAATGCGTGCTGCATTCTGCAGCACGCATTGAAAGAGGAAATGGTTGTAGTGATTGTTTTTGTGCAGGAAGGTTCCCCTTCCTGCACAAAAACAATCTCCCCACGACGCAGGCATCCTTGCACCATGGTGCAAGGGTGCCTGCGCCGGCGCATGGCTGCAGTTTGTGCGCCAGCGCAGGGGGAAGCACAAGGATGCGACATATTCTTGTAAATATGTCGCATCCCTGTGCTTTCCAAACTAACGCAGCATGGCGCAGCAAAATGACTTGCTGCGCCGTGCTGCGTTAGTTAATTGTAAATCTGCCCCATTATATTTACAACTACGATGGCCAGCATTCAATTAGCCGTAAAATAGGCTTTCTATTATTTAGGTCTAACAAACAAACACAGCATTACCTACCGGTCAGACACGCCAGAGAACAAAGAACCACCTAGGGAGGTGAAAACCCTCACAGTAAGGCCAAGCTTCGTAAAAAGCTTTGAAGCACATTTATGTTAAAATAACAAGTCAGCTGCATAATAAATATAAAGTGTGAACACAGATTATTGTAGAAGATTAGGCAGAGGACCTAAGAAATACAATGTATTGAGTCACTGCACGGAACATAATTACACAATGCTTCTAAGTGAATTGTAACAAGGTCACGAACTGAACACACAGCAGAGCACTCAAAACGCAGACAGCTTTAGAAGTAAAAATAAGCATACAATGTAAAAAGAAGGAGAAACGAGACATTATTTTTAAATGCATTAGACACAGGAGTGTAGACTGATTTCAAAAGTTTTGCCGAAAACGTGGTCTGCACACACATGTCAGAAATCTAATGAAAACATTCTCTACTATTCCTGCACACAAAAAGGAGAAGTCACACAATAGGGATAACAAAAATCTCACAAGTAAAGGGAATTTAGTGGAACCCACCAGAGAACTCACTAAATATGGCAAATAAAAGGCTTGACAGGAGGCTAAAGGTTAACACATTTGGGGGCATATTAACAAGGCGGCGTTAATGAATTATCGCCGCTTTAGCGTCCGTTTTCGGACGAAAAGCGGCGATAATTTTATTGCCGAATTAACAAGGACACGCTAGCGCGTGATTCCTGACTTAGCGTCCGTTTTCTGCACGCCTCCCATCGCATCGCTAATGAGATGCAAAGGGGGCGTGCCTGTGAAAACAACAGGGGGAAATATCGCTAACCCAGGTATCGCCATATTAGCAACGTGGGTTAGCGATATTTTAAATTGCGTTAAGTATGCCTTAACGCAGGAATTTAACGTCTGCTAAATTCCTGACTAAGGCATACCTAACATGTGGGGTGGATTGTGTGGCTAAGACCACAGGCCCTATCGCCAAGTATATCGCCGTTTTCCATGGGACATCGCTGGAAAACCAGCGATGTTCCATGGAAAACATCGCTATCACTGGAAAATTATCGCCTTTGCGCTAAGCGTTGTTAATACAGCGCTAGCATGGCGATAATTTCCAGCGATAGCCGGCAATAGGATTCCTCACGCTAAGCACGGCCAGCGATAATTATCGCTGCCCCTTGGGGGCATATTAACAACGGCCAGCGATAAAATAAATTGGTTGCCTACCTTAACAAAGTGTGTTACATAACCTCTATAGCTGGACTTGAAAAAAAGAGGTCATTAAGGAGAGTAATAATAGGGCCCTCATTAGCAATGAAATCATTTGGTGTAAATGTAACATGGATATGTGAATCTTTGTTCATGTTGGATATATATTCTAAGATGTGGAATATTTATCACCCATATCTTGGTTTGAAATTATTTTGTTAAAAAAATGTTGTTTTGGAAATTGGAAATGTAATGTGGAACCAGAGAGTACTGCAGAAATGTGCCTCATACATATATGTGGTCCGATGAATTTGAAAAGATGGTTTTAAAATTCTTTGAAAATTATGAAGTCTGAAAAATCCTAAAAAGAATAAGACAATTAACTTACTTGATTTTATGAAAAAGTGTTGAATGAATGAATGATTTCAGCTTGGGAACAATGCCAGTTTTAAACTTTATAGTGGCCCATCCCAGCTGAATTAAAAGGCGTAACCCCTTTCTACGACAGAAAAAAAAACTTTTAGAAAGTTGCCTTTTTCCTGCTCTTAGACCTGTGTGCCTGCAACCTGTCTCTGATTGCATGTCTGGGTTGGGTAAGAGCTAGGCTTGTGTATTCCGTCTAAACAGTCACACACAAAGGGAGCTTAGGTATGACTTGATGGGCTGTCAAGGGAGGCTGGGAAGGAGGAGCTAGGCATTGCTTCACACTTACACCTTAATAGGATGTGTCCTGTCCCCACACAAAGGGCTGCATACCCGCCTGTAGTGAGTCTCGAGCCAGGGCAGGAAGGGAAGTTCTTTGTACACTTCAAAGACCCTTCTTTGAAGTCTCCCCCACTCGAAAGGTACCACTGAGTATAAGAACTGGACCTCAGACCCTACCATTTCAGTATACTTCTGGAACTGTGGAGACTCTGCCAGAAAGAAGGACTACTATGCTGCTGAAAGACTGCCACTCTGCTGGGCTGTTGCTCTGGAAGAACTGCGTTCTTGCTGTGCTGACCTGCCACCCTTCTGGTCTGGGTGAGAAGGAATGGACCTACATTGCTTGACCCCCAGAACCTAGAGTGTCTCCAAGTGCTTGTTAGCTAGCCTCCTGATCTGAAGTCTCAAGGCCATAGCACACTTCCAAATATCCTGCTTCTGGACATGGACTCTGCCATCTGTGAATCTACCCTGCCAAGTGGTGCCACTTCAGTTCTAGACCCTTGGAAGTAGGCCAAAGGTGCTTGCTCAATGCTTTCCTGCTGCTGCGAGGACGGAACTGGCTCATCATCGCTACTGCTTGACCTGCTCCAGTGTATCTTCAATACTACACAGATCGGAACCGGTGCATTGCCCCTGTTTGTGTGGACCAGAACTGACATATCGCTTCTTCTGCATGGCTCAGAGCCTCCACTCCGCCTTCGTAACCACCAAGGTGCAACGCTCTTCAAGTAAAGGGCTCGCACCTCCCTTAAGGACAGCATCGACGCCGAAGCTGAAACTCTGCATGACACCAGAGCTGATGCATCGCCGCTGTTCTGCCACCAGGACCAGCGTATTGCTGCTGAAAGCATGGCTCACAATCGGCACATCACCCCCCCTCTGCTCTCTGCAGCCTCTCTATCGATAGAATCTTCCACGCAGCCCAGATTAAGGCACTTTTGCTTAGCGGGCCGAACCTGGTCCCTGTGGCCCGCCCGAGCTCCATCGCAGTCGGCCTGAACTTTTGACTTTGCCCCAATCCAGTGCAACCAGATATCCCTTGCTGGCACTTAGTGCTTTTCGGTGCTATTTTCACTTAATTCTTCCAAAATCACTATCTCCAATTCTACCTATTAGATTTTTGTCCTTTTAAAATACAATGTATTTTTCTAACTTGATTTGGGATTTTTCTTGTGTTGTGTTTTTACTTTATCATTGTTTGTGCTCTGCATAAATACTTTAAGATTGCTTCTAAGCACAGGTTAATTTGGTGACTTCTAGTGGTCCTCCCCTGAAAGGGATTGTGGTTGTTGCTTGACTAAGGTTCACACCCCAGTGAACCAGCAACCCCATTTCTGGCACCCTTTCTAGGAATGAGCCAACATTTGATTACCGCTATTTGAATGCTTAAATTAATTTGACAACTCACAAGAGGTCAATAGTATCTAAACTATTCCTGCAACAGTCCACAGATAATTTTCAGTCATCCTTTTGATTCACAGTGAAGGAGGCAGACTTGTCCCTGAGAGCCCTACAATTTAAAGTATTTTTTTGAAAGCCTCCAAAGTGTTATTTGCAATCCAACAACTACTGAATTGCAAATATCCTGATGAGGAATGCTTTTTATGACAGTTCAAAATGCAAAATGAGCATATCTACTCATTCATATCCACTCATGTCATTCATGTCATACTCATGCCCACTCCCAGTATTCATTAAAGATACCCAGTTGATTGTGATTCCCCAAGAAAAGAGCCAAAATGTTGCAAAATTTAATTTTTATTAGAGAAAAAGGGTCTGTTTAAGAAAGTGGCTGTTTTATTAAAATATAGCACCTTCAAATAGAATAATAGAATTTCGAAAAGGTAATAAATTCAGCATTTTCAGCATGATCGTTAGGAGTAGGACATGTGGTTCAGAATACATGATCTGATAATTATCATGACTAAATTCTGGAGAACTAAAATAAAAAGACATGAAATGATAAGATGTAAAGGAGCTTGTGAAGCTAAAGAAGTCAGAAAGCACGGGTACATCACCTCCTAGGAAACAGTGGATACATGAAAGCACTCATGCAAAGAGTAAAACAAGTGAGACAGATTTTGCTGTAGGGTAATGAGAATCACAGGAATTCATTGCAACACAGGATGGACACTCAAGTTTAAAAAGATTGAGCATGACCAGATTAACTCAGATGACTCTACAACTTTGACAGTGAAACAACTGTAAGTCTCTTGCTACGTAACAGTAGGATGAGCAATTTGAGTTCAATGTAAAAGATTGCATTCCTATGTAAAGATCCAAAAGGAACAGCTAAAGTAACAGCTTCAAATACAGAACACCAACCATTTTTTTTAAAACAATAAGAGGGACAATTTAATCTCCTAAAATAACAAAACCTCTTTACTTGTGCCCCTCTATTTGGTTGTTGCTACTGCACCAGTCACATACAAACACAGTGCTGTATACAATACACCCCCAGGCATATTTATGAAAGGCCTGAGCTGCTGTTGCGTCACTAATTTTGACACCAATGAAGCGTAGGCAATACTCCATATTTACAAATAGACTCATGTGGCCAAATGCGTCAGTTTTGGTCGGCCTGCATTGGAAAATACCAGCGCCAGAACTGGCTGTGCCATGCAGAGACTAAAATATTCAAGGTAGGCATTCCCCCGTAAACTCCAGTGTAAAACCCACGCAGTGATATTTATGGTTTTCTGTGATGCATCATCATCAGGCGTCGTGTAGAGCATGAAATGCATCAAAATTCATGCTCATCGGTAACTCATGGCACGTCATGTATCCCACACCAGGTAAACTTCGAAATGTGACAAATCATTGGTCTCCCCAGGTGATGTGTAACAAGGAAAAACAACTAAAGTGATCCAAATCACTTCCCCTTCCTATGTGTGCTGCATTCTGTGGTACACATATATAGAAGATCAGGGCACTGAGTGTTCATCATGTGCAGGTAGGTTCCCCCTCCTGCACAAAAACACTCCCACATGCAATGCAGGCACCTGAGCACCTTGTTAGAAGTGTGCCTGTGTTTGTACTAGCAGCACAGCCTGCCAGTGTAGGCTGAAATTCGGAAAGTGTGGTCTGGCCTACATACTGTGCACTACTGCCCTTTATCAGTGATGGAGTGCAGGTGACTTCCTGCACTGCACAGTGCCCCTTTCCCACATATCTTGGACACAGTGTCATGTGCATATAGTGGGAATAACGCTCTGCAACATGCAGACAATGATGTCCCACGTTGACATGCACTTACTAATCTGTCAATGACAGTGAGTGACAGTGTGTCATTTCACTCTGTGTGGATGGATGTAACCACATCAACTGCACTGGGTAACTAATCCCCAATGAAACAATGTGGCATGACAGACAAACCAACATGAGTACAAAGGCAACACAAGAGAAAAGTCTGCTCAATGGTGTGCCCAGTCAACTAGTTCAGTGGTGTGAAAACAAGTACTGTGGAAATGAGCAAGTGTGTCACACATTGCACAATAGTTATGTGTTGACCAAAGTTACTGGACCACCACAGGAAGAAGTATGTGGAAATCCATGTGTGGGATGCCATGTCAGTGTAGGCCCCAGACATGTGTATGTGTCAATACAGAATAACATTGCTACACCAACAGTACAAAACATACTTTTGCCTCAGCAATACTGTCCGTCTACTTACACACGTACACACAGGTTGATGGATGCATTGACTGATGTAACAAATGTGATGGCTCACCTGTTTTGTGGAGTAAGTAGCCCAAATGAAAAGCATATGATCCAGCAATGAAAACCTCACTAGGTTAAACACAATGCAGCCAAACACATCATACATCAGTTATCAAAATAAAATAAATTCCAACCTGGACAACGCACCACACTGTACTCAAGATACCAATCTCAACATACATTTACAAAAACAAGGAATAAAAAAAAGGCATAGAAGTACATAGACCCTACAAATTAGAGTCATACACGTACATGTGAAAAGGGAATGTATTGTGTCTACTTTTGGAGTAGACAGCTCCTTGTAACAACATCAGTGTGTCCCACATAAATATGGCCCATATTGCAAAACATATGTGTCAATCAATAGTTGAATGCTGAAAACAAATAACATAACAATCCATGTGACATGTTTGAACTGCACCAAGGGTATTCACCAAAATCACATGGTAAAGAAATTGAGCAATGAAACAACTGTGCCAATGTCATGTAGGCCACACAATATAATTTGTGGTTTAAAATGGACATATGCACGTGTGAGTGTTAAACATGTTGGCAGTGTCACACCCTCCCTAGGGAGAACCAACTAAACAAATATCAGATCAACAATCTGTCACTTCACACATGTAGTGAGTGCACATAATATAGATTGATCAGGAACATCTCTAAATGCCTATCAAGGTAAGCTACTGGAAAAACATGAAAGTCCGGATGTAGAAGTGTACAATGTATCAGGCCTTGCTCATCATTTGCTATTACACAGAGAACTAGAAGAGACATGTGTAAAACTATGGTCAAATGTACAAGTAACACATATTGAGAAATACTGTAATAAATGTGTCTGAGTCATTCAGTGCACATACACACATGGACAGGAATGTAGCTGTAACAGAGAGCCAAAGCATTGACAGTTGTAATTTCTGTTTAACTTTCAGCTGACCAAGGATTATGGTCTCCAGCCATGGGCCATGACCCCAATTGCGCATCCTCACACTGAGCCAGAACTACACTACAACCAGGCACTGGTCAAGACCCGCAACATCGTCGAGAGACTCTTTGGTGTGCTGAAGTCCCGGTTCAGATGCCTGGACATGTCATGGGGGAGATTGCTATACAAACCCCTTTGGTCTGCAAGATCATTCTAGTATGTGCCATCCTCCACAACATCTGTGTCTTGACAAACGGCCCGGGGACTTGGACAGTCCACCATATGAGCAGGACCCAATGGAGAAGGATGAGGATGGAGGAGACGTCCAAAATACAGTGGCTTGGAGTCAGCGATGCACCCACATTGTGCAGAATTTCTTCTCTTAAAGTACATGTACTTTGATGGGCAAAATGTTCGAACATAATAGGAAGGTCCAACATGGAAATACATGTTTGAATCCAGGCTTAAAAATGTGATAATCATGGTATCAGACCTATTGAGACATGCGTCTCACCTATAAATTGTACATATACAGTAATACAATGTGAAGCAGTGTACTGCATTAAAGGTACAGGTCAGGCATGCCACATTTGATATTCCAATTTGATCATTATTATCCCCTTGCATTTGAGCAGGGCAGGGCAGAGCTGCACAGCTAGAAGTCTTGCTGTGTTGTGCAGCAGCAAGTGTACAGCAGATGGCACTCAGTGGAGTTAGGAACACAAAACACCAACTACCATAACTGAGAATAACCTCACATTGTAGTGTGTCTCAACAATGTGTTATGATGCAGAAAGACAGCATTTTGCTATAAGTAATATCGTTGCAAACACAATCAGAGATAATGAGTGACATTTGTCAAGGACAAAGGCCTAGTGTCATGTCAGCAGGTAAAAGCTGTTACTAGTAAATAATGCACACATGCATGTGTAGCTTACCACAAAACAGAGCACATATGAACTATTCCCTGGCTACATTGTTACATATACCACATCATGCTACAGTAGATAAAGGACACATTGCGATGCAGTGCTTAGCAATTCAATGAGGAACAAAGGCCTGTAAAAAAACAATCTGAGCAAATGCCATTGTATAGTGAGTAAATAGCCAGAGCAGTATGACATTGGATAGGTTATGTGCAAACGTCTGTACACTTGAAAAATACTGAGAAGTCAAGAGTTGATTTCACTCGGATAAAAAGCAAACAAAACTGTATGTGCATACACACTAACTCATTGCACATGGTCAGTTGGATGGATTGTGAAATGAACTTTCCTTTGCATGACAGGAGCTGTGTACCTCTGACCTGAGTATACAAGTGCATTCTTGAGTGCATCACAAATCTTGGATCCACTCAAAGGTGAAATGTAAGTTGAGTTTGTGCCATTACATATGCATGTTTCAGGGAATGCAGTATAATTGGACCAGGAGGCACACACAAAGGCCTGCACTCAGAGTAGATGCACTGCTGCTAACATTGACAGGAGTAAGACAGGGGTCATGTGTGAATGGCAGCAGCATGTTAATTGTACATCACAAGTCATTTTGACTCTAACTTTGTTTCACTGCTGTGATGACTGATGCCTCACTCACCTACTCCAAAGGTCTGTTGCTGTGTGACACACTCACCCCATACCTATATCATGTTTTCTATATGCCACCAAGTGCAGAACGTGTGTGCCTGTGCAAGACATACACAACAGAAAGTCTGCAATGTGTAACAGTGTGCACATGCAGAGATTGTCTGTGCTGCTACAGTGTGTTCAACTACAGACCCTCCACCACAGTCCAAAGGGTGTGTAGTACCAAAGAGTGTATGATGACTGAGTGTGTGTCCTGAACTTCATAATATTGGTTTGTGGATTACATATGTGGATCACAGTATAGTCTACATGATGTCCTGTGAGTGTCACCAGTGGGGTATATAATGTGCATGGCCACACAGTTCAGCACAGATAGTCTCCCTTCGCCACAGCTATGTTTGCAAGCACACTTCAAGAAATGTAAGGTATACAACATAACACCTACACATTGTTGCCTCTTGCTCTGTGCTGGTGCTGGTTTGGCTACCTAGGCCTAACACATTGACCCTTGCACCATGGTGCAAAGGTGCCTGCATTGTAGCTAGGCTGCCAAAAATGCACCAGTGCAGGTTGAAAAGACAGGAATGCAATGTACAGGATGAATACAGTGGATTCCTGCTCTTCAACTTTGACATAGAGCAGTGCAGCAAGGGGATTTACTGCGATGCCCTACGCTAACTGTTCATGAATTGCTTCTTATGACCACTGACAATTCACACATTAGAAATTGTTAGACTTGTCAGGTAAGAAAAGAGGACCAAGGAAAGTGAGACCAAGGTGTATTTTCTTGCATTGCACAATTCCCTACAATGTATCCCAGACAATATGCCACTTGCGCAGGTCAGAACCCACCCATCTAGCCATTGGTGCATCACATTGTCCTCGTTGCGTGGGTCATAAGCCATGCATCTGCACCAATGCGTTAAAAAAGCATTGTGGCTAATGCGTTGTGCGTTAATCACGCATTGCCAATTTCTGTACTAATGCGTCAGAAAACACAGTGCATGTGTGAAAAAGGGGTGGGATATAGCCAGGAAGTGACACATTCAGTGAAGCAGGCTGCAAACTAGTAAGAGTGAAGTTTCTTTCACTAACTCTCTGTTCGTCTGTGCTTGATGTTGGAGGTGTTTAGAGAGTGTGTCAGTGAGAAAATTGTGTTTTGGTCTTGCCAGCGTGTGTTTTGTATATAATTTGTCTCTGTCATATATTTTGTGCAGTGTTGTGTTTTTGTAATACTTGTCTTTGTATTGTTGGGAGTTTGTTTTTCAGGGTTTTCTTGTTAGGGTAGTTAAGTGTTCTTAAGGTGGTATTTTTAAGGGTAGTGTTTTTGAGAGGGTGGCCACAATGTCTGGGAGGGGTAGGAATTTTAGTGAGGTGGAATGGGGGGGCTTGATATGGTTGATAGTCCATTACATCCCAAGGATGTTTGCAGCTGGTGGCAGGGTGAGCAAGGGCTACCCTGCCAAGGAGAAGATAGAGGTGGGAGGGTGTGCACTGGCACCATCAAAAGATCTTCCGTGAGGACCGTACTACCAGCCAAATGAAACATAGATGGGCAGATGTCATCTCCCGGGAAGAGGATGTAATTGGTTACCTTGGACTGGTGATTGGTGGACCAGTAGGTAAGAATGTCTGTTTTATCTGCCTTTTGTGATGTACCTTTAGCAGTAATGCCCAGCATAACAATGGAATGTTCATCATTTGTGTTTTATGCAATATGGCAATGTGCATGATTTATATCATGAGGAATATATATAATGAGATGATGTAAAGTAAGGGTACTTAGTGAGCCTCAGAGCGCCTACACCATCAAACATCAAAGAAGCACCGGTTATGTGGCACAATTCCCATACCTTATCAAAAG
This sequence comes from Calotriton arnoldi, assembly GCA_963921515.1. NCBI lineage: Eukaryota > Metazoa > Chordata > Amphibia > Caudata > Salamandridae > Calotriton > Calotriton arnoldi. Next base: position 124,374 of record CAWUFW010002919.1, read on the forward strand.
TGTTAATTTAATGATTAGTAAATTGTACTCCTAAAATGTAGGGGCATTTCCTTACTTAACCTACAAAAATGTCCAGGGGACACATTTCCCAAATACACAATGTTGAAGGCTAAGCTGCAGATCTCTTTTGTCAATGCTTGTATCTATACTCCTCAATGTGTGCTGCATTGTGCTTCACATGTATACATATTGCTGTGTCTCATGAAAAGCTACATGTGCAGATCTGTGTGTTCTTCAATCAAACCTAACAACATTTTACATACTGAGAAGCCATGCAGCCTTACAAAAAGTTTGAACGTACAACAGCTCACTACTACTCAGCACTCAAAACACCAGTACCAGTATACACATATATGTCTTCTATGATGGTACCTAAGGTGTATGTATGTCTTTTTCCATCATAACAATACTTAGGTAATCCTAAGGTCAAAAATGTCACCAATGTTTCATTGTACACTGGAGTCTGAATTGATGCTGGCCAGCCTTGCTGCAAAGATCACATCCTTGAGTCACGCTTCAGGCATTTAATGATCTGTACATCAAAACTTCTACATCCAGCCAGGTCAGGCCTGCATGCGGACTAGATGTATTGAATTACCTGGGAATATATAGACATGTGTAGGAGCTGCTGTGTACTTCTGATATACTGGGATAGCATAGTCATTTGAGTAAAACTGTAAACATTCTGAAAGCAATTTTTACAATGCTATGTCCTCATTCATGTCTCCTAGGTGGACATCTTCCTTTCACCAGGGGTGAGGTCAATACATTCCAGGACCCCAATGCCACCAGTAAGCGTTAAAAGTACATGAATGTACTATTTTGATGTCTGTGTGTGATGTTTGTGATATATTACATTGTGATATGTTCTGGGAGGTAACACTCAGCTACCATCAATTACCTGACAGTCTGTGAATCAGAACGGAATCTTCCACAGATCCTTTAGTGATGATACCTGAGTGAAATTTCTGAATCTGTAATGTGTATGTAAGCAGGCTCACAGGAACTGAACATCTCTACATATTGTTGGATAGTGCCACAAATTCTGCATGTGTTCCACAGAAACACATGAAATCGTACACAAGTAGCGGATTCCCAGATGATCTGGAGTCAACATATGGGTTAGCACAGTGATTTGTGTTTTGAAAAACAAGTGTTGTCAGGGATCTTTTGCGGATGTCCAAATTTAATGACTGGCACTGAGCCTAGATGATGTGCTATATTTCAACACAGGCACTGATCCCAAACATGGACAGGATAGGTATCATGGAATCTGATTCACACACTGCATGATTATACAACATATGTATCATAAACAGACAGCATAATGGCTTCACAGATGCATGCATTTGCACACTCCAGAAAAGACATTTCTGTTTTACAGACCATAAGGGTGGACTAACATACCTGCTGTGTAATATAAATTATGTTTTTGGGAGAAAATAACATTCCCTGCAATGGTATGAAAAAACGAAATCTGAAAATGTAGACAAATATGACAATGGCGTCAAGGTTGCCATAACAGTCTGGGAAAATATGGATATGGTAGTTGTGGTATATATATTTTGCTGAAGGAGCAACATATTCTTAGGGAATGTATTTGGCCCAACACAGACAACACATGACATGCCTACATGTGTTCCAAGTCATGTGTTTGTTCTTTATTGTGTGGACATTTACTTCTTCATTGTGTTAGCCTATTCCCAAAGGTATTTGTGTTCTAATCCAGCCTCAGTGGTACTTGAGCCTCCCTCAGAGGTGTTATGCAAGGGTCCATGCATCATATAAAAGCACTTTTTATACCAGATGAGTGGTACTACAAGCAGACACACACTACTGAGATGCTATGCAGACTTAATTATATATGATTCCAAATGCAGCCTTGGGATGATGTGTGTACATAAGCTTGTTTAAGTATGACACCTAATGATGTCCCCAAATAGCTCTGAAGCTGGAGATACGTGTTGCATTTCTGTTCAATCGCCTGATCCTCATTGTTAGTAAGGTTCCACATTCAGGGTCTACACCAGGTGCATTACTACCCCCTATCTATGTATTAACTATCAGACACAGAGTAAGGGTAGGCAGCAATGTGTGCAGGCTTATGGTACTCCACATAGGGTCTGCAAGGCCAAGCCAGAGTGCCTGCATAGTATGTCCTCTTCCATTTACACATATGTGGATGATTAATGATCTTGAATAATGTGTTTACCTGAAGAGGCCAAAACGTCCCCATGTGTCACACCTATGAAACAGCTTCATAAATTAGACCATTCATCCATAGTTATTATTATTCTTTTCTTTAATAATCTTCCAAAGTTTTCAAAAAATATGTAGTGTCCAAGGACACACTACATCGTAATTTTATCTTTAATTATTCTTATGTGAGAAAACCCAATGCATTTTGGGCTTGGCCCTTCGCCAGGGGATAATTCCTAAAAAGTAATATCACTATTTAATCCAAAGATTCTGATTACCACCTAAATCATATATATTTTTTGAAGATTAAAGAAACGCTCTACTTTTAATCCACACACACACACTGTACCACCTCAAGTGTTAACATTCGAGAGAGCTGTCCTCGAGGACATAACAAAATGATGTGCCACGAAGAAACGCACATATAGCAATTTACCCAAAAAAGAACAACAAGCCCTCCGTACCTTAACAGAGGATTGTGACATTACTATCAAGCCTGCAGACAAGGGCGGAGCCATTGTCATTTTGGACACGGACGCTTACCGGTCTGAATGCTTGCGACAGTTGGGAGACAGAGGATTCTATCGCCCTCTCAAGACAGATCCCACAGATAGGATCAAAAGAGTTATCTCAGAGTTAGTAGAAGAAGCTACCAACGAAGGGTGGATTACCACCAAAGAGGCAGTATTCCTTCAAACAACGCAACCAGTAATGCCATACTTCTACACACTACCAAAGGTGCACAAACCTCAAAGACCCCCCCCGCTAGGCCTATAATATCTGGGCTAGGTTCTATCTTGGAACCGTTATCTACCTTCGTGGACCATTTTCTAAGGCCCATAGTAAAAAAAGATGCCAACGTATCTTCAAGATACAAAAGATGTTTTACGAATGTTGCTGCAAGTGGAGTTTGACAGAGAGAGAGACTATTTAGTCTCCTTCGATGTCGAATCATTATACACCTCTAACCCCCAAGATGAAACCCTAGACACCATTGCATCGATACTGAATAATACAGTTCTTGAGTCCATGACCCCGGTTCATTTTATCATGGCCTGTGCACAGCTGGCTATGAAGGAGAACTTCTTCAGATTCAAAGACACCATCTACTTACAAATCTCAGGGACCAGCATGGGCAGTGTGTTTGCGCCTAGTCTGGCGAATTTGTATGTACATACATTTGAACAAGAACATGTCCTCACACCTGACAATCCCTTCTATGAGTCGATTCGCTTATGGAAGCGTTATATCGACGATGTGCTGGTGGTTTGGTGAGGAAACTCTGATTCCATTTTACAGTTTCAACAATGGCTCAACACGAGAAATGAGTTTCTAAGATTCACAGTGGAGTCAGATAAGAACAGACTGGCATTTCTTGATCTATCTATCTTTTCCACACCGACGGGCTTGGAGAGTGAATTGTATCGCAAGCAGATGGCTCGCAATTCACTCTTATGCTATGATAGTCAGCACCCAAATTCTCTCCGCGACAATTTGCCATATGGCCAATTCCTCCGGGTGCGGAGGAATTGTTCCACACTGAGCAAATATAATGAACATGCGAAATGCCTATCTGAACAACTAAGAGCCAGGAAGTATCCCCAAAAACTTGTACAGCGCTCCCTCAAACATGCGACAAACAACAACCGCGAAGCACTGCTTGAGCCACCAACGGAGAAACCACCGTTAGGGAGATTAACTTTCGTGAATACATTTAGCACTTTGGCAAATGGTATTCAAAAATGTGTCCGCAGGCACTGGCGGATTCTAAACAGTTGTAATGACAAGATCCCCCTTCCTCTCTTCTCATTCAAGAGGAGTAACAATTTACGTGATAAACTAGTACATACCCAGCCAAGGGAATCATCCCCTAGAGCTGTGGGGACACTTTGGGATCTTCCCACTGTCCAGGGACATTTCCCTTGTGGGGCCTGTGCAGTCTGTCCTCAGACCCAACAGTCGAAAACTGTAGATATTGGTACCAACAGACCTTGGGTGCAGACAAGCTTTACCAACTGTAATAGTGATAACTTGATTTATCTAATAACTTGCCCATGCAAAATGTATTATGTGGGGATGACAACTCGCAAAGTCAAGTTCAGAATGTTGGAACACAAAAGCACTTTTAGATGCAAGAAACAAACTACGAAACTGACAAGACACTTTGTAGAATGTGATCATAAGGCTGAAGAATTTGCATGGACAGTCCTGGAGAAACCTTACATACCGGCACATATAAGTGATGTGTCGAAATTTCTCTTTACTAAAGAACAGAAGTGGGTATTTAAACTTCATAGTGATATACGAGGTTTAAATGATGCCATACCGTGGACTGCCCTGTAACTCATGACATAATATTTTCTGAAAATAAGCTCCGTAGAATAAGGAGCGATCCACTTTGCAGCTGGCATGAGTCCCACTTATAGACGAATTGAGTGACAAAGAGGATTTGTTTATCCCTGGACATTGACTCACCAAGGGCAGGCCAAGATCAGCGAGATATGATCTGGGGATTGAATCTGAGTGAATATGAGTGTACCTAAAGGCCATAATTAGTGTCATATGAGAGACTAAGCTCTACATGATGCCGAAGTAGTATACAAGCAATAAGGACTTATTGTTATGTTGAATTAACAGGTCCAACAGGGGGCTACTTTTGAACATGTATGGGCTGAGAATCAGTCGAGTAGTTTACAGATATTCATTACATTCTTTCTCTAATTAGAGATACCAAAACATAGGGAGATTTCCTGCCTTACTGACCCACAATACACCAGAATTCCCCGACACCAGTGATGATTCATACATTATTTTGTTTGCTGCACTTTCTATACTTTGAACACACAGACAGAATAAGACTAAAAACTAAAAACTATAGTTTCCTGGGTCTGCCACGTCATCCTGTAGTTCTGGTAGACGTCATTTTCTGCAGGGTGACTTTTAACTGAGTAGCTCGTAGCTGCGAGTGAATGCGGGACATTAAACGGACTAATTTATTTATCCGGGACTTCCGCATTCAGCTGAGTATCTTATAAATTTCCTATAATATACTAGAATTCCCCGACACCAGGGAAGATATAAATAGTATTTGGTTTGTTGCGATTTACATACTTTGAGCACATTGACTGAATGAAACTACAGTTCCCTGGAACTACTACATCATCCTGTAGTTCAGGTAGACGTCATTTCACAGCGCCTCTTCCAATTTAATAGCTCACAGCTGCGAGAGAATGCAGGATAAAAGACTGACCAATCCACTATCCGGGACCTCCACTTCCAGCTCAGTTCGAGCCAGAGGTACTGACGGATAGGTAAGGGGATATGCCCGAAGTATGTCTCCTTCACTATGACATATGGTGGTTTTTAACTATGCTCGTGGATAGGTATCATAGAGTACTTTCCAAGCTAGACAGCATTGAACTGCATAATTAGGGAATTTGTTAGAGGCACCAGCAGTTTACCTGCTGGTGCTGAGTGAGGTTTGTTCTATTACCTCCTAGCCACATGTCGCAGTAGACCCCATTTTTCCAAAATACTTTTTAAACGCCATTCCTAATCAGGGTGAGATGGAGGAATACATAGTAATAAACATGGGAGGGAAGACATTGCTGGCAAATGTTGTTAGTTTTATAATTTCCCCCCCCACATTTGTTTTCCTTAGAGCGGAGCCTCTTAGTCCTGAGTTGTTACCAGGCGAGGTGAGGTCCACTCCTCGTAAGAGACGGGTGAGCAATACTATTTTAATTGTTTTTCATACAACATATAGCTAGTTGACTGATGTTTGACATTGTTGCTACACAGTATATATCATCATCCTGTTATGTTGGGACTGAGTTGAGCTTGTTTCATCGTGAGCACTATGATGTGTTTTTCTACAGGTGCCATCTGCATCCCGTTGATACGGAGGATTCGAATTTGGTTCAGAAGGTTGTATTCATTCCAGCCTATTTAGTTTTTTCACACATTTTTTTTTAACGCAGTAGCAACGCTAATAACAGACAGGTCCTGAAGAAAGCCTGGAACTGAATAGTCCATTAGGCTGAAACATGTCGACCTCATTTATAAGCAGTCATGTTTCAAAACTGCTTTTGCACTGTTTTTAATAAGGATTATAGGGGATATCTGAATAAAAGTTCTCTCCTATAATCCTTTCTTAATTTCACCTTCACACTTATACACTGCGCCTATCATTCCCACATATTGTCTGTGATCACATCTGTGTGATTTAGAAGAGCTATCCCTTCTTTTTCTGTTCTCCCTTCATGACCCTTGAGGGATGAATCCACCACGATTTCCTCTATGATCAAGAGGTATAGTGGATGGTAGGAAGGATGCCCAGATGATGATACTGATCACTTTGGTGAGTGAAGGGAATCCGATCTATTCTCTAGGGTCTCTTCACTCTGTATACTTTCCTCTGTTGGTGCCCAACTTGGCACGCTCTCTCTCAGTCCTTTCTACTGACAGGATTTTGCTCCAGTAGACCCACGGATTACGTTGTTTGTATGGTAATTAGTGCTTGGGGAAATAATCCGTAGTTGGTCTATAAATATCCCTAGGACCCTTTCTTACATTTCAGTTTTACATGATACCCACTGGCACCCATTAAAGTATCCATGAAGATACCTTGCTTTACACATGGAGTGCGACTGTCGCCTTGTCATTGTCTAGGATGATTAATGATAAGCACATTTGCTTGATGTAACCCTTTATCCCATATGTGGTGAAACATGCCCATGTGTCAAAATTTAAATATGGACATCAACATGAGTGTAAAATGTAGTCCTGTATGATATGTTATTTATGTCATTGTGATAAATGGTACATTTTGTGCACCCACAAAACTATTTAAAAAAAATGTCACCCTAGACAGCAGGACAGCTGACAACGCATATACCTATGAGATGAGGCATGAGTGTTTCTGGCATGTGCACAATATATCAAAGGCATATCAGAAGATGCACAAATAGTACAAATGTTCAAAGGCTGCGGGGTCCTGGGATATTCTGAGACTAACAACAACACCGATGCCCACATCAGGCAGTTCCCAGGACAAACAGGGATCAAGCCACCAACCTACACCCCAGCCACCTATTCCACCAGATACCCCTGCTGCCACACAGCTGAGCCTCACACGAGCCAGGAAGCCTCACAAGAGGGAACTTGTGTTCTACTACACCATTGTACGTGAACTTAGGAAACTAAACTGTAAAGTGGACGGTATTTGGGAGGAACAGACCAGTCTGTTCATGTGCATGAGAAACCTAGAGGAGGCAATGGAGCAGATCTCACAAGTGTTGTGAACATTTTTATTACTAATGTTTTATTGTATATATCCTGTAGTAGTTTAGTTGTTAAGATATTAGTTAGTTAGTAGATAGTATAGGTTTAGATAAGGTGGATTTGAGATTTTTAAGATATTTTATAGTTTCTTGTTTTTATATTAATGGGGTTTTAGTGGGTGGGGGATAATGTTTAAGCTTTGTGATAAAAAATAACAATAAAATATATATTTGTTTAGGTTTTAATGTGTAGTTAGTTTTAGTATAGATGTGGCTTATGTTTTTATTGTGTGACTGTGTGTTAAGGGGGTGGATTTTTATCATGTCATTTGTGTTAAATGTATAGCATGGATTAAGCTAAGTTTAGGTAGGTTAAGGTAGTGTTTAGATAAGTTAGTGTAGTATAGGTAGGTTCAGTTAGTTTAGGCTTAGTTTAGATAGTGTACGTTAGTGTAGGATTGGGTGGTTAAGTTAGTTTAGGCCTAGTTTAGATAGTGTTATTTAGTGTAGGGTAGGTAGTTTTAGTTAGTGAGTATAACATTTTCATATATAAAAACTGTTTCTACTTTCAGAACTGCGTAATAATTTACTGCGTAAGAGTTGTTATTATTGCCTAGGTTGAGTTGAGTACATAATGTAGGAATTCCCTGCAGTGTTTGTAGACTTTGTGAGATGCCTATGAACAAGAGTCAGTCTAGGTTGCAATTGAGTAACTTAAGGAATCTTCAACATTCTTTGGGCACTGTGAGTGGTCGTCTTTGTGTGAATGGATGCACAGACCAACACAGATAGTCACCTACTGTAGCACTGTATGTGTGTAAGTTATGCCACATGTATAGTAGGGATTGATCTGTCACACCATAGAACCCATTCATGGCTGTGCTGAAACACACACTGGTACCTGCCACTTACACAATCACACTTGCACCATTGTACTAGTAGGTCATTGTTTTTTGCTGGTTAGCAGCCATGAAAGTGGCCCACTTGTTCGGAAACATCAATCATACAAGTATGATTGATGTTTCCGAGCAAGTGAGGCCACTTTCATTGAGTACTTGCTAAGAGTGGTACTTCCTGCATGTGAATTTGTGCAACTACTTGCTAAGTTAGAAAAACATTAGTCTCACGTTTCCTCTTAGCCTAGCGATGTGTAGCTTCGTCTGTGCTTTGGCTCCTATTTATTGTTATGTGTGTATAAAGTACAATTGATGTCATGTGTGGTTACACTCACACTCAATGCATGTGAGGGCTCTCAGGGGCAAAGGGACGCATTGTTCCTACGTATCCCACTGTGACTTACTACACCATTTATCATTTGACACAGGACCCTAAATACTTAGTAGCTGCAGTTCATGCTTAATCATATCCAAGGTGTAGCACGGAGCTTCTACATCCTTGGGGGGGGGGCATATGTATGATGCTATAAAGAAGGAGTTTAGCCATTAGTATCCCATATTGTCAGTGCATGCTTTATGATAGTACTTATAGGATATCTTAAATGTAACCACTGAGGCAGACATATGTGCAGGATGACTTTGTCATGATAACTGAACAAGATATCTGCGGATGTGTGAAAATCTGTTAGTGGCTCACATGTCTCACAGGACCCAATTTGTACAGTTATGCAATTGTGTGATTAGTTGGGCTTTTTCACTCTGTGCCACTCAAGTTACTCATGCTTATTGTCACAGCATGACGATTAATAGTTTAATTAGATTTTACACATAATGCCATGGTAGTGGAGGTACATGATGCTTGGCCATGTCCAACCAGAGCATGTGATAGGGACTGTAGCACAATTTCCTTGAGATGCTAGGAAGTGCTTTTGGATATACTCATCCACCGGGGTTTCGTTAGTCCTATCTGCAACAGACATACAACACGCTGGTTCATGATAGTGAATTTATTTACAGGTCTGTACACAGGCTATTTCAAAGTAGGGTGCCTGCAGTGGCCTCCATCTTACCACTCACCGTTGGAAGACAACCTGGGGGTCCTCTGAGTCCAGGCTTGGGCTTTGGCTGGCAGATGGGGCATGATCTGTGGTAGGCGGTTTCTTTGGAGACCCAGAGATGCTATCACACCTTTTCATGACTGGAGAAGGTGTTCCAATGGAGTCCAGGAGTTGCAGGAAGATGTCATCGTCCATGGGGGGCAGGATATCATCACCATCAGATTGATCATCCAGGACAGGCTGCTGATCAAAAGGTGTTGTTTCTCCCTCTGCAATGACATTGGAATATGTTAATGGTGATCTATGCTAGATGGTGACATGAGTAACTTTGGCAGACATACAGATGCCATTCCCATTTACTTTCAGTTCAACATTGATGTGTAGGACACATGTTATTTGTAGGAATTGTGGCCAAGATTCACTGGTGTTGCCATTCAGATGGCATTATCTCTGCAGTGTTCACAGGAACCCTGTGTGATAAGGGTGAAATGTTGTATCATACCACACATTGCATCACAGTTACACAACTTGCTGCCCTGGCCTGCCCTGCCAGGGAGTGTAAATGGAGATAAGGCCCACATCTGCCTTGGTAATTGCCTTTCTTCTTCATGATGGCTATACTGAATGGAGTTTAACTTTTTAACACCACTGTCGTGTATGTTGCACCAAGTCACCAGGATCCCTGCATTTCCTCTGGCCACTACTCAGCCCACAGCCCTTGGGTAAGTGATTTAGCTTTGGGCATGTAGTGTTTTTGATCCTGAAGTCTGCCTTTCTCACAGTAAACCACACCAGTCTGCCTTGTTGTGCTATATTGCATGCACATTGTGCATTAATGTAGCCAAGGGCTCATATTTGACATGCATCCACACAACCCAACCTTAGCTAGCAAAATTGTAACACTACAGGTATCTGTAAGGGAATGGATTTTCCTTGGTTTTACTATTTGTGTATACTCATGTGATTTCAGTTCACACACAATTGTCACCATAGTTCTGAACCATAGGCACTGTGTACCAACTCTGAGGAGATAGGCCCAGTCAAACTTGGAAGGTTGCTACCACTGTCGTTCACCCCATTATGTCATTGCCAGAGTATTACTCATTGCTCAACTCAGCCCCGCTTACTTGTACCTGTACATTATTCCCCTGCCAATCCTCTAGTGGGCCCAGGGACTCAACTATCTGTCCCACACTGATGGCACACACATCCTACTTTGACTCTCATGTGACACCAACACCCCCAATGTGAGTCAGCATTTCCAATTGCGCAACATGGCTGCCTGTATCTGAGGGCTATGGCTCAGGCTATTCCAGACGTGGTAGTAATAATGATATTCTGTGACATGTACCTACCCAAGTTGCCCACACAACTAGGCCCATACACCTCACCCTCCAAACATCACTAAGACCTGCCCATCAACTCGGAAAACTGTCTCATCCAGTCACTTCACAATTCCCTGTTTGATATCCTCCTGCTATGAGATATGTGGCATCGTCAGACATTTCTCTTTCCAAATCCCTCCTGACACATGCTACATCTTCACCAAGGTCCACATCACATGTAACTATGTAGTACACTAATGCCCTCTCCTATGCCATCCCTTCCCATTTGCATCAAAGTTAGGGTGCTGTGTAAATAAAAGGTAGGACATGTACTCTTGAGTTTTACAAGTCCTTGTAGTAACAAATGGCTCAATTTGTTTTCACTACTGTGAGGCCTACTCAACTCATAGGGTAATATTGAGAAGACACAGCAGTGTATGAGTATTGCTCAGGCTACCTTTCAGTTCACATGTAACTTCTCACCTCCTTGCTATGCAATGTGTCCCCGTTCAGACACAGTTCTAATTCAATGTGCTCACCCACACCTACATTGCACTACACTACCAGGGAGCCACCAGGCTCACACACCATCTATTCTTCCAACAAACACTCAGGGTCCTTGTTAGAAATGGGGGTCTCTAGTTAGCAGAGGTAGGTACCTGTGTCCAAATAGGGACCCTTGCTTCTAGTAGGGTAAGGGAGATAGACTTCTTAAATAACCCCTGCTCACTCCCTTGGTAGCTTGGCATGAGCAGACAGGCTTATCTCAGAGGCAGAGTGTAAAGCATTTGTGAATACATACAGTAATACAGTGAAAACACTCAGCAGCCCTGATACTGTTAGATCTGTCAGCTGCCTTTGACACAGTAGACCACGGCACTTTAATAGACCGGCTTCGAGAGGCAGGAGTAGGTAGCCCAGCCCTCGCACTCCTTAAATCATTCTTGCATGGTCGGGAACAATTTGTTGAAGTAGGAGGATTTAAATAAAAATGTTTCAGGCTCCCGTGTGGGGTGCCCCAGGGCTCATCCTTGAGCCCCACCCTTTTCAACATTTATGTTGCTCCCTTGACTCGTATGATCAAAACCCATGGTTTTGAACTGGTATCATACGCAGATGACACGCAGATTATCATATCGATCTCGAGCAAAAATCATGATACAGCTCTGAATTTTAAGGAGTGCATGAGAGGTGTCAGCGAATGGATGGCTGAAAACTGCCTTAAGTTCAACTCAAATAAAACTTTTTGGCAAGGATACAACATTCTGGTCCTCAGACTGGTGGCCATCTGATTTGGGGACTGTTCCCGTCCCAGTCACCAAGGCCAAAAACCTTGGAGTCACTATGGATTCCACCCTATCTTTCTCCCAGCATGTAAAAATGCTTACTGCATCCATTTATTACACTATGAAAATTCTAAGGAAAGTGCTCCCATTTATACCGACAAATTTGCAGACAACTGTGGTGTCAGCCTTAGTGTTATCAAAACTCGACTACTGCAATGGGCTACTGGTCGGAGTAAACAAATCGGTAGTGGCAAAGCTACAGGTACTCCAGAACTCCGCTGCAAGATTGCTCTTTGGATTAGACAAATACTCGTCAGCTAAACATGCTCTCAACTCTCTGCACTGGTTACCAATGGAGAAGCACATCAGGTTTAAAGCCTTATGTATTGCCTTTAAGGCATTACAAAATTCAGGCCCTAGTTACCTGATAAAGCGCTTCAAATGGCATACCCCTGCATGCACACTTTGATCAACCTCATTGAAGCTGGTGACAGAGCCTACCTTCCGTCTCCAGAGATGGGGTGGCAAAAGTTTCTTTAGCATCACCACAAGATGGTGGAATAAGCTACCATTCTATTTAAAGAATTCTTCTGATCTATTGTCCTTTAGGAAGGGACTCAAGACTTGGCTCTTTACTCTATAAATCTGCCCAAGGCCTGGAAATCTAACATCTCAGTGTGTTCTGCGTGCCTATTCTGTAAGCGCCTCGGGTAGTAGTGCGCTATATAAATATTTAAATAAATAAATAAAAACACTACAAATGGATACCACACCAGTTTAGAAAAATAAGTCATCTTTAGCTAAACCAAACAAGACCAAACGACAAAAATTCACAATTCAGTAATAAAAATATGACTTTCAAATGGTAGAAATAGTTCAGTTCAAAGCAAATTGCAGATGCAACACTTTTCACACGAAGTTCCTTGGATGCGTTGCGCACACAAACAGAAAGGGTCACAGGGAAGGTGATGCATTGGTTCCTTGCTCCGGGGGAGGTGATGCATCGGTTCCTTACTGCTGCGCAGGGGAGGTGATGTGTCGGTTCCTTAGCGGAGAGGAGTTGATGCGTCGGTTTCTTACTGCATGGGGAAGTGATGCATCAGTTTCTTACTGTGTCCCCCAACAATGCGAGAAACTTGGCGCCTCAATGCGATGCGAAGATCCAGGACGATGCGTGGGTTCTTGCAGCCCCACAGCAGGCCTTGCGTCGGAGTCGGTGCGGTGATCTCGGACTTTGGTGATCGGTGCACTCGGTGCAGCGTGCGGCGATTCCTCGAGTCGCGGGCAGGCGCTGCGACGATTTCTTCGGCGATGCGTCGGAAACAGGTGCGGATGCCTCGCGCTTCTCGAAGTTGCGTTACTTTTCCATCTCACAGTGGCAAACAGACTCCAGAGGTCAAAAACAACAGCAGGCACCTCTTAGCAGGTCAGAACTCCCAGCAAGGAAGTTCAGGGGAGCTGGTGGTGAAGTCTTTGTGTCCCTGAGACTTCAGAACAGGAGGCAAGCTCAGTTTCAAGCCCTTGGAGATCTTCCTCAAGCAGGGGACACAGCAAACAGCAAAGTCCTTTTCCCTTTCCTTGACAGAAAGTAGCACTGCAGCCAACCCCAGACAGCAAATAGCACAGGGGCAGTATTCCTCCTCAGCTTCTCTGGCTCTTCTCCTTGGCAAAGGTTCCTCTTGATTCCCAGAAGTGATCTAAAAGTCTGGGGTCTAGGCCCCTCTTTTTATACAGTAAATATCCTTGTTCTCTCCTGGCCCAGGGCTCTGATCCCAGTCCAAACCAGTTCTATGGGGCACTTTGCAAGTGCACAACAACCTCCATTGTCAGTGTGAGCCCTGGCTCCAGACACACCACAGGGGGGCGGAGCCATCATTGTGGAAGGCAGGCACAGCCCTATTCAGGTACAGGTGCTACTCCTCCCACCACTCCTAATGCAGACCAGGCCTATTCAGCTTAGCACTGACTCATCCAGACTCTCTGGAGCCACTGCACATCCCCAGCCTCTGTCACTCCAAAGCCAGACAGGCAATACACATCCTAGCAGAGGCACACTGGATGGCTAAGCAAGAAAAAACCTACTTTCTAAAAGTGGTATTTTCAAACACAGAATGTAAAAATCACCCTCACTAAAAGATACATTTTAACATTCTGAGTTCAGGCATACTAAACTTTATTTTCTTATCTGGTTCCCAGGGGCAGTTATGATTATAAGCTGTTATAAGCAAACTCCCCATTCTATCCTATGGGAACAGATAGCCTTACAATAGTGAAAAACGAAATTGGCAGTATTTCACTATCAGGACATGCCACACACATCAGGGCATGTCCTACCTTTCACATACACTGCACCCTGCCCACAGGGGTACGTTGGGCCTACCTTACGGGTGACTAACATCTAAGAAAAGGGAAGGTTAAGGCCTGGCAAGTAAGTGCACTTGCCAAGTCGACATGGCAGTATTAGACTGCACACAGGCTCGGCAATGGCAGGCCTGAGTTACAATTTCAGGCTGCTTATGTGGGTGGAACAATCAGTGCTGCAGGCCCAATAGCAGCATTTGACTTACAGGCCCTGGGCACACACAGTGCACTGTACTAGGGACTGACTAGTAAATCAAATCAGCCAATTATGGAAACACCAATCCATACATACAATTTACAGGGAGAGCATATGCTCTTTAGCAGTGATCAGCAGTGGTAAAGTGCCCGGAGTCATAAAACCAACAAAAACAGGTCAGAAACAGAAGGCCACAAAGCAAAAAATCTGGGGATAAACCCGCTCTAAAAGCCAGGTCTAACAGTCCTCTGGTGTGTATCACTTGCATTCACCCCCAGTATAATCTTGTACATGACAGGAGGTAGGGTGGTCTCTGACACATGTGTGCTCTCACCCCACAGAGTGGGACAGCTGCATGCTAGTTTCATGCTAGCGATTATACATGTGGCTCTTTGAATTTTTCTATGTGATGGTACTTCACATACACCACACCTAAACCCTCAGGTGAGAAATCCTCTGGCAACCCTATTCCATTCCATTACTTTACAGACCAGGATTGGCTGCATGGCCCCAAGACAGACACACTAACCTCATAGTGCAAGGGGGCCTGCATTGTCAAAGCCAGCGTGGGTAGGGTTCCAGTGTCCATGCAAGATGTTGTGTTCCAGTCCAGCTTTTTTGCTTTGTATTGTGGAACTTGTAGTCCTGGTTACTCATCTTATACATTCCGATACAAGTCCCAGTATGCAAAGGTGAACCTTGACTGGTGCTGCACATCACATATGGACAGGACAAACTTGACAAAGCTGGACTGGACTGTGCAGCATGTAACTGGGCATTATGACTTACAGTTTTGTGATGTGTGAATTAACAAGGTAGAGGTTTGTGCTCTTTCCCTTGAACACAGCCCAGTGCAGCACAGGAACTTAGGTTGCTGCGCTGCACAGCATGACATTTTTAACCATATTGTACCTTGTTGCCACTTACTCTGTAGATCTTCCTGGTCCTCTATCACAGCACAGTCCTGTCCTGGCACTCCCGCTGCGATGACTGATGCCACCTTGTCCTCCAAGGTATCCAGCTCCTCCTAGTCCTCAGGTCCTCCTCCCCCAGTCCGCATAACTGCTTTCAGGTTCTTGGCCAGTTTCTTCTTGGTCCCACGCTTATAATCATGCCAGATCTCCTTGAACTTTGGCACCATCCTTTAACTTGCCCTACACTGTTAATCTTGTTAACTATGGACTGCCAAATGGCCTCTTTCTTCCCTAATGGCAATTTTGAGGGGGACAAAGAGTTAAGGTTTATGCTTTGTCATCTCTGTTATTAGAATTTGATTCTCCTTCTCACTGAAATTACTCTTCCACTTGGGTTCTGTCTGGACATCATGCCTGGTGTTGGGATTGTTGGAGTTGTTGCCCTGACTGCTGCTGCCAGCTCCATCTCTCCCTTTTGAGGTATAGGTAAAACAGTTTTTTAATAATGCGTCACTTTTTAAGGGATTTCTGATGCATGACAGACTTCAATGTTGCGCAAAGCTGCTTTGCAGCATGGACTTGTTGCTTTATGCCACGCAACGCAGCCTAGCATGACTTTGGCTACACATGTGTCACTCTTCTCTGAGGCAGCCGTCCCACGGATGCGTAATCTTTTTTGCCGGAACTTGGGACCTTACTACATGGTGCACGGTATCGCAAATATGGCACATCCACGACGTTTAGAACTGTTGCACCACTGTGCAACTTTATCCGACGCATCTCTCCCTCACCTCAGCAATGCATCAGTTCTCATAAATGAGGCCCCCGGTGTGCTATTAACTTCTATTCAGAGATCCACTTTTGGGAATGGAGGATAACTTGGAAAAACACCACAGTTGCTCCCAATTCGAACTGACACCCTTGGAAAATAGTGAATTCTCACCTGGCTAGATATGTGCTGGAAATAAATACGGTATTACAATGAAAGCTATATTGCCAATTGGAATGTCCATTAATGTAACCCTTCTCATTGTCACATTAATTACATTTCTAAGGGCCTGATTTAAATTTTGGCAGACATGTTTCTCATTCACAACAGTGACGGAGATCCCATCCGCCGAAATATAAACCCCAGAGGATATAATGGGATTTCTACTTCGGCACCGTTGTGACGGAGTAACTCGTCACCCAAGATCTAAATCAGGCACTTAGGGGCAGATTTACAAGCCCCGTGCGCCACTTTTGCGTCACTTTTCCCATGTCAAAAATGACGCAAAAGTGGCGCAAGGGCCTTGTAAATAAGCCCCTTAGCCTTTTATCACAGTGCAACATACAGGTCCCTGAGCTCCCGGTTATGGGAGCCACCCTACAAAATACACTACATAAGCAGACAATCAAATAAACACGCAAATAAATAAATATAGACTTTCGAGAGTAATACCTCACATTATCTTATTTCTCCCCATATTACAATTTGATATGTTACCTTTTAGTCATCGGGAATTGCAACACTAGTTATTTACTACACTTAGAAACAGCACTATTGTTGTGTGAAGCACTATATAAGAGAACATTATACCTTCCATTCCTTGACAGTTGTTTTATTCCTGTAATATCTCCCACACGGTCACAAGATTTCTTTGTCAGCTGGTTTAGAACCATCAAATCCATTTGCGCTTCCAAGGGCAACAATTTGTACCAATACAGTATAAATTGTATTTTACTTTCATCGTGTTGCTTTTGCTTCGTTCAAATTTAAAAAACAATCCTCATTTTTGCGACCCATTTCAACCGGTAATACTAATCCTTAGCTAAAACTCCTTTCTGCTTCTACTAAAATGTCATATTTTCAGCAGTGTGATGACTTTTTCACTGTTGAGCATAAGTCAATTGGACTTTGCATTATTCCTGTTTGTTTTTAAAAAAACAAACCCTCTCGGGGAATGATTTGCTCAAATAAATTAGACACTAGCCTTCTAAAGCGAGGCAATTAAAAAGGTTTTAGTAAGCGTATCCTAAATAATAAAGGGCATATCAAAGCAGGGTGTTTGTTCGTCTAACTAAATAAAACGAACATCAAAGCAAAGATTCGTATAGAAACTCAAATTAATTATTAAATACTGCACAAAAGACAGCCTCTTAAAATGGTGCTTCAATCCAAACAACACCACTGTTCTGCTCGCTCACGCATGCTTTCCATTGCTTTCATCTCACACAAGGTGTTTGTTGAAAATCAAGGCCCCAAGTCAATAACAAATCATGCTATGCTTTTGTGGTGTCTCAAAAAGGGTAGTATGCATGTTTCTGAACAGATAATTAGCCCTTTAAGACTGATGGCTAGATATGAAACGCTATTGCTTCATTTATAGTTTCTTTCAGTTATTGGGCTCTTATTGCTGTTATTTGAGCATTCAGTCTGCTTAATGTGTTAGGAGAGATCTGAAATGAAAACTTTAATGCTTAGCTATACAGCGAGGGCCAAATTTATCTGCGGGATGTCTCGCTTTTGCACCACGCAATGTGGTGCATGCACAATGTATACCTAACATGTGATTTCTCAAGCCATTCAAGGTCATTTTGTGTGGCCCTGAGTGGCTTGATAAATCCAGAGTAACGCAAAGCAGTGTAAATCACAGTGTTGTGTTACTTTGCACCAGGGAGGCATTCCATGAGGGTTGCGTGGGTGTTCCCCCACAAAACCCATGGATTTTGACTCTTTTCCAGATTTATCATTACTGGTAGCCCTGGAAATGTTCCAAACTGCTACGCCTTCCCAGGGAAGGTGTATGTGAAGAAGTACGGAGTCACAGTGATGCTGAATATGAGATGTTTATTTCAAGTTTCATGTGCAGGAAAACGTCCTATCCACCAGCAGACCCAACAGCAACTGACTAGAGCACTAGGCAACAGAATCTTACATTCTACATTCCATGGAATTACATTAATGAATGTTCCATTACAAATGCACAATAAACATGAAGCAATACCACACACCTTCCCCCCCAAACATAAAACACAAAAAGAAGAAAGTAAACCTTAACAACATAACAAGATACCTATTTAGAAACAAAGTCACGTAGATTCCCAGGAGCTCTACATATGCGAGAACTCCTGAGTAGTGGAGTGACAACCTTGGAGGGAAGAGAAGATTTATTTTGTTCAGAGAACGTATTATGACACCTGGGAGTAGTTTCTCGCATGAGGGAAATCCTACTCGAATTCTAAATGCGACCATCATTGAGCTTAACAGCATTGTGAAACAATTTAGTCACCTTAAAGGGAGAAGAGAACTTTGCACCAGAAAACCTCTGTGGCAGACGTACCTTCACACGGTCACCCACACGTACAATTGTGCGAGAGACAGCATGTCTGGCATCAAAGTTTATTTTTCTCTTGGCAAACTTGAGATCTTGATGAGCTCTCCATTGAGAATCTTTGCTAGTAACAACATCAGTACCTTTCCCTCTCATCCAAGACTGGAACATGTAAGGGGTATATTCACAAGAACGTGCGATAACTACCGCAAGAGTAGCGTAACGCAACATTCAATATCGCAGCCTATCGCGGGAAAACAACCCCTTGTCAACGTGGAATTCACAACAAGGCGGTAGCAAGTGATAGTCTGCCGAAACCGCGGACAATGTCCGCGATACAACCACCACGATGGAGATAAAAACACAAACCAAAAAACACCCGATGGGCCAAAGCGCGATGAGGAAATCAGCGACAAGCAGTGCCAGGCCTGCAACACACACCTGGCAGGCGTAAAAAATCACCATAAAAGTAGAAAAAACACCCACACACAAACTGACCAACACCCAAGTACCATGGAGGCAGCTGGAGCAGGCGCAGAGGACGAGCGCAACCCCACAAGCACCCCGGACGACCAGCCTGGGACCTCGGGGACAGGGAAGGGCAAGGACAAGAAGACGAGGAAGACCAAGTTCACTCCGCAGGCGAACAGGATCATAGTCACGGAGGTGATGGAACACCATCAACAACTCTTCGTCACCTCCAAAGTGTCATTGGGCACCAAAACTGGAATATGGTGGGACATCGTCGACAAGGTGAATGTCGTCGGAGAGCACAAGCGGACAATGGACGAGGTCAAGAGGCAATGGAATGACATCAAGCGGAAGACCAAGGAGAAACTCACCACCAACCAGAAGGCAGCAGAGCAGACCGGAGGTGGGGGCCCAGCGCCACAGCTGGAGCTGGATGACATGGAGGAGCTGGTGTCGACAGTCATCAGTGTGGAGACTGTGGCTGGAGTCGGGGGACTGGACACTGCTCGACAGGACACAACACAACCGCAACAGGGTGAGTGACCACTAGGTACTGGGGGGACGGGTGGAGATGGCCACAATGGCACACATGCACAAGCAAGCAGGGCACAGTGCACACCCACAATGACCCTGGGTCCTCGCCCAGACCCACAGACTGTCACAATGTACAATGCCATGCTGTTTGAATGTCAACCTGTACCATGCGGCTACATACATGTGGACACTTTGTAATACACCATCTCCCCTTCACATTGCAGGGGCATCGTCAACACCTCCTGCAGAGCAGTCACAGCCACTCTTCACTGATGACGAGGAGGAGGACAACACCAGCATCGACACCCAAACCATCCAAGACCTCATTGACCTCATCCGCCACTCACCTCCAGGATCAGGGCAGCCCAGCTACATCGATGAGACCCCACCCACCACACAAACCACCCAGCAGGAGGCACCCACAGCCCCAGCACCCTCCCAAGTCCCCCAGGAACAACAAATGGCCTTCCAACGCCTTGTGCTGGAGGGCCAGAGGGAGATGGCCGAGCAGGTGTGGGTGGGGTTCGACCTCATGGCTACCAAACTGGACGCCATCCTTGGGTGTCTCCAACGAGCCCTGACTGACATCGCTGGAGTCATGACGCGGAGGGAAGAATACCTGTCCGCTCAAGTGGCTCCAGCGATGCCAGCCGTGAGCTGGCACACATGCGGAGGCTCATGGAGGACATGGTGCGGATGGAGGCGGAAAGGATGGCAGCCACCGCTGCACATCAGCGAAATGTAGCTGGGATCTACCATGCCCT
Source organism: Calotriton arnoldi (assembly GCA_963921515.1). Classification (NCBI taxonomy): domain Eukaryota; kingdom Metazoa; phylum Chordata; class Amphibia; order Caudata; family Salamandridae; genus Calotriton; species Calotriton arnoldi. Next base: position 144,974 of record CAWUFW010002919.1, read on the forward strand.
GCATGTCCTCATCATGGCATTGCTGCCACAAGGCGTGGCGATGATGAATGCTGCTGCCCCCACACCATCCACATCTCCGCCCCCTGGTGCGTCAGTGCCTCCCAGTGCGGCAGGCGTCTCCACTCCGGCACCTGATGTGTCACTGCCACACAGTGCGGCGACAATCCTCCTCCGGCCCCTGATGTGTCAATGGCACACAGTGCCACAGCCGGTACTGCAACACCCACAGGTGGGGCAGGGCACACATCCGGGGACGAGGACGTGGATGGGATTGAGATCAGAAGGAGGCACTAGCATTCATTTCCGCCACCTTGCCTGTTTCTGCTTGGTGCCGCACATGGCCTCAAGACCTACCACTGACCTCCGATACACTCCGATCACTCACCTTGGACAGCGACATGGACTACCACATCCTGTTTGACGACCAATGACACGGCGGACAGACTGCGGACTGTACCCTTCCTCTTCCGCAGTACAGGTCATCCCGGATGGACACTGGCTGGCACTCCACGGGCCCATATTGTGTAATGTGCTCGGCATTGCCCTGTACCGCTCCAGCTGCATGACTGCACTGGATGTGCAAATAAACATCCAGTGACGCACTGCTGTGTAATGTCTTACGTCATTCATGTATGGATGTGTGGATGAATGTGGGGACAGTGCCTTCCCTTGCGTCAATGATGTTCATCCTGTGGGATGCCAGTCAGATGGTGCGACATTGCATTTTGTGTACCGGGTCCCGTGAACACTACAACAGGGACACACGCATCAGTCACTTCCTTGTCCGGACATGGACTGGACCACGCCCAGAGTCCACGAGTCATTGTTGCAAGCCCTGCGCTGGTCTGGCATACGGCAGGCCAGACCACTCCGCTAATGCACCGAGGAGGGGCCCTCATTGCTACCCGTCGCAGCCGTACTCGCTGGTGGTGTGCAGGTCACTGGTCTAGTTGTCAGCATGTCACAGCCACTCCCTGAGGGCAGGTTTTCACACACACCACACCTATCCGGCACAGCCGTCACAGGCCATGTGACTGCGCCAACATAAGGGGCCGACGACGTCACCTTCCCCTCTTCCGGTGGTGACTGGATGATGGACGCTCCACGGTTCTCACTCATATAGGGCCCATGAGTTGTTGCGCACAGGGTTAGTGGCAACCGAGGCCTTGAGTACGCCACAGGCCTACCACCACATGGCGCAGACTGGGGTTGCACAGGGTTAGTGGCATCCGAGGCCTTGAGTATGGCACGGGCCTACCACCACGTGGCACAGACTGGGGTTGCACAGGGTTAGTGGCATCCGAGGCCTTGAGTACGGCACGGGCCTACCACCACGTGGCGCAGACTGGGGTTGCACAGGGTTAGTGGCATCCGAGGCCTTGCGGACGGCACAGGCACCCTGCCACGGGACGGTGACTGTGGGTGCACTGAGTCAGGGGCACCTTCAGCTGCTGAGCGGGTGTGCAGCCTGCGATGATGCCCCGTCCCGGCGGTCCGGACAGCTCAGGTTTTGTATGCCCTGCTGGACCTCAGTGTAGGCCAGAGCCAACGGGCAGCGCGGGCCTACTGCCCCGTGGCGTCGCTTCCGGGATCCCATACTTAGTGGCACCCATTGGGCTGAGCGGGTGTGCAGCCTACGATGGTGCCGGGTGCACTGGTATGTCCCATGCCATGGAGTAATCAAGACCCAGCACCAAACGTGGGACCTGGTGGCCTGCGGAGCGTGGCTGCATGCTGTGGAGGGTGCCATGTCGGCGGGCCCAGGGCTTGTGGCTTGCAGCGGCACGTGGTGGGACCTCCTGTCCACGCGCCGGTGGCGGAAGGTGAGCATTGAGGCCTGGGTGTGCATCGGCGGGCATGCTCCGATGGGCGGTGGGAGAGGTTGGGGTGCCTCTGCCTGGGTGTGCATGGGCAGGCAGGCGATGTTGTCTTGTGCAAGTGTGTGTACTGTGCCAGTCATGTATCTGGACTCTGTTTCAGCTGACGGCTCTGACTCAGATGTGTGACCTGGTGTCATGCTATACATACCGGCACGTGGTTGGAGACACACCGGTGGCAGCAGGTGAGCAGTGTGGCCTGGGTGCGCAGGGGCGGCACGTTCTCTCTCTCTCTCTCTTCCTCTCTCTCTCCTCTTCTCTCTCTCTCTCCCTCTCTTCCTCTCTCTCTCTCTCTCTCTCTCTTCCTCTCTCTCTCCTCTTCTCTCTCTCTCTCTCTCCCTCCCTCTCCTCCTCTCTCTCTCCTTCCCTCTCTCTGTGTCCTCTGATGTGCGCAGGACACACCTTCTCATCATGTTTTTTGTCTTACAGGCTGTGACCTACATATTGTCCCGAGGGGAGCGGCCATGTGTCTTCATTTCATTTCGGTCTTCATTTTAATAAAGTTTCATTTGTTGCTTCGAAGGTGAATGTGTGCTGCTCATTTCTGTGATGACACATGCATGTCACCAGTTGTGATTGTGCAACATCAAGCGGAATATTTTGTACATGTTTAGGTGTGGCTGATGTGGCATGTCTTTGGTCGGGGGGTGCCAGGGAGGGGTGGTCCTGGGGGTGGTGGCGGTGGGTGTTGTGGCCCTCTTGGGTGTCCGGGCCGCATGATGGGTGGCTCTCATGTAGCCCTGGGCTGTGCTCCCTTTTGGTTTGCAGGCTGCCGTCCGACTTTACACCAGGTCAGAGCAGGTGTAGATTTCCTGGTGCTAACGTGCCTTATCGCCTGTTTTGTGTTTTTATCGCCGATGTGGCTGGTCGTTGAGAATGTTGAGGTGTGATGTTGTCGCGCCTTTCGGCACAGGAACGCCCACTCTGCATCTCATTAGCGATAGTTGCGGGGGTCCTCTGTGGCGATGTTTTTTGCGGCTGCTATCGTGGGTAAACTGGTGCTGTGGGCTGTTAACACCGGCTTGTGAATGGGGAGGTAAATTTATCCCGACTTTGGCTGCGATAAAGTGCAGTTAATTCGTCAATAGCTCCTTGTGAATATGCCCCTAAGTGTTTGGGGTGGGACCTCTGAATAATTCAAAGGGGATCTTTCCAGTGGTAGAGTGAGTGGTCAAGCGGTAAATCATGACTCTTTCAAGCATAACGGACTTCCAGTCCCTGCCCTGTTCTTTAGCTAGTTGAATAGATTCTTTAAGAACACTGTTGAACCTCTCCACCATACCATTGCACTCAGGATGGTAGAGAGAACAACGTTTGTGTTTGATTCCTTTCAAGGCCAAAACCTCCTCCATCTCTCTTGACACAAGTCGGGCCCCATTGTCAGTCAAGAGAGATTCTGGGAGTCCCTCCCTGCAGAAAATGTCTTCCAAAAATGTCGTAATGACTTTTGTCTCAATGCTCTGTGTCACTTTAACTTCGGGCCATCTAGAAAACATGTCAATTAACACAAGAACATAAAACTGTCCCGTCTTACTAGAAATAGGCCCCAAGAGATCTAAGGCTACATGTTGCCAACAACGTGTGGGTGGTTCTCGTATGACCATGGGTTGCACCCTAGTCTTGTAAGCCTTATCGCAAGTATTGCACTCTATGCAGTCTCTTATCATTCGTTCCACTAGAATATCAATGCCTGGCCACCAGAAATGAAGGCGAACCCTTTCCTTAGTTTTGCAAATGCCTTGGTGTCCCTGGTGAGCCAAATGGACAATCTTCTCTCTAATATGTGACGGAGGAACGAGTCTGGTACCTCTCCAAAGCAAGCCACCACCTACTGAGAGTTCTTCCAGAACATTCCAGAATTTCCTGACACTTCCGTTCAAAGTCTTGATGCCAAACCAACCCTCAGACACCAACCTGTACACCTCATTTATAACCATGTCATTCTTCATGGCCTCTTTCCATTCAGCCTCAGAGACTATACCTTCTACAATATCGCACACCTTGAAGTCACCAATCTCCCACGAATCATCAGGGATGTCACCACACTGTTTAGGAACTAGGCGAGAGAGGCAGTCGGCAACCTTGTTATCTACTCCAGGAATGTACTTCACAACAAAGTCAAAGTCTTGTAAGGCTATCACCCATTTACATATCCTGGAGGAGATGGCATCTAGACCCTTTTCACAGAATACGTCTTTTAACGGCTTGTGATCTGAATGGACAACAAAAGAGCTTCCCCATAGAATTTTTTTTAATTTCTTGATGGCCCAGAAGATACACAGAGCTTCTTTCTCTATTACTGAATATTGAAGTTCTGGGCCAACAAGTGTCCTAGAAAGGAACAAGATAGTCACTTCTTTTCCGTCTCTCACTTGTTTAAGAACAGCGCCCAAACCCTTAGAGCTGGTCTCAGTGATAAGAATGGAGCTCGAAGAAGAGTCAAAACTCTGAAGGGAGGGAGCTGAACTTAATGCCTTTTTATTGTCGTCAAACTCCAACTGGCACTGGGCCGACCAAGAAAACTTCACACCTTTTTTTAAGAGGGACCTTAAAGTGAACGTTTGGCATGCAAATTGAGGTACAAACTTATTGTAGTATTCAGCCATTCCTAAAAAAGTGACGAGTTCATCTCTGCTCTGTGGAACGGGAAGTTCTTCAATGGTCCTTTCAAGGCAATTCTTAGGTTTGACTCCACCCTCAGTCAAGCAGTGACCCAGGTAATCTATCTCAGAGAAGTTGAATTTGCATTTGTTCTCGTGCAAAGTCAAGCCTCGCGCACCAAAACGTTCTAGAACGACCCTTAGCCTGACATCATGTTCTTGTTGAGATGAGCCATGAACCAGGACATCGTCTTGATAAATCTTAACTCCATCTACACCTTTCAACACGCCTTCCATGACTCTTTGGAAAACGGAGGCTGCGGAGTTCAAGCCAAAAGGAAGACAAGTGAATTTGTGTGTTCCGAAGGGAGTTATGAATGCAGTCAAATTCATGGACTCATCATCAATCTTAACTTGATGATAAGCCGCCCTGAGGTCAAGGGTAGAGAAAACACGTGCATCTCTTAATTGTGCTAGCATCTCCGTAATGTTAGGAAGAGGGTATCTGTCGGCGACAACTGCGTGATTGAGGGCACGGAGGTCCACACACAAACGCACTTCACTAGAAGGTTTGCGCACTAGCACAACCGGCGCCAACCATTCGCTTGCCTCGGTCTCGACTATGATCCCTTCTTTCTTTAATTTCTCTAGTTCAGAGCGCATGGATTCCCTCATGGACAAAGGTACACTGCGTACTTTGCATGTTACAGGAATGGCATTAGGCTTAAGCGTGATTTTGTGTGTGTAATCTGAGAGACAACCAATTTTTCACTAAACACTTTTTTAAAATTCAGAGGGTAATGTACTGCTGGAATCAGCTTCAGGCATAGCCCCATTAGGAGCAATCTCACTCGAAATATCATTCAGAGGGACCGGATGTGGAGAAATGTTCCTAAGAACAATGCAAGGGTCAGCTCCGGGGACCAATGACACACCCAGATCAGCCTGATGGAACCAGCAAATAATACTGTGCCCCCTACAAGAGATGCATACCTTCCCTGCAGTTAGTCTTCCCTTGTATTTTATAGTGCTCAAGAAGTAGCCAAACAATTTTATGGGTTGCCCTCCGTAAGCCACGGACTTAATGTCAGGTTTGTAGACTCTTACCTTCCCACTGAGTTTCATGTCAAAGAACTCTTTTGGAATGAAGGAGATCATAGCTCTCGAGTCGAAAAGCATTTTAATGTTGCAATCACTTATCAGTACTTCATCCACAGGTCCTTTACTCTTGATTTGACCATTACGTACTAGAATTTCCCCACAGTGTAGCTCATCATAATCGGAATCACTATCATCTTCAATGGAAACTTCCTTGACCCGTCTGTCCTTTTTGTACTTTTGAGCTCTACAAGCTTTGGCTATGTGACCAATTTTCCCACAATTGCGGCATTTAGAAGAAAGAACAGGGCAGGACTTGTCATTTGCAAGATGACCAAACATGTCACATCTGTAACATTTTATCTTGGAGTTTCCTTTGAATTTAGATGTAGAAGAAGAATGGGGAGCTGGAGGAGTTGGAGTAGATTCAGGCTGCTTCCAAACAGGTTTTATGTTTTTTTTAGTAACAGAGTGAACCTTCTCCTCCAGGACACCATTTTCTTTTTTGATTACCTCGACACAAGCAAGAGAGTGTTCTATCCTCTTTGCTATGGCAACGACCTCATCTAATTTAGGGTCATCTTTCTGCCAAAGTTCATCTTTTATTTTCTCAACATTGCAACCAAGCATAAATTGATCCCGAATGCGCTCCTCAAGAGACGCATCAAATTTACAGGTAGCACCCAATTTGCGGAGAGCAGTGATATATGTCTCACAGTTTCTTCAGGCTTTTGTACACGCTTTCCAAAGTGGTACCGCTCTAAGATAGTGCTAACTTTCAGAAGATAGTGTTTATCGAGTTTTTTGAGGCAGATTTTGAATTCATTGAGAGAATCAGACTCACTGTCACCCAAATCAGGAAGGTGTTCGAACACTTCCTGACCTTCAGAGCCTAGGAAATGTAATAATAAGGCTGATTTTCTTTCTGTGCTAAGTGATACCCCAAAAACACGTGCATAATTCAGGAAGACCTTTTTCCATATGGACCAGCGTATAGTGGGATCACCAGGGTTAGCGAGAAAGAATGGTGGGGGTGTAACGTTTTGCATATTGTAAATAATGAATTAAAGTAAACGTCACTAGCGTAATAAGCAAGTTACTGTACTCATCGACCAAGGAGTAAGGTAAGTATGTGATATTATCACCGATGACATGAATCGAAGTGGACGTTGCTGAAGCAGTATATAAATGTTTATAGATGAAGTCACATATGCTGTGTGCATCAGCGCGTAAGAAGAATAGAAGAATGATCAAGGAGAGTATTTATAAAGACACACGTAAGCTGAGTGTATCAGCATTATATAACAGTAGATGAAATGAACATGTTACACAATGTGTGTGTCAGTACAGAAACCATGTCAATATACTCTCAATGATTGGCAAATGGGCTGTGCGTGTCAGCGCAGAATAAATAAGAAGACAGCCGAAATAAAGAATAAATATGTTTCCAAGAACTGACACGCAGGATGCTGTGCGTATCAGCGTCGTTGGATAAAAGATGTCTGGGACACTGTAAGTGGTAAAGTGCAAAATAACAGCTGAGATGCCAATGTGAGCTGAATAATTAGCAAATGGGCTGTGCGTGTCAGCACCAAATAAAAAAAATAATTGAAAGCCCCAAATAAAAGATAAATAAGCTTGCAAATGACACGCAAGATGCTGTGCGTATCAGAGTCGTTGAATAAAAGGCATCAGGGACACTGAAGTGGTGATGTGTTGGTTATAAGCCAAGAAGTCAATAATCTTCGTGGGCGCGTGGTTGGAAAACCAACAAGCTTTAGTAATAAATAAGTTTGTAATTGACACGGAAGATGCTGTGCATATCAGCGTCGTTGAATAAGGGGCATAAGAGACGCTGTAAGCGGAGATATGTTAAGTATCTGCTGGGAAGTCAATTAACTCCGTGAGCGCGTAGCTGAAAATGAAGAAGCTTAGGTTGCTAGGTAACCGTGAAGCCGCTCTAAGTGGGTGCGCTTGTGATGTCACACGTCGAGATCTTGAAGAAAAGGCACAGAGGAATGGCGGTGCTCATAAGAACGCTCGTGCAGGTAACGGAGCGTTTATTTTAAATAATGCAGAAGGTGGCGCGCACACAACAGATCCAAGCGACCAAGTTCAAAGTACATTAAAATTGAGTAATGTTGTGCTGTTTACACTTTGAACGCACTTTGAAAAGAACACACTTTGAGGAGGTGGATGACTGAAACAAGCGTGAAAGTGTGAAAGCGCGAGGCAAGGTAGCCCGGTTTAGTAGAGGCAAAGTCTTGAAAAAGTGAAGCGCGTGTGGCAAGGTTGATCAATTAAGTAGAGGCAGAGCAATATGCGCACAGTACCTTGAAGTTTCGTTTGAAACTTATCTGTGTTAGGACGTTTTCTTTTTTTTCTTTTTGATCACGTAGGAGTCTTCTTCCTTGTGATGAGAGATGGTGTTGTAGGGTTACAAAGTTCTCCGCTCGTCGCCAGTGTGAAGAAGTACGGAGTCACAGTGATGCTGAATATGAGATGTTTATTTCAAGTTTCATGTGTAGGAAAACGTCCTATCCACCAGCAGACCCAACAGCAACTGACTAGAGCACTAGGCAACAGAATCTAACATTCTACATTCCATGGAATTACATTAATGAATGTTCCATTACAAATTCACAATAAACATGAAGCAATACCACAGTGTAGTAAGGAGAATTATCGCTATTTCTCCTCACTATTTCCTCTTTTTATGTGTTCTTCATTCTGCAGCACACATAGATAAAGGAAAATGCATCAGGGTATAGTTTTTGTGGAGGAAAGTGAACCTTCCTACACAAAAGCAATCTTCCTTACAACGCAGGCACCCTTGCACCATGATGTAAGAGTGCCTGCATTTGTGCTAGGCAGAACATTGTGCCCCAGTGCAGGGAAAAGAGAGGAATGCGCCGTATTGGGATAATTACGGCGCATTCCTGCCCTTTCTGTGTAGCGCAGCGCAGCTTTACAGCTAGATAAATATGGGCCTTAGTTATATTTCTCACTCGTTTCATTTCTTAAATGCTTCTGAGATTTCTCAGATATCACTGCAAAAACATATCTTGGATGGTCACAGGGCCAGATTTACTATGTGTTGTGCAGAGCGCTTGCACAACGTAAGGCAGTGCAAACCCCAGTGTCGATCAACTTACCTGTGCAAAATAGCATTGTGTCAAAACTTTGACTTGAGTGCAGTGTTAAAGGGCTGAGCATCACATAGAACAAAATATAATAAAAATAATGAAAAGGGTGTGTAATGGAGGAAACAGTGCAACACCCTTAGGATTTCTTCTGACTCAGGACCTACTACAGTATCATGACCTGACTTTACTGCAGCACTGGCCGTAGTCCATAAGTGTACCAAGTACAACAGTGGCTTTAAACACAATGTAACATACAAAAGGAATAGCCGTAATTCAAAATGTATTAGGATGGTTTGTGTACTATCCGGGAGGTCTAGTAATGAGTATTTTCAGTTCTACACAACTGGCCAATATTGCAAAAGCCCCGGACCACACACGCATAACAAGCTGCTGACAGTGCTGGGCTATATAAACCGCCATGGGTGGAGAAACAGCCCTACCGGCAAATCTCTTAGCAAAATGTGTTACATTACTACTACATACTTGGTCATTACACTTCCCATTCGAACAAAATCTGACAGGCAACTAATCAAAAGAGGAAACGCTTTCCAGTACCAAACTATTCAGGGTTAGTTTACAGTGAAATTTCTTATGTGGATTGAAAATCACAAATTTTGTTTTAGCTTGGTTGATCAGAAAATCTTGAATTTTGCAGTAGGAATGAAAATGATCCAATGGGTTTTGTATCCCTAATGGAGTATGAGAGAATAGTAGCGTGCTATTTGCAAATAAGATCGTCAATATCTTTTGTCTTCTAAGTAAGGGACCATTGTTTATCCATCTATTAAGCAAGCTTACCAAACTGTTCCTAAAAAAAGTTGGGGCTATAACACACCCTTACCAAATTCCTGGTTTACTGGAAAGGGCTTAGGTGTTGTCCATTCATACCCCAGTGGACTCTGGCAAAGTTGTATGTATATAACCAAACAGAGACATGGTCCAGAGGATACCAAGGGAAGCCAGAGCATCTCACCGCCAATCCGGTGAAATACTATCAAAGACTGATCTGCAAAGCCCAGGTGCAAAAATTCTCTTTTTAACTTGGCATAGTTCTCAATTAAGAGGTGTAACCTGATTACTAAGTCAATTGTGCTAATACCTATCCAAAACCCCACCTGGCAGTGCGATAAGGCATTGTATCATTCATGGTAGCCCAAACCTTAAGGCAATGTAGTATCATATTTCCAAATATATTTTGTGAGTTATCCATCAGGCCTATTTAGCTAGAAAACATTGGACAGGAATTACAGTCTATTGTATTGACAAGGAAGATTTCTACCCCAAAACCAAAGGATAGGAGCTACCCCAGAGCATATGATACTGTCAGCTAAGATCGTTATATAGGGGTCGCAGATTGCAAGCTAAGACGTATACAAATGAGATGGAATCTTGTCTAATCCAGAGGCTTTATAAGAGTTTTGTAATTTATTTGCTCTCTAATCGCTTCTTAGATTACAAATGGTTCAATAGCACCATCACTTACTACTTCATAACTAGAGAATTTCTTAATTCCCAGAATATTGTCAATAAAGTGCTGAAAATGTGCAAACCACCTGTCTTCTTCAATGCGTACCTCAGGAGCTGCACATCTTGTACTACCCACATGTGTAACAATCTTTCAAAGGGCTATAAAATCATTTCTGTTAGAGTCTTCTATGAGGTGTTCCCATTCTTGAAGTACCCAATCATTTTACTTATTCTTTAAGAGTTCCATGTCATTTCTCCACTACATGATGATATAATTTCTGAAACTACTTTTCAAATACTTTAGGACAGCCTCTTTCCACTTCTGCAGTCTATGTCACATTTGTTATAAGTCCCTTTGTTAATATTGAAAAAGTCGATGAAAATATAAATAACGATACACTCATGTAAAAAAACAAAATCACATCTTTGTTGATGAATTCAAACTTTGTGTACTCCACGTCGACGTGACTCAGAAATACGTAGTGAGCCAGTCCCTGAGACCTAGGCCCGGGGTCACGGATTGACAGATCAGAGGTCGGGTGGCACATAACCAGCAGACAAACACAGGAACGGGAAATCCAAGATCGATCCCACAGATAGGCGCAGCAACACAACATTGGTCCAGGGAGATTGGCCCCAATAAAGCACACATGGCTGTAGGGGTGCAGCGTTCCCAAAACACCATAAAGTCAGATTCCACATGAGGTTAAAAACACTTAGCCAATCAAGACACAGCACATATTGTACGAGTAGTAATCACGCGCTCCCCGTGCTGGACATTTGGACGGGTTACCCACTGGCAGCATTGTGTCCACACACAAGGTAGAGGCCCTCCTGGATTCCTCATCCAATACCTTAATTTATGGCTCCAAAGACAGAAGCACACATTCCTTACAAAAAGGGATTGCCGGAAACATTTTATTGTGTTCAATAAACTGTTTAAAAGTCAATGTTAAACCGATTATAAATTGAGACAGTCCTCAAACCCTATGCCTGTGACTGTACTGCTAGCCGCTTTATTTAATTAAACAAACTGTTCCTGTTTTGCCAAACACCTCTTGTCTCTTGTTTTTTCAAGGTATTTCATAATCAAGCAACACCTTCCAGCAGTTTATTGTTTCTCATTCAAACAGGATTGGATAATAATTATTTATTCTCCTCCCGTTATTCTAGACCAAAACCATACATCATTTTCCTCAGTCACCTTATGACTCACATGTCCGATAGTGATGTGCAAATTCAATTCCACAAGCAGGGGATTTTGAACACTCTCTGCTCTAGTACCTATTTGCATATCAATTTTCTAATACTAACTATGTGAATCCACAAACATAGCTGCAGCATCTACCAGAGTCAAAAATAAATTTAGGCAGGCAATCCAATAACATTCTTCCATTCACTGCTTTTAGACCCTGTATAATGGACAACAGCGCAATTTGCCTGGGAATTTCTATAGGGCATTTTGATAAGGGGAAGTTGACTTTCGGAATCCCTTATGTCTCATTATCTGCCTCAGTTAGATTATTCAATCCCACTAGGGGCTATTTCTGTTGTTTTGGTAAAGTCTCCCAAGGCATCCCCCACTGGAGGATCTTTAACCAGATCTTTGACTCCCTAAGAAAGGTAGAGAGCTGGCTTTAAACAGCCAGTCTGATTCTTAATAATGTACTGCCAGTAGAGCAGGCACTAATTAGTTTCTGTGCTTGGGGCAGCACATTCATTTTGATAGGTTGCACTGACCTGGTCCATGTCCTTCATAGTTAAATGTGGCCCGGAGCACAGACAAGGCAGTATACCCTGTTCATGATATGGGCTCAGGTGTGTTACTGCTTCAAGGGCAATGCCACAAATGACTCAATGATTGGTAATCTTTGTTAAATCAGACAAATAGATCTAATTATTTTACAATGACTCAAAATATTTCCATTGCAATTATTCAGTTGATATAGAGCTGTTTCCTTTTGGTTCTCTGCCCATGATAAAGATAGTGTTAATCCTTTGTAAAAAGATGTAACATTTCAAAATGTTTGGATTTATATGCCATAAAGTAACACATGTATTGGCAAATAGGAAAAAAGAACTCTCAATGCACTGACGTTACATATCTCAGGTGTTTCCGTAGTGGAGAGAATGACCTCACCTCCTAAATATTTGGTAATCAGACGCAAACTGATTACTTAGCACTAAAATGTGCTTTTGGTGTGTGCAAAAGGCTATTTGGACAGTTTTAATGTGACATTAAGAAAATGAGATACAACCAATTCTAAAAGGTGATTTGTTAGTTGCCATCCTCAAATAAGGAATCCCTGTTTGGATGTATGAAAGATTCACAATTAGCAAATATTTGCAGAGTGGGTATTTAGCAATTGCAATTTACCACCAACAAGGTGGTAACCAGGTGTAAGATGCATAGGCAAACCGAAAATGCATTGCACATTTTTATAATATCAGCCTTTTTTGCTATGGTAAGGTCAATGCACATTTTGGTAGTTCAACAAGAAGTAGAAAGATTAGAGTTTTGAACAGCATTCCACACTATTTAAACAAATTGAGTAAGAAAAATGTGGGAACAATAGGTTAAACAGGCGGCTCTTATTGGAGATGAAATAAAAACAATGTTAGCAAGAAACACCATAAAAGTCAGACAATACCTTATCACGTGCAAGTCATGTGCTAAGAACTTTCCTTGATGCCTCGTTAACCAGAATACATGCTTACATTGCTTTCTTAAATAGACAACAGGAATTGAAGGAAACCATTGTTAGATTTTACCACCAAGCACAATTGACACAAGTTAATGGTTGCATAGATGGAACACATGTATATAAATATATCCACCATCAGCCACTGTGTACCTGTATAGAAACAGTAAAGGTCAGCATTCCCTAAACATTCTGTAAGAACATAATCTAGACTGACTAATCACAGCTCTTATAAGTTGATACCCTGACAGTACAATGACTCCCTTATGTTCTGCTATTGTGGCCTGTATGACTGATTGGCAGGAGGATTGATTGGAGATTATGTTTATTCCTTAAGTTATAACACTGTGTCCCTCAACATTATATATGAGCGCATCTCATTGAAACCGAAATCTGATGATTATTTTGTTCAAAGAGACAGGGTGCATACCACTGAGCCTTGGCTTCTCACTTCATATCTGCATCTTCATTAACCAAAGGAGAGCAGGTATAACATTGCTCCTAAAAAATGTCTGTAGTTGAACAAATGTTCGGCTTGCTTAAGGAACGATTCCATTGTATTCATAATAGTAGTGTGGTTCTGCGGTATTCGCCGGAGACCTGCTTCGAAATCATCACTTTTTGCCCAGTTTTGCACAACATTGCATCGAGGAGAGACCAGTGCTTAATTTGAGCCCGTGGTTTCTGGTGCTTAGCACCGGCACTTAATCATCAACAGCTGCGCTTCTCATGAGTACCAGTTAAGGACACAGTCATTTAGGCACAGTGAGATTGAGTGATTTATCCAGAATCACAGGATGTTGAGCCAACGCCGAGATTTGAACCTGGCTCCCCAGCTCCGAAGTCAGTTGCTCTGGCCATTTCACCACATCCTCTCCCTGCTTTCATGGTTAATAGTTGGTTCTGGTTTAGGGGGCGCTAACAGGAGAAATGGGCTGCTGGAAGCTTCCTCCTGACAAAAGCCCTGGCATTTATTTTGTTTTAGAAATTAACCACTGGGTGAGGTCTCCCTATTGACCCTGAGAAAGGTATCCTCACTTTAATAGGCACCTACAGGTGGTAAAGCTATGGATACTGCAGAGAGGAGGGCATACAGAACAGACATTATTTGCAACCACATTTAAGGTAAAAATCATACACATCATCCATTCTTAAAGACATATTTTACAACATTTATATATCTAACAAAAACACTATTTAGTCACAGATGGAATGAATGAAGCATAAACCCAAGAAAGCTAGCATTGGCTTCTGCATATTTTTTAATAATTGTTTTGTATAGTTTGTATAGTTTCAGTCACTCACTGCACCCACTTGCAAGGGATTCACTAATTCCTTTTCAAAGTGCAGACAGGTTGCCGCCTGGACAAAGAAACATGGAGCAGCTTTGAAGTAAGAAAAGAGAGAACTCTCTTGGGATTACTCTAAATCTATATTCAACTACATATATTAACATTTCTTAAGTACACATTCAAACATTCATAGAATACACATACACATTCCTGTATGAACCCAAAAAACAACTATAATACACACAAGGATAAGGAACTCAAAATCAATACAGTAAAACATTTATTTATTAGTACATACTATTTCAATTAAAAAAACTTTTTAGTATAAAAACATAATTGTGCAATACATCAGGATTATAATCAACAATAAAAACCATGAGAGACAAATGAACTGTAAGACAATCAAAACATCAAAGCAGGGTTACTCCAAGAAGAATCACTCAATGAAAATTCATCAGTCCATCACTTCATAATTCTATTGGACATGGAGAGGTTCCTTGGATATAACCATATATCAAAAAAGGAGCGTCAACGCGTTTCGGTGGTGATAAATTATTGAGACACCATCTTCATCAGGACATAAACGATACTTGTCTCTCTTATAGCTGATATGATATTCATGAACCCTAATCGAGAAAATAAATACATAAAATGTAAAACTAAACATTAATAAATCAATATATTATGGACAAAGGTCAGTCACATTTAAAACATATTTTAATTAAAACAAGAGCCCTCATCCTACATTTATGGAAATTCATTCTCATTGTGTCCACACAATTGTTTACAGGGTCCAATCCTACATACCTCTCATATCACACTCACTTCCACACATCAAATCAATCGAATTTCCATTGAAGAAACATCCCTCAACAACTAATTCGTATGGGTGAATCCCTCAACCATGTTACAATGGGGTACCCAATTAAAACTTCCTTATGATCATTGCCAGGTTTATAAATCACCAATATGGGCCCTATTCGACATTACTGGATGTCAACTTCTAGAACTTTTTAACTTATAAAAACAATTTTATTTAAAAAAAACACCTTATCGTGATTACAATAGTGGTGAATCACTTATTGAGCAGAATGGCTCAGCAGTATAAAGTCCTTGTAGACACAATAATGATGCCTATAATGCAAAAACAAATATTTGGATAAAACCAGTCCTATAGCGCAATTATTGTTTGCTTTGTGAAAAATTCTAAATTGAGATACTCCATACTGATATTAGATTTACTGGGGATAATACATCGCGATTTTTATTATTTCTTTGTTCACCTATTAGGACGTTACTAGCACATATGATGCAGTAAAATTGTATCGATTGGATTCGGTTGGATCCCTGAACATGTGGAAGACCCTAGTTAGATTTAGTCCACATAAGCATATAACACAAGCGGTATGTATCTCAATTTAGAATTTTTCACAAAGCAAACAATAATTGCGCTATAGGACTGGTTTTATCCAAATATTTGTTTTTGCATTATAGGCATCATTATTGTGTCTACAAGGACTTTATACTGCTGAGCCATTCTGCTCAATAAGTGATTCACCACTATTGTAATCACGATAAGGTGTTTTTTTTTAAATACATTTTTTTTATAAGTTTTTATGGAGGCTCCATGCTTGTCTGGCACCCCAAGGACGTATTGGTTGAGTATGCGCATCACTTAGTGTGCCTTACGGTATCTGTGACATATACTTCATTTACTATGTATTTGGCTGTCTCTTTACTACCAGCTGGATCGGGCCGCTTGTCAAGGACAAACACTGTGGTGAGTTTTTTTTTATCTCCTCATCATTGAGTTTTCCCGGTTCAGCGGCAGTTTAAGCCGTCAAATAGTTTGTTTTAATCTTGGCACGCGCATTTTACCTCAGTTTTTTTTGCCGCGCCGATCTCCTCGATGGAATCCTACTGTGACGACACGCATCAGCATTCTTTGACTCGCGTAGCCATACGCGTCATCCCTGTTGCTAGGCAGCTTTGTGAGCTGCTCTTCGACGCTTTATAACCAGTAAGCGCTGGTAGCCACTCGGCCGCCATTGGTGTTTTAAGTGCTAACTATTGGTGCAGATGACAGGCTTGGTCGCGCCTGTGTTTCTTTCCAGGCGGTGAAGGAAATTACACTACACAACGGTGCCGACGAATGGCACAGTCACGTGCTTGGGGAATCCATTGCGGTGAAATGGAAAGTAGAAGATCTGCTTGTTCATGTCTCTTGTGTCTCCCATTTCCAGTGACTTGCACTCTTCAATCATCAAGGCAATCGGGAAAAAACAAGTTTCTATGCTCTTTATCTCCGACGTGCTACACTGGATTGCAGTTTCACGTGCATGGTAAAGTTTGGCTGCCATCATTTAAGACACACCACATCCATGGTAAAGCACAACATTGTAAACTTGGACTGCCACCATTTGTGACATTGCTTCCGTTTTTTATTGCTTATTGTGTACTGGGAGGATTTTACAGTAAAGTTTCTTTGTTGTGGCAATGATTACAACTGTTGACTTTGCTCGTCATGTTACCATTTTATTGGTTACACTTCTACTGTCCATGCTTTATCCCTTTCTTTTAGGATTACATTGTGGGATTTGTACAAACTCTTTGCTACTTCCGGACATGCCATACACATTCATGGTTTCATTGTGTATTTCCTATGTGTACTTTCCATTTACTCTCTGTTAGACCTGGCATCCTTGGCGTGGGTCTCCCTTCCATTTTTTCGTAATGCCTCCACTGTTGCCGATATGTTTTTGCTGGACTAGATGCTCAGGGGCACTTTGCCGCTGCTAATCAGTGCCAAAGTGCAAGTGCTCCCTATCGTTAAATGATATATGTATTAGTGACTCCATGATTGGATGATTGGTTTACTTGTCAGTCCCTAGTACAGTGCACTCAGTGTGCCCAGGGCTTGTAAATCCAATGCCGCTGGTGGGCTTGCAGCACTGGTTGTGCCACCCACAGAAGCGGCTTATAAAATGTGTCTCAGGCCTGCCATCGCAGAGCCTGTGTGCAGCCTAGGGCTGCCATGTCGACTTGGTGAGTACACCCACTTACCAGTCCCTAAACCTTCCCTTTACTGCATGTTGGTCACCCCTAAAGTAGGCCCTAGGGCAGGGTGCATTGTAAGTATAAGGTAGGACATGCCCTGGTGTGTGTGGCATGTCCTAATAGTGAATTACAGCCATTTTCGTTTTTCACTATTGCAAGGCTACCTGCTCCCCATAGGCCAGAATGGGCAGACTGACTATTACACTTTATAGTCAGAACTGACCCAGGGAACATGGTAGAAAAAACGAATTTAGTATGCCTGAACTCAGGATGATAAAATACATCTTTTAGTGAAGTTGGTTTTAACATTCTGTGTTTGAAAATACCACTTTTAGAAAGTGGGAATTTTCTTGCCTAACTATCCAAGCCTGCCTCTGCTAGGTTGTGTATTCCTTGTCTGGAGATTGAGTGACAGGGGCTGGGGGTGGCTACAGGAGACAGGGTGAGTCAGCTCAGGGCTGAATAGAAAGATCTGCATCCAGAGTGGAGGGAGGAGTTGCACCTGGGTCTGAATAGGGCTGTGCCTGCCTTCCACAATGCTGGCTCCACCTCCTGCCGGGCGGCTGAGCACTCTGCCCCACATTCTGAAAGGAAAGAAGGAGTCAGAAAAACAAAGTGCTCCAGAACTGACCAGAACTGGTTTTGGACTAGGCAGAGGCCTCTCTGCCTCCAGAGAACAAAGAGAATCAGGGTATAAAAGGGGACCCAGACCCCTAGGAAATTAGATCACTTTTGGGAACAAGAAGAAACCTTTGCTGAGGAGCGGAACCAAGAAGAAACTGAGGAGAGACTATCCCTAAGCTGAAGTGCTGCTTGGGGGATTGGCCTGCAGTGGTTTGCCTGACTGCCAAAGAAAGGAGAAAGGAACTTTTGCTGTGCTGTGACTTTGATCAACTTGTGAAGGATCTCCTAGGGCTTGGAAGAGAGCTTGCCCCCTGACCGAAGTCCCAGGACCACTGGACTTCACCCCTTTGTGAATTGCTGCTGGAAACTCTGTTTCAGTGGCTGCAGAGGTAGGGAGCTGTGACCGACTCTCACGACCGACTCTGTGTCCTGTAAGCACCGCATCGAAGCACCGACTCGCCCTGCAACGCACGGCCCTGGTCTCACCGACTCCGTCAACGAGCCGCTGCCTGCACCGCATCGAGGGACAACGCGTCCTGCAACGCTTCGCTACGCCGAATCGAACTGGTCCGACCGACACGGTCACTGCTGCTGAGTTCGAGTCCTGTGACCGCACCGGAGTTGGGCACCGCTCGCACGCTGCGACGCACCGCCCGACTCGCACCGCTGTCCGGACTGATCGACGCCAGCTCCTGAATCCGGCTCCTTCGCCGCACCGCAACCTGCCAGCACCGCATCGAAGCACCGTCTCGCCCTGCAACGCACGGCCCTGGTCTCACCGACTCCGTCTCAACGACATCAACGAGCCGCTGCCTGCACCGCATCGAGGGACAACGCGTCCTGCAACGCTTCCATTTTGCATCGCGACCGCGACAGAACAGCCATCCGGCTCGCACACCCGTGCCTGCCGCTTCAAGTAAAGGTACTGTGACCGAGGCTGTCTACGCTGTGGTGGCCCGTCTCGACGCGGTCAGCTGGATTTGTTAGACTCTGTTTGTTCTCGACATCGCCGTAGTCGGAGGAGGCTACCGACTCGCACAGAACCTTGAATTAAGCCTTTTTGATCAGAACTAAGTATTCTTAACAGTATTGTGGATTATTTTTGTCGTTTATGGTCTTGTGATAAATCTATATAAAGTATACCTATTTTTATAAATATATAACCTGTGTGGTGTCCATTTGTAGTGTTGTCACTTGATTACTGTATGTGTTCACAAATGCTTTACACACTGCCTCTGAACTAAGCCTGTCTGCTCGTGCCAAGCTACCAAGAGGGTGAGCAGGGGTTATTTCGGGAGTGTACCTACTTTCCCTGACTAGACGCAAGGGTCCCTATTTGGACAAAGGTACCTACCTCTGCCAACTAGAGACCCCCAAATCTAACATTGGTGGTCAGCGGTGAGGATTCTGGACTTGCATTTGTGACTCATGTACAGTGATTGGTGAACACTACTTAGTGAGTGCAGACCAAAACGCAACCACATACTTTTATAGCATTTTTTCTGGGATTTCCTATTTTTGCTAATGCCAAGTTCAGTCACTATGGAGAAACCAGCATCAGTAGCCTCTGTTGAGTGTGATTGGGAAGAAGAGAGGCTAGAATGCTACACCCTCAAGCAGCTCAGGCAATTCTGCAAAAAGTTTAAAGTGTCCATGACCGGACTCTCCAGGAAGGAGGACCTGCAAAAGGCGCTGAGGGCCTGGGTCGAATCAAGGAGTGCCCCTGTGGAGGGGCTGAGAATGCAGAAGGGCAGCTGGAGGGGCTATTGGGTCTAGGGGCTAGAAGACCACCTTCCCCAGTAGGTAGCAGTGTTTCTGCCAGAGGACTGTCTCCAGAGGAGTTGGAGGACAGGAAAGAGAGTAGGATGCACGAAATGGAGCTGACCAAGCTCAAGCTGAATGGGCAGTTAGAATTCGAAATGCAAACTAGGAAATTGGCCCTAGAGGAAAAGAAAATGCAGTTTGAACATGAGAAAGTTTTGAGGAGTTGGAATTGAAGGCCAAGAGCTTAGAGATTACTCCCTCTGGTGGCAGTGTACCGCCTGTGCCTGTTGAAGCTAGGGTGTATATTCCAAAAGATGTGGTTAAGGAATTTTTAAAAATGATGACATTGGGCAGTGGTTCAAAGCCTATGAGGTAGCCATGTCTTCCCACCGGGTCCCTGAGAAGGATTGGGGAGCGGGGTTGTGGGGACGGTTCCTCAGTGAAGGGCGGGATACCTTGTTGGATTTGCCCTCTGAAGTCTATAATTCGTACAGCCACATGAAGGATGCCTTAATGACTAGGTATGGTTTGACCCCTGAGCTTTATAGGCAAAGGTTCAGGAACTGTAGTAAGATTGAAAGCAGTACCTGGGTTGAATATGTGACCTTCTTTTGCAGAGCCTTGGATGGTTGGGTAAAGGGTAGCAAAGCAACTGATTTTCAGGTGCTCTTTGATTTGATTGCCTGGGAGCACTTGTCCGGTAATTGTTTTCCTGAGCTACGCCAGCACCTGATTGATGGTAAGCTGACTAACCCTAGGCAGCTTGCTGAGGAGGCAGACCGCTGGGTGAGTACCCGGGTCCACAAGGGTCACGTGGGAGACTCCGCCAAGGGTGGGCAGGGTCCCCAGCAGAAGAGTGGGGGGACAAGGGTAAACAGAAGGAGTTCCATAAAGGGCCCCAAAGTAGACCCCAAGGGAACCAAGGGAAAGGTTCCCAGCCTCCCCTGAGAAGAAGCTAGTGGCCCTGACAGGCCCCCTGTTCACCAAGGACCACTGGTATGTTACAAGTGTGGCGCCCCTGGCCACAAGGCAAACGATCCTCGTTGCCCTTTGCATGGAAAACCAGCACCCACCAGTGCAGTCCCCGGCAGTTGGCTAGTGTAGCCCTGGGGAGGAGTTGGGTGCCCAAGGTGGGGGGATCCCACAGTGTTTTCCCTTGTCTCATTAGGAGACTCTGAGATGGTCCCTAGGACCCAGCTGCCTGAGAACACTAAGAAATACAGGCAGTGGGTGACCATCAATGGCCATAGGGTGGAGGCTCTGAGAGACACAGGAGCCAGTGTGACAGCTGTCAAGTGTCACCTGGTGTCTAAAGAGCAGGTTATCCCTGATGCATTCTATCCGGTTGTTGCCGCTGACAACACAGAGAGTCACTGCAAGGTGGCTCAGGTTCCCTTTGAGTGGGGGGTCTCGGGTACTCTTCAAGTAGCTGTGAGGCCAGCCATGCCTGTTGACTGTTTGTTAGGGAACGATTTGGAGAGCTCACCTTGGGCTAAGGTGGAGCGGAGTGCGCATTTAGAAATGTTGGGCTTGCCTGATTGGGCATGTGTGACCACCCGGTCAATGGCAGCTAGAGGTGTTCAAGAGGACCTGGAGCCTGAGAGGGAGGCCCAGGTGCCTGCCGGAGAGAGAGGAGGCAGGGGGCGCGGGAAACCGGCCCCCGAAGTTCCCACGGTCCAGGAGGAGGCAGACCCTGAGGGGGCTGCCCTGGAGCCTACAGGGGAACAGGTAGCTGAACTGGGGGACCTACCTGAGCTGACCCATTGGCAGCAAGAAGGAGGACCCTCCAGGGAAGAGTTCTGCAAGGAGCAGAACACATGCCCTTCTCTCGTGGGTCTGAGGCAACAGGCCACAGACCAGGCAGCAGGTGATCAGTCTGGATCACATTGAATTTACTGGGAGAATGGTCTCCTGTATTCAGAGCCTAAGGTTGCTGAGCCTGGGTCAGCCCGTGTGCTGGTGGTACCCCAGCGCTTCAGAGCCTTCCTACTGGGGTTGGCTCATGATGTACCGTTAGCAGGACATCTGGGGCAGGACAAGACCTTTGACAGGCTTGTTACCCATTTCTATTGGCCCCAGATGCGCAGGAGTGCCACCACTCACTGCAGGACATGCCAGACTTGCCAGGCAAGTGGAAAGAGTGGGAGGAAGCACAAGGCCCCTCTCCAGCCATTCCCTGTGGTCAGCACCCCCTTTGAACGGGTGGGTATTGACATTGCGGGGCCACTGGACCCCAAGACAGCCATGGGCAACAGGTTTATCCTGGTCTTGGTGGACCATGCCACCCGGTACCCTGAAGCCATCCCTCTGAGGACAGTGACGGCCCCCGTGGTGGGACGGGCACTGATGGGAATTTTCTCACGTGTGGGATTCCCTCAAGAGGTGGTGTCTGACAGAGGTACCAACTTCGTGTCCAAGTACATGAATTCCCTGTGGCAGGAGTGCGGTGTAACTTACAAGTTCACCACTCCTTATCACCCTCAAGGAAATGGGCTGGTTGAGAGATTCAACCGGACCCTCAAGGGCATGATTATGGGTCTGGAAGAACCCATGAGGCGTAAATGGGACGTCCTCTTACCATGCCTGTTGTTTGCATACCGGGAGGTGCCACAGAAGTCTCTAGGGTTCAGTCCCTTTGAGCTCCTCTATGGACACCCGGTACGAGGACCTCTGAGTTTGGTCAAGGAAGGCTGGGAGCAATCTCCCAGGAAACCTCCCCAGGATGTATACAGTTACATGCTGGCCTTCAGGAACCAGACTAGGCATTTCAGAGAACTTGCTGAGGCAAATCTGGAAGCCAGCCAGGAGGAGATGAAGCGGTGGTACGACCAGAATGCCACTCTGGTAGAGCTTCAGCCTGGTCAGAAAGTGTGGGTCATGGCCCCTGTGGAGCCTTGTGCGCTCCAGGACAGGTGGACTGGCCCTTTTACGGTGGTGGAGCGCAAGAGTCCAGTTACCTATTTGGTGGACTTGCAGTCTCCCAGGAACCCCTTGCGGGTCCTGCATGTGAACCGCCTGAAGCCCCACTTGGAGAGGTCCCAAGTGGGCATGCTCTAGCTACAGATGATGGAATGGAGGAGGAGACCGAGCCTCTTCCTGACCTCCTGTCAGCCCGAGAGGAAGATGGATCAGTGGAGGGAGTAAACCTCTCTACCTCCCTGACACCTGAGCAGCAGGGTGACTGTCGCCAACTGTTGGGACAGTTCCCTGACCTGTTCTCCCTGGTTCCCAGTGTCACTCATTGGTGCGTCCATGATGTGGACACTGGGGACAGTCTTCCTGTGAAGCACAAGGCTTACAGGGTGACTGACAAGGTCAGAGCCTGCATCAAGGAGGAGGTCTCCAAGATGTTTGCGCTAGGGGTGATTGAGTCCTCTAACAGCACTTGGGCCAGCCCAGTGGTCTTGGTTCCAAAGGCTGCCGCGCATGGTGCCACACCAGAACTCCGGTTCTGTGTGGACTACAGGGGACTCAATTCCGTCACCAGGACTGACGCCCACCCCATCCCCAGAGCTGATGAGCTCATAGATCGGTTAGGGGCTGCGCGGTACCTCAGCACGTTTGACTTAACGTCTGGGTACTGGCAGATCGCCTTGACTGATGGGGCAAAAGAGAGGTCAGCATTCTCCACACCAGATGGGCACTACCAGTTCCGGGTGATGCCCTTTGGGATGAAGAATGCCTCTGCCACCTTTCAGAGGTTGGTCAACCAGGTGTTGGTTGGACTGGAGGATTTCAGTGCCGCCTACCTGGATGACATCGCAGTGTTCAGTTCCAGTTGGGAAGAACATCTGCGTCACCTCTGGGAAGTGTTGATGGCGCTGCGGAGAGCAGGCCTCACAATCAAGGCGAGTAAGTGCCAGATTGGGCAGGGTTCTGTGGTGTACTTGGGACACCAGGTTGGGAGCGGCCAGGTGGCGCCCCTCCAACCGAAAATTGATACCATTCTGGCTTGGGAGCCCCCAAGACCCAGACAGAGGTGAGAGCCTTCCTAGGACTCACCGGGTATTACCGGAGATTCGTCAAGGGGTATGGCAGCATTGTTGCCCCCTTGACCGAGCTGACTTCCAAGAAGCAGCCCAGGAAAGTGATTTGGACTGACGCCTGTCAGAAAGCTTTTGACA
The DNA here is from genome assembly GCA_963921515.1 of Calotriton arnoldi. Taxonomy (NCBI): domain Eukaryota; kingdom Metazoa; phylum Chordata; class Amphibia; order Caudata; family Salamandridae; genus Calotriton; species Calotriton arnoldi. Next base: position 168,725 of record CAWUFW010002919.1, read on the forward strand.
CCTTGAAGACTGCCATGTGCACGGCGCCTGTGCTCCAGGCACCCAACTTCTCCAATGAGTTCATTGTTCAGACCGACGCTTCAGAGCATGGTGTAGGGGCTGTTCTATCACAGATCAATGAGGAGGGCCTAGACCAACCTGTAGCCTTCATCAGTAGAAGGTTACTTCCCGGGAACAGAGATGGAGTGCTATCGAGCGTGAGGCATTTGCTGTGGTCTGGGCACTGAAGAAGCTGAGACCATACCTGTTTGGGACTCACTTCCGGGTTCAGACAGACCACAGGCCCCTCAGATGGTTGATGCAGATGAGGGGTGAGAATCCAAAGCTGTTGAGGTGGTCCATTTCCCTACAGGGGATGGACTTTACGGTGGAACACCGCCCTGGTACAGAACACGCCAATGCTGATGGACTGTCCAGATTTTTCCGCCTTAGCGATGAGAACTCCCTAGGGGTAGGATAGTTCTCCCCACATTTCAGCTGGAGGGGACACGTGTTAGACCTGGCATCCTTGGCGTGGGTCTCCCTTCCATTTTTTCGTAATGCCTCCACTATTGCCGATATGTTTTTGCTGGACTAGATGCTCAGGGGCACTTTGCCGCTGCTAATCAGTGCCAAAGTGCAAGTGCTCCCTATCGTTAATTGATATATGTATTAGTGACTCCATGATTGGATGATTGGTTTACTTGTCAGTCCCTAGTACAGTGCACTCAGTGTGCCCAGGGCTTGTAAATCCAATGCCGCTGGTGGGCTTGCAGCACTGGTTGTGCCACCCACAGAAGCGGCTTATAAAATGTGTCTCAGGCCTGCCATCGCAGAGCCTGTGTGCAGCCTAGGGCTGCCATGTCGACTTGGTGAGTACACCCACTTACCAGTCCCTAAACCTTCCCTTTACTGCATGTTGGTCACCCCTAAAGTAGGCCCTAGGGCAGGGTGCATTGTAAGTATAAGGTAGGACATGCCCTGGTGTGTGTGGCATGTCCTAATAGTGAATTACAGCCATTTTCGTTTTTCACTATTGCAAGGCTACCTGCTCCCCATAGGCCAGAATGGGCAGACTGACTATTACACTTTATAGTCAGAACTGACCCAGGGAACATGGTAGAAAAAACGAATTTAGTATGCCTGAACTCAGGATGATAAAATACATCTTTTAGTGAAGTTGGTTTTAACATTCTGTGTTTGAAAATACCACTTTTAGAAAGTGGGTATTTTCTTGCCTAACTATCCAAGCCTGCCTCTGCTAGGTTGTGTATTCCTTGTCTGGAGATTGAGTGACAGGGGCTGGGGGTGGCTACAGGAGACAGGGTGAGTCAGCTCAGGGCTGAATAGAAAGATCTGCATCCAGAGTGGAGGGAGGAGTTGCACCTGGGTCTGAATAGGGCTGTGCCTGCCTTCCACAATGCTGGCTCCACCTCCTGCCGGGCGGCTGAGCACTCTGCCCCACCACATTCTGAAAGGAAAGAAGGAGTCAGAAAAACAAAGTGCTCCAGAACTGACCAGAACTGGTTTTGGACTAGGCAGAGGCCTCTCTGCCTCCAGAGAACAAAGAGAATCAGGGTATAAAAAGGGGACCCAGACCCCTAGGAAATTAGATCACTTTTGGGAACAAGAAGAAACCTTTGCTGAGGAGCGGAACCAAGAAGAAACTGAGGAGAGACTATCCCTAAGCTGAAGTGCTGCTTGGGGGATTGGCCTGCAGTGGTTTGCCTGACTGCCAAAGAAAGGAGAAAGGAATTTTTGCTGTGCTGTGACTTTCATCAACTTGTGAAGGATCTCCAAGGGCTTGGAAGAGAGCTTGCCCCTGACCGAAGTCCCAGGACCACTGGACTTCACCCCCTTTGTGAATTGCTGCTGGAAACTCTGTTTCAGTGGCTGCAGAGGTAGGGAGCTGTGACCGACTCTCACGACCAACTCGGTGTCCTGTAAGCACCGCATCGAAGCACCGTCTCGCCCTGCAACGCACGGCCCTGGTCTCACCGACTCCGTCAACGAGCCGCTGCCTGCACCGCATCGAGGGAAAACGCGTCCTGCAACGCTTCGGTACGCCGAATCGAACTGGTCCGACCGACACGGTCACTGCTGCTGAGTTCGAGTCCTGTGACCGCACCGGAGTTGGGCACCGCTCGCACGCTTTGCGACGCACCGCCCGACTCGCACCGCTGTCCAGACTGATCGACGCCAGCTCCTGAATCCGGCTCCGTCGCCGCACCGCAACCTGCCAGCACCGCATCGAAGCACCGTCTCGCCCTGCAACGCACGGCCCTGGTCTCACCGACTCCGTCTCGACGACATCAACGAGCCGCTGCCTGCACCGCATCGAGGGACAACGCGTCCTGCAACGCTTCCATTTTTGCATCGCGACCGCGACGAACAGCCATCCGGCTCGCACGCCCGTGCCTGCCGCTTCAAGTAAAAGGTACTGTGACCGAGGCTGTCTACGCTGTGGTGGCCCGTCTCGACGCGGTCAGCTGGATTTGTTAGACTCTGTTTGTTCTCGACATCGCCGTAGTCGGAGGAGGCTACCGACTCGCACAGAACCTTGAATTAAGCCTTTTTGATCAGAACTAAGTATTCTTAACAGTATTGTGGATTATTTTTGTCGTTTATGGTCTTGTGATAAATCTATATAAAGTATACCTATTTTTATAAATATATAACCTGTGTGGTGTCCATTTGTAGTGTTGTCACTTGATTACTGTATGTGTTCACAAATGCTTTACACACTGCCTCTGAACTAAGCCTGTCTGCTTGTGCCAAGCTACCAAGAGGGTGAGCAGGGGTTATTTCGGGAGTGTACCTACTTTCCCTGACTAGACGCAAGGGTCCCTATTTGGACAAAGGTACCTACCTCTGCCAACTAGAGACCCCCAAATCTAACACTCTCCCTTTCAGTAGGGATGCCAATGGGTTTCAACCCCATTTGGTTACTTTACATCTGTCTCTATGGGTTATTTCCCCATTTTCTCAGACGTTTGCCTACATGGGCTACTTAGTGTTTCTACCCTCACATAGGGTGTGTCTGTTTGGGGTCAGTCCCATTCACGTCAGCTTACACGTTCTTGGGTGTTCAGTCCTACATGGGTGCTAGTCCCATTTACATAAAGTCTCCACCCTTATTCTTGGGGTAGGTCATGGGTCTTAGTCCCATTTTCTCTTACACTGTTACCCTCACTCTGGGTGTCTCTCACGGGTTATAGTCCCATCTATACATTCCACAGGTTGTGACCTCTACACAGGGGTTGTTCTTACACGTGTTATTGTTTCATGGGTCTTTGTCCCATACATAGTAATCCCTCTCTCCTTTGCCTAGGGGTAGGGGTCGGTCATGGGTTTTTGTCCCATGTCCTCGTACATTCTTACCCTCTCCTAGGGTATCAGTCATGGGTCTCAGTCCCATTTACTGTCATTTTCTTGCAATGACATGCAACGTTATTCTCATATTTATTTTGTTATCATTATGAAAGTGGGGGAGGTTAAATTATACTTGTTTGTATTTTTATTCTTATCCTCTGTTTTCGAACTTGTTCAGTAATCCACGTGATGTTTCATTCTTTTCTCATCCTGGCATCCTGAACTATACACATTGTTGTTATTCTTCCTTTGCCTCTAGTCTTTCCTTTTCTGTAGTGTTTTTCTCTTTCTTCCTTGTTCAAGAGGAGATCATTCCTTCTTTTCTTCGGATGTCTGGGTGTTAGTTTTGTGCTCAGTATGCTTCGTGCCTTGTCTTTCCTTTCTTGCTTGCCTGCCTGGCCAGTGCCTGTGTTTGGGGGCAGTCTTTGGTGCGACTATGTCCTTTCACTTACTTGTTGTTTCTTACGACTTATTACTATTTTCCTTGTTGGAGAGGATGGGTTATTTCTATTTGTGTCTCTCACCCTTTGCTTCCTCTTTGTTTTCCCACACCTATCTCTTCGCTCGTACCTTTCTGTCCTTTTCTTGACTCTACTTCCTTTGTTGCATTTGCATTCCTTTCAGCTCATTCCTTACTGGGTTATTTATGGTTACTTCTCTTTTAGGTATAGGACTATCGCTTCCGTTTTATAAGAAAGGGGGATATGTAGTATCCTACTCATGTTCTTGTTATGCCTTTTATATCCCCTGCTCAGCCAGTGTGTTAGTGTGTGTGCTGCAGAGAATGTTGGAGTGATGATGCGTTTGGAATGTTGGGTGCCTGAGAGGTTGGAAGTGACAGTTGAGAATGGGCTGAGCAGCATGCAGGCTGCTCCTGGTGGGGCTGCTTCACAGGGCTTTACTACCTGCTCTTCTGAACCTGTAACCTACTACAATAAAACATCTTGAACTTCATCCTACCTGCGTGGACCTCATTACTACAGAAAGGCTCTCTATTGCTTTTTGATTTTTACCATTTATTTGCTGATGGAGACAGAGTGGGAAAACTGAAGATGATTATTCACATTTTTCACTAGAGAGGTCATGGCAGAGCAAATGTGTTTAAGGTGCAATGAAACTTCATTTCCGTGATGAGGTGTTCCACTTTGGATGAGAGGGCATTGAGAAAAAGGTGCAGGTGAGAGGGCTCAATGTAACAAAATACTTCCTGATAACAATTAATTTCCTAATTGTGGTGATTAACCATCTTAGTCTTTCATCAGATAGTGTGGGCCATCAGTATAGGATGCTAAATGTGAGACAGAGGTGATGGTTTCTCAAAATTGAAACTGCGTACATCTGTCTGAAGGACTTGCAGAGAGTCAAGGGGGTTCAATGGGGTGTTTACATATTGGATGTTAGCTAAACAATCACTCACAATCAGATGATGCACGGTGAGGGAGAAGTCCTGTCTCCTGATTTATAAGATTTGATGGGTGTGGAGCTTGGTTGAAAGGAGCTCACTTAAGGAAGAAAGTTTGAATAGCTCATCTGAGTTTTTATTTTGGTTGTCAGAGTGTTAGAGGTGGTAGGAAGGTGCACCATTGATTATCCTCTGAAGCATGAGGAGAAGACGACATTACCTTTGGTGTGTGTGGAGCTGGTTGAAGAAGGAGTAGAGCTGGGGTACTACATCTTGGTGAAAATAATTTGGAGAAATATATTTTGTATTTTGTACAGGGAGCATATTAAGCTTAGAGAGAATAAGTGATCTGACATCTGAGGGCAAATATACATGAGGGAAAATAATAGTAGCAAAAGAGGTAATGAGGTTGCAGTGATATCAGCCTGAGTTATATCACCTGACAATTAGTGTGCAGGGTGTACACTGAAGAGAAATGGAGTCTGAGAGGGGAGGGGCATTTGTAGAATGCACGTACTGAATGATTGTATGATAGTGAGGATGGAGAAGAAGTGTAAGTTAATTCAATTTCAATGGAAAGGGTTGATATGACGTTAGTGGGGAAGAAGGAAGGATAAAAGGAGCATCATGAACGGGATGTCAAAGTATTTGGGAATATTATCTAAATTAAGATCTTACCAATATTAAATCAGGAAATCAATATGTTTGCCCTGATGAGCAAGCATGGTGAAATGGAAAGTTTATTAAGGCCTACTCACCATCCCAGTATGGATTTAGCGTGGTTAGTGTCAAATGCACTTCTAGAAAGTGCCCTTTTTGTAATGGTCACATCCCACTTTTTGCTCTAGATTCTGTCTTTATAGATCTGAAAGTGCACTGGGACCTGCTAACCAGGTCCCAGTGCCAGTGCCTTTTCTCTTAAACTGTAACTGGTGAATTGGTACACCCAATTGGCAAGCACTTACCACTTCTCAGAAGTCCATAGTAGAAGGTACCAGTGGGTGGAACCCAGAGCAAAGGTGATAAGAGGGGTCACTAGGACTGTAGCACTATATTTTGCCATGCTGTGTGACATGACAAAAAGTGTGTTTGCAGGCCTGCCATTGCAGCCCTGCATGAGCAGCCTGTCTGTATGTCCCTACATATATATCCCTGCAGTAACCCTGTAAAGTAAGGTTTTACTGTAAGTGACTGGTGGTCCATAGAGTAACATAGGCTGGCTACTGAGGAAACCATTATGGAACAACCGCCAAGACAAGAGTCTGCCCTCCTTTTGGGATGTGCTAGCGCTTCCCCAGAATGGATACAAAGGCCGGGCAGGAAGGAGGTCACACCTCTTGACTCCCTGCAGGGATAGTGACTACAATCATCAAGGAGATGAGCCTCAAAGGCTTTCACCACCCTTGATATATAATTACCTTGTGCCCCACTCAAGGACACAGCCCTTCCTGCCCTGCAGCTCCGGCCAATAAGTACCGGCATTTCAACCTTTTTATACTTGAAAATATCAGGCATTTTTCCCTTGCTATATTTTCTTGTGAAAATCATATTGGATTTTACTTTGTAATGTATCCTTATCGAAATATGTCATCAGTCTGTATAGTAAGAAATATTATTCCTCCAGTCTATTATGCACTCAATAGTGCTGTTGATCTTCTGTGATGCCATAGGTTGACTTGAACATGACAATTGATATCAGAAAGAACACAAGTGTGATGCAGGGCAGTTTAAGGCAATTTCTCAATCCATTACCATAAAATACAATTAAAGAGTCCATCCTGATAACAACATGATGCTATGAGATTACAGAGCTACTCAATGGTGTCTACAAAAACATACAAATTTACTCAGGTCAATACTTTTATAATCCCTCTTCTCATTTTAGAAACTGAAAATGTAATGTGTCTCAACTATGACTATCCCACCTTCTTTTTTAGTCCGCAAAATTTATAATTCCTGTTTTGTATGGCTCTTTTTGGTTTATACTATTATATCCCCATATGTAAGGCATTGCATTTTTACATCAATCTTAACATTGAAACATATATTGAAGACATTATTGGTATGAAATATGTTTGCAAAATAACACCTATGCAAAATCAGTATGAACAAGTAAATGCATGACATTAGATGTGATCTTCCAAGTGAGCAATATTATAAAACCGAAAATTATAACTGTGACTGATGCAATATATCAGCAGGTGTATTGTGATGATGAGTTACTGTATGCTGACATAGAAAGGAGCTTTGTGACTATATTGTCAAGCTATCACTAATAAAAACCACATATGCTGTTGTAAGGAGCATAGCTCAGATGTAGCAAGAAAATATAGCTACATGTTTTTTCAAGAAATGGTTCTTTAACAGCAACTATACATTCCTCAAAAATCAGCCACATAACTCTCTCTTAGTTCAGATTCTTGAGCTGTGCTCTCTGCAGCAACACATGCTTTGTTTGCAGAGAATTAAAAGAAAATGGATGGAAACCTCCTGTCTATGTCTGTGTCCCCTATATGTAACCCTTTGATATGGTGCAAAAAGTTCCGTATAGAAGCACTGCTATATATACTGGCAGTGAATTTAAGTGATAGTCTTAGAAATTAGATTAAGGGACCAAGCTGCACAAATTTAAATAGCGTAAAAGTTAGCAGATCAAGATAATCTATAGCAGAATATAGTGGTATAGTGGTATATTATTTTGACTATTGAATAAGATACAGAGTACCAAAGAGGATGGGTAAATCAGTTAAATTTTTGAAGTCTTTAATGCAACTAATGTCTATTCCCTAAAAATATGAAAGTGGTGAATGATGTTAACATGTCAGAACTCAGTTAATTTCACAATATGTCATCACATAAAAATTTCGTATTTCACTAGATAATGACTATATTGAACATAATTCAACTTGAGTGCATTAATAAATTCACTTTTAGTGACTGTGAACTTTTTCAATTGAGTACTATTTACGGTAGTGTAATGGGATGTTTCAGATTTGTACACACTGCAAAATAATTATTTTCTAGCAGGGCTGAGATGTATAGTTTAGCTTGTTAAAGGAGAGGGTCCGAAGGTAGACATCTTTTTAGTTATGCCCTGAAATGGCAGTGAGAGGGGCCAAATAAAGGGCTATTTTAAAGATTAGATGGGGTGGAATTTTCATTTAAATTGTGTCATTAAGTTATATTGTTTGGAAGGTGAATTGTGAGTCTCTTTGGCTGCATATCTTGATGTAGAAATGTTCAGTCCTAAATGTTCAAATTACATCTTGTCTTTTCTTCAACAGTACCCGTGATTACAATATGTGCTACTTGAATTGCAACATCAATGAATTTGCTTCAACCTGAGCTAAGTTGGAGGTAATTGTCACACCAACATATCTACAAATATGGAATCAGATGCAAGCTCCTAAAATATACAGATCAACAAATTACATAATAGCATTTACTTGGTGATTCAAACAGTAAAGTAGATTCCCATGTACTTCATTATAGATAAAATCCACGACTGAACCTCAATAAACATTTAAAGGGACTTGTAGTCTTTAAGGTATTTGAGGTAGTTTACCCTGTCTAGTAAACTGTCTGATTTCTTTGGTATAAGTATTGCATACAAAAAGCTATACCAAGGGGTTAGTACATTTCATAGAGTATATCTGCCTCTATTCCTGATATAAGAATGAATAACCAAGTATTTGCAAGTAACACCATGAAGAGTATCTCATTTGAAAGGCATGGCTATAGCAACTTTATGAATGTTATTAAAATAAGAAAATTATTTTGTTCTCATATAAATTTACTACCTGAACATATAAAGGCCTTAGCTCAATAATTTGTATGTTGGTAGATCTCAAGTAGCAGAATCTTAACTTGTTGTGCATATAGTTGATTCCCATCCTTTTTATCAAGATATCTGGTTCAGACATAATCTCAAAACATGATCTGAGAAACTCTATGTATAAAAAATCCATTACAAAGAGCACCAAAAAGATGTATATAAGTAAAATGTCGTAATGATAAAACACATCTGTCAAAGAAGGTATGCCTGTCTTGTACTGGACAACAAAATGCAAAGAGCGATTGTTGCACAGAGATAACAGCTCCACAAGAAAGGTTTTTTGTATTTCCTTTAAGCATTATTTTTTACCCTCAATCCCTAAGAGTATTGGTTTTGGGAGTGATAATCAAATCCCTCGTTCTTGGTACACCTTTGCTACTCATAATGAGAGAAGAATAGACCTATGAAAAAAAGATGCATGTAGCTTTGAATTCATAAAATGCTATTGCATTCTAAACTAGAGCCATATCTCCCATTTCCAGGATACCGTTTTCGGAGAAACGACTTGTTAAAAGACAAAGCGAGCAACACATCCCATGTCTCAGGTCAGATGAGGCTGCGGGACTTGACAAGTATGTAGCTAGCAATTTTCTTTGCTAATTTAAAGGAAAGAAAAGGCAAAGTCATAATTTGCAGCAGGTGCAATATTAAACCCTTGAGTAGTAAGCTATTGTTTTCATGCCAGCGGATGTGGCTTGTAGACAGGATATCAACCCTCTTGAAAGTACATTCTAATTAATTATTTCACAGGAGTTCGAGTGCCAGCAAACATAAAAGGCGGTTGCACTGCAAAATAATCATAGATTGAAGAAAAATGGAAATACACGTTCACGTATAAATGTAATTAATATACGGGTATGTCAAACTAATGGACTCCTTTGTACATATCTAATACATTGCTAGTCATTAGACAAACTTAGTCATACTCGAAATTGGCCTTCTTTCTGACATGTGCATAGATAGCAAACTTCATTGTTATTTTCGTGGAAAAAACTACTGAAGTGCTGTTGCATAAATTTGTCTACTGGCCTTCATGGGTGTCAGCTACAGGCAAAACACAGCAGCGGTAAGGCAAACTCATATTCTCAAGTTAAGGAGGATTTATTGCTTTCTATACTAGAAAACCAACAAATTGATTATGCCAAATGTTGAATTGAATACCCTCTAGACAACAGCAATTGCATGCAACAATATCTTTTTTGATTTTGAAATATTGATAGATCTATATAATTCCAACAAGACAAATGCTGTAAGTATTGAAGTTTTGAACAAGTGAAAACATGTTAGTATATTGAGGTACATGGATAGTATACATAATGAAACAAATTGAATGTGTTAATATGTTATTCTTTTACTTATTTTTGATGTAGATCAATATTTCATCATCTGTATGTTTTGAGTCCCCATTTGAAAAAATATATAATTGAAGCTACCCACTTTATTTTCAAGCAATGTATGCAACCTTAAACATTACCTATGAAATCTTGATCAATTTCAATATGCAGGGTAGATACTTAGCAACCTATAAGAAAGATCATATGTACAAACTTAAATGTGATCCACTACTTCATGATTGTGGTCACATGAATACTTATATTATGAAGCACCAACATCATGTAAACAACTGTGATGATAATCTCAAATTCCAAGACCACAAAATTCTCAAACAAACGGTTGTATGTTCTTATGGTCGGAATCCCCAGAATTCATCACATCAAAATATGATACATCCATATAGAGTCCAGAGTTAATAATTGGTATCATATCAGTATCAACAACTTGAAGCAGCACTTTTTGAACGATATATATACTTTGTAGCCATTAATCAAACTCCTGAGTCCTAACACCTATTCAGTATACTCCATCTCACTGTGTTTCACACATAACTTTGAACTATATTTCAGGGTGGTAGTTAAACCTCAGAAAACAAATATACCTGTGCTTCAAAGGTTCATATAACAGATATTCAGTCACTAAAAATGAATGAGCTGACAAAATTGAACAACAAGTACTAATAATACACAGCTTAAGGTATGAAATGAAGTGGTTGAGTGACATTGCTATTTGCATCATATCAAACATAGTTACCTCTGTACGTTTAAGAAGTCAGTGATAAGGCTAGTGTACAGGAAAGAAATTAGGGGACACAAACTTTTGTTTTGATTTTGTATATTATTTGATTCTAGAACGTTGAGCTTCCTAACATCTAGGGTCATGATGTAACCAATGTACTTGTTGGTTAAAAAGTACACAGTGGGAGAGCACAGTTGTAGTGCCATTTTCTTGTTCCCCAGTGTTACCTACATCTTGAATTATTGGCCCAGCCCTTTTTTCTAAGTCACTGATTTATCAAGGAAAATATAATGTTGTCCTAAAGATCTATGGAAATGAATTGACCTATGCACTGACACTGGCCCAATCTCAATCTCAGGAACTTTTAATGTGTTGCCAAGGAATGATTTAGTGGTGGAAACAAGCCCATCTAAGCAAGTCCTAAAATGTTACATTTATTGCGTGAATATAAAAATAGGTTAACATTATATAAATATTTCCCAAATAGAGAGGATTTATGAAATTGAATTCACTCTAGGCTGCATACACAGGCCTGATTCTCAAACTGCACTTTGTAATACATTTTGAAGTGCTGAAAATCATAGTAAAAAATGCAATTCACAAACTATCTGCAGAGATTTCTGAATCTGCACTGCCTATACTTATGTGTGCAGAGTTCTCCACCCTGAATGTGGAGAACTCCACCCATATAAGCATAGGTAGTGCGGTGTCGTAAAACTTCATACACAGTTTATGAATACTGAAAATTAGTACCTTTACTATAAAGTGTAAGTTTATCTTTGAAAATCAGACCCACAGATCATAAAATGTGATTTCACAAGAAATAGTGATTAAAAAAAAACTGCAATACAACCCTCAATTTTTGCCAGACTCGTTCCCTTGACTAATAGTACTAGGTGCATTTTCTCTTTCTCTTTCTCATATCAGTAAACACCCAGCACCTCACCCATTTCTACCAACAGCCTATCACTCAGAGCTTACATAGTTGTTGATCTTTGCTAAGACTATTTATTTAATCTTGGACACCATACCAACCAAGTTCACATGTGAGTTGGACTCACTGTCCACATGGCACATCCGAGTAAAGTGTTTTCATTTGGTGACAAAATGTCTCGTTAGTGCTATCTAAACTCAAATGGAAGTAAATATAAATTACAATAAAAGCGTCAAAACACTGTGAAATCCATACAAATTGCACTAATCAAGTGAAACTAAGTAAGAATTATTATCTAACACTCACAAAGTAAGCTTAAATTGAAGTGAACATGAGGCAGCAAATACTATTTGTCATTCTAAGCAGGAAGGAGAGTGGCACACATTCCATCATAGTAATAAAGTGACATGGAAAGATGAAAAAATCAATTAGTCTAACTTATGCTTGTTTATGTTTGTACACTGTATCACAGTCAATGTCTTTGCTAATAACCAGCATAAAATATTATTTCTCTCACATAATTTACTTCAATTTTGTTCAGTTATATTTCTTGGTAAATTTTCAAGACATTACAACTATAATATTGATTACAATGATTTTGGTGATTTCTACTCAACAATGTACCAGAGAATAAAGCACAAACAAGGCTAAAGCTGGTGCTTTGAATATACACTATCTGTTGCTTTTCTTGATGAAGAAATTGAATTATTGATTGACTCAGTATATTACCACCTAAATGTGTTCCCTCTTGTTTTTACGATGGACTACATTTGACATGAAAGTTTTTGAAAATTGAGTTCCTCAATGTTCAACAAATTATGTTGTTTATAGATAATCATATGAAGTAAAGACATATTAGGCAAATATATAAAAAATAATTATTACTAAGCAAATCCTGAAAACCAATTTGTAACTAATTGTAAACCTTCTCAGCCCCATCCTCCCCCAATTATATGGAACCTTTACTGCTGGGTTGCTATCCGAGATGGCAGCTCAAGACTTTTGTATAAAGCCCACTACTTTTTTCGCCATCTCTACGGCTAGCAGATTTGATGCCCTTTCTTCAATTGATTGACTTAGCAGCTCGATGAACTTTTCCACTGCCCCTGACTCCGGTATCAAGAATTATCTCCCTTTTCAAATTGGAGTCCCCCATAATCCCCCTGCAGGCTGTTTGTTCTCTTTATTGAATTGGAATGTAAGTGGCCTTGAAGGGAAAATTAACAATCCTGACTGGTGAGCATTTATTTGCCAATTTGACATCATTGCCTTGCAGGAGACTTAGTCTACCACTTTCAGTTATGATCAACTGTTAAGCCTGCTCTTCATGGCTGGTGATTGCTTCTTCCCAGGGGAGGGCTGTGGGACGCCTCTTGGTTTGGGTATGTTTTAACTTATGTGTGGACGGTAAATCAATTGATACTGGATCTGCATTTTTCCACATTTTACAGCTCCGTGGCAGGGTTACTCAACATTTGTTTTATTTAATCAACTTTTATAATAACAACTTTGTTAACCTGAAGTGTATACATTTTGCTCTGTTGTTTAATTTTGTCACCAACTTGTCATCACACAAAGGCAGCCCATGTATGCAACCCCTGTACTTGTTTTGTGGTGATTGTAATGCTAAACAGGGAGACCCTTAACAGTGGGATTGGACTTTGTAAAGAGAAGCTCAGATGTAAACGCATGATGAGAGGGGTAGTGAACTGACTAGTTACATAGCAATGTTTGACCTGGTAATTCTAATTGAAGCATTCACTGAGGGTGAGTACCATCTTCCCACTTATAGAGGGCATGGTTGAACTTTCACTAGTGGTAAAGACATGTGTACGAATTGGGGCAATCATAATGCAGTCATTATTATGGGACATTTGCCTGTAAATAGATCTCAACCTCCCCCTGCGATATTACCGGTGTGTCACACCGATGACGGCCTTAGGTTGTCATGGAGAGTTAGAAATCCCTCTGACACCTTAGTGTCACTTTTGAGCCTGGACCAAGGGCTGTCCTATTACAACAGCTTAAGCCTAGCCATTAAACAGCTTCTTTTAAAACCTATCCGGGCCGATGCAGACGTGCCACATTAATTTGGCATGTCGTGTTCGATGGCTAACCATAAATAAAGACGTGTTTTATCCATCACTCCTGGAGTGCAAGCAGATGCTACGGTGGCCTATTAGGCCTACAATTCTGTTCTGAAAAACAGAAAAGAGGCCCTGCATAAAAGGGATTGGAAGTTGCTGGAGTCAGATGCGCTGGGGGGCAATTGCAGTACCTTTTGGGACACAGTCAAGAATACTAGGTCAAAGAATGCTTGTGCCAGCTCTGCGCTCCAGTGCATTGGGTCTCACACTTTTCCTCAATTTAGTACCTAGAAGAGAGTGCAGAGTTAGATGCCCTCCTTAAAATGAATCTGATAAGTCCTACACCACTTATAATATATTTTCCTGAAGTGCAGTTAGCTATATGCCAGTGTACTAGTGGGAAAGCGCCCGCGCTTGAAAAGATCCCAAAAGATCTTCTAAAATGTAACACAGAGCTATGGGGCCCGCTGATCACAAACATCTTTAACAGCTCGCTTAATACTGACATCCAATGTGCCTGGTCTTTATCAACCATTGTGCCTATTTTTAAAAAAGGGGATCGTATGGCTCCTAAGAGTTACAGGCCCCTCTCACTTATAGATGGTACAGTTAAAGTAGTAGGAAGAGGTATCTATAATCGCCTCGTTGAGTGGGCTAAAGAGCATAATATCCTATTCCCTTTTCAGTACGGGTTTCGTAGTGGTTTAGGTATGACTGAGCAGTGCTTAAACTTGAGTTTCATTATAAATAAGTATACTGTGGTTAAGAGCTGCCTTTGTATTTAGGGTTTATAGACCTGTCTACGGCTTTGATTCTGTGAATAGGTCCAAGCTGTGGCTAATGCTAATGGAACTCAGTGTTAAGGTGCCTTTGGTCAATTTTCTGTATTGTATGCATGCTGACCTAAAAGCGAAGGTGTGTATATAAGCCCCAAAGGAGATATGTCATCAGAGATCAGTTTAAAGTGCAGTATGCACCAAGGTTGCTTATTGGTCCTTTTACTTTTTATTATATATATAAATGGTCTCTGCCCTCATTTGACCTCTAGACTTGTTGACACCCCGAGAATTGCTTGTGTTCAGGTGCCTGCACTGCTATACGCAGACGACACAGTCCTAGTGGCTCGTACCCCTAACATTTTATGTATGCTAGTGGATCTCCTCACTTTTTTATGAGTAATCTTGATTTAACCACAAATTATAGCAAGTCACAAATTATGGCAAGTGGACCTGGCAAATGTATTTAAAATACACATACTATCGATGGCCAGCTACTGGTTGGTGTCAAAGAGTTTAGTTACTTGGGCATTATCTTTAACTCCCTAGGTACTTGGCATCCCCAGGTGACTTTGTGCTGGTCTGAGCTTATCAGATCAGTGGAGCCATTTTTCATCTTTCTAGACCCACGCTTGACGGTAACATTTCACCTTTACTGAAAGTCTACAATACCCAATGTATCATGGGGCAGTGTATGGGGAAGGGGTCTTGGGTTATCAAAATGTTTCTTCACTCCAGTTTAAAGAAAATTGTATACCTCCCCAAACAGCTTTGAGTTATATCATTCATGCAGAGTTAAATCATTATTTAATCGAGGGCAGGGTTCACTTAGCCCCTTTGTTACTTTGGATTAGTGTTTGGGCTAACCCTCACGCTAAACTCAGCTGAGACATTATTTTGGACTGTCTCGGCCTGGACAATGGACGCTCAACACCATGGCTGAACTATAATTCAAGTTCTTTAAAGGCCTTGGGGATTTCTTCCCTTTTTTCATCTACCATAAATATAAGAAAAGAAGACAAAATGTGGATTAAACAACTCTACCTGCAGTGTTGTGGAGATAGTAGACTCGCGGTTCAGGCTTCAAAATGTTCAGTGTTATCTTATCATGGGTCACTTGCTTCTCCTGAGTTAGCTTTCTATCTTTCACTTGATTTTATGCATTGGGAGAGATCTCTGCTTTTTTCCTTTAGATCTAGTACTTTATGGCGGCTACTGTGCTTTATCGAAGTTATCCGGTGTGTAGTCACGCACCAGCGACAAGTTGCACAGCCATTTAACATGAGTCACAAAAGTTAAGAAACAAGAATCCAATGTTCATCAAAGTAATCCATACTTATTCCATGTTTTTCAGTACTTTTCAAAACAGAAGCTGCATGATTCCAACCTTAAAATGCCAAAGAAATGCCCATACAGGCGTTTATCCTGTAGCAGTACAGAATTCACTGTACATCCTGGGTAAGCATGCTGTTATACGACCAAATGCATTTCAGGCCTAAAGCCCTTCTTCAGGGGTAACTGAAATATAAGAAAAGCCAATAATTTGTTTTAAATAATCTCATAAAACATTACTCTAAGTGAACCAACATGCAATCCATGTAACGGATGTATAACAACCGTCATGCACTATATCTGATTGTATCGAAATACTATGTGCTCAATAAGAGAAAATATACGTGCTTTCATAAAAAATAAATAAACTAGATGTAAATAAATAAACAAACCATGCCCCATGCTGAACTAAACAATGTGCAGAAATCATAAACCTAGCAGTAAACTCATGATGCCACTGATGTGAGATCTATCTTCAGTGTTTCAATGGTGTAACCAGCAGCATGGTTGTTTCATGTGGCTTCCCTAAAATCAACGAAGTTGTGCACCTAGTAAACTGCTCATTTGAAAACCAATTGTGAACACCACAGGTACAACCCATCCAGTTGAATATAACATGTGACTCTGAATGTCAAACCAAAAATAAACGCTGAAAAACCTGCTGGTGGCCACAAATAATTAAATAATTAAAATTGTGATGGAAATAAACAATGCTACAAAAATAAAATACAATTATAAACAACGTTTGTTAAATATTTGCATCCATTATACTTATTGACTCAATTATTTGATGATGTAAAATGACTCTCTTTGATGAAATTCAATATAACCTCATGTTCTCAAGAAGCCTCCGTTTTTAGATGGTATTATGATTATTCAATGCAACTCTGAGTGCAAACAATGGAAGGGACAGTAATTAACAATATCAGGAAAATTATAGACTGCACTCCAGTCTTGCTCAATATAAAAAATGTAGAAAAATTCTCAAAGGCACTGTTTTGCATGCAAGCCAGAAGAGTGCTCTGTCCCAGTAGCATGGGTTAAATATCAAAGCTATCTGGTGCGTCGTCATGCACCAGCGTCAGGTTGCACAGCCTTGCAACATGAGTCACAAAAGTCAAGAAACGAGAATCCAATGTTCATCAAAGTAATCCATATTTATTCCATGTTTTTCAGTAATTTTCAAAACAGAGGCAACGTGATTCCAAGCTTAAAATGCCAAAGAAATGCCCTTCCACTCTTTTATCCTGTAGCACTCCAGAATTCACTGTACATCATGGGTAACCATGCTGTTATACAACGCAATCCATTTCGGGGATACAGTCCTACTTCAGAGCTAACTGAAATATAAGAAAAGCCCATCAAATTTGTAAAGAATCTCATGAAACATTAAACCTCAGTGAACCAACATGCAATCCATGAAGTGAATATGCAAAAGCCATCATGCACTTCACCCAATGGCACCAACATGGATTACTTGGATGAACATTGGATTCTCGTTTCTTGACTTTTGTGACTCATGTTGAATGGAACGTGACGCTGGTGCATGATGGCTACTGTGCTTTGTCAGATCATACACTTTAGTGGGGAGCCCTGTCCTATCCTGTCCTTGTGATGACACCTCAGAGCAGTCTATTTAGCATTATATGTTTTTGTATTTATTTTAACCATGCACGTAAGCACTTTTTAAAACCACGCTAACATCCTTGGTTATTGCAGGTGTAAGGAAGCTCTGTATCACCTGCAATTGTTTATCACCCCGAACATTTGCTTCAGCGCATGTTCTTTTTTTCCTGAAAACTTCCATTAGAGCTAGGAGAACCTTGCAGGGTTAAAATATCTTCCAAGGGATGTGATGGAGTGTATTCCTTATTTCAGATATATCTGCCTTGTGTTGCTTTTAATTATTTATTGTTAAATACATTGAAATCTTAATGAATTTATTTTGATTTTTTGTATATGTCGAATTTTAACAAAGTTGGATTGTTTTTGTGATGTTGTTTCTTTTATGGACCAACCGGCTGCATAAAGATCTTTTGATTGAACTAATTATAGCTTTTTGAGAATATCTACATTTTAATAGAATACTCTGAGGTATTAAGAGTTCATATGTATTATTTCAAGATATAAAACTTTGTTTCCAACGTTTTCAATGAGTGAACAAAAACAGTACTAGCCTCAAGTGCACAGCATGCATAACTTATGTGCCTCCACAGTGAACAAATTATGTCTGTGTCTGCCATATCTCATATTTAGCCATGATTCCTATTATGACAGGTAAAGTGTGATTAAAAAATAATATTATTGCCTCATTTATATTCCATTTGTGCTTTGCAAAATTGTTTTTTCATATCATGCTAATTTAGACTCATGATAGATGAATGTACCTGTTGAATGCACATTACATTAGGGAGTGTTATGTTAAGAAAATATATTATGAAAGGTTAATTAATCCACTTTCGCATGAGTATAACATGAGAGGAATATTTTTTTTCTAATGTCTGGCACTACTCATGTTGTACAATAAACTATGCTTATTATCATGAGCGAATCAAAAAGAAATATATTGAGCACGTGGAACAATGTGGTTCAATGCTTAGCTGTCTAGTAAAGCTAAATTAAAAAGACGATATACTCCCCAACGACAATTTAGCTAGGACGTAATCCAAAGACAACATATATAACCATTTCAACACTGCTATGCTGACATTTAGCTTGAAGCTGTCAGTATACATTAAATCTCATATATCTCTCAAAGTCACTGTTTTCCCTGCGAAAATATTAAGCAGGTGCAAAAGCAAAGCCTCCAAATTGGAAGGAACCGTAGGCTCTGTTAAAGGAGATATAGATAGCATTCCATATATGTGGTGCCATGCTGTGAACAACCCGATTCTGGGGCCCAATAGGAACTAGATCCATGTCTGTAACTCTGTAAAATGTCATTGTGGAGGTATTCTCCTGTATTCTTAAAATATCCTAATTGGTATTACCCATTAAGTTCCGAAACAAATATCTCAAAAGCTCCTTTCTGAAGGCATCCAAAGTCTGATTAGGAGTGTTTGTATTGTAATGACAATTAATTCAGAATGGGGTTTATGTATTATATATACACTTACCATGTGGCTCTGGTATGAATGTATGCACTATAATTTATACTTGTATTAATGTTGATTATTTTTTTTATTTTCAGAAGCAGAAGGGGACACTTCTCCGTGTTACTGTCTTCGAATGTATATATTACCTACTGGCAGTCGCCAGTAGGTAGTTATAGTTCGGGTCTAGTTTCCATAGGAAAAGCGTTTTTTGATTAGCCAATATCTTTGGCACCAATTGACGAATCTTTGTGAAATTTTCAAACCCAAAACGCGATTTCTCCATGTTAATTTACATAGGAAACTTTAGACAAAGCTACAGCCTGAACTGCTGAACGGAATTACACCAAATTTGGCAAACAGGTAGGTCTTGGTCTAAAAAGCGTGCTTTTTTTTAAATGGTGTAAATCCGTTCAGTAGTTGCTGAGAAATTCAAAAAATAAAAATATCGATATCCGAGCACCGAGGAGGAGTCGCAACTCCTCCCGAGCACGAGCTGACTTTTGATTGGCTGCCAACACTCCAAACCAGAATGTGTTGGCAGCCATCTTGTGACTTGGTAACCGAGTCACAAGAAATCAGTACAAAAAAGGTGAAAAACAAGAAAAGGGTGCAGGGTAGAAACACCCTGACCCCCTAGGCCTGCTCAGGGGGTCCCACAAGGACCCCCAGGGCCCAAAAAAGCATTTTTTTTTTAAAATCAGCCGAATTTGCGCTGGGTGCGCGAATCCGGCCGAGAAAATAAAAAAAAACGAAGCGCGGGCTCCCACGCTTCGTTTTGCCCCCGGGTGGGCCAGGTCCCGGGGGCAATGCCCAATTATGTAGCGGGGGCCCATGGGGGCCCTCACAGCCCCGAAGACTGCCACCTCCCCGGGGCTTCATTCATGATGTGCGGGGGGCACGCGGGCCCCCCCACAGCCCTGGGGACCACCACCTCCCCGGGGCTTATTCATATAAATAAAAATTGTGGGGGGGCCTCCTGCCCCCCCATGCTGCCCCAGGGACCGCCACCTCCCCGGGGATTATTTATATAAATAAAATGCATGGGGGGGCTCCTGCCCCCCCGCACAGCCCCGGGTGCTGCCACCACAGGCATCTCGCTGGAGGCCCCGCCCCCTCCCTGCAGCACTCTGCAAACACGCCCCCTGGCGCGTTCTAAGTTGGGGAATTAAATCCCCTTCAATACTGACGGTCCCTCGGGGCCAACTAGCCCACCAGGTACCTCCAGTAAGTGCCACACAGTTGGATTGCAGAGAGATGGTCCGAGGCCATGCCCCTTTTTACACCACTCTGCAAACGCGCCTCTTGGCGCACTGCTGGTGGGGCCATGAGGTCCTCTTGTGTCCTGAGGACCTCAGGACACAAGTGGACTTCATCCCCCGAGCAGCAGTGCACCAGGAGCCGTGTTTGCAGAGTGGTGTAAAAAGGGGGCGTGGCCTTTGAGCACTCTCAGCAATCCAGCTGTATGGAGCTTGCTGGAGGTAACAGGAGGGCTAGTTGGCCCCCAGGTACCCTCAGGAGGAAAGGGGACTTCATCCCCCAACCAAGAGAGCGCCAGGGAGCGCGTTTGCAGAGTGGTGGGCAAAGGGGGCGTGGCCTGCTATGAGAATTTAGCAATCCTGCTGTGTGGGACTTATTGGAGGTAATAGGAGGGGTAGTTGGCCCCCAAGGACTTCCTTGGGGGCCAACTACCACTCTTGTTACCTCCAGTAAGTCCCACACAGTGGGATTGCTAAAACGTCTTCGGAGGCCATGCCCCCCTTTCTCCACCACTCTGCAAACCCGCCTCCTGGCAGACTACGGGATGGGGGATGAAGTCCAATTTACTCCTGTTGGGACTTTGGGGGCCAAGAAGCCCTTCTGGTAACTCCTGTAACTCCTACTCAGCGGAATTCCTGATCGCTGGTCGGAGGCCCAGCACCCTTTCTCCACCACTCTGCAAACGCGACTACTAGTTAAAGAAGTGTTTGCAATGTAATAGGTTTCACAGTTGCAAGAGTTAGAGCTATTGGCGTTGTTAATGTAAAAGTTTTTTACCAATGTTTTTTGGAGTGGAGTGGATGTACATTGTGTGTTGTGGAATTATGTGGTATGTTGTGCAGTGAAATTATGTGGATAGAAAGTATGTGGTATTTAGTGTATAGGAATTATGTAGAGTGAGATTATGTGTTATGGAGAGTAATTATGTGGTATGGTAGTCTGTGTTGTGGAGTGGTAACCTCAGGTTTAGTCTTCCTCCTTTCCATAGAAGCTCAACTATGAACTCAGTGAGACAAAAAAAGAAGGAATCACTGAGGAGCACTTGTGCACCTAGTTAGAGGTATGAGCAGGGCCACTGGAATTACGTGACTGTTTGGCTGCACCAACTTTCCCACAATTATACATTTTCTGCATTAGCCACATATTTCATCATCTGCTCCCTAATCTGCAGATTTGAACAAAAAAAGCCTTGTTTCTAGCTCAAACGGCTCAAATGTTACCAAAAATGCAGCGATAAGTGTTACAGCATGGTGGAAGGCCCTTTGCAAACCTGGAATGGTCACCTGTTACTTATTGCTAAATGCAGGTGTTAAATTGGTACTAATGGTGTGCAAGCCACTCTTGCTTCCTTCTGCGCCCCTCTTGCCTCTTTCTGCATTACTGTTGCTTATTTCTGCACATTTCTTTCTTTTGCTGCACTTCTCTTACCTCTTTCTGCAAATCTCTTTTACTTTCTGCACCTCTCTTCCCTCTTTCTGCACATCTGTTCCCTCTTTCTGCACCTCATTTGCTTTTTTATGTACCCCTCTTGCCTCTTTCTGCACCCTACTTCCCTCTTTCTGCACCTCTCTTGCCTTTTTCTGTACCCCTCTTACGTCTTTCTGCACCCTTTTTGCCTCTTTCAGCACCTCTGTTACTTCTTTCTGCACTTCTCTTCCTTCTTTCTGCACCTCTATTGCTTCTTTCTGCACCTCACTTGCCTCTTTCAGCACCTCTGTTGCTTTTTTCTGCAGATATCTTGCCTCTTTCTGCATCGCTCTTTTCTGTTTCTGCACCTCTCTTGCCTCTTTCTACACCCCTGTTCCCTCTTTCTGCACCTTTCCTGCCTGTTTCTGCACCTCTCTTACCTCTTTCTGTACCTCTGTTGCCTCTTTCTGCACTTGTCCTGCCTCTTTCTGCACCTCTTTTACCTCTTTCCGCACCTCTGCTGCTTCTTTCTGCACTTCTATTGCCTCTTTCTGCACCTCTCTTGCTTCTTTCTGCACCTAACTTGCCTCTTTCAGCACCTCTGTTGCTTTTTTCTACAGATATCTTGCCCCTTTCTGCACCTCACTTGCCTCTTTCAGCACCTCTGTTGTTTTTTTCTGCAGATCTCTTGCCTCTTTCTGCACCCCTCTTTTCTCTGTCTGCACCTCTCTGCCTCTATCTGCACCCCTGTTCCCTCTTCCTGCACCTTTCCTGTCCTGTTTCTGCACTTCACTTGCTTCTTTCTGCACCTCTCTTGCCTCTTTCGGCACATCTGTTGCTTCTTTCTGAACCCCTCCTGCCTCTTTCTGCACCCCTCTTCCCTATTTGTGCAACTCTCTTACCTCTTTCTACACCTCTCTTCCCTCTTTCTGCACCACTCTTGCCTCTTTCTGTACCTCTGTTGCTTCTTTCTGCACTTTTCTTGCCTCTTTATGCACCCTTCGTGCCTCTTTCAGCACCTCTGTTGCTTCTTTCTGCACTTCTCTTCCTTCTTTCTGCACCCCTCGTGCCTCCTTCTGCACTTCTGCTGCTTCTTTCTGCACTTCTCTTGCCTCTTTCTGCATCCCTCTTGCCTCTTTGAGCACCTCTTTTGCTTCTTCCTGCATTTCTCTCTCCTCTTTCTGCACCCATCTTGCCTCTTTCTGCACCACTGTTGCTTATTTCTGCACTTCTATTGCCTCTTTCTGCACTTCTCCTGCTTCTTTCTGTACCTCACTTGCCTCTTTCACACCTATGTTGCTTTTTTCTGCAGATCTCTTGCCTCTTTCTGCACCTCACTTGCCTCTTTCTGTACCTTTGTTGCCTCTTTCTGCACTCACTTCTCTTGCTCTTTCTGCACCCTTCACGCCTCTTTCAGCATCTCTGCTGCTTTTTTCTGCAGATCTCTTGCCCATTTCTTCACCCCTCTTTTCTCTTTCTGCATCTCTCTTGCCTCTTTCTGCACCCCTGTTCCCTGTTTCTGCACCTTTCCTGCCTGTTTCTGCACTGCTCTTGCTTTTTTCTGCACCTCACTTGCCTCTTTCTGCACTTCTCTTGCTTCTTTCTACACCTCTGTTGCTTCTTTCAGAAATTCTCTTGCCTCTTTCTGCACTTCTCTTCCTTCTTTCTGCACCCCTCCTGCCTCTTTCTGTACCTCTCTTGCCTCTTTGTGCACCCCTCCTACCTTTTTCTGCACCCCTCTTGCCTCTTTTTGCACCTCTGCTGCTTCTTTCAGCAATTCTCTTGCCTTTTTCTGCACTTCTCTTGCTTGTTTCTGCACCTCTCTTGTGTCTTTCTGCACCTCTGTTGCCTCTTTCTGTACTTCACTTGCTTCTTTCTGCACCTCTCTTGCCTCTTTCGGCACCTCTGTTGCTTCTTTCTGAACCCCTCCTGCCTCTTTCTGCACCCCTCTTCCCTATTTGTGCAACTCTCTTGCCTCTTTCTATACCTCTCTTCCCTCTTTCTGCACCACTCTTGCCTCTTTCTGTACCTCTATTGCTTCTTCCTGCACTTCCCTTGCCTCTTTCTGCACCTAACTTGCCTCTTTCAGCACCTCTGTTGCTTTTTTCTGCAGATATCTTGCCCCTTTTTGCACCTCACTTGCCTCTTTCAGCACCTCTGTTGCTTTTTTCTGCAGATCTCTTGCCTCTTTCTGCACCCCTCTTTTCTCTGTCTGCACCTCTCTGCCTCTATCTGCACCCCTGTTCCCTCTTCCTGCACCCTTCCTGCCTGTTTCTGCACTTCACTTGCTTCTTTCTGCACCTCTCTTGCCTCTTTCGGCACATCTGTTGCTTCTTTCTGAACCCCTCCTGCCTCTTTCTGCACCCCTCTTCCCTATTTGTGCAACTCTCTTACCTCTTTCTACACCTCTCTTCCCTCTTTCTGCACCACTCTTGCCTCTTTCTGTACCTCTGTTGCTTCTTTCTGCACTTTTCTTGCCTCTTTATGCACCCTTCGTGCCTCTTTCAGCACCTCTGTTGCTTCTTTCTGCACTTCTCTTCCTTCTTTCTGCACCCCTCGTGCCTCCTTCTGCACCTCTGCTGCTTCTTTCTGCACTTCTCTTGCCTCTTTCTGCATCCCTCTTGCCTCTTTGAGCACCTCTTTTGCTTCTTCCTGCATTTCTCTCTCCTCTTTCTGCACCCCTCTTGCCTCTTTCTGCACCTCTGTTGCTTCTTTCTGCACTTCTATTGCCTCTTTCTGCACTTCTCCTGCTTCTTTCTGTACCTCACTTGCCTCTTTCAGCACCTATGTTGCTTTTTTCTGCAGATCTCTTGCCTCTTTCTGCACCTCACTTGCCTCTTTCTGTACCTCTGTTGCCTCTTTCTGCACTCACTTCTCTTGCTCTTTCTGCACCCTTCACGCCTCTTTCAGCACCTCTGCTGCTTTTTTCTGCAGATCTCTTGCCCATTTCTTCACCCCTCTTTTCTCTTTCTGCACCTCTCTTGCCTCTTTCTGCACCCCTGTTCCCTGTTTCTGCACCTTTCCTGCCTGTTTCTGCACTGCTCTTGCTTTTTTCTGCACCTCACTTGCCTCTTTCTGCACTTCTCTTGCTTCTTTCTACACCTCTGTTGCTTCTTTCAGAAATTCTCTTGCCTCTTTCTGCACTTCTCTTCCTTCTTTCTGCACCCCTCCTGCCTCTTTCTGTACCTCTCTTGCCTCTTTGTGCACCCCTCCTACCTTTTTCTGCACCCCTCTTGCCTCTTTTTGCACCTCTGCTGCTTCTTTCAGCAATTCTCTTGCCTCTTTCTGCACTTCTCTTGCTTGTTTCTGTACCTCTCTTGTGTCTTTCTGCACCTCTGTTGCCTCTTTCTTTACTTCACTTGCTTCTTTCTGCACCTCTCTTGCCTCTTTCGGCACCTCTGTTGCTTCTTTCTGAACCCCTCCTGCCTCTTTCTGCACCCCTCTTCCCTATTTGTGCAACTCTCTTGCCTCTTTCTATACCTCTCTTCCCTCTTTCTGCACCACTCTTGCCTCTTTCTGTACCTCTATTGCTTCTTCCTGCACTTCCCTTGCCTCTTTCTGCACCCTTCGTGCCTCTTTCAGCACCTCTGCTGCTTCTTTCTGCACTCCTCTTCCTTCTTTCTGCACCCCTCGTGCCTCCTTCTGCACCTCTGTTGCTTCTTTCTGCACTTCTCTTGGTTCTTTCTGCACTGCTCTTGCCTCTTTCTGCATCCCTCTTGCCTCTTTGAGCACCTCTTTTGCTTCTTTCTGCACTTCTCTTGCCTCTTTCTGCACCCTTTGTGCCTCTTTCAGCACCTCTGTTGCTTCTTTCTGCACTTCTCTTCCTTCTTTCTGCACCCCTCTTGCCTCTTTCTGCACCTCTGTTGCTTCTTTCTGCACTTATATTGCCTCTTTCTGCACCTCTCTTGTTTCTTTCTGCACCTCACTTGCCTCTTTCAGCACCTCTGTTGCTTTTTTCTGCAGATCTCTTGCCTCTTTCTGCACCTCACTTGCCTCTTTCAGCACCTCTGTTGCTTTTTTCTGCAGATCTCTTGCCTCTTTCTGCACCCCTCTTTTCTCTTTCTGCACCTCTCTTGCCTCTTTCTGCACCCCTGGTTCCTGTTTCTGCACCTTTCCTGCCTGTTTCTGCACCTCTCTAGCCTCTTTCTGTACCTCTGTTGCCTCTTTCTGCACTTCTCTTGCTCTTTCAGCACCCTTCACGCCTCGTTCAGCACAACTGTTGGTTCTTTCTGCACTGCTCTTGCTTTTTTCTGCATCTCACTTGCCTCTTTCTGCACTTCTCTTGCTTCTTTCTATACCTCTGTTGCTTCTTTCAGCAATTCTCTTGCCTCTTTCTGCACTTCTCTTCTGTCTTTCTGCACCCCTCCTGCCTCTTTCTGTACCTCTCTTGCCTCTTTCTGCACCCCTTCTACCTTTTTCTGCACACCTCTTGCCTCCTTTTGCACCTCTGTTGGTTCTTTCTGCACTGCTCTTGCTTCTTTCTGCACCCCACTTGCCTCTTTCTGCACCCCTGTTTCCTGTTTCTGCAATTTTCCTGCCTGTTTATGTACCTCTCTTGCCTCTTTCTGCACCTCTGAGTTAGAGGACGTTTTAATCCCCCTGCCCTATTATGTACTAGGGCCTTACAGGGGAGGTCATGCCAATCACAGGCGTACCCCAACCCATAGTGTACCCTAGTGTATGTAGGTGTTTTCACTGTATTCTAAGGGGTCGATTCCGATTCGGGCCGGAAATTTCCCCGACCGAGCCGGACCCGGAGAGATTTCCGACCGAATCGGACCCGTGCAGTCCGACCGAACGAGTCCGATGCGTCCGTATGTTATCGGACACGAGTCGGTCGGACTCCCATTGAACTCAATGGGAGCCGGTCGTACAACGCGTACGCGGGCTCCCATTGCCTCAATGGGTGCGAGGCGGACAAGGGCGCCCCTACAGCGAGTACGCCGCGAAGCGCTCGCGGCGTACACGCACAGGTAGGGGGACCCATGGGTCCCCCTGTGTGCGCCTCGCACGGGTACGCGTACAGGGGGTCCGACACGGACCCCCAAAGTACGGCTCCGACAGCGAGTTCGAGTCGGACGGCGCGAGTCGGTCGGAGCGGTCGAGGTGCGCATCGTACTTACCCGGCCGGAAAACGTCTCCATTGCGCGGTGCGGATCGGGTCCGACCGAGTCGGTCGGAGCGGTACGGTCCGGGTACGAGTCGGTCGGAGCGGTCGGGTCGCCCGGACGAGTCGGTCGGCGACTCGCATCGTACTCGCTCGGCCGGACCCGCGTACGGTTCGGTCGGGAAACAGGCTTTCGCATGGCTTTTTTCCCGACCGAATGGTGTTGGGTACGCCTCCGACCGAGATCGGAATCGGCCCCTAAGTGTCTTTCAGCATAGCACTGGCTCTGGGCCTGGTCAGTCAGAGTCAGTTACCACCAGTACCAGTCAGCAAAAAGTTGGGGGCACAGGATGACTTTGCAACAAGGCCTCTTTCTGCACCTCTGTTGGTTCTTTCTGCATTTCTCTTGCTTCTTTCTGCGCCTTTCTTCCTCTTTCTTCACATGTCCTACCTCTGTAGGCATAGTTAGAAATGAGCATTAAAAAACCTTTGAAATTCACTGAAAAAAACCATAGGTTTCAGGGACGTTATAGTTAGAAATTAGCATTTAAAGAACCTTTGAAATTCACTGAAAAAACCATAGGTTTTAGAGATGTTATAGTTAAAAATTAGCATTTAAACCTTAGAAATTCACTGAAAAAACCACAGGTTTCAGGGACGTTATAGTTAGTTGGACATTTCACTCATAGAAAACCAGATTAATTCGGCCGTTATAGTTTGTTGAGCTAACTATAACTCGCTCCCCCGCAATGCACTGCTGACGACATCACATATTACATCATTCATGACATGATCAGTGACATCACTGATGACATCTCAAATTACATCACCGATGACATCACTGATGACATCATCCATGTGATAATCTGATGTACCTCCTCATACCCTAATATAACCTTTTATACACCCACTCTAAAATACAGACTACCATTTTCGAAACCATAGACACACCAATACCAGTTACTACATACCCACTCACTGATTACTAGGTCTACACAGATGTCCACTCATTCACCCATGCAGTCACTCATACATGCAGTCACTTATCAATACAGCACTATCATTTGCACTCATACACCTATACAGACACTCACACATCGCCACTCATCCATTGAGTTACTCACACACCTAGTCAGTCATGCAAAGAATCAATCACACTCCCATTTACTCACCTATACAGTTATACACACACCACCTCACTTATCCATACAGATACTAACACATACTTACTCTCTTATACAATCACTGATACAAGCGCACACTCATCCATACAGCCACTCTCACAATCACTCACTCTCACATATAGTCATTTATATCCTCCAACACTCACGTATACTGCCTTTCACATATGTAGTTACTCACACATGTACCACTGAGACATCCATTCACTCACCAACACACCCATACACACTCTCACCCACCCATACAGCCCTTCACAGATGCACTCTTGAACCCATACACCCAGTGAATCACCCACTCACACATCTATGCACAGAGTCACACACCCCCCACCCACCCACACAGACACTCAGGCATCCATACAGATAGGCAGACAACCAATCAAAACCTGTATAGACACTCATGTAGCTACTCCCCAACCCATGCAGCCACTTACACACCAACCGACTGACTGATACAGACATTCACACAGTTTAGTCACTAACCCTTGCATTCAGTAAGACACGTTTAATCACTCACATATACAGTCAGTCACGCACCTACTAAATCATCCATTCAGACAGTCATACACCCAATCATTCTTCAATACACCTTGGCCTATATATATATAAAACATATTTAAACTTTACAGAAACACACAGTCACTGGATGATGTCATCAGTTATGTCATTTGAGATGTCATCAGTGATGTCATCAGTGATGTCACTGACCATGTCATGAATGAAGTAATATGTGACGTCATCAGCAGTGCATTGCGGGTGCGCGAGTTATAGTTAGCTCACTTAACTATAACGGCCGAATTTCTCTGGTTTTCTACGAGTGAAATGTCCAACTCACTATAGCGTCCCTGAAACCTGTATTTTTTTCATTCAATATATATATGTATACCTCTTTTCCCTACCTAGGGGCCGATTCCGATCTCGGTCGGAAGCTCTCCAAACGGGATCCGGCCGGAAAAAGTACGAGCCGTACGCGTTTTTTCTGACCAACTCGTACAGCTGTCCGACCGAGCGAGTACGATGCGAATGTACGCGTGTGTTCCGACCGAACGGTTTCCGGATCCGAACCGCTCCGACCGACTCGTACGGAAACGAATCGCACCACGCAATGGAGACGTTATCTGACCGAGCGAGTACGATCTACGCGTGGGACGGCCGGATCGAGTCGGAGCGTCCGGCTCAAAAAAGCTCCCAGAGCCGGACTTGGGGGGTCCGTGCCAGACCCCCCTTCACCCGTAGCCTTACGAGTCGAACACAGGGGGGACCCATGGGTCCCCCCTTATACATGCGTGTACGGTGCGGATGGCACCAACGCGTACCCACTACAGGGGGCCCCCTTGTGCGCAACGTACCCATTGAGTCAATGGGAGCCCATGTACGCGTCGTACGACCGGCTCCCATTGACTTCAATGGGAGTCCGACCGAATCGAGTCCGGCAGCATGCGGCCGCATCGTACTCGCTCGGTCGGACTGCAGGAGTCCGGCTCAGTCGGAAATCTCTCCGGATCCGGCTCGGTCGGAGAGTTTTCCGACCCAGATCGGAATCGGCCCCCAAGTAATTAGTGCTTTGAAATAAAAGGAAAAAAAAACTAACATACAAAGTAGCACTGTCTGTGTATTGCCATTATAATGGCTGCTAATTCATATAGCAATGAGCCATTTCCTCTTCATTCCATTACTAACATTCGAGATTTTGCCACATTTAATAAATACCAAAATTCTCTAGCAGTTTTCCTATTTTTCAGCGTGCTTCTCCCTTATATTGATCTAAATGGGACTACTAAGGTCCTCCTTATACTGTATCGGCTCCCAAAACTGTGTAATGCCTGCTTCTTTCTTCATTGCAGCTTCCTCTCCAATATGCTAGGGAACGATGAGTCAACCCTAATGAGATGACAAATCATATTTGCAACATTCCATAGGTTTCACTCTTCTTGCCCATGCTTTGCTTCCAAAGACATACCAACACAAATGAAAAATTACCAGGTGAAAAGTGCACCAACCTCTTTTACACAATAAGAAACGAACATTTGTAAACAATGCCCTTAAAAGATTGTGCATATCTCTAATTGTTGCAGCTCAGTGCACATACTCATTCAGCTGTGAATCCACCTACACAATATGGAAACTGACAAATCCACCCACATATTGTGAAAACTCCCTCTCATAACTCTGAATGAGCTACATCAAAGTATATAAATGTTTCCAATTGGCTTATTGGGAATATAATAGGGAACATAAGGTATCCAGTCGTTCTCAGTGAGGATAGTACTAAACCTCTTTGACCCACTAAATGAAAACAGTCAGAGCTATACGGTTGAGCATCATAAAATGCCTCTTATTATTATCTTAACAATATTAAAAACATATTTATGAGTTGATGAACTTAAAAAGTGTGCACCCAAGCAACACCTGGATCTTTTTTTGCTTTTCCAGGCAAACCATGTATGAAAAAAATGAGTGAGGAAAATGGTGAACCTATAATAAAGTAGTGCTTACATATAAACAAAGAACTTGGTGTGGAAGGTGGTTCTAGGCTTAGTGGATGATTACGAGTTTGGCGGTCCTCCATCACAGCTGTGCCCACAGGTTGACTGCCAAGTTTGTGGTACACCTGCCCGGCAGATTCTGAGTATGAATCCTGGGCCTGTAGGCGGTGCTGCGGCAGTCTGATGCCGGCAGTCTGTTAATCTCATAGGAGAGCCTTTACAGCAGACCGCCACCATGAGAGTGCCTGCAGCATGTTGTACATGATACACCATGCAGAAACATGGGTGCGATTCCAGGGTGGCACAACATGTGCCCCCCCTGCATGCACCCCAGGCCCAGATTCGGCCCCCTTACCTGCATCTCTGCCATGAAATGGGCGTTGGATATGCAAGTCGGAATATGCTCGGCAGTGCTGCATCGGCATCGCCAGCATATTCAGGACCCTTTCTGCTTCGCCACCACCGTGGGGTCCAGGAGCCCGGCAGGAGTGGCGGTCCAACTGCCACCATCATAATACGGCAGGCAGACTCGGAGTGGTGGTAGCGGTTAGGCCACCACCACGAGTACGGCAGTCCCAGGACCGCCGTACTCGTAATTAGTCCATTAGGGCCTGATTACGATGTGAGTTGGAAAGCTGTCTGACTCTCATCATAGGTTTCACTTTCGAACGCCACATTACAATGCCAGGAGTCAAAAGTGAAACCGTCCGGTCATTGCAGCTGGATTCTGATGGGCTCAAGCAGCATGTTGGCCAGTCGGAGGACCCACCGTAATCCCGGAGGATGACGTTTCTACCGTCAGGATTATGATGTCGGTTTCCAACAGGCTTTCCTTGTTGGGCTTTCTGACATGGAAAGCCTGTTGGAAAGCAACCTTGGGGGGCCCTAGCAGGGCCCTCATTCCTCCACTGTCTCCGGTTCAGGGCAGAGGATGCACTTTAGGTATTCCACTGTTATCAACAGAATCTCCCATTTCTCTATGGCAGCTTAGGCTACAGCCGGTTTACGGCTGCAGCACAAGCTCCCTTAGAGAAATGGGAGTATGCGACCGCACCATGTGCGGTCGCATTGTAATACTGCGGTCAATTCATATTTGATTAACAGAATGACCAATTTTCAAAAAAGGGGACAGGTCCAAGCCCGCCAACTACCGCCCAATAAGCCTGATAGACTGTGCTCAAAAGGTCTTCTGCTGCTCGCTCCTATCCAAAATCCAGACCTGGATGGATGAGAATAACATCCTCTCTCCACTACAGGCGGGCTTCCGGCGGAAGACCAGCACTATCGACCAGGCCTTTCGTCTTGTCATGCTGCATTGGAAGGTGGTTGTGCTGGGCAAAGGCAGTTTAAATCTTGCCTTTATAGACCTTAAAACAGCTTTCGACCTAGTCCCCAGGGACCTACTTTGGCAGGTCCTTATGAATATGGGACTGCCTCTGGGAATCCTAGAACCATTGGTCAGGCTACACAATGATAACTTTGCTCGTGTGAGGTGGGGAAACCAGGGGCAACTCTCTGATCCGATTAAGATCCGGCGGGGGGTACGCCAGGGGTGTGTCCTGGCCCCAAACCTCTTTTCCCTTTATGTTAACCAAATTGCCGACTTGTTATGCTCAATCCCGGCTGATGCCCCTACCTTGGCGAACCAGAGAATAGCAACTTTGCTGTTCGCCGACGATACCCTTTTGGTATCTAAAACTCCTATGGGTCTCCAAAAGCTCCTGGATCAATTTAAGGCTTTTTGTGATACGAGGGGTTTGGTCATCAACACTACTGAAACCAAGTTGATGATGTTGAACCCCCGTAAAACTTTTAAACGAAACTTGGTCTTGGATAATGCTCCATTGGAAAGGGTTAGCTCTTTTGAGTACCTGGGTATAAAGCTGTCTGATGGTATGAATTGGAATAAGCATCTAGACAAGGCATCCTTGAAATTTTCACAGCTAACTGGGGCCTTGCGGCGAGAGATTTGTCTATCATACACTAAGCCTGTAGCCCAAGCTCTCAAACTCTATAGCTCTAAGGTAGTGAGCAGTGTGCTCTATGGGGCAGAATTGTGGGGCGTAGCAGACTCAAGCAAGTTAACATCTGTGGAAAATAAGTTCCTTAGAAGCTTGATAGCTCTCCCCCAAGGCACCCCCCTCCTCCCCTTGAAATTGGATTTGGGAGTTAGGTCAATTAATGACCAAGTGAGTTTGCGCCCATTGCTTTTCTGGTACAGACTGGTCTCTACCCCTGATTTGGCCCTATATGCAGCCGCTTTTAATGAAGTCTCTGCGTTAGACAGAAACAGAAAAATTGGGTAGATTAAACAGGGGAATACCATCCGGGCAGCTATTGGTCTACCAAATGAGCTTCCAGGTCCCTGCTCCCGCAGTTAAAGGACCAAATTAAACTTCAATATTGGTCATGGGTAGAGCAGACTAATTATTTGAAAATTTGTCATGGTAGCTTAGCCAATGCTTTTTTAGATATTAAATCTGTTAAATGCTTCGAGAGCTACTTTGATATTATCAAGGAGCTTGGGGACAGGAAACTGTATACCCAGTTTAGATACGGCTGTCTACCTATTAATGCTTTCACCAACTCTTGGCAAAATAATAGCAGCCAGCCTAAGGGCTGTTCCTCTTGTTCTAACCTAAACAAAACAGTTGGTCATGTATTCTTTGCATGCCCTGCGTATGCTAGACCAAGAAGGAACTGGTTGGCTCCAGTATGTAGACAGTTGGGGACCCATAATCACCATGAAGCCCTACGCATCTTAAAATCAGATACAAGACCACTCTTTGTATGTGCAATTTCTTGGTCAGTTTTGGGCAATTAGGCGGAGGTTATTGATTTGTCCCACAAGTGTCTTGACCCAAGTGTAGGGAAATCACTATTTGAGGGAGTCCCAACTTTAAGATGATGTTAATAAAATTTGACTGTAAAGCATTTTAATGTGCTATATTATTCTTATTATTAATGGATAGGTGCTAAAGGCCCGCAATGAATAATATTGAGTCCAGGGGCCATACTGATTAATAACTGTGAAAACTGTTAGCTAAACAAATGCATTTGCACTTTACCAATTATTCCATCTAATTTTAATAGAGATATTGAATTATGAGTTATGCTTCTTGTTGATCCCTTTCTCGCTTATAAAATTGTAATTTGGATATCTGACTTTTCAAATTGGGTACATTGAATATTTTTATTAATTTCATCACAAGCACTATTGATAAGGAAGTTTATGCTTGTATCTTTTATGGTATTTTAACCGAAATAAAGATTTTATGAATGGAACAGAATGACCAGCTTCCCCATAACACATTTAATTCTTGGACTCACTTACTATATTACACTGATTTAGATAAAGTAGACATTAGAGATTATTAAAGAAATTGGTAGATATTATTCTCCCACATGCAAAAATAGTGATTGTTACCAATTCCTTTCATGTAAGCATCTTATGTCTCAGGTCAACTTGTGGGAATTGAGGTCCCACTGCGCAATCAACAAATCAAAGTCATCACATAGTTTCAGGTAATGCATGTAACCAACTGGAGTACCTGTCCCTGAGTGATAGACATAATTGAAGAGGTAAAGTATGATGCACGAACCTGAGGGTGAAGGGCTAATTTGAGTTCCATATCAAATAAAAAACACAGAGGCTGCATCAGAAGCAACACATGAATATACATACATTCTGTGCAAGGGCTTTTAAGTCGTAAACATAAGTGGATTGCTGGAAATGGCTGGATTTACATCTGCTAACTGTAAATCAATTTACTCCTCAACAATTTGCATGAAAACTGAATATATTTAGGCTGCAGTAATTCCCACAAAATGGGTGGAAAATGGGCATTGCAAGGCTTGGTTAGCCTTAGGAGTTTGTGGCGGCCCAAAAACATGTGACGTGTGACGTTGTGAGTATTCACAGACTTCTCCCTGACCCTTCCATACCCTGGAAAGGCTGGAAAAAAATCTCTTTCAAGTCCTGGGATGGGGATCATAACACTCCTCAAACTTCGTGGAACCATAGTGGAAAGCCTTGCACCACGTGCCACAATGTTTTCCTCTAGGCAAAACAAAATAGTATATTAAATTGTACATAGGCTCTAACTTCCTCCAATGCACAATGTCAATTTTGTTCAATTCTTCTTTGTGAGAATACCAACATTTGAAATGTCACATGTCTTTCCCAATAGTACAGCTGAAATGCTGCGACCTGCACAGCATTCCATAGCCAATAATGGGAATGTTTGTGAATTCTCAAATTTTGTACCAGTGCGTAAGAGTCTGCTTCTCAGTGTAAATTGTGAATTTTTGTTTTGTGAACCTGGTCCTCTGTGTAGATTTCTTTTTTGTGGGACTTGAAAAAGAAATTCAGGAGAATTCAAGGGAACCTACATCACTCACAGCTCAAATTTCTAAACATTTGCATGTATAAATCATGCAGAATTATCGTTTTATGCAATTTAACTTTTTCTTCACAGAGAAAATACACTTTCCTGTGAATAAATGCATTCGTCCAAACTCCTCATTAAAGATGGCAGTGGTTCTCTTACATTCCCTCTCTGTAAAAGGGTTCACTGATAGAATATCAATGTTAAAAATATCGATGTTCAAAATATCGAAAAAAATATATAGACTACAAAAATATCGACTCCCATACCTACACAGGTAAGTACAAAAATATTGATGTTAAATATAAAGATGTAAAAATATATATTAAATAAAATAATATATATTAAATATATATATATTAATTTTAACAAAATAAATTACATTTAATATACATTTTTACAAAATATTACAAATAAACTTAATTAAAAAAAATAAACACAAACATGATAATTTATACATATATATATATTTACTTTAAAATTATTAATTAACTATTATCTTTAATTTATTATAGAAAAATAAAATAAATAGCTATAAATGATTTAAAATATAAAAAAACATTCTAGAATAAATTAAAACATTAAACTATGAAAAAAACATTTAAACTTAAATTGCCGAATACGATCAGTGCAACAGTAGGAAAAGTGTTGGATAGAGGAGGGGTAAAAATTACTATTCCCACACCAGTGAGTGCAACAGTAGGGAAAGTGTTGGATAGTGGAGGGGTAAAAATTACTATTCCCACTCCAGTAAGAGCAACAGTAGGGAAAGTGTTGGATAGCGGCGGGGTAAAAATTACTATTCCCACTCCACTGAGTGCAATAGTAGGATAAGTGTTGGATAGCAGAGAGGTAAAAATTACTATTCCAACTCCAGTGAGTGCAACAGTAGGGAAAGTGTTGGATAGTGGAGGGGTAAAAATTATTATTCCAACTACAGTGAGTGCAAAAGTAGGGAAAGTGTTGGATAGCGGAGGGGTAAAAATTACTATTCCCACTCCACTGAGTGCAACAGTAGGATAAGTGTTGGATAGCTGAGAGGTAAAATTTCTATTCCTACTCCAGTGAGTGCAAAAGAAGAGAAAGTGCTGAATAGCGGAGGGGTAAAAATTACTATTCCAACTCCAGTGAGTGCAACAGTAGGGAAAGTGTTGGATAGCGGAGGGGCAAAAATTACTATTCCCACTCTAAAGAGTGCTACAGTAGGAAAAATGATGGATAGCTGAGCGGTAAAAATTAGTATTCCCACTCCAGTAAATGTAACAATAGGATAAGTGTTGGATAGCGGAGGGGTAAAAAAATGTATTCCCACTCCAGTGAGTGCAACAGTAGGGAAAGTGTTGGATAGCGGAGGGGTAAAAATTACTATTCCCACTCGAGAAAGTGCAACAGTAGGGAAAGTGTTGGATAGCAGAGAGGTAAAATTTACTATTCCAACTCCAGTGAGTGAAACAGTAGGGAAAGTGCAGGATAGCGGAGAGATAAAAATGACTATTCCCACTCTAGTGAGTGCAACAGTAGGGAAAGTGCTGGATAGCGGAGGTGTAAAAATTAATATTCCAACTCCAGTGAGTGCAACAGTAGGGAAAGTGCTGGATAGCGGAGGGGTAAAAATTACTATTCCCACTCCAGTCAATGCAACAGTAGGGAAAGTGTTGTATAGTCGAGATTTTTTTTTTATTATTAACACTACAACACAGAAAAAATATATATGTTTAAAAATTTAAAAAAATATTAACAATTAATAAACAAAATGTACAAAATAAAAAAATATTAAACATATATAAAGAACACATATTATAATACTAAGTACATATAACAAAAACCTACAAATATTATATAAAATAAAATAATAAATACATTTACAAAACAATAATTTTTTAAACTAGAAAATATTTACAAATTAATTAATTAAAACATAAATGCATTTATTTTATTTCCTACCCTATAACACCACTCCAATAACTAAACACTGCAACATTTTAAATTAAAGGTATTTACAATTCTTAACATAATTAATAATGAATTGCAAAAATATTATTAATAAAAAAAATATATACTAATGACTACACACACTTTAACACTGTAACATCCACAAAACACACTTAACTTAAACTATAATATAATAAAACACAATTAAAACGTATTTTAAAATTAAAAACTATTACTATTAACAACTAATAATTAAATAATTAAAATGTATTTAATACTCACTCTTTACCCCTTTAAAAGTAAAAACAACAAACAAAAAAATAAACTATTACCCAAAATAAATATCAAATAATTAACAACTATATATAATTAGTTAAACACAAATTACTTCCCACCCTTTACTCCTATAAAAACCACAACACACACCTAAAATAATTACACAATGACCATAATTAATTACCAATAAATTTATTAAAATTGATTAACAACCAATTATAATTCATCAATTAAAAATAATTTCCTTCCCACCCTTTACACCTACAAACACCATGACACACATCTAAAATTAATTAAACATTTACCAAAATGATTAACCAATTAATAAACAATTAATAATTAATGAATAATAAATTACTTTACACATTTGACATTATAACATTTAAATTGAACAAATATTAATAAATAATATTTAATCAATACATTATTATAATTAAATTACTTCCCACCCTATTCTCCTATAAACCCACAACCGGCTACGGAGCTAAAAACGCAAAATTCAAATAAAAAAATAAATAATACATTTAATATAATTAAATTACTTCCCACCCTATTCCTCTATAAACCCACAACCCGCTATGGAACTAAAAGCGCAAAATTCTAATAAAAAAATTAATAACTACAAAAATTTTAACACATATATTCAAAATACAAACCATTCTTATACAAAAAAACAAACATCACATACATATACAATATATACTAAAATACATAACACTAGTAAAAAACGATATTTTTGCAAACAAATTAAACACTTCAATATATTTTAAATTGATATTATTTACCTTAAGTCGATATTCTTGACCACTATATTCTTGCTGTCGATATTTCTGACCCACGATATTTATGACTCGATATTTGTGCAACTCGATATTTTGTACTCGATATTCTGCCTCTGCACCCTGTAAAAGCACTGATGTAAGCAGGGCCGGATTGGGAACCTGGCCCTGGCAAACTGCTCCGCTGGCTCCCTTGGGGAGGAGGGGGGGTGCGGCTGAGCTGTTTGCTAGGGCTGGTTTTGGCCGATTTTGTTACAGCGGGCCAATATTGCCAGCTCCCGGTAACAAATACGGCCCGCCCAGGGGCCCATAACCGCCCCCCACCCTGGCAGCCCACCGGGGAAATGTCCAGTGCCCGCTATGGCCAATCCGGCCCTGGATGTAAGGGGTGGATGGTTGTTCACCTTGCGTTGCATGGCTCCCACTGTGAAATGCCCCCAGTCCATACTTATGATTTGAATCACAAAGGTTTAAAATCTACCAAACAGGTAGGTTTTCCATCATCTTAAGTACTCCTGACATTCATAAAATACCATACATCTGGATTGTTTGAAAGCATATGTGGAATTACCATCACAAATTATATTCTGGAAAACTTAAGTACCACCCAGGTGCACACAAAAGTTTTGGGTCGTAGGTTGTAGAGATCCACAGTTTGCATTACAAGCAAAATAATCTCATACAAGAAAGATGCCTAAAGCAATACAATAACCGTTGATGGGTGAGTATGTTGTATTTGAATGCATACGCAGAAAGCAGAGAATTTAGAAGTTCTTAAAATTCCGACGTGGTAGAGGCAGGATAACATATTAATACATTTTTAATAGAGTCTTTAAAAGTATAGGGTTATATCATAAAATTGCATATACCCATGAAGAAACTTTTCATCTAAACCCCAAAGAACAGATGCCCAGTAACAGTTTGTGCAACAGTTTAAGATGTTCTAACTATGGAATGGTTTTTGCTGAGGCAACTTAACTACACAATGTAGTTATGGAAGGTTCAGTTATTCAGTTAAAGTTGACGGCTGCACAGTTATGGATGAGCAGTAATGAACTTTGGGCCCAAAGCCTGCTATGTTTAGGCATTTAGGAGTGATAGTTTAGATGATAAGCGATCACTCATAAAGGTCATGTTTAATAACTAATTTGAGGTTCAGAAAAGGCCAATATTTCCCACCAGTACGTGGGCCATGGAGGGGGGCATGATGGCTTTCAGTTAGGATGACACCTAGGAAGAGGGGGGCTTTGAGACGCTTGGGAGCGTAGCAGAAGTGTATTGGATTTAATGTAGGGAGTGTGAGAGTAAATGTCTTAAAATAACCTCATGTCCTATTTAGTAGCTGTAGGTCTTCTATGATTGCTACCATTTTTCCTGTCATAGGAACCCTGAATACTAATTAGTTTACAATGATTTCCTTGAATGTAATCAGGATCCAAAACACAATGGAATCGATTCCGATTCGGGCCGGAAATTTCTCCGACCGAGCCGGACCCGGAGAGATTTCCGACCGAATCGGACCCGTGCAGTCCGACCGAACGAGTACGATGCGTCCGTATGTTATCGGACTCGAGTCGGTCGGACTCCCATTGATGTCAATGGGAGCCGGTCGTACAACGCGTACGCAGGCTCCCATTGACTCAATGGGTGCGAGGCGGACAAGGGCGCCCCTACAGCGGGTACGCGGCGAAGCGACTCGCGCCGTACACGCACAGGTAGGGGGACCCATGGGTCCCCCTGTGTGCGACTCGCGCGGCTACGCGTACAGGGGGTCCGACACGGACCCCCAAAGTACGGCTCCGACAGCTCTTACGAGCCGGAGTGCGCGGCTCGGTCGGACTGCTCGCGGCGCGCATCGTACTTACCCGGCCGGGAAACGTCTCCATTGCGCGGTGCGAGTCGAGTCCGAGCGAGTCGGTCGGAGCGGTTCGAGCCGGGAGCGAGTCGGTCGGAGCGGTCGGGACGCCCGGACGAGTCGGTCGGAGATTTCGCATCGTACTCGCTCGGCCGGACCCGCGTACGGTTCGGTCGGGAAACAGGGCTCCGAATCGGATCCGGTAAAGCCGAATCCGATTCGGAGCCCTACCGGCCGAGATCGGAATCGGCCCCATTGTTTTTATCGAACACACACATTTAGGAAAAATGTACCATTTCACACTTTACGCACTCATAAATTATCTTTGTCAAATGTCCATCTCCCTGTTGAAATTGATGCAAAGAGGGGACAATAGTTTCTTTTTTAGCAATTGTATTTTAATATTCCTTGAATATTCCTGTTCAGATGTTTTGGAGCTAATTCGTGAAGGTATTTATAAATATATGAATCAATACCAAATGAGTTCTATTTCATATAATTATTAATTGCCTTTCAAAAATGTTCCAATAATATTTAAAATATAGCCAGTGACTAGATGCTTTATATTAGCAACAGCACATAGATGCTCATTGAGTATTCTTCAATAAAATGAAATTAGCCAAAAACATCTATGTAAACACAAGGAAATATGGAATACTTATACAAGAGGGGTATATTTTGCTACAAACCATAAACCTTACTTGCATCTTCGATGTGTGCCTTCTCCTGCCTCCTCTAAAACCGCCCCTCCCTAGACCTGCCCACTGCTCCCCGCACTCCCCCATCCCAGGACCTACCTAATAACAGCCAGTGGCACGCTGCTGGCACACTAAAGGCAAGCCCATCTGGGCTCATCTGTGCTTGGACTGCGCCCAGCACCAAGGAACCTGGTCCAAACGAACACCGCCGCTTTGCAGCCTCCAACCTGCATGCACTCAACTGCAGACTTTGCCACATCAGCTGCTTCTGTGCCTCACCTCGCTCCACAGTAGGACCTTTCTGATGCACTCACTCAACACAAAGTTAATTTGTGTAGAGGGGGTACATTTTTTGCATTTATTTATTTATATGTATTACTTTTTATTTTATATTTTCCCCAATATTTTAAGAGTGGAGCACTTATAGATACAATTGGTAGGATTATATTTACACATTGTGATAGTTAAAATAAAATAAACAGAGACCCATAAGCATCTATTGAAATAATGTATATAACTTATCAAACTTCGTGGTAGATGAAATAAATAAAGCAGAGACTATCAATCAATCAATCAAGCGTTTGTTAAGTGCTCTACTCACCCGTAGGGGTCTCAAGGTGCTGGGGGGCAGCTTCCGGTCCATCAGGGAGGGGGTCCATCGAAGAGCCAGGTTTTGAGGTGTCTTGCGAAGATGGGAAGCGATGTTGTCTGTCTGAGGTGTAGTGGAAGGGCGTTCCAGACTTTGGCCGCGAGGAAGGAGAAGGAGCGGCCTCCCGATCTGGTTTTCCTGGTGCGTGGGACCACGGCGTAGGAGAGCTGGGCTGATCGTAGGGTCCTTTGGGGTGCGTGGAATTTGAGCCGGTTGTTCAGGTATGCTGGTCTGGTGTTGTGGAGGGCCTTGTGTGCGTGGGTGAGCATCTTGAAAGTGACTCTTGCCTCGATAGGGAGGCAGTGGAGTGTGCGCAGGTGCTGGGAGATGTGGCAGTGTCTTGGCAGGTTGAGGACCAGTCTTGCGGCGGCGTTCTGGATGTTTTGTAGCTTGCGGCTGAGGTTTTTGTTTATTCCGGCGTAGAGTGCGTTGCGGTAGTCGAGTCTGCTGGTGACCAGGGCGTGAGTGACAGTCTTTCTGTGTTCGAGGGGATCCATTTGAAGGTCTTCCGTAGGAGGTGGAGGGTGTGGAAGCAGGAGGACGAGACGGAGTTGATCTAGCGGTCCATTTTGAGCTCGGAGTCCAGTATGATTCCCAGGTTGCGTGCGTGGTCCGTGGGGGTGGGCGGGTCTCCGAGGGCGGGGGGCCATCAGGTGTTGTTCCATGCGGCGGGGTTTGGACCCATGATGAGTACTTCTGTCTTGTTGGTGTTTAGTTGTAGGCAGCTGTTTTTCATCCAATTGGCGACGGCTTCCATACCTTCATGAAAGTTGTGTCTGGCGGTGTTGGGTTCGTTGGATAGGGAGAGGATGAGTTGGGTGTCGTCCACGTATGACACAATGTTGAGTCCGTAGGTTCTGACAATGGGGGCGAGTGGAACCATGTAGACTTTGAAGAGCGTAGGGCTGAGGGAGGACCCCTGAGGGACTCCGCAGGTAGTTGGTGTGGGGTCCGAGAGGAAGGGGGGAGTCTGATCCACTGCGTTCTGCCGGTGAGGAAGGAGCGGATCCAGTCAAGGGATCCAGTCGAGGAGTCTGCGTATTAGGGTGCGGTGGGAGACTGTGTCGAACGCCGCTGAGAGGTCGAGGAGGATGAGGGCTACTGTTTCTCCTTTGTCCAGTAGGGTGCGGATGTCGTCTGTTGCGGTGAGGAGGGCCGTTTCCGTACTGTGGTTTTTCCTGAAGCCGGATTGGGAGGAGTCGAGGATGTTGTTTTCTTCGATGAATGTGGTGAGTTGGCTGTTGATGGCTTTCTCAATGACTTTCACAGGGAAAGGGAGCAGGGAGATGGGTCTGTACTTTTTGAGGTCGGTGGGGTCAGCAAAGGGTTTCTTTAGGAGGGGGTTGACTTTGGCGTGTTTCCAGTTGTCGGGGAACGAGTCAGCTGCCAGGGAGCAGTTGATGGTGTGGCGGAGTTTGGGTGCGATGGTGTTGGCGGCTCTGTTGAAGATGTGGTGGGGGCAGGGGTCTGTGGGCGCCCCGGAGTGGATTGACTTCATTGTCTCCAGTGTGTCTTCGGTGGAGAGGGCTGTCCAGTTGTCGATTGCTGACTTCCGGGTGTCGGGGTGGTAGGTGGGGGCTCCGTGTGTTGGTTGTCTTCGTTGAAATCGTCGTTGATACTCTTGATTTTGTGGTCGAAGAAGATGCTGAGTTTTACGCAGAGGCCTTGTGAGGGAGGAATGTCAGTCGACTCTCTGGGGGGTTGGGCGAACTCCTTGATGATGTTGAAGAGTTCTTTGCTGTTGTGTGCGTGCGTGGAGATCCTGTCTTCGATCACTTTTTTTCTCGTTTTTCTGATGAGTTGGTGATGGGCGTTGGTGGTGGCCCTGAAGTTGTGGTATGCTTCTGTGGATTTGGTGTTCCTCGAGGTCTTTTCGAGGCGGCGGCAAGTGCGTCTGGACTCTCGGAGTTCGGTGGTGAACCATCTGGCTTTCTTGGCGTTGTTGTTGTTATTTTCCTTGAGGGGGGCTATGGTGTTGGTGCTGTCGGTGATCCATCTGTGCAGGGTTCGGGCTGTGGTGTTGGGGTCGTCGTTTTCCACGCTGGTTGGGGTGGAGTTGCTGAGTGAGGAGGTGAGCTGGTCGTCTATGAATCTGGACCAGTTACTTCGTGGGAGCAGGTGCTTGTGTCTGTGGATGGTGGGTGTTTTGAAGGTGAAGTGGACGCATCGGTGGTCAGTCCATGGGAGTTCGGTGGTATGGCTGACGGTGATGGAGTTTCCTGTTGTGAAGAGTGGGTCGAGGGTGTGTCCTGCAGAGTGCGTGGGTTCGGTCATGATTTGGCGGAGTACG
The DNA here is from genome assembly GCA_963921515.1 of Calotriton arnoldi. NCBI lineage: Eukaryota > Metazoa > Chordata > Amphibia > Caudata > Salamandridae > Calotriton > Calotriton arnoldi. The sequence continues at coordinate 211,915 of CAWUFW010002919.1, forward strand.
ATGTTGTGGAGGTTGTCGAGGAGGGATATGGTGTTGGGGTCCAGTTGATTGTCGAGGTGGAAGTTGAGGTCCCCCAGTAGGGTGTAGATGGTGGATGCGATGGCATGCTGGGAGATGATGTCCGTGATGGAGTTGGTGAAGGGTCCGCGGGGTCCAGGGGGTCTGTAGATGAGGGTTCCCCAGAGGGTGGTGGTAGGACTGGCCTGTACCTTGAAGTGCAGGTGTTCCATCAGGTCTGTGGGCTCGTCGGGGAGTGTGCTCAGGTGTAGGGTGGATTTGTGGACGATGGCGATTCCCCCTCCTGGGCAGGTGGGGCGGTCCTTCCCGGAGATCTTGTATCCTTGAGGAATGGCTAATAAGCACATAATCAAATAACTTATATGTAATCTATGCGGTGGCCTACATACATGGTTAGCAGACTTAGAAGAATATCTATATATTTTTAAACCATATAAGTAGTAGTAATATACAACTCCTGTCTCCAGCAGTAATGAACCAGCACTCCAGAGGGCTTTCACTCGTTTTTTTTTATTTTTTCAGTGATGGTAGCTTTTTTTTTGTTTTCACTCGTTTTTAAAAAAAAAATCAGTGATGGCATCCACGCGTTTCGGCCGCTCCAGGCAGCCTTGTTCACAATACAGAGCCCCATTTTCACTTGCTTTAACCACATACAATTTACGATAAAATAAATTGACAAAGACAAAGGACAATCACCATTACAACCCAAGGCAGTACATTAGGTAAATGTGGGCACCATTTTGAAACAGGTTATATTTCACATGATACTCAATCATTTCCAATGCTAGTGCATAGTTTCATCATTAAAATCCATTTGAAACAAACAATTCAAAATTATCTAATGAATTTAAAAACGAAAGATATACAAACAAAAGGGAAAGTTCCCTTTTAAAATATAAAGTGCTTCTTGCTCCTTAGCTGCCTTTTTTTACATATAGAACTCCTATGTGTACCTCAACAGGTCCGCTTTACTTATATAAAGTGCATGTGCTAAATACATTCTTTGGTTTTCAATAGGCTCTGGCCTACCAAATTCAAGGATAAAATAAGTTTCCAGCTTTCGCAATTCTTTTTCTCTGTTGCCACCCCTCCTTTTTCTCGGTATCTCTGCGGTACAGCTATACCGCATCATGGTCGGATAGCTGTGGTGGTTTTTCTAGAAGTGCCTGGCTACAGAGTAACTCCTATCTTGATTTATTATCCCTCTTCTGTGCTGCAGGATTCTTCTATGGGCCGGTAATGTAGTACTCCCTACATATATTTTTTCACAAGGGCATTTTAAAATGTATACAACAAAACTTGACTTATATTTATAGTTTTATTAAAAACTGTTTTCTAAGTGGTGAGGTTCTCCCCATGTTGGCAGGCCTTGCATTTTAGACATTTTCTAAAGCCCTCTCTCCATTGTAACCAGGTTTGGTTAGCCGTATTCTCTTAGTCCTCACTCTTAACAATATGGTCGTTCAAAGATTTTGATTATTGATTATTTCAGGATGTTTCTTCCCCTGAGGGTCTATTATAGGATCTCCTCTAATAAGGTCCAATGCTTCTTTAAAATAGATCTCGCTTCTCTATGTTTGGTATTATAAGTTGTTATAAACCTATGCGTTTTCGTCTCTTCTCTATGTTTTTTCTTTTTTGCAATTTTCGAAGGTTCACATAACACTTTCTCTCTACTTAATTTCTTAGCCTTTTCTGAAGCATTCCGTAAGATTGTAGGGGGGTACCCTCTTTGGATAAATTGACTAGTCATTTCCTTCTCCACTACCTCATAATCTTGCAGGGTACTGCAGGTTCTTCTTGCCCTATAGAACTCACCGAAAGGAATACTTCGAATGAGTGGTGTTAGGTGTGAACTACCAGCATGCAATATTGTGTTTCCTGCTGTAGGTTTCCGGAAGATCATAGTTTCCAATTTGTCTAGTATTCTTACATCCAGAAAATCTATAGAAGTCTTACTGTGGGTCCCCACAAACTTCAGGTTCAGATCATTTCTATTAAGGTCACTGATGAACAAATCTATGCTTGCTTCCATGCCCTGCCACAGCACGAAAACATCATCAATGAACCTTAACCTCTTCGGTGCTCAGGACGGCCCCCGGCCGTCCGACGTCATGGTGGGCGTGTGCTAAGGATGGCCGGGGCCATCCGAATCCCACCCACTTATTAATTCTCCCACACAGCGGTAGAATTCGCGCAGCGCCGAAGGGGTTAACCAAATTTAAACATTTCCTGTTCAATGCTCCAGCATGGGCCTTCCAAGCACCTGCTCCTCCCACCAGCCAAGATCTAAATTTGAATAACTGGGGACGAAGCAGGTGCCAATGGCCGTCCCCTGCTCTTGCTGGAACATTTCATTCCCAAACATAAAAATGGTTTTACTAAGGCACCACTCCACCATTTCAATCATCATCTTATTGTGGTTAACAAATCTCATCGGTTTTGTTCTTAAAAACTTTTCTGTTCCCCTTAATCCATCCACATGTCATATACTGGTATACAGTGTGGCAATATCAAGAGTCAGTAATACCATATTTTGATCCCATCTCACATCATATATATGCTTTTGAAAGTCCGCTGAGTCTCTTATATGGGATGGAAGTGTTTTTCCAATCGGATTTAAAAAGAAATCGATATATTTTGAAACATTTTCAAATAAGCTGTTGCATCATAAAATTATAGGCCTCCCTGGTGGATTATAAATGTTCTTATGAACCTTTGGTATCATATAAAATACTGGGATAATCGGATTTTCCTGTTTCACAAATTTAAATTCATCCCAGCTCAAAAGTTCTTGTTCTCTCCAATCATTCAGTCTTTCAAAAAATTGATCTTTCACTCTTTCATAATCCCATGTCTCAATTCTTTTATAGCATTCTCTATTATTTAGTTGGCTCAATGCTTTGTTCTTATAAAGATCACGTCCCCAAAGGACAACATTTCCTCCCCTGTCTGAGGGTTTCACTAATACTGCTTGTTCTTTTTGGATTTTACTTATAACTCGATGAATTTGCTCCTCCTTAGGGTCTATTCTTCTCTTTTGATTTCCCATATTATAATATAATCTCCGTAAGTCCATTGTCACGTTTTCAGAGAAAATATCTAAGTTGCCCCTCATCATCTGCGGTATAAAACGTGACTGGGGCGGAAGGGAGTATGATCTTCTCTTTCCAGCATCAAGTTCATGACATCAACTCTTGTATTGTCTATTGGAAGCTCATCTATTCCATATCTTTCATCATTATTCTCATTTTGCAGAGACCACATGTCTTCCAGAATTGGTACATCTGACACAGTTAGGCTAGCTTGTTGTGGTTGGGGATTGATTGTTATTGGTGATTGCATGGGTTCAAGGATACCTCTGGTCTTGTGTAGCTTCAGCAGTTTTAATTTTCAAATACATTTATACAAGTCCATCCTACTACTTGTGTAATTGAATTTGTTTTTGTGGCAATAAGAGAGACCTAGTTCCAACACTGATTTGTCCTCCTCGGTTAATTCAATGGAACTCAAATTAATATCTGTATTGTTCTTTGTTACTGTTTCAATTTCTGTCGAGCATTGGAGCGCATTGATCTCTCTATTGTTCCTCCTTGTGCTCCTCAGGTATGCTTGTCCTCCTCTCCTTTGCTTCCTCTTCCACTTCCTCTTGGCCTCCCCCGACCTCTTGCTGTTTGATGATCCGTCCTCTGATCCAGTTGTAAAAAACGAAGCTCATCTGTTACTGTGAGCCTCATACTTGTTACATTCTTTCTTGCAAGATCTTCCTGCTCTACCTCTGAGCCGGTATCTGAACTTATTTCACTCTGTGAGTTTTCCTGGCTTATGGTATTGCCACTTTGGACTTTCTGCCTTCTAACTGTGTCAAAACGTTTTGCAAGCATGTATATGCGCCCATTCTCGTAGTCCAACCGGTCCCGCAAAATCTTGGTTTCTTTTCTGACTTAGATTCGTTTTTTGTATTTCTCCAATCTGTTTTTCAAGTCAGTTTTAAATTTAAGTATTCTCACTTGATCCACTTCCTTATCAAGTATATCATTCAGTTCTTTGATTTTCCCCATAATATAGTTTCTTTCTAATTCAGCATATTTAATCAATATTTTGATCATATTGGTTGAGCTCCCTGCACTGTTTTCCGCCCATTCTCTTAGGAGTACTGGATTTGGATTTTTGTAGGTTGGCGTAATCATAATGCGTAATCCCCTAGGGACTTGACCCATTTGAATATATTGTTTAAGTGATGCCACGTCCCACCAGCGTGAGATTTCCCTTTTCTTGCCGATATCATTACTTATTGTATACCTTGTACCTCCTATTTCTAGGTTTAAGGTGTTTGTTTCCACAAAGAGTTTTTGAGCCTCCTGCTCTCGAGCTGCACACTCGTCATCACTCATTATTTCACTTTTCACCGATGATCTCCCTCGCTGATTAGCAACTCCTTCCCTCTCCTATATTTCTTGGAGAGCTCATTACTCACAGCCCAGCTACCGCCTCCCCAGCGCTTGCCCAGCTTACCGGAGTCTCTTCCGAGTGTTCCATCATTGGCAGGAATCCTCCGATTCCCACCCCGGGAATCCTCTCACTCTGCTCCATTCCTTCACTTCTCAGGCAGCGCGGTCGGGTTGGCGGGGGCACTCCTGTCTTGTGGCTTCTCCATTTATCCAGTGGCAGTTCCTGGCGTGCTTCCCAAATGCCGGTGGTGCTGGTTGTGAGACATCCGCCACACCTCTATGTATTAAAAAACAACAACTCCTATCTCCAGCAGTAATGAACCAGAATTCCAGAGGGCTTTCACTCGTTTTTTTAAAAAAAATCAGTGATGGCATCTATATATATATATATATATATATATATAAATGTATATATATATATATATATTCACTGAAAAAACCATAGGTTTTAGGGACAGTTATAGTTAGTTGGACATTGCACTCGTACAAAACCCGTGAAATTCCCCCGTTATAGTTAGTTCAGCTAACTATAACTCGCGCCCCCGCAATGCACTGCTGATGACGTCACATATTACATCACTCATGACATGGTCAGTGACATCACTGATGACATCACTGATGACATCTCAAATGACATCACTGATGACATCATCCAGTGACTGTGTGTTTCTGTAAAGTTTAAATATTTTTAATATATATAGGGAAAGGTGTATTGAAGAATGAGTGGGTGTATAAGTGTGTGTATGGATGATTTAGTAGGTGCGTGACTAATTCTATAAGTGAGTGATTAAACGTATCTTACTGAATGCATGGGTTAGTGACTAAACTGGGTTAATGTCTGTATCTGTCTGTTGCTGTGTAAGTGGCTGCATGGGTTTGTGAATAGCTACATGAGTGTCTATAAGAGTTATTGATTTGTTGTCTGAGTATCTGTATGGGTGCCTGAGTGTTTGTGTGGATGGGGTGTGTGCGACTGTGCATAGATGTGTGAGTGGGTGATTCACTGGGTGGATGGTTTCAAGAGTGCATCTGTGATAGACTGTATGGGTGGGTAAGAGTGTGTTAGTGAGTGAATGTATGTCCCAGTGGTACATGTGTGAGTAACTACATATGTGAAAGGCAGTATATATGTGTATTGGAGTATATAAATAGCTATAAGCGAGAGTGAGTGATTGTGATAGTGGCTGTATGGATGAGTGTGCGCTTGTATCAGTGATTGTATAAGAGCGTAACAATGTGCTAGTATTTGTATGATTAAGTGAGCTGGTGTGTGTATAACTGTATAGGTGAGTAAATGGCAGTGTGTTTAATTATTTGCATGACTGACTAGGTGTGTGAGTACCTCTATGGATGAGTGGCAGTGTTTGAGTGTCTATATAGGAGTAAGAGTGCATATGATTGTCCTGTACTGAGTGACCATAAGTATGAGTGACTGTACGGGTGAGTGAGTGGATGTGTGTGTGTAGACCTAAGAATCAGTGAGTGGGTATGTAGTTATTGGTGTTGGAGTGTCTATGGTTTTGCGAATGGCAGTCTGTAATTTAGATTGGGTGTATCAAAGGTTATATTAGGGTGTAAGGAGGTGCATCAGATTATCACGTGGATGATGTCATCAGTGATGTCATTTGAGATGTCATCAGTGATGTCACTGACCATGTCATGAGTGATGTAATATGTGACGTCATCAGCAGTGCATTGCGGGGCGCGAGTTATAGTTAGCTGAACTAACTATAACGGGGGAATTTCACGGGTTTTGTACGAGTGCAATGTCCAACTAACTATAACTGTCCCTAAAACCTATGGTTTTTTCAGTGAATTTCAAAGGTTTTTTAAATGCTAATTTCTAACTATAACTTATCTGAAACCTATGGTTTTTTCAGTGAATTTCAAAGGTTTTTTAAATGCTAATTCCTAACTATAACATGTCTGAAACCTACGTTTTTTTCAGTGAATTTCAAAGGTTTTGTAAATGACAATTTTTAAATGTATTAATTGTTATATAAATTTTTTTCATACTGATTTATTACATTTTTAGATTTTTTTTTACATATTTTATTTTTAAATTACATTGTAATTACATTATACATTACATTACAAAAAATACTTTCTCAGAATGAATTACTTTAGTTTAAATACTTTGCACATAGGCAATAGACTTTTAAGTACAGTAGTTACAGTTGTTGCAATGGGCACCACATTTTCAAACACAATGCAACATTCAGCTCAATGTGAATTTCTAGTTAAATGCAATTAGTTACTTTATGTATTACTTTTCTAACCACAGGACTGGATCCTAGATTCAGTCCTGGTACATCTCCTGTAAACAGTTGAGTAAAAGCGTTTTGGTTACAGTCGTGATTTTTAAGGAATATTATTGTATTTTAAAAGTTGACACAGAAACTTTTTCTCATAGAATCACCAATGTTATCCTATGGAAGGAAATTCACTTAGCAGGTAAAAACTGTTATCGTTACTTTTTCTTACTCAGTGTTGGATCCTGGATCCAGCACTGGTCATCTCCTGTAAACAGTTGAAAGAATGCGTTTAAGTCATACAGGCGATTTTTAAGGAATATTTGTAGTTTGTGAAAATCGACACTTTGAAACTTTTCTGCTGAAAACCAGACAATGGATTCCTATGGAAGAAAATATAAGTTACTGGTAAGTACGGTTAAAATTACTTTTCAGGACCAGTACTGGGCTGAAAGATGCAGCACTGAGGTCTCTCCTGATAACAGGTGAGTAAATCGAAATTCGTATTTCGGCTGATTTTAGAGGAATATTTGTATGTTTCAAAAATCAACACTTAGAAACTTTTTCAGCAAAAAGCAGGCAATGATATCCTATGGAAGGAAATTCAAGTTACTGGTAAGTACGGTTAAAATTACTTTTGAGGATCAGTACTGGGCTGAAAGATGCAGCACTGAGGTCTCTCCTGATAACAGGTGAGTAAATCGGAATTCTTATTTCGGCTGATTTTAGAGGAATATTTTAAAGTTCCAAAACTCCACACTTAGAAGAATTTCCAAGTGAAACCAGTCAATGTTAGCCTATGGAAGGAAATTCAAGTTACTGGTAAGTACGGTTAAAATTACTTTTCAGGACCAGTACTGGGCTGAAAGATACAGCACTGAGGTCTCTCCTTATAACAGGTGAGTAAATCGGAATTCGTATTTCGGCTGATTTTAGAGGAATATTTGTATGTTTCAAAAATCAACACTTAGAAACTTTTTCAGCAAAAAGCAGGCAATTATATCCTATGGAAGGAAATTCAAGTTACTGGTAAGTACGGTTAAAATTACTTTTGAGGATCAGTACTGGGCTGAAAGATGCAGCACTGAGGTCTCTCCTGATAACAGGTGAATAAATCGGAATTCGTATTTCGGCTGATTTTAGAGGAATATTTTAAAGTTCCAAAACTCCACACTTAGAAGAATTTCCAAGTGAAACCAGTCAATGTTAGCCTATGGAAGGAAATTCAAGTTACTGGTAAGTACAGTTAAAATTACTTTTCAGGACCAGTACTGGGCTGAAAGATACAGCACTGAGGTCTCTCCTTATAACAGGTGAGTAAATCGGAATTCGTATTTCGGCTGATTTTAGAGGAATATTTGTATGTTTCAAAAATCAACACTTAGAAACTTTTTCAGCAAAAAGCAGGCAATTATATCCTATGGAAGGAAATTCAAGTTACTGGTAAGTACGGTTAAAATTACTTTTGAGGATCAGTACTGGGCTGAAAGATGCAGCACTGAGGTCTCTCCTGATAACAGGGGAGTAAATCGGAATTCGTATTTCGGCTGATTTTAGAGGAATATTTTAAAGTTCCAAAACTCCACACTTAGAAGAATTTCCAAGTGAAACCAGTCAATGTTAGCCTATGGAAGGAAATTCAAGTTACTGGTAAGTACGGTTAAAATTACTTTTCAGGACCAGTACTGGGCTGAAAGATACAGCACTGAGGTCTCTCCTGATAACAGGTGAGTAAATCGGAATTCGTATTTCGGCTGATTTTAGAGGAATATTTTAAAGTTCCAAAACTCCACACTTAGAAGAATTTCCAAGTGAAACCAGTCAATGTTAGCCTATGGAAGGAAATTCAAGTTACTGGTAAGTACGGTTAAAATTACTTTTCAGGATTAGTACTGGGCTGAAAGATGCAGCACTGAGGTCTCTCCTGATAACAGGTGAGTAAATCAGAATTCGTATTTCGGCTGATTTTAGAGGAATATTTGCACAATGGTGAAGGGAGGGGGCGGGGCCTGAGGTGACATCTGTGCAAACGCGCCCCGTGGCGCGTTTTAAGTTGGGGGATTAAGTCCCCTTGAATCATGAGGGTCCCTACGGGCCAACTAGCCCACCAGGAACCTCCAGTATGCGCCAGGGGCTGCGTTGCAGAGACATGTACAGAGGCCACACCCCTTTTACACCTCTCTGCAACGCAGCTCTGTGGCGCTTTCTGGACGTACCTGTTGGGCTAGTTGGCCCCAGGGACCCTCAGGATTGAAGGGGATTTAATTCCCATCTTAAAACGCGCCACGGGGCCTGTTTGCACACATGTCACCTGAAGCCCCGCCCCTCCCTTCACCACTGTGCAAATGCGCCCCGTGGCGCGTTTTAAGTCGGGGATTAACTCCCTTGAATCCTGAGGGTCCCTGGGGTGCAACTAGCCCACCATATACCTCCAAAAAGCGCCACAGAGCTGCGTTGCAGAGAGGTGTAAAAGGGCGTGGCCTCTGTACACCTCTCTGCAAGGCAGCCCCTGGCGCATACTGGAGGTTCCTGGTGGGCTAGTTGGCCCCAGGGCCCCCAGTATTCAAGGGGATTGTTCCCCTCTGCAAACGCGCCCCTGGCGCGTTTGCAGAGTGGTGAAGGAAGGGGGCGGGGTCTGCGGGCCCGATCGTTTTTTTTTTTTTTCCCTGAAGGGGGGCTGTGTGGCCCCCCTTCCTTTTTCCTATTTTTGGGCCCTGGGGTCCCCATCCCCCAGGGCCTTACCCCTTTTTTTAAAAGGGGCATGGCCTCTTTTTTTTTTATTTGGAGGGGGGCTGCGTGGCCCCCCTCCTCAGGCCATTTAAGGCCCCGGGGACCCCATCCCCCGGGGCCGGCCTTGCACTTTTTTTTTTTTTTTTTTAACTTTTTTACCTTTGGGGAGGGGGGCTGCGTGGCCTCTCGTTGGGGACTGTGGGGGGGTCCCCAAACCCCCCACAGTCCCGCCGGCTCCCCGTGTCCTACGGGAGCCGGCATTGCTTTTACACATGCTGCTCCCCATGTGGAAAAGCAATCAGCTTTGGATATTGGAAGAGAGAGCAGTTTGCAGTTTGCCGCGAGGCTCCCGTCCTGTCATTGCAAACAGCAGTGTCCCGGGGGTAGGCACCCCGGAACACTGCAGGAGCCGGCCCTGGGGGGTGGCGGTCCCCAGGGCCACCACAGGCTCCAGGAGGGGGCCGCGCGGCCCCCCTCCTTACATTTTGAAAGCCCCGGGAGGTGGTGGTCCTCGGGGCTTGGGGGTCCAATACGGACCCCCATTGTAATTTTTCTTAGTGCCCCGGGGAGGTGGTGGTCCCCGGGGCATGTGGGGGCTGGAGCCCCCACACAGGTTTTTCAAAAATAAAAAAGAAGCCCCGGGGAGGTGGCGGTCCCCGGGGCTGCGGGAGGGCTCAGAGCCCTCCCGCACCATTATACATAAAGTCCCGGGGGGTGGTGGTCCCCGGGGCTTGGGGGGCCCTTAGAGGCTCCCCACACATAAAATTAACCCCCCCCAGCATGCCCCCGGGACTTGGCCCACCCGGGGGCCAATTAACATCAAAGCGCGGGAGACCGCGCTTCGATTTTTTTTTTTTCGGCAGGATTCGCGCACCCTGAGCGCATCCTGCCAATTTGTTTTTAAAAAAAAAATAATAATTTTTGCCCAGGGGGTCCTTGTGGGACCCCCTGAGCAGACCTAGGGGGTCAGGGTGTTTCTACCCTGCCCCCTTTGTGCGCTTTGCGCACTTGTTTCTGTCCCTCGGTTCTACCGAGGGACAAAATGGCTGCCAACACTTCCTGATTTGGAGTGTTGACAGCCAATTAGCATGCAGCTCGTGATCGGGAGGGTGCGCGAATCCGACGCGGCCATAGATATATCTATCTTTTTACTTTTGATTTTCTCAGCAACTACTGAACGGATTTACACCATTTAACAAAAGGGTTCTTTCTGAACCAAGAACTACCTCTTTGCCAAATTTGGTGTAATTCCGTTCAGCAGTTCGGGCTGTAGCCGTGTCTAAAGTTTCCTATAGAAAATTGCATGGGGAAAACACGTTTTGGGACCCCCCTTTTTTCTCGGGCCCCGCTTGACGAATCCCCCGAGACTTTCAGGGTAGGAGCGGACCGGAGCGCCCCACAAAGTTTGAAAATTTTGCGAAGGTACGTCAACCGGCAAGAGAGTTATTTCAAATAGAATGTCGCGGATTTCCTATGGATAATAGGTTGTAACTATAACTATCTACTGGCGACCGCCAGTAGATAATATATATATATATATATATATATATATATATATATAGCTAAACTCCTGGTTCGCCACATCCACCGACACGGAGAAATCAGGTACGGACCACAACTTGTATTATGAAATATGCAGTGCTTTAATGCAGAAAAGAATCCAACAGCATTCCAGTCAATTCCTGGCCAGTGCCCAGTATGACGCGCTTCGACCGCGTTGCCACGGTCTTGATCACATGACACGCTTGCGGAACCAATGCATTTAAATAGTGATTTGAAAACACACCCTTGGTTGATAAGAATACAGCCACTCCCCTGAGCAATGGAAATGGCTAACAGACTATACATTATAGGGAATCAATAGCTAGGTACAAAAATACAGTGATTGATGTTAAACCCAGCAAGATTCATGGAGGTTGGCAAGTTCCTAATCTTAGTATACAGGCGAAAAGGCATTAAATGTATACAAAATGTATTGAAAAATAAAACCACAATGGATATAATTGTCAAATCTTAAAAAGCCTGTACAAATAGTAGATACGGAAAAATGTCTAAAAACATCTCATAATAAAATAGATGTAAAAAAACCTCTCAATAAATAGATGTAAAAAAGTCCTCAAATACCAATATTGCACGCTCTCCAAAGTGCAAAAGATAAAGTGCTAGTGCAAAAACTGTTCAAAATTCAAGAAATGTGAATAAATAATTACAAATGAAATAAAAAACCGTTAAGCCACATGTAAGCCCAATAATTCACGATAAAGTGCAAGAGCATATTTATCTCTAAATGAGTACCTGGGAAATATATACATTCATGATATAGATTGTAATGCGAATATTCTCATAAGTAAACAACTCATAAAAACAGCAGGATCAAAAATGAACACAGTATTGTATGCTATTAGAGGAAGTTGTGCAGGTCTTCCCCCGTGTTTAGCCCATTGGGCATTCTTGTGTCTAATTGCAGGATGAAGTGAGATTCAAGTTGGCGAAGTTGTTTTTCCCTATTGCCACCCCGAATGGACTTAGCAACAGAACCTATGACAAAGTACCTCAGATCATTGAGGTTATTGTTATGAACCAGTTATATATATATATATATATATATATATATATATATATATATATATATTCCAAAGACAGCATTCCACCTGGGGCCAACCGAACTCACAGTGGGTGCAACCGGAAAGCGGGGGTGGAACCCACTGGTTAAACAACAGCTACAAAAAAAGTTTGGTGCACTCACGGGGTATGTGTAGGCTTTATTTCATCCACAGATGAGTTTCTGGCTTGTTGCCTTCATCAGTGCGGAAAAGCCGTAGATAAAAAAGCACAGTCATTTAAACAGTCCTGCCATCTGATTGGTGAATCCATGGCCAATGGGAGGACTGCAACTTCCCAGAGGCTGGCAGTGGGGCGTCAACATTTCTGATATTATCAATGATATTGCGGGTCTCAATGTTCCATTTCCCACTCCTGTCCGGTGTCCAGTTGAAATGTATGATACTCCCACCACCTTAATAAATCAAATAGCAGCTGAAGTCACTGTGCTTGAAGTTGCCCCTTGCCTGCCGCTGGATGTTGTCACGGACTTTACTGCAAGTATCCTTCATATAGCAAGGCACTCTAGCTTTGAATAAACCACAACCTGAATAGGTTGACAGAGTCCGTCGGCGGCGGTACTGGCAGCCCAAATTTAATTCCAAAGACAGCATTCTACCTGGTGCCAACCGAACTCACAGCGGGTGCACCCAGAAAGTGGGAGTGGAACCCGCTTGTTAAACAACAACTACAAAAAAAGTTTGGTGCACTCACGGGGTATGTGCAGGCTTTATTTCATCCGCAGATGCGTTTCTGGCTTGTTGCCTTCCTCAGTGCAGAAAAGCTGTAGATGAAAAAGCACAGTCATTTAAACAGTCCTGTTATGTTATGTTATGTTATGTTATGTTAAAATTCATTTCTAGAGCGCACGTTCACCAAACGGTTTCTTGGCGCTTAGGACAGAGCGGGAGCCATTACAGACAGTGGGTAAGTCAATTATAGGCGTGGGAGAAGAGCCAGGTTTTAAGTAGTTTCCTGAATTGAGCATAGGAGTCCGCCATACGCAGTCCTGCCATCTGATTGGTGAATCCATGGCCAATGGGAGGACTGCAACTTCCCAGAGGCCGGCAGTGGGGCATCAATATTTCTGATATTATATATATATATATATATATATATATATATATATATATATATATATATATATCAGTGAAACTGGCATAGAGAAAGGCTGCACGGCAGAATCGAGTCTGCCATAGCGTTTCACGGAGCTACCGGCTAAGCTGTACAGATATTCTTGGGCTCATTGAAATCCACAAGGTGATCCACCCGAGCTGTGTCAGACCCATTCTTGGAGTGGAGTGGAGTGTAGGACTTGATACTTTATATATATATATATATATATATATATATATATATATATATATATATATATATATATATATATATATCACGCTCACTCTCCGTCTTTCTCCCCTTCCACTCACGATCGGGTGCTTTGTTGCGCGGTGACGGACACCCCGCAGATCGACACAATCCCCAGCTCACGGCACAACCATAGATGCACCAGCACTCACAGGAACGTTGTCACCCAAATTTTTATTGGGTTCTTTTACACGACCATATATATATAAAGAAACACTTATCTAAATACATACATAGAATCAAAGTTTAGATGTTTACATAGGTAATCACCCATTACTACGGAGGCTTTACTCCGCATACCATTACTTCGCAAGCGTTACAACGCATGCGATGTAACAACGCGTAGCCTTTACCATGCAAGTTGTAACAACGCATGCGTTGTAATGGTTAAACAATGGCGCTAAAGGTACTGACCAGGGTTCTTTCAGCATATCCTCACTGAAAGTCGGGTGTTTCCAGAGTTTATTAGACGCCTCGGTTGGTGTGAGACATTGAGTCGGCAAAAAATAGCTTTATCCTCAAACACGGGCCTCTGCATGTTACTCTTTTTCGTTAAATGTATCTTTCAAACAAGAAGAGATGTGTGCAGTTGTTTCTTAAAATGGAGGCTGTTATGGCAACACGACTCCTCCCAGGAAGCGACGCTGCTAGGCTGACCCGGATGAGCGCACCCAGGAAGGTGCACGATGACAACTGCCTCATTATGGAGGCATCGGAAGGGTGAGAAGGAAGGGGAGCGAGCAGCATCCCAGGCAGGGGGAGGTGACAGGGAGCGGCGGATCAAGGATAGGGAGAGCGGCCCCCGTCGTCATGGAGTGAGGGGGCCATGGGCGCAAAGGAGTCCTGCATAGGGTTCCTCACCTACGAGGAGGACGTCAGGAGAGGTAAGCCGGGGGCGTTGTCCTAGGGGGAGGGTCGTGCAGGGGGTAGTTTTGTAGGTTTTAGGGTAGTGTAGTTGTGTTTGTGTAGTGTAGAGTAGTGTATTTGGGTTTAGGGTAGTGTCAGGGGTCGTGAAGGGTAGTGTTTGGGAGTAGGGACAGGACTGGGGGTAGGGGCAGGGTCGTGCTGGGGGTAGTGTTTTAGGGTTTAGGGTAGTGTTGTGGTGTTAGTGTAGTGTAGGGTAGTGTTTTAAGGTTTAGGGTAGTGTTTCAGTGTAGGGACCGGACTGGGGGTAGGGGCAGGGTCGTGCTGGGGGTAGTGTTCTTGGGTTTAGGGTAGTGATGTGGTGTTTGTGTAGTGTAGGGTAGTGTTTTAGGGTTTAGGGTAGTGTCGGGGGGGTCGTGCAGGGTAGTGTTTCAGTGTAGGGAGCGGACTGGGGGTAGAGGCAGGGTCGTACTGGGGCTAGTGTTTTAGGGTTTAGGGTAGTGATGTGGTGTTTGTGTAGTGTAGGGTAGTATTTTAGGATAATGTCGGGGGGTCGTGCAGGGTAGTGTTTCAGTGTAGGGACCGGACTGGGGGTAGGGGCAGGGTCATGCTGGGGGTAGTGTTTTAGGTTTTAGGGTAGTGATGTGGTGTTTGTGTAGTGTAGGGTAGTGTTTTTGGGTTTAGGGTAGTGTCGGGGAGTCGTGCAGGGTAGTGTTTCAGTGTAGGGAACGGACTGGGGGTAGGGGGAGGGTCGTGCTGGGGCTAGTGTTTTAGGGTTTAGGGTAGTGTTGTGGTGTTTGTGTAGTGTAGGGTAGTGTTTTAGGGTTTAGGGTAGTGTATGGGGTGCGTGCAGGGCAGTGTTTGAGTGTAGGGAGCGGGCTGGGGGAAGGGGGAGGGTCATCCAGGGAAGTGTATTTGTATTTAGTATTTAGTGTAGTGTTGGGGTAAATGTCTGTTTTTATTACTAGGCAAGTTTTTAGTTCGCATACATTAACACTTGCAATGTAAAGGTATGCGAACTAAAAACTTGCGTAGTAACAGTATTTGCTAAGTAAAAACTTCGTAGTAAAAAGCTGCGAAGTAATAGTATGCGAAATAACAAGTCATATTCGTTTACAGACACAGGCATATGGTCTAAATTTGTGTTTTGAGTATGGTGGTCATGTAGGAAAGAGCCAGTTCTTGAGTAGTCTTCTGAAGATAAGATAGTTATATGTGGCTCCTATGTTTGGGGGTAATGAATTCCATATTCTGGCTGTTATAACAGAGAAGGATGTACCATGCATGTGCTTTTTTCTTGTATGCTGGGGCTTTTAGGTGAGGTGCCAATCTGGAATGCAGTTCCTTTGTTGTAAGTATTTGGGGATTTTATTCCTGATGAAAAGTGGTCCTGTTCCATGTATTTCTTTATGGGTGATTCAAAGCAGCTTGAAGGGGGTTCTTCTGACAACCGGTAACCAATGTAGGGCCCTCCAGGCAGGGTAGATGTGGGCTTGTGGCTTTGCATGTAGGATTAGTCTGGCAGCAAAGCTCTGAATTTGTTGTAGTTATTTCATAGTTGAGAAAAATGATCAGTGGCAGAGGCCATTGGCGCAATCAAGTTTAGACAGTACAAGAGAGATAGTAGCTTGGACCTTCTGTGGGATTCCTAGATGTGGGAAGATCTGTTGCAGAGTTTTCATAACAACGAAGCTCGATCTTGCTAACCTATCGACCTGGGCATTCATTGATAGATTGGAGTCCATGGTATTTCCAAGGTTTCTTACTTCCTTTGGGTACTTTAGGAGGTGGTCCCAGGTCATCAGACCTGGTTCAGACTGGGTCATAATTTTTCCAATCGCCACATGTGAGTATTTCATTTTTGGATGCATTCACTGATGAATGTTTCTCAGGCAACTGAAGATTTTTAAGTTTCCAATGCCTCTGGGGCTTTCTAGTTTAAGATTTTTGTTGCGTGTCATTTGCTTAGTTATAGCATGTGAGCTGAACTTAATTGATGATTGCTGTTAACATCTTCATGTAGATGCTGAAACATATTGGAGAGATGATGGAGCCTTGAGGGACACTTACTTTTGTGAAGTATGGTTTGGATGAGAAAGGGGGAGTATGGATGAAATTTGTTCTGTTTTGAAGGTAGGATGTGATCCAGTCGAGAACAGTCCCCTCTGTGCCAGCTTCATAGCGTCTTTGGATTAGAGTTCCATGATTAACTGTGTCTGAAAGCACCTGAAAGGTCCAGGAGAAGTAGTGCAGGAACATTGTTCTGGTGTTTTAATGTTATCCCAGATGGCAAAATCTTGTTTGGAAGTCAGAACAAGTGGAGTTGTCATCAATGAATTGTGGCATCTGGGTGAATGCTGCTCTTTCTATCAGTTTTCCGAGGAAAGGTCCATTTGAAATCAGTCTATAGATGTTTGGGTCATGAGGGTCAAAATTTGTTTTCTTTAATAATGGGAGTCTGTATGCCTTAATTAAGTGTTATGGAAAGATTAAACTTAAAGGACTTTCTCAGCGACCACAACTTTCACCTGGAAACCTCAATGACACCAACACAACTAATATACTCGAGAGCATGGAAATACTCGGGCTCCCCCGACTGGTCATGGACCCCGCACACATTGCTGGACACATTCTGAACCCCATATGAACAGCCAGCAACAGAATCAGGTACAGACATGCCACCGGAATCACCCGGTCCGACCACTTCATTGTCCACTTCCACTTCCACATCACGACCACCTCCACCAGTCTGACTGCCCCGCCCAAAGCCCCCTAAAGGAGCAGGAGCAAAGTAACCGAAGACCTCTGGACCAGCTCCCTCAGTGCCTCGCCTTCTGAGGCCACCACCCACCTCGAAGGGGCAATCAGAAACTTCAACACATGGATCAACAATTGCACCAACATAGTTGCATCCCTCAAACCCACCGAAACCAGCAGATCCTCCAAACATCACAGCTGGTTCACTCCAGAGCTCAAATCCCACAAGTACTCCTGCAAGCATCTTGAAAGGATGTGGTGCTCCAGCAAAACAAACAATGACCACTCTAACTTCGAATTAGCCCTCAAGGAGTACCACCAGAAACTCAAGAAAGCAAGAAAAAACGTCCTGGCCTCCTGCCTGGATGCCAGCTCCAACCACAGCAAAGAATTATTCTGCATCATCAAGGACTTTTCCAACACCACAGAAACAGAGAATAACATCACCTCCTCTACAGCAAAATCGCCACTCTCTATGAAAACCTCGACCCCCAGCCCTCTGTAACCAAACTCAACAGACTCCTCAACACCACAGACTCCCACAAAATCTCACTAAACCCATGGGAACCCCTCTCAGGGAACACAACCGCCACCATCATGGGCTCCATCCACTCAGGAGCTCCCAAGGATCCCTGTCCCCACCTCATGTTGAACCTGGGAAAAAAAAACATCAGCAAAGAACTCACCACCATCATCAACGCATCCATCACCTCAGCCTCCCGTCCCAAATGATGGACCACGTGAAAATCAAACCGCTCCTCATAAAACCCACCCACCCGAAAGACCTAAAAAAATACTGCCATTTCTCCCTATTTTAATTTCCAGCCAAAGTACTCGAGAAATCTACAAACCTCCAACTTACTGCCCACCTGGATAAGAACAACCTTCTGTCTGAATACAGCTCAAATCACAGCACCAAAACTGCCCTGATAGCGGCCACAGATGACATCAGACTTCTCCTAGACAGGGGAGAAACCACTGCCCAGTTCTCCTTGATCTCTCTGCAGCATTCAACACCATATCCTACTTCACCCTCCTGCATGGTCTCCACCACATGAGGATCCAAGGGAAAGCCCTTGAGTGTATTGCGTTCATCCTCTTCCGAGGAACCCAACACTTCCGCCTCACAACATTCACCTCGGGTCTGTAAAACGTCATCTGTGGCGATCCACATGGATCCTCCCTAAGCCTGACCCTATTCAACAACTCTGGCCATATTGGTCATATCCTATGGCATGAACATGATATCCTAACTGGACGATATTCAGCTCATCCTCTCACTCTTCCCAACCCAACTAACACCACGTCTACCTTTCATGGATGCATTACCCGAGTTGCAAGCTGGATGCAAAACTCATGCCTCAAACTCAAGACAGACAAAACAGAAATACTCATCTTTGGAAGCAACAACTCCTTGTGGGATGACTCCTGGTGGCCTACAGAGCATGGTACACCAAAAGAACACACCAGAAACTTCAGACTCATTCTGGACCGCAAGCTCTCGATGAGGAAGCAGATAAACACTGTCTCATCCTTCTGCTTCCTCACCCTGTGTATGCTCAGGAAACTCTTCAACTGGCTCCCCATCAGCACCACTCACACCATCACCCAGGTCCTCATCACCAGCCGCCTGGACTACGCCAACTCCCTTTACATGGGAATCACCTCATAGCTACTAAACTCCAGACCATACAGAACAAAGCAGACAGGTTCATCCTCAACCTCCAGAGAGGGACCCACATCACCCCCCACCCTAAATCTCTGCACTGGTTCCCCATCAGCAAACAATGCTAGTTTAAACTTCTCACCCATGCCTACAACGCCCTACACAAAAGGGGCACCGGCATACCTCAGCCACAGGGTGAACTTCCACCAACCTACTTGTATACATTGCTCTTCATAGCTCTCAGGAAGGACCTAAAGACCTGGCTCTACGACTAATCCATCTCAGCAGCAGCAACCCCTCTCTCCCCTGTGCTTGGATAAAGTCAAATGTGATAAGCAACGCTTTACAAATTCCATTTGATTGATTGATTAATTGACTTTGCATATAAAGATGTCAATAATTTCCCTGCATTATTTTTGCTTGAGAGATCCAAAAAAGGAATCTGTTGATTAATGCAATGAAACCTAAACTGTAAGTTCAGCTGTGTCTGGTTAAGATATTGAATTGAATTGAATTGAATTGAAATGAAACAGGATTTGTAAAGCGCCTGGTTACCCAAGGGCATCCCCGCGCTGTTGCCTGCTGGCACACTGAACTGTAAGCCGTTCATTTAGGGAAGAGTAATGTTTTAATCTGCTTCCGGAAGATGAGGTAGTTAGGTTGGTCACGGATCTGCGGGGGCAGGCTATTCCAGATTTTAGCCACATTATACGAAAAGAGGCGGCCGCCACTTCGTGCTCTCATTATTCTTGGGGTTGACAGTAGATGTTTAGTTTCTGACCTGAGGGCTCTATTTGGACGGTACCGATGGATGAGGGACTGAATAGCCAAGGATCCCTTGCCTGCAAGTGACCTGTGGGCTATGCATAATGCCTTAAACTTAATGCGCTCACGGATGGGGAGCCAGTGTAGAGATGCCAAAGCTGGTTTAGCAGAGGACCGCTTTGGTATGTTCATGAGCATGCGCGCAGCGCAGTTTTGAACAATTTGTAGCTTTCGTATTGAGGAGCCAGGGGCTCCAAGATAGAGGGCATTAGCATAGTCAAGGTGGGACAGGATGAGAGCCCGAACTAGGACTCTTCTTGCAGGGAAAGGGAGTAGTGGGAGCACTTTACGGATTCGTAGGATCCCGTAGCAGCTTGCAGCTACTTTTTGCCCTTGCTCTTTAAAATCAAGGTTCTGGTCTAGCCAGACACCCAGACTTTTGATTTGGTCTTTGGGAGAAGGGTCAGGACCAAAGGAGCTGGGCCAGAGTAGCCCAAGATTTGTATTTTCTTTGTTCCCTAGGAGCATTAATTCCATTTTTGATCCATTGAGTTTCAAAAATGACTCTTCCATCCACCTTGATACTTTTTCCAGACAGAGGGCAAGACCAGAGCTGGAGGGGTCCCGCTGGTTGACAGAGACAACCAACTGGGTGTCATCAGCATAAGTGATGATCTGGATCCCGAAAGGTAGCACCATCTCTGCCAGGGACCTCAAATAAAAGTTAAAAAGTGTGGGGCTCAGGGAGGAGCCCTGGGGAACCCCACAATTCAGAGGTATGGGCTTAGAAGAAATACCGTCCTCAAGAACTTCGAAGGATCGGTCTTCTAAAAACGACTGCAGCCAATTGAGTATAGAACCCGCAATTCCCACCTCACTTAGTCTTTTTATCAGCAGCTGGTGGTTGACCGTATCGAAGGCTGCGCTTAAGTCTAGAAGGATGATAGCCGCGCAGCCTCCTGCGTCTAGAATTTTTCTCGCCTCTTCCACTACCAACAGAAGAGCTGTCTCCGTACCCTGTTGAGGTCTAAAACCCATCTGGGAGGAATGGAGACAGTTATTACTCTCCAAGAAGGTAGATAGAACAGAGTGCACATATTTCTCGGCGATCTTGCTGATAGCCGGCAGCAGGGAGATGGGGCGGTAATTGCTCCAAACTTCTGGGTCCAGGGTTGGTTTTTCAATAAGGCTTTAACCATAGCCCGTTTCCACAGTGGGGGGACTATGCCTGTGGAGAGAGAGACATTGATCAGGTCGAGGATTACTGGAGAAAGGGTTTCAGAGGCCAGATTTAAGATGTTGGGGGGGCAGGGTCAGTGGGGGAGCCAGATTTTAGTTTACTCATAATGTCAAGCAACGTGGAAGAGTTAAGTGGGGGAATTTCCTGAATTAGGCTAACTCTCCCTTTGACCAAGTTCTCCTGATCTCCGATATGTCGTTGAGATGTTGTTTGAGGGAAGGAGGAGTAAATGACTTGGATTTTGTTGGAAAAGAATTCTGCCATGGCGTTACATCGCGCTAAAGTGTCTTCATATACAATAGAGGGGGAGGGGATGGTGAGCAAGCCCTTAGCGATGCGTAAGATTTCGCAAGGGGAGTTAGCAGCTGCTAGAATTCTCTCTTCGTAGTATAGAGTTTGGGCCAGTTGAATTTCAATTTTATAAGTTTTATGGCCTCTCTATAAGTTTGTTTGCGGCTGGCAGAAAAATCCTTCCTCCATTTCCTTTCAGCTCTCTTACAAATTTTCTTAAGTTCACAAAGTTTCGGGGAATACCACGGATTACGCTTGGTTTCTGCCTTGTTAAATGTCATTTTATTAGGAAGGACAGAGTTCAGTGAAGATTCCACCCAATGGTTAAATTTGTTGTACGCGGTTACAGGGTCAGGGTCAAAAATGGGTCTGGACATTTCCAGCGTTGTTACCCATGATTCAATTGGTAATTTAGACCATGTGCGTGAGCATTTCCTATGTCCCATGGTCGCTGTAGAAATCGCTTGCGGGTTCCAAGTAAAAGGAATTAAAAAATGGTCGGACCAAGGTAGCCTAACGGGATCTCCGACTAAGAGATTCTCCAAATTGGAGAAAATGGGGTCCAGTAGGTGGCCTTTCATGTGGGTAGGACCAGCTACTTTTTGTGTAGGTTGGAATACAGCTAGCCCATCAGTTACGCCGCGCACATCTGAATGTAGGATGTCCTCAAAATGGAGATTAAGGTCCCCTAGCAGCGTGAGGTTAGCACTACTATTGGCCAGCTTGACTGCTGTCTCAAGGAGCTCATTATTAAATTGATTGAGGGGTCCTGGGGGTCTATAGATCAGAATCCCCGAGAATGTGCAGACATGGGAAATACGAATTGCAAAGGCAAGGCTTTCGCAATCGGTTAGCGGGCTTGCGGTGGTGCGACAGTCAAATTCCGTTTTATGAATAATCGCAAGACCACCACCCCTTCCTGTACCCCTGTCAAGCCTCTGAATAGCGTAGCCAGCCGGGAGTGCTTGGACTTTAGGGAAATTAGCCTCACTGTTGAGCCAAGTTTCAGTTAAAAACAGCACCTCCGGGCTCTCTTCCTCAAGTAGTAGGTGAATTTCTAGGGCATGTTTCGGCATAGATCGGCAATTAAGTAAGAACATTTTGAGCCCCATATTGTGATTGGTGACTGTGGAAGGCCTGTTCCTTGGACAGAATCTGAACAGACAGTGGGGGCAGTGGCTAGTCTCGCTATCAGGCAACATATGGTGTAGGCACTTGCTCTGAAGTGCGCCCATCCAACCCTTTAGTTGTTCTGAGGTGTAGGAGAGTATATTTTTATCAAATCCAGCAGAATTCCTGGCCCCTGGCGCCGATCGGGCACGGACGGGCGCAGACAAGCTCGCCTTTGGCGCGCCTTCGGCGCGACGGTGGCGCGATGGTGGCGCGCCTGCTGCGCGGGCGCTCAGCGCCCATGCTTTTATCCCCCACCACAGTTCCCGTCCGCTCTATGACCCGCCCCTGCTCCTTCCTGCTAGGACGGAAGTGCAGCAGTGATCGTGGTCCTCGTAACCTGTGCGTGACACATTTCTTTAGCTTTATGGCAGAGTCTTCCCATATGACAAAAACATCATCAAAATAAAAATTTCCAACATCTTATGGAAGACCTGTAGAGATTGTGATCAATCAAGACAAATTGGTGTTCAAGAAAATCCATGTAGATTTTTGCTAGATTCCGTGCAAAAACTGCACCCATCGAAGTACAGCTGTTTTGTTGATAATACTAGTTTTCATATTTGATGTAGTTAGTCATCAAAACAGTTCTTGGGAGATCAATCATTAATTCAGTGGGTACTTTATGAGGTACAGAACGGGCAGCTAGGTTCTGTTCAATAATGTTTATGCTTTCTTGTTGAGGTATGTTGGTATACATAGAAATGATATCCAGGCTTATTAACAGCACCTTCTGGGGATCATAGGACAAGCCTTCCATCAGATTAATCGTATACAATCTATCATGTACAGAAGATTCCAGCATGGCCACCATATGTTTGATGAAGACGTTTATATATTTTCCCAAAGGATCCAAGACAGAAACACAGCCTGATAATGGGTCTACCTGGTGGTTGCTTCAAGCTCCTAAGTACCATAAGGATTGTATGGAGCAGAAGTACAATAGGTTGCTTTTCATTGAGGAATTCAAATTCTCTCGCAGTAAGAAAACAATACTCTTTAACCCTCAGGGTCACCTCCAGGATCTTAGCTTTCATGGATTCAACTGGGGTATGTGTCCATTTCAGGAAATGGTTTTAATTAGACAATTGTTTTTGAATTTTAGTATGGACTTCTCATCTTTCAGAAAGTGTTACTAAGAGATAAAACTCAATTAAGAACACAAGGGCACTTATACCTTTCAATTTAACATTGGCAGAAAGACATGCATTACAAAATATACTGTAGATAAAGCGGGAGGAATAGTGGTACAAGATTTAAAGGACAACAATACAGAGATTTTTTGAGGTCTTGTGCTCCAGAATAGCCTTATCAATTGGTCTTTGAACTTTCTTATCCTTATCTGAGTCTTTTTGGTTGGCCTATCTTGACGGAGGAGTTAGGATGGCATAGTAAAGCAGAGGCAGGGGAATAGAGTGGCTTGTGACTATCTAGTTTCCCATATTGGAATTTAAAAGATTGAGGGGTCGATTCCGATCTCGGTCGGTAGGGCTCCGAATCGGATTCGGCTTTACCGGATCCGAGTCGGAGGTCTTGTTTCCGACCGATTCGTACAGTCGTCCGACCGAGCTAGTACGATGCGAATGTACGCGTGTGTTCCGACCGAACCGTTTCCGGATCCAAACGGCTCCGACCGACTCGTACGGAAACTAATCGCACCACGCAATGGAGACGTTCTCCGACCGAGTGAGTATGATGGACGCGTCGGACAGCCGGATCGAGTCGGAGCGTCCGGCTCGAAAAAGCTCCCGGAGCCGGACTTGGGGGGTCCGTGCCGGACCCCCCTGCACCCGTAGCCATACGAGTCGAACACAGGGGGGACCCAAGGGTCCCCCCTAAACATGCATGTACGGTGCGAGTTGCACCGACGCGTACACGCTGTAGGGGGCGCACTTGTTCGCGACGTACCCATTGAGTCAAGGGAGCCCATGTACGCGTCGTACGACCGACTCCCATTGACTTCAATGGGAGTCCGACCGAATCGAGTCCGGCAGCATGCGGCCGCATCGTACTCGCTCGGTCGGACTGCAGGAGTCCGGCTCGGTCGGAAATCTCTCCGGATCCGACTCGGTCGGGGAGTTTTCCGACCCAGATCGGAATCGGCCCCTGAGAGTAGGTCAGGGAGGATGGGAAAGGGAGCTGATAGGAATGGTTTATATGTATTTTCTGTGTTTGTGTTCTGGGTCTAGTTTGGGCAGGGAGGGAAGGAATCTAAGGGGAAGATAGTAGTAAGATGTGAAGGGTATAAGGATAGGTGTGGTTTTTGAAAGGTTGGCTACCATAAGAGAGGTGGGGGAGTTTAGGGGAGGTTGTGAGGGAGATATGGGCTGGAGAGGGGGAAACGGAAATTAGGGAGATGTATGGGAAATGTTTGCCATAGTGTGAGCCATATCAGAGCCTGTGTTGTTGGCTGTACAGTCAAGAGTGCCGAAAGAGGTAGTGTGGTAGAGCGTGTGATCCTGATTTGTGAAGGAAGGGGTGTTGGGGAAAGTCATAGGGTAGTGGGGTAGGGAAAAGGACAGCAGTGGTTTTGAGGAGGGATGATGCGAGGGAGAGAGGCTGTTGAGGGTAGAGGCAGTGTTTGAGGAGGTGAGGTGGATGAGAGGGCTGGGTGGGCTAGCCAAAGAGAGTGGAGAATAGGGAGACATGTTAAGGGACAAGGAGGTCTTATTCATGTTGCTAAGGTTGTGAAAGTTACTGTAGAACCGGGACAGGATTTGACCTGAGGATTATATCATGCTGTTCCTCTTTTGGGAGATGAAAATAGAGGTAATTCTGCAGAAAATACAGCCACATGGTGGTGGAAGACAATCTTGGGTAGCAGAAGATTATAAAAACGTCCTAATATTTATGTCAGAGTATTGGTGTCTCCCACGGGCATCGGCTCGTACATCAAGCTACTAGCGATAGCAGAATTAGGAGTTCACAATGTCACAGTTAAGGGCTGGGAATTGTACACGTCGCCACAGCACTATTTGAGGATGTCTTTAACTTTATTTTTCTTTTCTTCAAGATCACCCAAGCAGCGCATTTCAAATATGTACTCTAAGGCAAGCCCTTTTTCATTTTTTCAAGACTTCTTTCTTTCTCATACATTTCACAATTTGCTCCAAATATCTGACATTGAAAGACTTAAACATGCTATTGCAATTTTCCCAGCTTATCATCACTGTTTTTTGTTTTTTTCACTAATTCTCTTTTCCTTTTTTGAACATAGTTTGGTCCTTGTTGTTTTCGTTCTTTTAATAGTTATGTAATTCGACCTGCTCTATCTGGTTGACACACCTTACTCTTCTGGATAATAATTCTTGATATCATCAGATGGGTGATACAACTAACAGGTATAATTGATACACTTTTCATGAGCTTCTGGTATACCTTTAGAGGGTCCTTCTGGCAAGCATTTTATGGGATTTGCCACAAAGAATATAAATGTCTTTGGACAAGCTCCTCTTTGGCTGGTCACGAGGATTTCATAGCTATTGATATTGCTGGGTTTTTTTTAAGTTAAGATTTGAGATGAAGCTCTGGGAATTCCTTTGGACACTATGCACTGGTTTCTTCTTAAACCCTGGATATTCCTTTGGTTTCCTGGTTCTCACATACTTCCTACATCAGTGTTTCCAGTTATTGTCGGACATCTGACAACTGGTGATGTAATGCATCAAACCCATTAATCACAATATGCTTTGTTGCAGCTAAGTAAGCCAATCATTAAAATATGTATAGTTACATATAATGTATTCTTAGATATTTTTAGTGCAGCCAATTTTAATGTGTAGCATCTTTGAAAAGCTTGTTTTGTAGTGTTTGTTGAAGCATTTACACCTGCTTCCCCTAGTGTTATCATTGGTGTGCAAAGGCAATAAACCTTTGAAATCACAACATCTTGTGCCACATTTTCAAATCGTGTTTTAAAAACATGGGGACTCATTCACAATGAGACTGGGCCACCGGTGCGTCACTTTTTGCGATGCTCCGGTGGCGCAGAAAACTTCTCCTTATTTACCAGGCAGCACTAAGCCACTTTGCGTGGCTTAATGCTGACTTGCAAATATCGTTCACTTTAACGAAGTTTTCTGGGTTAAAGGGGCGTGCAATGGGTGTTGTGTTTCTCCTCATTTCTCCTTTTTCTATGTGTGCTACATTCTGCAGCACACATAGAAAGTGGAGAAAACCCTCTTGTGATTGTTTTGGGCAGGAAGTTTTCCTTTCCTGCCAAAAAACAGTCAGCCCTGCAACGCAGGCAGACTTGCAACATGGCGCAAAGGTGCCTGCGTTGGCACATGGCAGCCCATTGTGCGCCAGAGCAGGGGAAATTGACAGGAATATGCTGTATCTAATAGATACGGTGCACTCCTGCCCTTTTATTTTGCCTTAGGGCAGTGCAGCAGGCAGTCTTGCAGTGCTGCCCTACGGCAAAATCTTGTAAATAAGGCACTTGTGGCCTTTTTGTTTGTCTTAGGGCAATGCAGCAGAAAGGCCTGGGGCGCTCCTCTATGGCAAAATCTTGTAAATAAGGCCCTTGTGGCCCTTGGGCCTTATTTACAAGATTTTGTCGCAGGGCAGCACCGCAGGCCTTCCTGCTGCACTGCTCTATGGCAAAAGAAAAGGGCAGGAATGTGACGTATCTATCAGATACGTAGCATTCCTGTTCTTTCCCCCTGCCCTGGCGCACAATGAGCTGCCATGTGCCAATACAGGCACTTTTGCACCATGGTGCAAGGGTGCCTGCACTGCAGGGCTGAATGTTTTTGTGCAGGAAGGGAGACCTTCCTGCACAAAGACAATCACAAGAGGCTTTTTCCTCTTTCTATGTGTGCTGCTGAATACCTTTATTTCTCCTCCTTGCACCTCCCTTACACCTCCCCTGGGAAGGATTTTTGTGCTGCCTCAGTGTTACTATTCTTCGTTTATCTGGGGCAGTGTCAAAAAGGCATGGGTGTTGCTGGGAACGTCCACAGCAACACCCATTAGACGCCCCTTTAATGCAGACAACTGCGTTAAAGGATACAATATTTATAAGGCTGCATGAAGCCACGCAAAGTCGCTTAGTGCTGCCTGCTAAATGTGGAGCAGGCCCATGCGTCACCGGAGCATCACAAAATAGTGATGCTCCTGTGGCGCAGCACCATTGTAAATGAGGTCCCATACTTTGCAAACCCGACATTATATACTTTGGTATATGCTATGGCGCTAATTGACTTCCTATACAAAGTGGTTTGGAGCGAATGTTGTCAATATATATAAAATAGTTGCAAGTGAAAATTGAATGTAATTAACATCCTTACTATAAAAGGAGGAGAATCTTTCATTTGCACTTGCAATGGTAAATAGTAGGATGTGCAACAAATACATCTTTTGATAATGCAATCAGATAACAATTAGGTGAAGTGCTAGCAGGTGTTTTCGAACAATTTGCCAAATTATAAACAAATATATCACACATTGTACAAACTGGGTCCCATCACATAGCAGGGCGACTCATAAAAAGGCTTGGCGCTGAAAATTGAATTCGCCAGTTTTAGTGAATAACAAAACGAACTAAAACATTGTAAGTAGAGGTAAACGGCGAGAATATTAATATAACTGTACGTTCTAACCAGCGAAGAGACCATAGAATTGTCAAGCCATGTCTGAATCCAACATTTTTTTAAATCATTTTTTATTATTATAACATAAGAAGAGAAGAATAATTAGAAGACAGGTTTATAGGAATCGTACATAGTTTGTGTCGCATCATTAGGTCATGCATACCAAGGACAAGCATATTGAATCTGAAACAACAATAACTGTATAGCAAAGCATGTGGGAGCAGAACAAAAGAAGAACCGAGGGAGTAAGATCCATCTTGTAAATAAGAAGCATAGATGCGCAGTTGCTCAGCGACAAAAACAGTCTCACTGCCATCACGAAGTATTGAGAGCTGGTACTTAAAGTTGGGATGGGGCGGTCACATGCAGAGAAAGTCAAGATTAACAATACCAAGCATCGTGATAGGATTATGGCACTGCAGAAGGTTCGAGAAAGAATCCAATATTCCTAACATGAGAAAACATTTCATCGCTTTTGAATGAGCTGAAAGTTATCACTTAAGGGAATGTATTACAACAAATCTTGGATAAGAGGTCTGCAGTGATTTTCTCGCACATCAATTAAAGAATGTTTTTTTCCATAAATGTAATTCAGAAAGTGACTCAGTCTGTCTAGCATGTCAATCTTCCCAGATGTTCATGTGACAGCTGGCAGCAGAATGCCCTATGGGCGGTCCACAGAAGTGCTGTGCATCATGTGCCATGTAGCCACATTTCTATGAATTTTGCACACTAGAAGACTTACTGTCACATTGGGCTGACAGTGATGAGTGCTGTGGTCTGCATATGTTCATGTATTGCACAGCATTTATGTTCTATTCTAACATACATGTTTTGAGAGTGTTAGTGAGACTCTCCTATAATGATTAGAGTTCGCTCTCACACAGCAGGTGGTATAAGCACTGCCCATTCTTCAAAACAAACAATACATTTGCATAGTCGTTATTTACATCCCATATGATCATTCTTGTAGGTTTTTATTTGCCCTCAAGGTCTAAGTAGGTATAGATCTAAAATTACGGATCACAAGCCACTAAATGGTCTAGGAATTCAATACAATGTATTAACATGGCAATTACTTATTTTATGTAAGGTATGCATTCACTATTCAACTATTTTAGGAGTGCATCACATTTGAGTGTAAATGATTCAAATGAAAGCAACATCACGTAACCAACCAATCAATAAAATCCTATTGCGGATGTCACAGGACACCTATTGGTGCACCTTAGAGACATAGTGAAACGCTTTGACCCTGTACTCACCAGAGTTGAGCACGACTCCTGATCAGAGCACCTCTTGGCGACTCTGAATCTACCGACCTTGGACACCGAAAAGGTATTCAAGTGGGTCGAATGGCCATATGTCTTCCACGTCATATCCGCCTGACCTAGGAGAGGACTTCATTGGGAAAGTCTGTCTCCTCTATGGCTCCCAGTGGCGGCAGTGTCTTGTGGTAGGTTTCTATACAAAGTGCTCTGAGTGGGCCACATAACTCACCAGGGCTGCCCCCTCTCCCTACTGCTCTTCCTCCTGCTGATTGAACCACTTTCAGCTGTTATTCGCCAGTCACAGAGGTATATCGGATTACTATGGAAGCTGAAGAAGTCAAAATCATGCTCCATGCTGGTGACATCCTACTATTCTTGTCCCAGTTGCTACCCTTGATAGCCATGGGCATGCCTATTATCGATGACTTCTCAATGTTTTCAGGCTGTAAAATCAACTGGTCAAAGAGTGAGCCTTTCCATTGACAAAACCACCACCCTGCATGCATCTCCGGCTATATTATGATCTGGGTGCCGAGTGGACTCCACTATCTAGGACTAGACTACGGCAACGCCCTCTACGCCGGAATCAACAAAACCCTGCTAAAGAGGCTACAAACGATCCAGAACACCGCAGCCAGACTCATCATCGGAACGTCTCGACACGAACACATGACCCCACACCTACGAGACCTCCACTGGCTCCCCATCAAGAAGAGGGTAACCTTCAAGCTACTAACCCACACCTACAAATCCCTCCACAACATCGGACCAAATACCTCAAAGAAAGAGTCTCCTTCCACGTACCCAAAAGGAACCTCTGCTCTGCTGACCTCGCCCTAGCAGAGACCCCCCACATCCGCAGAACCAGAGCAGGAGGCAGAGCCTTCTCCTACGTCGCAGCAAAGACCTGGAACGAGCTCCCAGTCAACATCAGATGCTCTCCCACTCTGAACACCTTCAGGAAGAAACTCAAGACCTGGCTCTTCGACTGACCCGGAGCTGCACCCCCCCCCCCCTTGTGCCTTGAGACCCTCACGGGTGAGTAGCGCGCTTTATAAACTCCCTGATTGATTGATAGGCATCCTGATTAATAGTGGCATCGCACGTATAGTGGAGCACAGACTCCTGCCCATCTAGGAGCGCACCCCTCAGGATTTTCTGAAATGGTCTCACCTTAATTTATCCCTTTGAGGGAGAGTACAAACAGTGAAGATAACTACACCCCCCTGATTCCACTATACCTTAAGCAGTCCTAAAACACCATTGGCCGGATCAGAAAATGAAATAAATTCCTACATATGGAGTGGATGCAAGCCATGCATTCAAGGCTGCAGACTCTGTGGAGATACGATGGCGAGTGGCCTTAGGCTCTCTATCACTTCATCTCTTACAGTCTGGCCTTCCACCTCTTCCAGGTCGCAGCCCATCTGTACTTTGACAGAAAAACCCCGTTCTGGCCTCACCTAGAGTGCTGTCTCTTTTCACCAGGGACAACACTCCTCCCTCTGTATCATTCACTCAAGGATCCAAGAGTGGCCCCAACCTGATATTGGCAGGGATTGCGAGTGTCTGGCGTGAGGTGCACCAGCTTTTGGGAGTGTCCTCCTACTTCCACCAGAAGGTCCCTCTATGGCACAACTCTGCCCTCCATGTTGGGGGGCACTGACTTTATTGGGTGACTTGGAAAAACGATAGCAACCAATGTCTC
This sequence comes from Calotriton arnoldi, assembly GCA_963921515.1. NCBI lineage: Eukaryota > Metazoa > Chordata > Amphibia > Caudata > Salamandridae > Calotriton > Calotriton arnoldi. Next base: position 242,658 of record CAWUFW010002919.1, read on the forward strand.
AACAAAGTTTTTATAGGATGTGAACTTAAACCATTTGGCCAACTACAAACAGAATCAGACTTTTTTTGGAGGACCTCTGGCATTACTCTCAACTTTCCCACTTTCTCCGAGGGGCACGCAGCCCCTTTCCACGGGAATTGCCTTCATCTCCCGTACCTTCAATATCTTTAGGCCTTTGGTCATTATAAAGGCTTAGTGTTTGGCCTCTATGCAGTCCTTATCAAAGAGCAACACTCTCTACTGTCCCGCATGGCGAAATAAATCCATTGGCAGCTCCTATTGCGAGAAGCATACTCTCCAGAATACTGGGCGTCACTTCTCTTAGATCATGATAGGGCCCTAAGAGAATCCCTGCTGAAGTTCCTATATTTTAAAATTCTGCATGATGGCATTGGATCCCTTGGAAACTCCATGAGTGCACCTGCTACCCTATGACAAGTGCTGGCCAAGTGACACAGCCAGATATTAGCTGCATAATGTTCTGTGGTACTGCCTGACCATTGCCCCTTACTGGCTACTCATTTTGGACCCATATGGCATGAGATTGCCCCCCAGAGTGCCCGCCAGATTACCCCCTCACCATACCTAGCCCTCCTCAATGACTTCTTGGATTTATCCGATATCACCTCTTATGACAGTAGATGGCTCACCACTTCGATTGCTACAGCTAAACTCTGCCTACTTCACCATTAGTGACATCTCATCCTCCCCTCTCAGACGGAATGGCTCCTAGGCTAGACCAGGGACCAGACTCCGCAGTGACACAAATCCAGGGATGCATGCTTGATATATCTGTTGGCTCATGTACCATTTTCGATACTCTGACGTGTCCTACCTCACATGTACCCAAACGTTCTCCTCCTCCCTCACCCCTTATACTAACTTGTAACCCCCTACCCCTTCTGCAGTGCTCCTTTCATTTACAGGGGGGGTGCATCCTACAGAACTGGGATCCCCACATACGAATGGTGTGGACACTGTAGACTGCAGCACCTCGGATACTGCTCCCTGCAACTGACACGTTCTGCTGCTTGAACTTTCTATACATAACAATATATCAATAATAATCATTTTAAAGATAAAAAAAGATGATAAAATATATTTTCTGCAATCAATTAATTTAGTTCAGTAAATAGGGACAACAGTACTATTATCTACAATACTATATAGATTAATAAATAATCTCATTCAATAATTTGCATCTTTTTAATTATCAATCGTGCCAGTAGCATGAGGGGTATCGCAGCAAAACAGATATCAATCAATTGCAACTGCTGTAAATATAACAGTGAAGTTCTCATTGTCTGAAGGAAAACCTATTGAGCAATGGTCTCAGACAGAGTAACCTTGGGAGCTAATAACATTTGCACAAAAAAAAAAAATCTAAAAATTAAATTAAGACTACACTGGGTAGAAATATCTTTACACAGACAGAAAGGAGGATCAATTGATGACTTATCATCTTGGGAAAATAAATTTAAAAAATGAACAGTCTGAAGGTGAAAACATGTCAACATAAATGTATGTCGAAAATGTATTACTGCTCCTAAATAAAATTGCATTCCCTCATTCAGGAGTGCATGGGCAATGTTAATTTGTTTGGTTGCTAACCTCTTGTCTTCTTTGTCCTGCCCTCATTAAAAAAAAATAACAGCAAAAAGAGTTTTGATGTAACTTTTGGAAAGAGTGCAGAGAGAATCAGGGTCATCAAGCAAATCAGGTTTGCCCAAATTTATGCACAGTTTTTTAATGTGACCTAACCAAAGGATATGCAAGTCATGGTGTAAAGCTAAACAGACTCAAAAAAACAACCTATTAAATGTAGTCTCAAGTTTATAACAAACCACGTGCTGCAATAAAAGTGGTTGAAGTCTAATCAGATCCTCCAAATAACTCATGCCCAGTTCCCTTTGACAGATAAGGCTCGAACAACTATGCAGGACAGTGAATTGCCTCTTCAAGAAAGCCTTTTCTGATTTTTGTAAGTTCTCGCTATCAGCATAGCCCCACAAACCCGTTCACTAGCTAAACACGGAAACACATTGGATTTTATATGCTGTGCACATCTCCTTTAGAGACCTCTGCCCATATTTAGTGACAAACATAAAAACTGCCTCATAGCCCTTTCTGACTGCTCCTTTCTAACATTCCCCAGTCGAACCCAATTCCCAGACACATTTAATTGAATCTGCAAATAGGAGAAAGTAAACACATTCCTAACGTTTGTGATTGAACGGGCCGGGCCCATAAGTTCTGGACCTGTTCTAGAGACACAATTTGATGGAGAACAACAACGACAGAAACACCACCGCCCTGCTGGACAACCTCGCCAACCTCGGACTCAAGCAACTGGTGAACACGCCCACCCACTACGCCGGCCACACGCTTGACCCCGTCTTCTCGTCCAGCAAGCACATCTCCTTCAGCCACGCCACCGGACTCCACTGGACCGACCACAGCTGCGTCCACTTCAGCTTCAGAAAGACTGCGACCCACCACCACCCGCAACAGGCTCCCGCCGGAGCTGGAGCAAGATCACCACCGAGCAGCTCACCGCCTCCCTCAGCCAGAACACACCCACCAACACAACGGACCCAAACGAAGCAGCCAGCAACCTCGCCAAGTGGCTGACCGCCTGCGCCGACGACCTCGCACCACTAAAAACCCTCCCAGCAGACCCGGAAGCAAGAAAACCCCTTGGTTCACCAACGAACTCAAGGAATCCAAGAAGAACTGCCGCACTCTCGAGAAAACCTGGCGACTCGACCAGACCACAGACAACAGGACCGCCCTCAAACACGCCACCCGCAAACACCACCAGCTGATCCGTGCCACCAAGAAGTCGGCACTCAAAGAACGACTGGACAACAACGCCCATGACAGCAAGGAACTTTTCAGCATCGTCAAAGAGTTCTCCAACCCCAGCGCCGGAAACAACGACATCACCCCCTCGCAAGACCTCTGCAACTCACTCTCCGCGTTCTTCCACCGCAAGATCACCGACATACATAACAGCTTCGACGCACAAACCACGCACCCTACCGTCGAACCAACGCCCGCCACCACCACCCTCTGCAACTGGACCCCGATCAGCACCGAAGACACCACCCGCACGATGAACTCCATCCACTCCGGATGACCAACCGACCCCTGCCCACACCACGTCTTCAACAAAGCCGACGCCACCATCGCACCCCATCTCCGGGACATCATCAACTCCTCCTTCCACACCGCCACCTTCCCGGAGAGCTGGAAGCACGCTGAGCTTACCGCCCTCCTGAAGAAACCAACGGCGGACCCCACCGACCTCAAGAACTACCGTCCCATCTCGCTCCTTCCGTTTCCGGCCAAAGTCATCGAGAAGACCGCCAACAGACAGCTTGCCGCCTTCCTCGAGACGAATGGATCCCTCGACCCCTCGCAGTCCGGGTTTCGGGCCAACCACAGCACCGAGACCGCCCTTATCGCAGCCACCGACGACATCAGAACCCTAACCGACAACGGGGAAACAGCTGCCCTCATCCTCTTGGACCTCTCCGCGGCGTTCGACACCGTCTGCCACCGCACCTTAGTGAAGCGCCTCAGCAACATCGGAATCCGAGAGAAAGCACTGGAATGGATCATCTCGTTCCTCGCCGGTAGAACCCAGAGAGTCCGCCTCCCCCGTTCAGATCCGAAGCCACCGAAGTCATCTGCGGCGTTCCACAAGGATCTTCACTCAGCCCAACCCTCTTCAACGTCTACATGAGCCCCCTCGCAGCCATCGCACGCCAACACAACCTCAACATCATCTCCTACGCCGACGACACCCAGCTGATCCTCTCCCTCACCAACGACCCCACCACCGCCAGAGCCAACCTACACGACGGGATGAGAGATGTCGCCGACTGGATGAGGAACAGCCGCCTTAAACTGAACTCAGACAAGACGGAAGTCCTCATCCTGGGCTCATCACCCTCCGCCTGGGACGACTCCTGGTGGCCCCCGGCCCCTGGGCACCGCGCCCAAGCCAACGGACCACGCACGCAACCTGGGATTCATCCTGGACTCCTCCCTGTCGATGACCAGACAAGTCAACGCCGTCTCATCTTCATGCTTCAACACCCTGCGCATGCTCCGCAAGATCTTCAGATGGATCCCCACTGAAACCAGGAAGACCGTCACCCAGGCACTCGTCACCAGCCGACTGGACTATGGGAACACCCTCTACGCCGGAACCACAGCCAAACTTCAAAAAGACTCCAGCGCATCCAGAACGCCTCCGCACGACTCATCCTGGACATCCCCCGACACAGCCACATCACCGGACACCTGAAAGACCTGCACTGGCTCCCCGTCAGCAAGAGAATCACGTTCAGACTCCTCACCCACGCACACAAGGCCCTCCACGACCTGGGCCCAAAGTACCTCAATGACCGCGTGACCTTCTACACGCCCACACGCCAGCTACGATCAACCAGCCACGCCCTCGCCACCGTACCACGCATCCGCAGAACCACCGCCGGAGGAAGATCCTTCTCCTACCTGGCAGCCAAGACCTGGAACTCCCTCCCCACTCACCTTCGGCGAACCCAGGACCATCTCTCCTTCAGGAAGCAGCTCAAGACCTGGCTGTTCGAGCAGTAACTTACCCCCTCCCCCAGCGCCTTGAGACCCTCCCGGGTGAGTAGCGCGCTCTATAAATGCCGTGATTGATTGATTGATTCAATTTTTCGCAACATGAAATCGTGGAGGGGAGAAAGGTTGTTAGGGAGCCAATCAATTGATCAATAATCCACTTGACACATAGTAACTACAGAAAACTACGTAAGGATAGTTTGGTTTATTACAAAGCCAAAAACACCTGAACATAGAAATACATCGGAATCAGCATTAAGCCAATCTGCGTATCTAATTTAGACGATGCAGCATAAGCAATACAATTAATTCAAGAAGTAAAATGCAGAACATCAGAAAGCATGAATCCAACTTTCCCTGCATCATGGGTTAAATCTATCCCTACACTAACTCTAAAGTGACAGGAAGAAGGATAAAAGATGTCAGCATGTGGAGTATTTCTAAGACGTCTCTCCACCATCAGTGGGTCATGTAGCATAAAGCTACCGAAAAAGAGCTTGCTCTAAGGTGCTCTCTCTCTCAAGACAAAAGATGAAGTGGGCGTTTTCCCTAATCCCAACAACACATTATTCATAGGTGACATTCCCAGGATCCATTGTGGGTCACACCATCTGCTTTGGGTACGATCCTGAAGGTATTTTTCCATGGGACTACAGTGCTCTTTACTCGCTACATTTTGCCCTTGATTCTCAAGCCTTCTCCTGTGTGAAGCAAAACAACCATCCTTTATCGACTCAAGCCACACGATTATAACTTCTTCTTTCCTTGCCTGACTACTAAAACAAAGATATTATTCTAGCTTACAAGAGCGCTTCTTTCACCTGCAAAACAAAACGTGAGAAAGAACAAATTCCACAGCACACATGAAATTCAACTTGTTAATTCTAAAGCTAGAGTTTCCAGGGAACTGCATTTTCGGGCCTACGAAGCTCAGCTAACATAAGACAGCATCATCTGAGCTTTACGTAACTGCATAGAATTTAAGGCACATTCAGTGAATACATCTACCTACATGTAAAGCGACACAATTAATAAACACATTTAGCACATGAGTAATTGTCAGTTTCATAACACGAATTCTTCACGTTAATGGTTTCTGCTAGTTACACTCAGTTTCTGCGTTGATTCTCCATGTTTCCTTTCAATAACCTAAGCACATCGCGTTTCAGGTTAATACATTTCAAATTCTAACACGTCATGTTACTACAACAAAAGATTATATGCGGCTGTGCTCTACAAGTGCAAATATAATGCACCCCCACAATTAAAATGTGATTTCCGCTACATCATGATAGAAACATTGTGGAGGGTGAGACTTCACAACAATTGACGGCACCAAAGTATTCTACTCTATTATAGCAGTATCCTTAGGCTTAATAGAGGGTGCTGGAAGTTTTTACACAATTTTTGCAGTAATTTTAGCCTCAATAGAGGGTGCGTTAACTTTTTTAAATAAGCAGAATTAACAACCTTTCTAAAGGCAATAGTATCTTTTCTCCCATTGACAGGCTCTAAAGAGGCCCAGGCATCCTTTCTTATCACAGTTTTCCTAGTCTGGAGGGCTAACTGCATCTACATCCTCACACGTCTTGTCTATCTCTCAGAGATTTTGCACAGGGAAGCCAGAGATTTCTGAGCTTATATGAACATGGCCGATCATCTTGGGTAGTTGTCCCTCACAGGACATTTCAAGTCTATCAACATTCTCCTAACAACGCTAGAAATAGATTCAAATGTACACTTAATCACTTCCTCCTTTGACCCATCTTTTAAACAAGCCATAAACTCCTGATAATTCTGACAAATTAAGCCCGAGAGTAGCTGATTAGTATTCACATTACATCATCTAATGATTGGTCCATTGCTCCAAACCACATAAATATACTCAAAGAATAAATTAATGTCCTTCGTCAAGCAAATCAAGTCTATATCACACGAGGGGTGAAACAATTATCCTCTTTCAGAAGAATACATTTGAAAAAGAGTCACACATGGTGATACATTTACATTTGAGCCTTTGTAAAATGCGAGAGATATTTCCTCCTCTCGCTGGTGACTTGGCCACATCCATTACCTGCCATCTGTTGTTATTGGTGGCATGATGCTTCTTCATGCAATGCGTTATCAAAGGAGCAGTGATTACTCCACAGTGGATTCTACTTTATTGTTGCCCAAAGGGCTGCTGGGTAGTTTTGTGGTTTAGCCAGCAAAGAACCCAATCTGGAATTTGCTATTAAAGGATATGGTTTCTGGCATAGTTTGGGACTATATTTATAATCAAAACCACTAGAATATAAATAATTAGAAAATTGAATATAATCTATACAGCCCTGTCCTACCACTGCCTGAAAATGTTGGTACAGATGAAACTGAAAAAAGCAAAGGTTGTTTTAATCAAGCCAATAAATCCAAACATTTCCCACAGTGACAGAAGATCTAAAGTTCACTGCTGTGCACTCACCTATGCAAGACTTAGGGCCATAAGACCTAGTGACATAACCTACCCACTCATCACTTCTTACCGTGATTACATAGCAGCCAAATATTTTCCACAAAGTAAGCCAAACAGTGCACTACCATATTCCTCAATGCAGCCCAGAGCACCAGTAAAAACTGAACAACTTTAAGAAAAATGATGTAAGGTTTCACCACTGAGGGTAGGTGCAAGGTATCACAGGGTCTAAATATGGTTTTACAAATGGGCAAAGTATCTGATTCAGAGGTTTCAGATCCTAACTGTGGTGGGGTTAGGAGTTTAACATAGGTACCAATGTGTTATTTCCCAAATTGTCTCTAAGTTCCTCAAGTTCCCTACTGGGTCTCTCCTGTGCCACAAATTCAAATTTTTCTGTATGCATTTTCACAACTTGAGTTAGTATTGTTTATATGCCCAGTCTGAACATTCCATTTCAATTTGTTAACAGAAACCAACAACACCAACAAGGTAGATTCAAGCCCCCTTAACTGCCAAGACTTTTCCATCCCAGTGCCTAAACCCTTTTTTTGGCTATTTGGGTACCTCGTGCTTAGGCCTCCATATTATTTTTTCACTAGAAGATATCTACACCAAATTTGTGTCCTTTTTTCCAAGATCTTGAGGATTCTAAAAGTATCCAAGTTTGTGAATTCCCCAGAGGGGACCCAGAAAATATCCAAAATATAGCTACTTGTTGAATTTTTGGGGAAAAATAGGAAAAAGGTGCCCTACAAAAAAGTGTTTGTTTTTCCCTAAAAATGGCAACAAAAGTTTTCCTGTTCTAAGTCACTATCTCGTCTGCTTTCAGGAGCATGCAGAGTGGAATCAAAAAACTATTTTTTATCATAGCTCTGGTATTTATCAACAAGGTAGCCCATTTATCAGAACTTGTGGTGGAAACTGGTGTGAAACCCTTGGATGAGCCAGGAAAGCTGTACATTTCTGAAAAATAGATAACATTCTGAATTCAGCAAGGGGTTATTTGTGTAGAACCCTCAATGTTTTCCTAAAGAAACTAACTATTGATATAAAAATATAGTGAATATAGGTATGAGAAAATGGCTATTTCTGACTTTTCATCTGTAACTTTTTGTCATGATGGCCAATTTATAAAAGCAATATACCCTTCTGTTTGTGGTGATATATAGGGTTTGAAAGTTGTCCAAGAACCCTAGGTACCAAGAGCCAACAACAATGAGCTGCACCTTAGAATGTTTTTTCATTGCACACTGAGTATAGAGCAATTCACATGGTAACATATAAAGAGCAGAAAATAGGTTTGGAGGAAACATATGTATTTCCGAAATGTACGGCAGATATGGTGTGTGTTAGACCTGGCATCATTGGCGCGGGTCTCCCTTCCTCTTTTCGCTTCTGACCTTTTATGTTGGCTGGATTTAGATGCTCTGGGCGCTGTGCCACTGCCAATCAGTGACACAGCACGAATGCTCCGTGTGTAAAGATAACTGTATGAATTGGGATAATCATAATTGGCTCGTTTGGTTTACCTGTCAGTCCCTAGTATCAGTGCACTGTGTGTGCCCAGGGCTGGTAGACCAAATACTGCTGGTGGGCCGGCAGCGCTGATTTGCGCTACCCACCGAAGCAGCTTTTAAAGTATGTCTGTGTAGCATGTTCTAATAGCGAGTTACCCTCCATTTAACTGTTTACTATTGCGAGGCCACCCGTTCTCGTAGGCCAGAATGTGCAGGCTGAGTATTACATGCCTTAATCCTACCTGCCCCAGGAACCTGATAGGAACGTCGAATTTGATATGTTTAAGCTCAGAACATTGAGATGCATCTTTTAGTAAGGATTATTAGCGTAGACCGTGTTCGAAAATGCCTCTACTAGAAACAAGGTATTTTCTGGCCTGAAGCTTTCCTGTAGGCTATTGCTAGTGTGTGTATTGACCATCTGGTTTTGGAGCGGCAGGGCCAGCTGGGTCAGACCTGGCTGGAGAGAGAGATCGGCATTTAGAGTATGGGGAGGGGTGACTCTTTAATCTGAGCAGGGCCGTGCCTGGCAAGGTGAATGATGGCTCCATCTCCCACTCTGCGTCTGATAGCAGACCCCCAGATTCTTAAAGGGCAGGATGTCGCCTCGTAACCAAAGTGCTCCCAGACCCCACCAAACTGGTTCTGGCTGGATGCAGTGATGTGTGACTGCAGAGAACAAAGACTTTTTAGGTATAAAACGCTGCGCTGAAACCTGTTTCAAGAGTGTTCCTTCTGGATGTCAAGACGAAACTCTGTCCGAGCGGACAAAGGAAAGGACTTTTGAAACTTTCACCAAGCTTGCTGAAGAAACTACCCAAGGGCCTGAATTGAGTGCGCCTCCTGCTGAAGTCTCAGGGACATTAGACTTCACCCCGTCAGCCGCCCGAATTCCCTTGATAGGAATTCTACTTGCAGGTGAGGCCTCCGTTGAGTAATCCGGAACCTCTAGTCCTACTGTGAGGAACGCGGACTGGCAACCCTTGTGAACTCTGCGTGTGGGCCGCTGCAGCTAAGAGAGAGCTGCCGCCGCTGAGTGCCCGCCTTAATTTGAATCCTCAGAACCTTCGCTGAAACTTTGTGGGCCGCCGCAGCTAAGAGAGAGCTGCCGCCGCTGAGTGCCTGCCTTAATTTGAATCCTCAGAACCTTCGCTGAAACTGTGTGGTCCACCGCAGCTAAGAGAGAGCTGCCGCCGCTGAGTGCCCGCCTTATTTTGAATCCTCAGAACCTTTGCTGAAATTGTGTGGGCCGCCGCAGCTAAGAGAGAGCTGCCGCCGCTGAGTGCCCGCCTTATTTTGAATCCTCAGAACCTTCGCTGAAACTGTGTGGGCCGCTGCAGCTAAGAGAGAGCTGCCGCCGCTGAGTGCCCGCCTTATTTTGAATCCTCAGAACCTTCACTGAAACCCTGTGGGCCGCCGCAGCTAAGAGAGCTGCCGCCTCTGGATGCCCGCACTGGTGTTAGTTGTGCAACATCGTGGCTTGTCCTGTGAGCCGCTGCAGCTAAGAGAGAGCTGCCGCCGCTGAGTGCTCGCACCCTTGCTAACTTTGCATCACCGTGATTTGTCCTGTGAGCCGCCGCAGCTAAGAGAGAGCTGACGCCGCTGAGTGCTCGCACCCCTGTTAACTTTGCATCACCGTGATTTATCCTGTGAGCCGCCGCAGCTAAGAGAGAGCTGCTGCCGCGGAGGGCTCGCACCCTTGCTAATTTTGCATCATTGGGATTTGTCCTGTGGGCCGCCGCAGCTAAGAGAGAGCTGCTGCCGCTGAGTGCCCACGTCTTTGTCAACCTTGCACCATCGTGAATCGTCCCGTGAGCCGCCGCAGCTAGGAGAGCGCTGCTGCCGCCGTGAGCCCACCACGGAGCTGCACGACGAGAGTCATCGCCACCACCAGCCCGGGCCGCCGCAGCCGCGTGCTGCTGCCGCTGAGGGCCCGCCTGTTCCGGAGTGCCCGAATCATTGCGAGTGCACTTTGTGGACCACTGCCATCGAGAACTGTGGTCGCTGGGAGTCCGCCTGTCACCGTCTCCGCTTCTTCGAGAAGCTACGTGCTGTGTCCCCGTCCAACAGCAGGTATCTGGTGCGCAACGGGTCGTGTAGACCCAGGCCTTGAACTCAGTCAGTGCCACGTTCTGGTGAATAGGTATTGCCCTTTTTAAGTCCCTACTGATTTACATGCATGTTGACTGGTTAAAACACTTTTGAGAGTCTCGTACTAAACCTTAGATAAAGATACTATTTTTTCTATACCTACTTGAGTTGTGTCCTTTTGTGGTGTCGTTACTGCCTTATTGTGCATGGTCATAAATGCTTCACACACTGCCTCTGAGATAGGCCTAACTGCTCGTGCTATGTTACCACAGGGTTGAGCAGGGGTTATCAAAGGGGGTAGCTCACTTGCCCTGACTTAGGAAGAAGGGTCCCTATTTGGACAGTGGCGCCAGCCATTGCCAACTAGAGAACCCCATTTCTAACATTGGCGGTCAGCGGTGAGGATCAGGACTTGCATTTGTGACCCACGTCCAATAACTGGTAGACACCACTAGTGAGTACAGACCAAAGCGCAGACACGCGCGGAATTTGTTTCTCTCTCCGATTTTTTTTTTAGTTGGTTGTTTTAGTATTGAATTGTTGATCGCAGCCATGAGTACTGCTAACATGGGAGGGCCAACCTCCAATACTTCGGAGGATCTCGCCTTTGAGGAGGAAAGATTAGATACCTATACTGCCAAACAGCTGAAGTCATTTTGTAGGCAATTCGCAGTCCCCGTGATAGGTCTCTCTAGGAAGGAGGAGTACCACAAGGCGCTGAAGGCCTGGTGGGAATCGAGAGAGTCTGCTGGGGATGAGGAAGAGAATGCTGGAGGGCAGCAGGATGATGCAGTAGAGGGGGGGGAGATAGAACACCCTCCAATCCAGGTACTAGTGTATCCCAAAGGAGCCTGACCCCAGAAGAGCTGGAGGACAGGGAGAGAGATAGGAGGCATAGTTTGGAGATGGCTAAATTGGAAGGTCAGAAGGACCTTGAGAGTAAGAAGTTAGACATTGAGAAGAATCGATTGTCATTTGAACTTGAGAAAATGAGAATGGAACATGAGAGAATGTTGAGGGAGATAGAGATCAGGGTGAGGAGTGTCCCGGTCTCCCCCTCTGGTGGCAGCATACCTTTAGTAACTCCTGAGAGTAGAGTTTATATTCCTAAGGATGTCATTAAGGATTTTCACAAGAGTGAGGATATTGGGCAATGGTTTGCCGCATATGAGATAGCAATGTTGTCCCACCGGGTCCCTGAGCAGGATTGGGGAGCGGGATTGTGGGGGCGCTTTGTGAGTGATGGTAGGGATACCCTGTTGGACCTGCCTGAGGAGAGCAGGATGGTGTATGCCATATGAAAGAAGCTTTGATGACCCGTTACGGTTTGACCCCGGAAATGTACAGGCAGAGGTTTAGGACCTGTAAGAAGTTAGAGGGTACCACGTGGGTTGAATATGTGTCTTTTTTCTGCGGAGAAATGGATCGCTGGGTAAAAGGTAGCAAAGTGGAAACTTTCGAGCAATTATATGATTTGTTTGCGTGGGAGCATTTGTCCAGTAACTGTTTTCCAGAGCTACGCCAGCACCTGATTGATAGCAAGCTGACTAACCCTAGGAAGCTTGCTGAGGAGGCGGACCGCTGGGTGAGCACCCGGGTCCGCAAAGGTTTTGTGGGAGACTTCGCCAGAGGTGGGCAGGGTCCCCAGCAGAAAAGTGGGGGAACAAGGATAAACAGAGGAAGTTCCAGAGGGGCCCCAAAGTAATTCCCAAGGGAACCAAGCCGTGGTGTCCCAGCCTCCCGCTGAGAAGAAGCCAGTGTCCCCGACAGGTAGGCCTGTTCATAGGGGGCCCCTTACTTGTTTCAAGTGTGGTCAAGTGGACCACCGATATTATGATCCCCAGTGTCCCCAGAGGGACCCCAATGCATCCCCTCGTGCACCACCCCGTGCACCAGCCCGCCAGATTGCCAGTGTAGCCCTGGGGGGGAGGAAATGGATGTCCAAGGTGGGTGGGATCCCGTAGAGTTAACCCTTGTCTCGCTAGGGGACTTTGAGAAGGTCCCTAACCCCACACTGCCGGCCAACACTCAGAAGTACCGGCAGTGGGTGACCATCAATGGCCATAGGGTGGAGGCTCTCAGGGTCACCGGAGCTAGTGTGACTGCTGTCAGCTCCCGGTTGGTGTCCAAAGAGCAAGTTGTCCCCCATGCATTCTGCCCCGTAGTATCAGCATACAACTCAGAGAGCCAGTGTGAAGTGGCTCAGGTTCCCTTCGAGTGGGGGGGGTCACAGGAACTCTTCAAGTGGCTGTGAGGGCCGCCATGCCTGTAGACTGTCTGTTGGGCAACGATCTGGAGAACTCCCTATGGGCTACGGTGGAGAGAAAGTCTCATTTGGAAATGTTGGGTTTGCCTGAGTGGGCATGTGTGACCACTCGGTCCATGGCAGCTCAGAAGGATGTTCAGGAGGGTCTGGAGCCTGAAAGTATGGCCCAGGCCCCTGCCTCAAAGAGAAGAGGTAGGGGGTGCGGGACACCGGCCCCCGCGGTTCCCACGGTCCCGGAGGGAGCAGACCTTGAGAGGGATGCCCTGGAACCTACAGGGGAACAAGTGGCCGAACTGGGGGACCTACCGGGGCTGACCCATTGGCAGCAGGAAGGGGGGCCCTCCAGGGAGGAATTTTGCGAGCAGCAGAGAACCTGCCCTTCTCTTGAGGGGGTGCGGCGACAGGCCGCCGCCCAGGCATCAGGTGACCAGACCGGGTCACATTGGATCTATTGGGAGAACGACCTCATTTACAGCGAGCCTAAGGTTGCTGAGCCTGGGTCAGCCCATGTGCTGCTGGTACCCCAGTGCTTCAGGACCTTCCTACTGGGGTTGGCTCATGATGTGCCACTGGCCGGACATCTGGGGCAGACCAAGACCTTTGAGAGGCTGGTCACCCACTTCTATTGGCCCCAAATGTGCAGGAGCTCCGATGCTCACTGCAGGACGTGTGAGACTTGCCAGGCAAGTGGGAAGAGTGGGGGGAAGATTAAGGCCCCACTACAGCCCTTTCCCGTGGTGAGCACCCCATTCGAAAGAGTGGGCATTGATATTGTGGGGCCTCTGGATCCCAAGACAGCCATGGGCAACAGGTTCATCCTGGTCTTGGTGGACCATGCCACCCGGTACCCTGAGGCCATCGCGCTCAGGACAGTGACGGCCCCCGTGGTGGGACGGGCACTGATGGGAATTTTCTCCCATGTGGGATTCCCCAGAGAGGTGGTGTCCGATAGGGGAACTAACTTCATCTCCAAATACATGAAGTCTCTGTGGGAGGAGTGTGTGGTAACGTATAAGTTCACCACTCCTTACCACCCCCAGGGTAATGGGCTGGTTGAGAGATTCAACCGGACCCTTAAGGGCATGATTATGAGCCTAGACGAGCCCATGAGGCGTAAGTGGGATGTCCTCTTGCCATGCCTGTTGTTTGCTTACCGTGAGGTGCCACAGAAGTCCTTAGGGTTCAGTCCCTTTGAGCTGCTCTATGGTCACCCGGTAAGAGGGCCTCTGAGTCTGGTCAAGGAAGGCTGGGAGCAATCTCCCAGGAAACCTCCCATAGATGTGTTTAGTTACATGCTGGCCTTCAGGAACCAGACTCGGCGTTTCAGGAAACTGGCTGAGGCAAACCTGGAAACCAGCCAGGAAGAGATGAAAAGCTGGCATGATCAGAATGCCACTCTGATCGAGTTTCGGCCTGGACAGAAGGTTTGGGTCATGGCCCCGGTGGAGCCCTGTGCGCTCCAGAATAGGTGGACCGGCCCCTTTGAGGTGGTGGAGCGCAAGGATCCTGTTACCTACGTGGTGGACTTGCAGTCTCCCAGGAACCCCTTACGGGTCCTGCATGTTAACCGCCTGAAGCCCCACTTTGAGAGGTCTGAAGTGGGCATGCTTCTGGCCACAGATGCTGGGATGGAGGAGGAGAGCGAGCCCTTTCCTGACCTCCTGTGTGCAGGGGAGCAAGATGGGTCAGTGGAGGGTGTGGTCCTCTCCACCACACTGACCCCTGAGCAGCAGGGTGATTGTCGCCAACTGTTGGGGCAATTCAGTGATCTGTTCTCCCTGATACCTAGTGTCCCTGATTGGTGTGTCCATGACGTGGACACCGGGGTCAGTCCTCCCATTAAGCACAAGGCTTACCGAGTGACTGACCGGGTAAGGGCCTACATTAAGGATGAGGTTACCAAAATGTTTGCCCTTGGGGTGATTGAGTCCTCTAGCAGCCCTTGGTCCAGCCCAGTGGTCCTGGTACCAAAAGCTGCAGCGCCTGGTACCACCCCAGAACTTCGGTTCTGCATGGACTATCGGGGCCTCAATTCAGTCACAAAGACTGACGAGCACCCCATCCCCAGAGCTGATGAGCTCATAGATCGGTTAGGGGCACATTTGATTTGACGTCTGGGTATTGGCAGATCGCCTTGACCGAGGGAGCAAAGGAGAGGTCAGCCTTCTCCACACCCGATGGGCACTACCAGTTCCGGGTGATGCCCTTTGGAATAAAGAATGCCCCTGCCACCTTTCAGAGGCTGGTCGACAGGGTGTTGGTTGAGCTGGAAGACTTCAGTGCCGCCTACCTGGATGACATTGCGGTGTTTAGCTCCTCTTGGGAGGACCACCTGCGCCACCTCTGGGAGGTATTGATGGCACTGCGGAAGGCAGGCCTCACAATCAAAGCCAGTAAGTGCCAGATTGGGCAGGGTTCTGTAGTGTATTTGGGGCACCAGGTGGGGAGCGGCCAGGTGGCGCCCCTTCAGCCCAAAATTGAAACTATCGTGGCGTGGGAACCCCCAAGACTCAGACGCAGGTGAGAGCCTTCTTAGGACTCACGGGGTACTACAGGAGGTTTGTCAGAGGATATGGTAACATTGTTGCACCCTTGACTGAGCTGACTTCTAAGAAGCAGCCAAAGAAGGTAAACTGGACTGACACCTGTCAGAACGCTTTTGACGCCCTGAAGACTGCAATGTGCACTGCACCCGTGCTTCAGGCGCCCGACTTTTCAAAGGAATTCGTTGTCCAGACAGACGCCTCAGAGCATGGTATAGGGGCTGTTCTGTCATAGATCAATGAGGAGGGACTAGACCAACCAGTAGCCTTCCTAAGCAGGAGGTTACTTCCCCGGGAACAGAGGTGGAGTGCAATTGAGCGTGAGGCATTTGCTGTGGTCTGGGCGCTGAAGAAGCTGAGGCCATATTTGTTTGGGACTCACTTCCGGGTTCAGACAGACCACAGGCCCCTTAGATGGTTGATGCATATGAGGGGTGAGAATCCCAAGTTGTTGAGGTGGTCCATTTCCCTACAGGGTATGGATTTCACGGTGGAACACCGCCCTGGTACAGAGCACGCCAATGCTGACGGTCTGTCCAGGTTTTTCCGCCTTAGTGATGAGAACTCCCAAGGGAATGGTTAGTTCTCCCCACATTTCAGCTGGAGGGGACGTGTGTTAGACCTGGCATCATTGGCGCGGGTCTCCCTTCCTCTTTTTGCTTCTGACCTTTTATGTTGGCTGGATTTAGATGCTCTGGGCGCTGTGCCACTGCCAATCAGTGACACAGCGTGAATGCTCCCTGTGTAAAGATAACTGTATGAATTGGGATAATCATAATTGGCTCGTTTGGTTTACCTGTCAGTCCCTAGTATCAGTGCACTGTAGGTGCCCAGGGCTGGTAGACCAAATACTGCTGGTGGGCCGGCAGCGCTGATTTGCACTACCACCGAAGAAGCTTTTAAAGTATGTCTGTGTAGCATGTTCTAATTGCGAGTTACCCTCCATTTCACTGTTTACTATTGCGAGGCCACCCGTTCTCATAGGCCAGAATGTGCAGGCTGAGTATTACATGCCTTAATCCTACCTGCCCCCAGGAACCTGATAGGATCGTCAAATTTGATATGTTTAAGCTCAGAACATTGAGATGCATCTTTTAGTAAGGATTATTAGCGTAGCCCGTGTTCGAAAATGCCTCTACTAGAAACGAGGTATTTTCTGGCCTGAAGCTTTCCTGTAGGCTTTTGCTAGTGTGTGTATTGGCCGTCTGGTTTTGGAGCGGCAGGGCCAGCTGGGTCAGACCTGGCTGGAGAGAGAGATCGGCATTTAGAGTATGGGGAGGGGTGACTCTTTGATCCGAGCAGGGCCGTGCCTGGCAAGGTGAATGATGGCTCCATCTCCCACTGGGTGTCTGATAGCAGAACCCCAGATTCTTAAAGGGCAGGATGTCGCCTCGTAGACCAAGTGCTCCCCGACCCCACCGAACTGGTTCTGGCTGATTGCAGTGATTTGTGACTGCAGAGAACAAAGTCTTTTTAGGTATAAAACGCTGAAACCTTTTTCAAGGGTGTTCCTTCTGGATGTCAAGACGAAACTTTAACCGAGCGGACAGAGGAAAGGACTTTTGAAACTTTCACCAAGCTTGCTGAAGAAACTACCCAAGGGCCTGAATTGAGAGCGCCTCCTGCTGAAGTCTCAGGGACATTAGACTTCACCCCGTCAGCTTCCCGAATTCCCTTGCTAGTAATTCTACTTGTAGGTGAGGCCTCTGTCGAGTAATCCGGAACCTCTAGTCCTACTGTGAGGAACGCGGACTGGTAACCCTTGTGAACTCTGCGTGTGGGTCGCCGCAGCTAAGAGAGAGCTGCCGCCGCTGAGTGCCCGCCTTGATTTGAATCCTCAGAACCTTCGCTGAAACTGTGTGGGCCGCCGCAGCTAAGAGAGAGCTGCCGCCGCTGAGTGCCCGCCTTGATTTGAATCCTCAGAACCTTCGCTGAAACTGTGTGGGCCGCCGCAGCTAAGAGAGAGCTGCCGCCGCTGAGTGCCCGCCTTGATTTGAATCCTCAAAACCTTCGCTGAAACTGTGTGGGCCTCCGCAGCTAAGAGAGAGCTGCCACCGCTGAGTGCCCGCCTTATTTTGAATCCTCAGAACCTTCGCTGAAACTGTGTGGGCCGCCGCAGCTAAGAGAGAGCCGCCGCCGCTGAGTGCCCGCCTTATTTTGAATCCTCAGAACCTTCGCTGAAACTGTGTGGGCCACCGCAGCTAAGAGAGAGCTGCCGCCACTTAGTGCCCGCCTTATTTTGAATCCTCAGAACCTTTGCTGAAACCCTGTTGGCCGCCGCAGCTAAGAGAGCTGCCGCCGCTGGAAGCCCGCACTGGTGTTAGTTGTGCAACATCGTGGCTTGTCCTGTGAGCCGCCACAGCTAAGAGAGAGCTGCCGCCGCTGAGTGCTCGCACCCTTGCTAACTTTGCATCACCGTGATTTGTCCTGTGAGCCGCCGCAGCTAAGAGAGAGCTGCCGCCGCTGAGTGCTCGCACCCTTGCTAACTTTGCATCACCGTGATTTGTCCTGTGAGCCACCGCAGCTAAGAGAGAGCTGCCGCCGCTGAGTGCTCGCACCCCTGCTAACTTTGCATCATTGTGATTTGTCCTGTGAGCCGCCGCAGCTAAGAGAGAGCTGCCGCCGCTGAGTGCTCGCACCCCTGCTAACTTTGCATCATCGTGATTTATCCTGTGAGCCACCGCAGCTAAGAGAGAGCTGCTGCCGCGGAGTGCTCGCACCCTTGCTAATTTTGCATCATTGGGATTTGTCCTGTGGGCCGCCGCAGCTAAGAGGGAGCTGCTGCCGCTGAGTTCCCACGTCTTTGTCAACCTTGCACCATTGTGAATCGTCCCATGGGCCGCCGTAGCTAGGAGAGTGCTGCTGCCGCTTCGAGCCCACCACGGAGCTGCACGACGAGAGTCATCGCCACCACCAGCCCGGGCTGCCGCAGCCGCGTGCTGCTGCCGCTGAGGGCCCGCCTGTCCCGGAGTGCCCGAATCATTGCGAGTGCACTTTGTGGACCACTGCCATCGAGAACTGTGGTCACTGGGAGTCCGCCTGTCACCGTCTCCGCTTCTTCGAGAAGCTACGTGCTGTGTCCCCGTCAAACGGCAGGTATCTGGTGCGCAACGGGTCGGTAGATCCAGGCCTTGAACTCAGTCAGTGCCACGTTCTGGTGAATACGTACTGCCCTTTTTAAGTGCCTACTGATTTACATACATGTTGACTGGTTAAAACGCTTTTGAGAGTCTCGTACAAAACCTTAGATAAAGATACTATTTTTTCTATACCTACTTGAGTTGTGTCCTTTTGTGGTGTTGTTACTGCCTTATTGTGCATGGTCACAAATACTTCACACACTGCCTCTGAGATAGGCCTAACTGCTCGTGCTACTTTACCACAGGGTTGAGCAGGTTTTATCAAAGGGGGTAGCCCACTTGCCCTGACTTAGGAAGAAGGGTCCCTATTTGGACAGTGGTGCCAGCCATTGCCAAGTAGAGACCCCCATTTCTAACAGTGTGTAAATGCAGTAGATATTTGTACATCTCTGAATTTGTGGGCACCCATACTAGCTTGGGATTGTGAAGGCATTTTTCAAACTGTCTTAGGGCCTGATTACGAGTCTGTCAGTCTTGCGACCGCCAGACTTGTACTGTTTATGCCGATTACGACTTACAAAGTTGTTTTGGCAGTGGTACGCTTGCTGCACCATGGAACAGTCCCTGGCACGGGCGCAGGAGCGCCACAATGCATTATGCTGAGCAAGGTCTGGCACAGTCCCGCTAAGCATATTATGAGTTTTTGCACGGCCAACCTATTCATGGCAGTGGAAGAACAGAGGGGGCCCTGCAGGACCCTCATGTCCCCCATGCACTGTGGATACATGCAGGGGTGCACAACATGTGCCCCCTTGTCTGTATTTCGCCCAGTTCCAGCACAGCATCGATGTCACCGTCCATGCCGTGCTGGAACGTTTTGGCTGTTTTTGAATACTAGGCACCTAGGAAAATCCAGGATGGGTGATTCGCATGGCTCTCATCAGGTTTTCTTACCCAGAAGCCTTTTCAAACCTCACACTTTGACTAAAACACAATTTATTTAAATATATCTGTGAGAAAAACTTCTGGAATCTGTGGGTAGCGACATATTTCTTGCCACCCAGCATTCCCCAAAATCTCCCTATAACAATGGAATCCCACTTGTACTGGTAGGCCTAGTGTGCCCGACAGGAAAGGGCCCAAAAAGCAACATAGACACAACACCTTTTTTTTCAATGAAAGCTATCCTTTTTTTGCAAACATAGGAAAATCTAGCAAACATATATTTTTGAAAGCTAGACTTGCATGGCTCTCATCGGGTTTTCTTACCTAGAAGCCCTTGCAAATCTCAATTTGTGGTTAAAAACACACGTTACTCACATAGTTGTGCAGGAAAGTTTCAGATTCATACCAAGTTCCCACACATCTCCTGATAACAACAGTACCCCACTTGTGTGGATGGGGCAAGAGACTGCTACACAAAAGGTCCTAAAGAGCTACGTGGAGAGATCAGCTATAGAAGTAGCTGCGGGATTTGGATGTGTGCTGGGCCACCTCTTATGGAAACCTACCAACACAGATATTTACGGAAACTAGACACAGGGGATTTCACAATGATGTGTGCCTTCCATGAATCCTGCTAGTTTTTCTTACTTGCAATGCGCTGAAAACTTCAAACTTTAACTAAAATTATGCATTTGCCTTACATTTCTTTGATGAAAACTTCTGGAATCACCAGAAATCCACTAAATTGCTACCAACTCGTGTTCCTCCATTTGTCCTAATATTAATGCATTCTACTTGTGTGGCTGGGCCTAGTGCCCGCAACAGGAATGGATCAAACCAAGGTCAATGGGAGTCCCATTGCGGGACTCCCATTGACTCTGGTTTGATCTGTAAGTTTGAGGTTTGCAGGATATTGTGAGTGATAAAAAGTAATGGGATCCACTCAAAGCACACCACCCTGGACACCCACAGGGGTGTAGTTTTCAGAAATGTGTGGTTTTGGTTTGTTTCTCTAGGTGGTAGCGGAGCTCGGGCCCAGATAATGAAGCTATCCTCTTTGCCAAATGAGGTCAGGGCTTTTCCTATCATGGACTCTAGGCAAGAATGGTAGTGTTTTGATTGGAACAAGTGGGATATTGATGAGCAGTAGGAATTGTCTGGATCCCTGTGTATTATGGAAGTTTACATTATAGAAATGCAAGGAAAATGTATGATTTTAGGAAGATTTTGAGATATGCAGGGCATTGAGGGTAAGACAATGCCATGTGATCCATCACAGGAATACCACCCTAGACACCCCTCGATGTCTAGTTTTCTGAAATGTCTGGGTCTGGTAGTTTTCCATAGGTTGGTGCCTACCCAAGCCCAAAAAGTGCAGCCACTCCCCATGGTAAGTGGGGCGATATTGAGATTCAGCCCCACTCTCCTGGCCTGTATGTAAAAACAATATCCAAAAAAACAAATGTCCTCCTGCTAGTCATTGGAATGGGATGTTTTAGTTTGCAGGGGACTAAAACAACAGAAAAACTGTTGAGGATTTAGGGGTGAGGTTGGGGCCTGATATTATGATGGGCAAGGCTCACCCCATTATTATATAAAGAAAATATAGTCATGTCACCCAACAGGCTTTCTGCCCCCGAAGGGCAAATTGTGGACAAATCCCCCTCACTGCCAATGCATAGGTCAAAATAACAGTTAGTCCCTTTTTGGGTTGGGAGCATGGCCCAATGTCAGAGTACTATGCCTGCGCCTCTTTCATTTGAGCCAAATGAAAAATCCCTGCTATCTAGTGGAGGTTTTACCCCACCCCCGGAGGTAGATTTGGATAAACCTTCCCAAACGGGACAATCTGCCCAGACACCTTTGACCCTACTAGGGCAGGGATAAGGCTCAAAGCCAGGGTAGGCTACCCCATCCTTTTCTTTGTGTTGGTACCAGTTTGAAATCCCTGGTGTCTAGTGGGCTTTCTGCCCCTGGGGGAGGGGGTATTGGGGTTCCACTCTGGAGGATAGAAAGTCTACACAGCCTTAGGGTGGGGGGATCACAGGCCTATTACCAGGTGGGGCTACACCCTTTCAAAAATATTGTACATATACAGTCTTGGGAAGCAGAAAGTCTATTAAATCCTGGGGTGGGGGAGTACAGATCCAATCCCTGGGGGGGCATGCTCCCCACAAATAAATACTGCACGAATGCAGTCCCTGGTGCCTAGTGGGCTTTCTGCCACTTGGGGAGGCTAGATTAGGTTGAATATCCCTATCCACTCCCTAAGTGGGGCAGAAAGTCTAATCATCTGGGGTAGGGAGGAGAACAGGCCTATGCCCAGGGGACGGCTCCTTCCAAAAAACATGGCTGAAATGCAGTCCCTTGTGTCTGGTGGGCTTTATTCCCCCTCAGTGGGGCAGATTGGGGTGAATACCACTAGTCACCTCCCAGGGGGGTTGAAAATTCTATGAGGACCCATGGTGAGGTGGGAGCACAGGCCCAGGAACAGGGCGAGGCTGTGCCCCGAAAGAAATACTACATAAATGCAGTACCTTGTGTCTAGTGGGCTTCTGACACCCTGCTCATATGTAGCAGAATGGAGGTGAATACCTGTATCAACGCCTCAAGGGGGGCATACAGACTATGGGGCTCTGGGGTGGGAAGGAATATCCCAAAAAATACTGCATAAATGCAGTCTCTAGTGTCTAGAAGGCTTTCTGCCCCCCCCCTCAGTGAGGCAGATTGGAGAATACCTTTTTGGGGTAGGGACATTATCATGCCCATTGTTGGCAGCCACCCCCCCCATGTTTCATTTTTGAAATATTTCCCTGGTGTATAGTGGGCTTTCTGCCCCCCCTGGGGAGGACAGACTGTGGGTCACCCTCATCTACTTCCATAGTGTGGAATAAAAATATACTGTGGCCCCTTGTGGGGGAAGAGCACAGGTCCATGCTCAGGGGGCTGCTCCCCGAAAACACTAGTGGGCTTAAACAAAACCTTGTATCTAGTGGGCTTTCTGCCTCCAGAGCAGATTGGGGGTGAACACACTAAGAATTCACACAAGGGGGGCTTGGAGGAGATTTTAAGGTCCTGCATGGGCAGACTCCCCACTCATTCTAATACCAAACACAGAAAGAGCCCATGGGTCCCAATCGTAAGTCTAAAGGGCGAGTGGATTGTGCCTACCATGCTCAGGAGGGGAATCCCTTTTAAGGACGGTTCCCCTCACACACCAGAGGTGTCATGCTTCATCATAGGGGTGCGTCCTCGCATCAAGAACCTGGTCGTGAAGCCCGCTACAACACCCTCGCTACGAGGGAGGAGCTCAGAGATGTTTTTGGAAAAGAGGGTGGTGCTAAAACCCTATGTGAGCGTGCTGTGTTGCAGGTGAAGTACAGTGCTATAGTGAGTAGTGGTTTAAAAGTGACTACAAGGTTAGCTAAGGCGAACTTTATTATGCTACCTTGTGACAGGATTAAAAACAGATAGCTTGCAATGTAACTGCCAACATTAGAGACAACTGCATTTGGGAACAATCAACATGTTTCGGCCTCAAGACCTATAAAAGTGTCCTGGCCTTCATCAGGATCAAATTTCAGCTACTGCAATCAGTGAATATATACAACAGTGAGTAAAAAAACAATGAACAACGGTATGTAATACTGAACCAGTTGTCCTGTAGTTCAGTAGATTCAACGGTGGAACCTGTGGTGAAACAAAAAGACAGCGTACCATGCCATTTACAATGTGGTAGAAAAATGTATAACGCATGGTTGAACCACTGCACAAAAGACAAACAATCCAGTACATCACATGATGTAATCAATCAAACCACTCTAAAACAGTAAGGAGTGGTTACAAATGTGAGACTCACCTACAACAGTCAGGGAATTTACCGCACCTGTCCTGGGCTCTGAGCCAAAATATGCCTCTTTTTCCCGCATACCATTACCTCGCATGTTGCTACAACGCGGTCGTTACAATGACCGCGTTGTAACAACGCATACCATTACCCCGCAAGTCGTAACAACGACTTGCGGAGGGGGGGCGCTGGATGTTGGAATAGTAAAATTTACTATTCCAACTCCAGTCTGTGCGGACTGTAGGGAAGGTGTTGGATTTTAAATCCAACACCTTCTTCCCCCTCCGCAATTCGTTGTAACAACTTGCTGGGTAATGGTATGCGTTGTCACAACGTGGTCGTTGTTACGACCGCGTTGCAACAGCATGCGGGGTGACGGTTGTTTACCCATACGCCAACCAGCCTAGTGAATAAAGTTTGTTGCATTAAGGTCAAGAAGAGAAGAGAGTACGAGTGTTGTCAAAAGTAACAAGGGATTGCTCAAAAAAGTTTGAACAAACCAAGCAGAATGTGAGCTGTCCTAACATAAATAAAAAGCTGGCAAAAATAAAGAAACACCCACACAGCAATGCAGGATGTGTATAAATGTAGGCCAGCAAGCACTGAATGATGTGCCACAGGTGTTAGTCGGTACATGTGTAGAAGCATGGTAAAAATGAACGTACATAAGTGGCACGAGAAGCGTCTATGAGGCTGAGTCCATGTGAGGTAAGTACATGCGCAGGCGGAGAAAGCGCTGGTAATTGCGTGTGTGTAATTGTATCTGGACACAAGAAGGGGGGACTACCGCAGAGCATCCCTCGCGCAAAGCAGTATATCTGCAGAGCGAAATACAGCTGCCAATAACGCATTATGGGTGTGCGTGGCCACCAATACTGGAGATAGGTGGTAGGCGTATCAGAACTGCCCAGTTGGATACTAAGCTTTAAAGGGGTCAGTCCCGGGCGTGTGAACGAAAAATAAATGTATATAGTGTGACCAACAGTTCCTAAATCGTCGTACACTTGTGACTGATCCAAACTAACGTTAACCATAACATACGCTAACCAAGAAGGCACGTTAGCTAATACAAACAGACGCTGGCCGTAAAGGCATGTTAGCGATAGCCCGCTGTGCCCGTAGGAAAGGCTATGAGGCTAATCCTGTGAGCTACCAGGTGGAGGGGGGCTGGGGGAAGGAGGGGAAGGGAGGAAGCGTTTCTAGACGCATGCATTAGAGGTGGACACTAGTGTCCGGAAAACACTCTTACCGCTAAACGAGAGCGTGGATTGTCAAGGCATACGTCCATCCGACAGGGGGGAAGGGCTTCCGAATGACACCACGCTTTTATAGCAACAATGCAATGCGGAGCCCAGCTTCCTCTTATGGAAGCCGGGGATGCTGGGAAACGTAGTCTGGGTGTGGAAACGCCCAGGGGACAGTGTAAGTGATGGAAAACTGGTTGTTATCATTACATTATTGAACATTATCGGAGGACATGGGGCACTCGACATGGAGATATCGTCCAAAGTATGTGTCAATGATTGCATGCCGGTAAAAAGAACAGGACATGCAGAAGGTATCAAAAGTATCGCAAAGGCAAGAAAATGATACATGATATGTGTAAACGGTGCTGCAAAGTAAGGTGCAGGAGACCTAGAGTGCTGGAAAGGTTAGGTAAGAGCAAGCCAAGGAATGTCATCGTTCAGATGGATGTATTCAGTCTGAACACCCATCTTTGCTCAATACGCAGAAGTTTTTTTAGTAAGATTGGGTGTCAGGGCACTGAGGTTGGTTTTATCAAGCACTGTCCAGCTGAGTGTGTCTGCCTGGTGATGCATTTCTACAAAGTGTTTAGTAAACTTAGTTGTTTGCTTAGCGCATGTAATCGTGCTCTTATGTTCCAGTATGTGTGTACGTACTTTACGTGTCGTCATGCCCACGTATCTGAGCCCACATGGGCAAGTGATGAGATAGATGACCCTCTCACTGTTACAGTTTGTATGGTGTCTTAACTCTCAGGGTCTCTCTGTGCCAATATCAATTGTCTTAGTGGCTGTGGTTTGAGCGCAGGCGGCACAAGTCCCACAGGGGAAGTGCCCTTGTACGGGTGGAAGGTGCCATAGTGTGTGGGACCTCTGTAATGCTGCTGGTGGAGGTCTGGTATGGACCAGACTGTTTCTAAGGTTCCGCCCTCTCTTAAAAGCGAATAAGGGTTTTTGCATAGTAAGTTGTCCCTTGCTAAGGATGTTCCAGTTGCGCATGATCGACTTTTTGACTGCATTCGAGAGGGAGCTGAAGGTGTTAACACACACCAGTCTCGTCTGTGCTTGTCTATTTGGAGGATGATCCAAAAGGGCATCTCTGTTGTTGTTCAGCGCACGTTTTCCGATTTCTTGACAAGCGCAGCTGAGTAATGCCTGTCCAGAAGGTTACCTCGTAATGTCAATGCATGCTCTTTGTATTTTTCGGCACTCAAGCAATTCGGCCTAAGCCTGAGAAATTGGGCAAAAGGTAGGTTCTCACGTAGTGACCTAGGGTGGTGACTCTCGTATTGGAACAGGGCATTCCGGGCCATAGGTTTTTGGTACAATTCTGTTTCCAGATGGCCCTCAGATGGAAAGATTAGAAGATCAAGGAACACAAGTTTTTCTCTGCTGTACTCACATGTAAACCGGAGGTGACCATTGCGAATATTGAGCCATTCATGGAAGGTATTGATGGTAATACTTTCACCTCTCCAGACCACCAGGATGTCATCGATATACCTTTTCCAGATGAGGATATGGGCAAGGTATGGGTTGTTGTCAGAAAGGACGACTTCCTCCTCAAAGACATGCATGAAGAGGTTCGCCAGGCTGGGATCGAAGGTACTCCCCATGAAAGTACCTGATATCTGTAGGTAGAGCTGGTCTTCGAATTGGATTGTAGCCCGCGTCACGACCAGGTTCTTGACTCGAGGAGGCACCCCTATGATGAAGCATGGCACCTCTGGTGTGTGAGGGGAACCGTCCTTAAAAGGGATTCCCCTCCTGAGCATGGTAGGCACAGTCCACTTGCCCTTTAGACTTACGATTGGGACCCGTGGGCTCTTTCTGTGTTTTGTATTAGAATGAGTGGGGAGTCTGCCCACGCAGGTCCTTAAAATCTCATCCAAGCCCCCCTTGTGTGAATTCCTGTACGAGCAGCGGCTCAGCTGTGGGCTTTTTCTTGAACTTTCCTCCTGTTTCTAGCTTTCAGTGAGCTATCCTAACTATTTTTTACAGACTACCATTTTTTACTGACAACTCTTTACATTTACAGCCTCACACTATGGCTGAACACACTGGGCTGTCTTTTGACGACGCAATGGTGTTGGACATTCTGACTACACCAAGTATACTAGATACACCTCTGACCCAAACAATTACGACTTCTGATGATTGGAGCAAATTGCTGAATCTCAAACGTCTCTGCATTAGGACCACTACACATGGGTCTATTATGACAGAGTACCTTAGAGGCAACTGCGCCCTCACAGGCCTTATTGTAACCAATGCTCCTAGACTTTTCCTGGACAAGAAGACCTTTCTCAAAGACTGGTCCCTCATCGCGTGGCGATGTACGAGGGACTGGCTCATCTTGATTATTAGTACAGCAAAGAAGTTGGCTGACACCATCTTGATTGAAATCCAAACTCTGGAATCTCAAATCAAAACCATTGTGAGTGCCACCCTTTTCAAGAAGAATCTTGATGAAACCAATAAGACAACTAAGGATTACAAGGAATCTTAACTGACCAGTAAAATAAATAAATTTAAGAAAGATTTGGCAAAATGTGCGCTCGAAAAACTATACCCATACACTGATGAAGCATACAAACCACCTGAACTTAACAGGGGAGGCAGACGGTATGGTTCCAACTATTCCTCCTCGGACAGAGAGGAGTGGTCTAGCGATTCTGACACTAACTCGGATACCTCGCGACAGAGTGCAAAAAAACGTGGACCAAGAAAATGGCGTGGAGCTCGAGGCAGACCCCAACAGAATCATTGGTGGCCACCTACACCATAGGGCTATCCCGCCTTCCCGGCGTTGGGACCCCAAGGGCCCATGATGGGATTTCAACCACCGCCGCCACAAGGTTACAACCAGCCTTTTTTAGGGCAGGGCTGCGGCCGGTCAACAGGAAGAAGACGATCACAGCAACAAGTGCATTGGAGTCCCCCAGCCTCTCCACGGAACACCAGGAGCATGATGAAAACAGGACAACAACCTAGATCGAGCCTCATAGTCAACCTGAGCAAATGCCCACTCACGATTGATGAGACTTTTGTACTAAACCGTGGTTTAGGCTTTGTACCCACCAATAGTGGGGACCGTTTTCAACTTCAACAGGAGGTCCATCAATTTTTTCGGAAGGTTGGATTGCATTTTTTCTTTTCGGATAAGACCCTTGTAGATACTGACACAGGCATCACGAATACCAACTTACATCCCAACTCGATGTTCAATCCCCCCCTAGGCCTAGTACCAGTGGAAATGGCCGCTTTTGAAAAGGGTGTCCTCAAAGACTTGGACTCTAAACTGTCACCCTCACCTAGGACTTACAATAACATCTCCAAATGCGAACAGCAAGCCCTACGCACCCTCAGCATGAACAAAACATAAGAGCACGATTAGATGCGCTAAGCAAACAACTAAGTTTACTAAACACTTTGTAGAAATGCATCACCAGGCAGACACACTCAGCTGGACAGTGCTTGATAAAACCAACCTCAGTGCCCTGACACCCAATCTTACTACAAAACTTCTGCGTATTGAGCAAAGATCGGTGTTCAGACTGAATACATCCAATCTTGGGCTGAACGATGACATTCCTTGGCTTGCTCTTACCTAACCTTTCCAGCACTCTAGGCCTCCTGCACCTTACTTTGCAGCCCCGTTTACACATATCATGTATCATTTTCTTGCCTTTGCGATACTTTTGATACCTTCTGCATGTCCTGTTCTTTTTACCGGCATGCAATCATTGACACATACTTTGGACGATATCTCCATGTCGAGTGCCCCAGGTCCTCCAATAATGTTCAATATTGTAATAATAACAACTAGTTTTCCATCACTTACGCTGTCCCCTGGGCATTTCCACACCCGGACTACGTTTCCCAGCATCCCCGGCTTCCATAACAGGAAGCTGGGCTCCGCATTGCATTGTTGCTATAAAAGCATGTTGTCATCCGGAAGCCCTTCTCCCTGTCGGGTGGACGTACGCCTTGGCAATCCACACTCTCGTTGAGCGGTGAGAGTGTTTTCCGGACACTAGTGTCCACCTCTAATGCATGCGTCTAGCAACGCTTTTGCTCCTCCCCCCCTCCTTCCCCCAGCCCCCCTCCACCCGGTTGCTCATGGTATTAGCCTCATAGCCTTTCCTACGGGCACAGCGGGCTATCGCTAACGTGCCTTTATGGCCAGCGACTGTTTGTATTAGCTAACGCGCCTTCTTGGTTAGCGTGTGTTATGGTTAACGTTAGTTTGAATCAGTCACAAGTGTACCACGTTTTAGGAACTGTTGGTCACACTATATACATTTGTTTTTCGTTCACCCGCCCAGGACTGACCCCTTTAAAGCTTAGCGTCCAACTGGGCAGTTCTGATACACGTACCACCTATCTCCAGTATTGGTGGCCACGCACACCAGTAATGCGTTATTGGCAGCTGTATTTCGCTCTGCAGATGTACTGCTTTTCGCGAGGGATGCTCTGAGGTAGTCCCCCCTTCTTGTGTCCAGATGCAATTACACACGCGCAATTACCAGCGCTTTCTCTGCCTGCGCATGTACTTACCTCAGATGGACTCAGCCTCACAGACACTTCTCGTGCCACTTATGTACGTTCATTTTTACCATGCTTCTACATATGTACTGACTAACGCCTGTGGCAGATCATTCAGTGCTTGCTGGCCTACATTTATACACATCCCGCATTGCTGTGCGGGTGTTTCTTTGTTTTTGCCAGCTTTTTATTTATGTTAGGACAGCTCACATTCTGCTTGGTTTGTTCAAACTTTTTTCAGCAATCCCTTGTTACTTTTAACGACACTCGTACTCTCTTCCCTTCTTGACCTTAACGCCACCAACTTTATTCACTAGGCTGGTTGGCGTATGTACCTTTGGCTCAGAGCCCAGGACAGATGTGGTAAATTCCCTGACTGTTGTAGGTGAGTCTCGCATTTGTAACCACTCCTTACTGTTTTAGAGTGGTTTGATTGATTACATCATGTGATGTACTAGATTGTTTGTCTTTTGTGCAGTGGTTCAACCATGCGTTATACGTTTTTCTACCACATTGTAAATGGCGCGGTATGCTGTCTTTTTGTTTCACCACAGTTTCCACTGTTGAATCTACTGAACTACAGGACAACTTGTTCAGTATTACATACCGTTGTCCATTGTTATTTTATCACTGTTGTATATATTCACTGATTGCAGTAGCTAAAATTTGATCCTGATGAAGGCCACAACACTTTTATAGGTCTCAAGGCCGAAACATGTTGATTGTTTCCAAATGCAGCTGTCTCTAATGTTGACAGTTACATTACAAGCTATCTGTCTTTAATCCTGTCACAAGGTAGCATAATAAAGTTTGCCTTAGCTAACCTTGTAGTCAGTTTTAAACCACTACTCACTATAGCACTGCACTTCACCTACAACACACCATGCTCACGTAGGGTTTTAGGACCACCCTCTTTTCCAAAAACATCCCTGAGCTCCTCCCTCATAGTGAGGGGGTTGTAGCCCGCATCATGACCAGGTTCTTGACACGAGGAGGCACCCCTATGATGAAGCATGACACCTCTGGTGTGTGAGGGGAACCATCCTTAAAAGGGATTCCCCTCCTGAGCATGGTAGGCTCAATCCACTTCCCCTTTAGACTTACGATTGGGACCCGTGGGCTCTTTCTGTGTTTGGTGAATACACTAATCCAACTCCCACGGGTGCAGGAAGGTTAATGTGGCCCAAAGCACGGAGGAATCAAAGGCCCATGCCCAGTTGGCTGCTTCTCCAAAACAGAACAGCTAACAAGAAAATCCTGGCATCTTGTGGGCTTTCTGCTCCCGGACTGCAGATTGGGAATGTACACACCCATCCACCCCAACTAGGGCAGAAAGACTAATGTGACCCTGGTGGAGGGAGCAAGGCCCATGCCCGGATGGCTGGTCCCCCAAGGAATAGTGCACCGAAAAAAATACCTTGGTGCATAGTGGGCTCTCTGCCCCCAAGGGCCACTCCCCATCGCAGTAGATATCCCTGGTATATAGTGGGTGGATCCCTGCTTGGGAATCACCCTTCTTCAGTGACTCCCAAGCATGGATCTACTTGGGACAGATATCTGTAGAAAGGGAAGATTCTCCCCTTTCCACTGATACCTCCTCCATTCAAATTGGTGCTTGAGGGGCTGAGATATGCTGAAACAAGCACAGATTCTGTGAAGTGAACTGAGCTGATCGGGTAATTTGACTTTTACTTTGAATGGAAACGTCATCAGTGCGTCATGCCCGCTGATCATCATTTCCTCAACAAAAAAAAGGCTCAGGCTGTTGGGGATGCTTTGTGCCAGCAGTTGGGCTAAAACAATCCTTAAAGGGATCCCTCTGCTGCAAGCACCATAAGGTCTTTTCATCCCTCCCCACTGTCAGCCATTGGCAGACAGACACACTGGGGAGGGATTGTGGGCATCAGACCCACACTTAAGGGGTTAACTTACTAAAAACAGAGTTTAACATAATCTTAATAGCACCCTCAGGATGCCATTGGCAATTGATGGGCATGTCAGACAGAGACTGTGGTAAAATAGTGATTTTTCCCTCCCAGTCAATGCATGCTGATCCTGACCTTTAAATTTACAAGAACCATTCTCAGTCAAGAGTGGATTGGCTTTGTGATGATTTATTTGCTGGGCTCCTTTGTAATTTTTTACAGGCGGTAAACAAAGAGAAATGTGGGGTGAGACTGAATCAAAATATAATGCTTTGTGTAAAACACACACATTAGTCTTAAAGCCTCTAAAATTGTTTATCGTAGATACAGCCTGATCAGACATAGTCCCCAACACCATAATCAATGGTCCGGTATTCAGGGTTTCAGACACTGCCAACTGAGTCAATGGATGATGAAGATGTGCACTCCTTGCTGTCTAATGCATTAACAGACTTACTTTTGGAGAGGTGTGGCGCAGTGGCCAGGGAGGCTGACTCTGGTTCGACAGGCTCACGGTTCGATCTCTGCCACCTGCGGCTGCTCAGCTCAGCATCATGTGACTCTCAATCAATCAATCAATCACGGCATTTATAGAGCGCGCTACTCACCCGGGAGGGTCTCAAGGCGCTGGGGGAGGGGGT
This sequence comes from Calotriton arnoldi, assembly GCA_963921515.1. NCBI lineage: Eukaryota > Metazoa > Chordata > Amphibia > Caudata > Salamandridae > Calotriton > Calotriton arnoldi. The sequence continues at coordinate 274,377 of CAWUFW010002919.1, forward strand.
AAGTTACTGCTCGAACAGCCAGGTCTTGAGCTGCTTCCTGAAGGCGAGATGGTCCTGGGTTCGCCGAAGGTGAGTGGGGAGGGAGTTCCAGGTCTTGGCCGCCAGGTAGGAGAAGGATCTTCCTCCGGCGGTGGTTCTGCGGATGCGTGGTACGGTGGCGAGGGCGTGGCTGGTTGATCGTAGCTGGCGTGTGGGCGTGTAGAAGGACATGCGGTCGTTGAGGTACTTTGGGCCCAGGTCGTGGAGGGCCTTGTGTGCGTGGGTGAGGAGTCTGAACGTGATTCTCTTGCTGACGGGGAGCCAGTGCAGGTCTTTCAGGTGTACGGTGATGTGGCTGTGTCGGGGGATGTCCAGGATGAGTCGTGCGGAGGCGTTCTGGATGCGCTGGAGTCTCTTTTGAAGTTTGGCTGTGGTTCCGGCGTAGGGGTGTTCCCATAGTCCAGTCGGCTGGTGACGAGTGCCTGGGTGACGGTCTTCCTGGTTTCAGTGGGGATCCATCTGAAGATCTTGCGGAGCATGCGCAGGGTGTTGAAGCATGAAGATGAGACGGCGTTGACTTGTTTGGTCATTGATAGGGAGGAGTCCAGGATGAAGCCCAGGTTGCGTGCGTGGTCCGTTGGCTTGGGTGCGGTGCCCAGGGCCGGGGGCCACCAGGAGTCGTCCCAGGCGGAGGGTGATGAGCCCAGGATGAGGACTTCCGTCTTGTCTGAGTTCAGTTTAAGGCGGCTGTTCCTCATCCAGTCGGCGACGTCTCTCATCCCGTCGTGCAGGTTGGCTCTGGCGGTAGTGGGGTCGTTGGTGAGGGAGAGGATCAGCTGGGTGTCGTCGGCGTAGGAGATGATGTTGAGGTTGTGTCGGCGTGCGATGGCTGCGAGGGGGCTCATGTAGACGTTGAAGAGGGTCGGGCTGAGTGAGGATCCTTGTGGAACGCCGCAGATGACTTCGGTGGCTTCGGATCTGAACGGGGAGAGGCGGACTCTCTGGGTTCTTCCGGCGAGGAACGAGATGATCCATTCCAGTGCTTTCTCTCGGATTCCGATGTTGCTGAGGCGCTTCACTAGGGTGCGGTGGCAGACGGTGTCGAACGCCGCGGGAGAGGTCCAGGAGGATGAGGGCAGCTGTTTCCCCGTTGTCGGTTAGGGTTCTGATGTCGTCGGTGGCTGCGATAAGGGCGGTCTCGGTGCTGTGGTTGGCCCGAAACCCGGACTGCGAGGGGTCGAGGGATCCATCTCGTCTCGAGGAAGGCGGCAAGCTGTCTGTTGACGGTCTTCTCGATGACTTTGGCCGGAAACGGAAGGAGCGAGATGGGGCGGTAGTTCTTGAGGTCGGTGGGGTCCGCCGTTGGTTTCTTCAGGAGGGCGGTAAGCTCGGCGTGCTTCCAGCTCTCCGGGAAGGTGGCGGTGCGGAAGGAGGAGTTGATGATGTCCCGGAGATGGGGTGCGATGGTGGCGTCGGCTTTGTTGAAGACGTGGTGTGGGCAGGGGTCGGTTGGTGATCCGGAGTGGATGGAGTTCATCGTGCGGGTGGTGTCTTCGGTGTTGATCGGGGTCCAGTTGCAGAGGGTGGTGGTGGCGGGCATTGGTTCGGCGGTAGGGTGCGTTGTTTGTGCGTTGAAGCTGTTGTGTATGTCGGTGATCTTGCGGTGGAAGAACGCGGAGAGTGAGTTGCAGAGGTCTTGCGAGGGGGTGATGTCGTTGTTTCCGGCGCTGGGGTTGGAGAACTCTTTGACGATGCTGAAAAGTTCCTTGCTGTCATGGGCGTTGTTGTCCAGTCGTTCTTTGAGTGCCGACTTCTTGGTGGCACGGATCAGCTGGTGGTGTTTGCGGGTGGCGTGCTTGAGGGCGGTCCTGTTGTCTGTGGTCTGGTCGAGTCGCCAGGTTTTCTCGAGAGTGCGGCAGTTCTTCTTGGATTCCTTGAGTTCGTTGGTGAACCAAGGGGTTTTCTTGCTTCCGGGTCTGCTGGGAGGGTTTTTAGTGGTGCGAGGTCGTCGGCGCAGGCGGTCAGCCACTTGGCGAGGTTGCTGGCTGCTTCGTTTGGGTCCGTTGTGTCGGTGGGTGTGTTCTGGCTGAGGGAGGCGGTGAGCTGCTCGGCGGTGATCTTGCTCCAGCTCCGGCGGGGAGCCTGTTGCGGGTGGTGGTGGGTCGCAGTCTTTCTGAAGCTGAAGTGGACGCAGCTGTGGTCGGTCCAGTGGAGTCCGGTGGCGTGGCTGAAGGAGATGTGCTTGCTGGACGAGAAGACGGGGTCAAGCGTGTGGCCGGCGTAGTGGGTGGGCGTGTTCACCAGTTGCTTGAGTCCGAGGTTGGCGAGGTTGTCCAGCAGGGCGGTGGTGTTTCTGTCGTTGTTGTTCTCCAGGTGGAAGTTGAGGTCCCCTAGGAGGATGTAGTCGGCGGAGGGCATGGCGTGCGGGCTGATGAAGTCTGCGATGTCTTCGCTGAATAGTGTGCGTGGTCCCGGGGGTCTGTAGATGAGGGTGCCTCGGAGGGTGGTCTTGGGGTCCGTGTGTATCTGGAAGTGTAGGTGTTCGGCGGCGGTGAAGGTCTCGTCGGAGTTAGTCGAGATGCGGATGGTGTTCTTGTGTACGATGGCGATGCCTCCTCCCGTCTGGTTGACGCGGTCCTTCCGGGTGATCTTGTATCCATCCGGGATGGCTATGGCGATGTCAGGCGCTGAGGAGGCGTTCATCCAGGTTTCGGTGAGGAAGGCGATGTCCGGTGCTGTTGCGTCGAGCAGGTCCCAGAGTTCCACGGCGTGCCTGTGGACGGAGCGGGTGTTCAGCAGGATGCATTTCAGGTGGTTGCTGCTGTTGCTCGACTTGGCGGAGGTGGTGCACGTCAGGGGGCAGGTGAATCGGCAGGTTTGGGCAATAGCTCATTTAATCTCCCTGATGGCCCTTAGAACCTTGAAACCCTTAGGGGGGTGATATGTTCTTGCTTTACAAATGTGAATTATTTATTTTACCCATACCTCTGACCTAAAATTCAAGAGTGGTGGGCTTCTCTAGGTACTCAAAGGACAGTGTGAGACTGATAGTCCAGTCACTGGCCCCAAAAACAGTATTGTCTTGTCTCTCTTCCCCTACATCACTTCAGCTAAGTCAAAAGAGGATTTGAAAAATCACTGTCCTTTTAAATGTTTCATAGAAAGATGTGTCTCTCTGGTAATGTGTACCGGGCCTGATTGAGGAACTAGATGCTGTAATCAAAACCCAACTCTTCATGTAGATGGAGTTCAGATAAACAAGGAAAGGTAAGTAAAATTACTTGAATGGATGGATTCTAAACAAATGAATTGCAATTAATACATCTTTCTTGCCTTTGAGATGGATACTGTAATAATTATGCATTTGCTACAATCTATGCATTATTTTCTGTGCTATTTCATATGGTTTTTGAACAATTCCCAACTGTGCCTATATCTAAAAAGTGAGCATGGATTCCAGGTTTCTGTGATGACATACCTTCTGTGCAGTTAGTTTTTAAAACCCTGGAATCTTGTCCATCTCATAAACTGCTGTGCTGACTCAGTGCAGACTTGAAAGCATATTATTTTGCATTTGCACTGTTTAAAGTGCATATATTTAACTCAGAATGTGTCTATGTAAGTGCATGAGCTGCAGACAGAAAAGCTCTGAAATAGAGCAGGCACTGCTTGCTGTGTTCAAGCTGCGCTTTCTGTTTGAAAACATATTGCCTTCTAAATATGTTTACCACTGAGTGAGTGGTTAGCAAACTGGGAACAGGATCAGATGTTTCCACAGCATTAGCCATTTTTTTTTTCTTCTTCTTTTTTTTTGTCCTCATTCGCCTTTAACCATAGTAGACAAACCGTCTGTTCATACCCCTACTCAATGATCTGGGATAGCACCGGCTCTTTTCGATGGATTCTCTCGATACCTTCAGCCTGTAGGGGTATATTTCCAGACCAACGTGCTACTTTCCCTCAGAAAAAGAGGATAGGTTTCACTCCCACTTGATCCATACGACCAGATGGACTCTTTCGATGTCCCGGGGGAAGACCCAGCATAGTCCAAGGAGTATCCAATAAGCATAATCATCGGACCCGCCCTTCGTTATAACATATTCAAGATGGAAGTAACATGACATATATGAAGATTTTTCTTAAACTATTTCCATTGAAGCAGCAGGTCCCAGTATGCAATCTTCTTTCGACTACCAGATCTAGCCAAGTCCATCTTAGATGTTTCATATAAAGGAGTCAGCCAGTCCGAATGTTTGGGAGGGACAGGGTCTACCCACTGTATACAAATTTGTCTCCTTGCCAATAAAATTGAATAAAATAAAAGCGATCTGGCTGGTCCTACAATATGGCTGTTGAGACCGAAAATTATCAGAGTCAGGTCCATTAGGATTGGTACTCTCAGGATACTCTCCATTGTTATCCGTACCTCTTCCCAAAATGCGCCAATTGAGGGACAGTCTTTGAACATATGTGAGTCCGATGCTTCTGCCAACCCCCATTTTTACAATTGACTTGAGAGCCTTTTAAGATTTTGGAGAGCCTAAGGGGGGATAAGTATGCTCGATGGACCGTGAAAATATGATTCCTCTTCAACCATGCAGGTTTAACTATGCTGAAGAGATTTTTGAAAGAATCCTGCCATAATAGATCACACTGTACATTTGGCATCTGTTCGCTCCAGAGCTTGTGAGCCAGCTTAAATTCCCCATCCACCACCTCTTCTATGGGCCAATACCAATATGAGACCTCCTTCTTCCCTACTGGCATCTCCACCAACTGCTGCTCTAGGCTGTTTCCCTCACCAATAGATTTTTTCTGTCTAATCTGGGACTGTACCCTGCTTTGTAGCTGAATATACTTGAATCTTGAGCGACCACTGCCCACTCTCATCTTTAGATCTTCCCATGAAATAAACGATTTATTACTAACAAGATCTCCCCATACTCTTAATCCAGCATCTTTAAGTGGCATCGCCAGCTTGTTCCGAAGGCATTCTGGCGAGCCCGGAGAGTCCCAGAGTGGCGCTAAATTAGAAAAGTAGTTGAGATCCGTCAGGTTTTTTAATCTTGCCCATATTCTGGCAAATCCCTGTAGGACCTTTAGTTTGACTTTCTTAAAAAATTTTGGGTCACCAAATTTAAACATAAAACCCTCCTCCGGTAGACCCGCCCCTTTTAACATAGCCAATAGCATATCTCATCCCCCTGTGTCAGTAGGCATTTTTAATAGCATCCGAGAGTATGTAAGTTGAAAAGCCCACGCATAGTATTGAAGATCAGGTAACGCGAGACCTCCGTTCTCCCTCCTACGCCTTAGCTTTTTCCAGGCTATCCTAGTAGATTTGTATGCCCAAATAAAAGAGTTTATTTCTCGTTGAAATTTTTCTATAGTGCGTTTGTCAAAATGTAGAGGGATTGTATTAAAAAGGAAAGTGGCCTTAGGTAGTATTGACATTTTAACAAGATTCACCCTCCTCAAGATGGATAAAGGAAGATGGGCCCATGTCTTCATCTGTTTGTGACACTCTCGGAGGACTCGTGTTAAGTTGACATCTGCTAGTTTATCTATATCCTGAACAATTCTGACCCCAAGGTAACGCATATTATGACTTGTGTGATGTACCGTACCCGAGATGTTCCAAGTCATAATTTCTGTTTTCCGGCGTTTATCTCGTATCCTGAGACCTGCCCAAATTCCTCCGCCAATTTGATAACTGCCGGGAAAGTTGTATCCAAATCAGCTGATAATATCAGAATGTCGTCCGCATACAGTGCCACCTTCCTCTCCCAATCCCTGTGTCTGAAAGGCACGATGTAAAGATCTTCTCTGAGCCTCTGTGCAAATGGCTCAATATACAAATCAAACAACAGGGGGTAGAGGGGGCAGCCCTGTCGAGTCCCTCTGGTAATACTAAATGCCTTGGTAATACTACCATTAACCAAAAGCTTGGCCGATGGCGCCTGATATAGCAACTGTATGGTACGACAAAACTTGACACCCAAATTAAATTTTCCCATAACTTCTGACAGGTAGATCCAATTAAACCTGTCAAAAGCCTTAGTGGCATCCAGGGTTAAAGCTGCCAGGGGAAGTGAGTAGGTGGAAGCGATGTCTATTGCGCCCACCAGATCGCGGGTGAGGTCTGCCAATTGTCTCCCTTTCACGAACCCCTTTTGGTCGGGATGAAGGATATCCTTCGCCACCACCCCCAACCTAGTAGCTAAAATCGAAGTAAAGATTTTATAGTCGGCGTTTAAAAGTGATATGGGGCGATATGAACCGCAGCTAGAGGGATTTTTACCCGGTTTTAAAATCAGGACTACTGTAGCATCATTCCATGATGCAGGTGGACTAGATCCTTCAAAAATATTTTATTAAATAGACGAGTTAGTGTTGGGATTATACTCTCCCGAAGTGATCTGTATAAATCAACTGGTAGTCCATCGGGACCAGCCGCTTTCCCCCTTTTACCGCCTGCCAATGCCTTCCTTACTTCCTCTTGCGTTATGCTCTGTTCTAGGTCTAACTGTTGCTCAGCGCTGATAGATTTTAAGGTGATTTTTTCCAGCCATGTTCTTACCCTAGTTTTATCCTCTATGGAGGTCTCTTTATATATCTCCTGAAAGTACTCCAGGAAGGCCTCCCCAATACCTTTATCTGAGGATGTGGAGGCTGCCCGGTTACCCCCATAAATTTCCTTTATGTGGTTACGGAGCTGGTCTGCTTTGATTTTCCAGGCAAGTAATTTCCCCGCTCCGTCCCCGTACTCAAAGTGGGAATCTTGCTAGCCTCCCATCTACGCACAAGCCTCCCCTGAAGAATACTCTCCAGCTTTTCCTTAAAAATGTTACACCTATCAAGTTCTTCCTTTTGGCCTATTCCCACCTGGCTATTCATTCTTGCCTCTACTATCCTCATTTCTTGTTCCAGAGCTGAGATCTCTTCTTTATATTTTTTATGCCTATAGCTCGACCTATTAATTATAATACCCCTCAAAAAAGCTTTAAGAGTGTCCCATATTATATTAATATCAGCTGTACCCATATTGGTCTCTAAAAATAGACTTGCCTCACTAGAGAGAAAATTTGTTTCCTCCTCTTCAAGTAACAGTGTACGATCGAAGGACCATGTTCTAGCCTGTTGTGTCTGTATACAATCTAAGGTCATAAAAATACCAGAGTGATTAGACAAATGTGATGGCAGATATTTTATATCCTTTACACTGTCCCTAAGACTATAGCTGAGTATGATGTAGTCAATTCGCGACTTATGTTTATATTTAAAATTCCTATAGGATACCCCCAATTGTTGTCCTGACCTCTCTCTCCAGATGTCTGAGCCCCAATTGGGACATTATTGTCAAAAGGGATGCCCTAGATCTTGAAGGAACTATCGCTCTGCTGTTAGAAGATTTATCTAGTTTAGGATCCAGAAAAATATTAAAATCTCCTGCCCAAATCACAGGCTCTGGGAAATCTAATAAGTGCGAGGAAATGGTATGGAGACTGGAGGGGTCATCCTGATTCGGACCATAATAGCCAACTAAAGTAAGAAGGATACCCCTTAGAATGATCTTCAATATCAGCCATCTCCCCCCAGGGTCCCCCTTATATTGTAGGACCTGTACTTTAGCTGTTTTTTTAAGAGAATCAGCACTCCTCTAATGTTAGCCGTCTGGTTGGTGCAGACAAAAGAATCCACCCATTTCTGAGATCTTAGTATTTCTTTCGTTTCTGCCTCAAGAAGATGTGTCTCCTGGATGACCATGACCTGCGCTGGGGAATATTTTAGATATTGTAAAATCTTTGCTCTGCGTGACCTCACACGCAGGCCATTCACATTCCAGGGCAACATCTGAAATATAGTCATATTATTAGGGCTCAGTACCCCAGGCCCTCCCTTGACCGAGGCAGAGGCGACGCCTAAATCTTAGCGTATCGGCCAACTCCCTCCTGAACAAGACTAGCATATCTAAGCAACCTAAAAAGATCAAGGTGAATGAGGTGATTTTATTTGTTATACCCCTGTGCTCCCCTATCCCCCCTCCCCCTGCCCTACCCCCATTTAACTGGACTAGTTGTTGTCCAGGTGTGGTGTCCGTGAACTACTCCCCTCAACCCCCTACACGAATGTGTGTGTTACCATACAAAAGTATATCTTCCAGTCCGAAAACAAAAGAGTGATATAAATCAGAAAGAAAAAATATACCAAATGTGCTTTATTTATCTAACTTAAGAGGTCAAAAAGAGCCTTTCTTCTCTTCCCTTTTTTTTTTTTTAAGTTTTTTATTTTTTGTTTTTTTGCAACTTCATCCTTTTTTTTTTTTTTTTTTGGACATGCTTACCCTTAGCTTAAGTTATGCAGAACTTATACTATTTACCCGGCCTAAAAGGCCTTTCTTTATTGTAAACCTATGATTATATTTATAAGGCTCATGAAGACACTATTCTGCACCACTCTCTTCTCCTCCCTCCTATGCTTCCCAAGGTAGGAGCCTAGAGGACTCCTTCGCTGATAGTGGCCAGCAATTTATCTGCCTCCTGAATCGACCTGATATTGTGCATTTTGTTATTATGCATGATTTTTAGAAAAGCTGGGAATTTAAGTTGTACCACAGCTCCGGCTTTCCTGAAGTTATCCATCCTTCTACCGAGCTCCCACTGCCTTTCTAGAGTATCTCTTGATAAATCCGAGCGGACTTCAAAGGTAAAATCCTTGCTTCTTAATGATTTTGATTTTAGGGCCAAATTCAAGATTTTTTCCTTTACTGCGTAAGTAAGGAAGTTGATAAGAATCTTTCTAGGTTTTGTCCTGCTTGGATTCAGACGAAAGGGGTCCCTGTGAACTCTTTGTATGTCCTTTTCCAGGAACTCGGTAGCCTCTTCCAGTGGCAGAACTTCCTTGATCAGTTTAACCATGAAGGTTTTGAGGTCTGACCCTTCTTTCCCCTCTGGGACATTCAAAACGCGAAGATTATTCCTGCGGGAATTATTTTCCAGCGTCTCTATTCTTTCTCGCAGGGCAGCCTCCCCTCTTTGTAGTTCATGAATTTTGGTTTCTGCAGTCCCTAAGTTGGCCTTTAACTCATCAACAGAGTGTTCTAGAGATTCGGTTCTGGCATTTAGGAGGTCTACCTTTTTTTCTAGGATCTCGCATGAGTTCCTTATTTCTCCCTGGTTAGCTACTGAAACCGCAAAGCCTTGCTTGATGTCTTCTTTTAATGAGGTGAACAGAGCTTACATCGATTCTAGTGGGGGGATAATCTGCTCCCGCTCCTGCGGCCTTAGACCTAGCCCTCCTCCATCTGTACCAGAATTGGTGGCTGCAGCTGAACTCTGAGGGCCCGGTTCTATCACCCCCGTAAACCCTGTTTCTGATCTCTCTTCTATTCGCTCCCTAAATGCCTCATTTTCAATAGGCACTGTTTCTGTGGAATCCATCATACCCCGAGATTCTCCTGATATACAATCCGTAAGGCCACTTAAGCTAGTTAAGACGAATAAGCCAGATACTCCAATACCAGCGTTCTCTCTGTATTCAGCTCCCTGCTTTGTAATGGTCAGAACCTCCGGTTGCACCCTAAAAAAAGACCTCAGCGAGGGGGTAATCTTAACCTTGTTATGTACAGAAGTGGTCTTGTTTCTCCCCCCCTTTATATTTCTGGCCTTGGTCTGACAATTTTGGAAAGCCGGATACTCACTGGACAAATTAGAGGCACCAGGGGCACTAGGAATTTTTTTTGCCGTTACGGCTTCCAGAACCTCCCCCTCCTCTGACTGGTTTCCTAGCCCTCCACTCTCCTCTTCCTTTACTTTGCTTTTGCCTTTTTTGTTTCCAGGCACACTCCCGCGTTTCCTACCTTTTTTTCCTGTTTTACCGCCCGATTTACCTCGGTCTCCACCGTCCCCAACGTCTTCTCTGGCGCCTATCTGCGTGCTGTTTTCTTTGCTTACACTTTGAAGTTCCAGGAAATGGGCAGGAGATACGTCCTCCACTCTGCCTGGAGGTGCCTTTAATTCTTTTGATGCTGCTTTGGCGAGTGTGGAATCCGGAGCTACCCGCTCCGTGAAAATATCACCGCCACCACTCCCCGACCCCGCCAGCGCCCGCTGCTCCGAAAAAGCGCCCTATAGCTGAGTATGATGTAGTCAATTCGCGACTTATGTTTATATTTAAAATTCCTATAGGATACCCCCAATTGTTGTCCTGACCTCTCTCTCCAGATGTCTGAGCCCCAATTGGGACATTATTGTCAAAAGGGATGCCCTAGATCTTGAAGGAACTATCGCTCTGCTGTTAGAAGATTTATCTAGTTTAGGATCCAGAAAAATATTAAAATCTCCTGCCCAAATCACAGGCTCTGGGAAATCCAATAAGTGCGAGGAAATGGTATGGAGACTGGAGGGGTCATCCTGATGCGGACCATAATAGCCAACTAAAGTAAGAAGGATACCCCTTAGAATGATCTTCAATATCAGCCATCTCCCCCCAGGGTCCCCCTTATATTGTAGGACCTGTACTTTAGCTGTTTTTTTAAGAGAATCAGCACTCCTCTAATGTTAGCCGTCTGGTTGGTGCAGACAAAAGAATCCACCCATTTCTGAGATCTTAGTATTTCTTTCGTTTCTGCCTCAAGAAGATGTGTCTCCTGGATGACCATGACCTGCGCTGGGGAATCTTTTAGATATTGTAAAATCTTTGCTCTGCGTGACCTCACATGCAGGCCATTCACATTCCAGGACAACATCTGAAATATAGTCATATTATTAGGGCTCAGTACCCCAGGCCCTCCCTTGACCGAGGCAGAGGCGACGCCTAAATCTTAGCGTATCGGCCAACTCCCTCCTGAACAAGACTAGCAGATCTAAGCAACCTAAAAAGATCAAGGTGAATGAGGTGATTTTATTTGTTATACCCCTGTGCTCCCCTATCCCCCCTCCCCCTGCCCTACCCCCATTTAACTGGACTAGTTGTTGTCCAGGTGTGGTGTCCGTGAACTACTCCCCTCAACCCCCTACACGAATGTGTGTGTTACCATACAAAAGTATATCTTCCAGTCCGAAAACAAAAGAGTGATATAAATCAGAAAGAAAAAATATACCAAATGTGCTTTATTTATCTAACTTAAGAGGTCAAAAAGAGCCTTTCTTCTCTTCCCTTTTTTTTTTTTTATACGTTTTTTATTTTTTGTTTTTTTGCATCTTCATCCTCTTTTTTTTTTTTTTTTGGACATGCTTACCCTTAGCTTAAGTTATGCAGAACTCATACTATTTACCCGGCCTAAAAGGCCTTTCTTTATTGTAAACCTATGATTTATATTTATAAGGCTCATGAAGACACTATTCTGTACCACTCTCTTCTCCTCCCTCCTATGCTTCCCAAGGTAGGAGCCTAGAGGACTCCTTCGCTGATAGTGGCCAGCAATTTATCTGCCTCCTGAATCGACCTGATATTGTGCATTTTGTTATTATGCATGATTTTTAGAAAAGCTGGGAATTTAAGTTGTACCACAGCTCCGGCTTTCCTGAAGTTATCCATCCTTCTACCGAGCTCCCACTGCCTTTCTAGAGTATCTCTTGATAAATCCGAGCGGACTTCAAAGGTAAAATCCTTGCTTCTTAATGATTTTGATTTTAGGGCTAAATTCAAGATTTTTTCCTTTACTGCGTAAGTAAGGAAGTTGATAAGAATCTTTCTAGGTTTTGTCCTGCTTGGATTCAGACGAAAGGGGTCCCTGTGAACTCTTTGTATGTCCTTTTCCAGGAACTCGGTAGCCTCTTCCAGTGGCAGAACTTCCTTGATCAGTTTAACCATGAAGGTTTTGAGGTCTGACCCTTCTTTCCCCTCTGGGACATTCAAAACGCGAAGATTATTCCTACGGGAATTATTTTCCAGCGTCTCTATTCTTTCTCGCAGGGCAGCCTCCCCTCTTTGTAGTTCATGAATTTTGGTTTCTGCAGTCCCTAAGCTGGCCTTTAACTCATCAACAGAGTGTTCTAGAGATTCGGTTCTGGCATTTAGGAGGTCTACCTTTTTTTCTAGGATCTCGCATGAGTTCCTTATTTCTCCCTGGTTAGCTACTGAAACCACAAAGCCTTGCTTGATGTCTTCTTTTAATGAGGTGAACAGAGCTTACATCGATTCTAGTGGGGGGACAATCTGCTCCCGCTCCTGCGGCCTTAGACCTAGCCCTCCTCCATCTGTACCAGAATTGGTGGCTGCAGCTGAACTCTGAGGGCCCGGTTCTATCACCCCCGTAAACCCTGTTTCTGATCTCTCTTCTATTCGCTCCCTAAATGCCTCATTTTCAATAGGCACTGTTTCTGTGGAATCCATCATACCCCGAGATTCTCCTGATATACAATCCGTAAGGCCACTTAAGCTAGTTAAGCCGGATAAGCCAGATACTCCAATACCAGCGTTCTCTCTGTATTCAGCTCCCTGCTTTGTAATGGTCAGAACCTCCGGTTGCACCCTAAAAAAAGACCTCAGCGAGGGGGTAATCTTAACCTTGTTATGTACAGAAGTGGTCTTGTTTCTCCCCCCCTTTATATTTCTGGCCTTGGTCTGACAATTTTGGAAAGCCGGATACTCACTGGACAAATTAGAGGCACCAGGGGCACTAGGAATTTTTTTTGCCGTTACGGCTTCCAGAACCTCCCCCTCCTCTGACTGGTTTCCTAGCCCTCCACTCTCCTCTTCCTTTACTTTGCTTTTGCCTTTTTTGTTTCCAGGCACACTCCCGCGTTTCCTACCTTTTTTTTCCTGTTTTACCGCCCGATTTACCTCGGTCTCCACCGTCCCCAACGTCTTCTCTGGCGCCTATCTGCGCGCTGTTTTCTTTGCTTACACTTTGAAGTTCCAGGAAATGGGCAGGAGATACGTCCTCCACTCTGCCTGGAGGTGCCTTTAATTCTTTTGATGCTGCTTTGGCGAGTGTGGAATCCGGAGCTACCCGCTCCGTGAAAATATCACCGCCAACACCCGCTGCTCCGAAAAAGCGCCCGATGCTGGCGCTGCCACTGCCAACCCGGAGGAGCCCGCGAGCCGCCGCTCTGCGGCCGCGCCTCAGCTCCAGGGCGGCCGAACACCAGCATGGGAAACAAGGCGGGCGGGAGGCACCGTCTGACTTCATGGGCATTCGTCTCCCTCCACCGCCCGATTCCGCCCAACCTCGAGGCTCAACCGTAGCTCCTCCGACCCCAGGAACACACAGGAAGGATCCACCAACAAGGTACTACTCAAACACGAGGTAACATATTACCGGCTGTTACACGGCAAGGGGCAGTAGCATGGACACGCCCGGCTGCTCAACTAGCAGACGCCATGTTCTCCCAACCCCCACACACCTTACAGCACATGACAGGCCTCCCACAGCATTAGCCATGTGCAATGCAGTCCGCCATAGGTGTAAATTATGTACCGCCATTCAGTCTGTCAGTGATGCTTGTGAATATATCTTGACACTAAAATGGTTAACTATAATCATGCAAGCCTTGAGCAAGACATCACCAAAAAAAAAACATACACCACTTTGTGGGGTTTCTTCCAGGAGCAAACTTGTTGATCGTCATCTCTCGTGCAGCTTTGAAAACAGATTCTTGATCTATTAATTGATTGGTCTATTAAAGTTTCAGTTTGAACTGGGGTCCTGAGCACCACCTGTGGATATGTGGTCATGTCAGAACCGGACAAAGTCACAGGTTCAGGCCGACACCGATGGAGTGATGGAGGGCGTGCCAGCTACATGGACCCAGTTAGGCCCGTTGAACAAAATACATTAAATCCTTGTTTACTGAGCGGTGTGATGGTCCACATCAAAGATGCATTGTGCACCCAAAGAGATGCATTGGTTCCGAGATGCAGCAAGGCTGCGATGAGAGTTCTTGCATTGTCAGCGAGCATCCCATTGACAAAGGCTTGCGATCTGAAGTCCGGCGTCGAGGATGCATCGTGCAGTTGGGGTTATGAATTGGTTCTGAAGAGCTGCAAGGCTGTGATGAGGAGTCTGGTGTCATTGCCGAGGCTGCCGTCAATGAGAGATGCGAGCGCCTTCATTGTGGAGGCATCGCGCAGTGACTGTTTCAATGAAGCAGTGGACTGTGATGCGATGCAGTTTATGACAGAGGAGACCCACAGAGTAGCGGTGATGTGTCGGTTCTACATAAGGGTTGCACTGCGCAGCAGAGGAGATGTGTTGTATCTGCTGGATTCAAAGAGGCTGGTAGAGCACCTTAGGCCCCACTTGGCAGGGTAGACTCAGAGATGGCAGAGCCCAGGTGCTGGGGTCGAGGTAGTTGGAGCCTTCTATCCCTGAGACTCAAGTCATACGGCCAGCCAACTAGCCCTTCGAGTCAGTATGGGGTGATGGGTTCAATAGATGTGCTTCCAGTCCTTCTCACCCAGGCAAGAGGTCAGCAGGTCAGCACAGCAGTACAGCAGTCCTTCAGAGTACCTGTGCAGCAGAGTGGCAGTCCCTTGAACAGCAGCCCTTCTTCGGGGCAGATGATCCACAGGTCTAGAACTGTACTGAAGTTTTGGTGTCTGAGGTCCAATATTTATACCCAGTTGTGCCTTTGAAGTGTGGGGAAGCTTCTAGAGATTAGCTTTTGAAGTCCCCAGGCATCCTCCTTTTGCTGGTCTGGCTCCAGACTAAGTACAGGAGATATATAGCCCTTTGTGTGGAGGCTGGACACAGCCAATTCAAGTGTAAGTAGGGCTGTGCCCAGCTCCACCCTTCCATCCTGCCAGTGATGGCCCATTCAGTCACACCTAAGCTCTCTATTTTGTGTGGCTGTCTAGGAGGAATACAAAAAGCCCAACTGCCAACTGTACCCAATCATGCGACCCAGAGACACGCTGAAGGTACTAAATAGCAAAGGCAGGAAAATGACAAGTTTCTAAAAGTGACATTTTCAAAATTGTAATTTAAAATCTGGCTTCACCATGAATGAGGATTTTTCATTGTAATTCCAAAGACACTAAACTTGACTAAGTTATCTGCACCTATTTGAAAATTAGCACTTATTAAATCTAATAAGTTAGCATCAATGTTAGCCTATGGGAGAGGCAGGCCTTACAGTAGTGAAAACGGGCTTTCACTACCAGGATATGTAAAACATGTCCCTCCTTTTGAATACTATTGGACCTGGCCCTTTTTTGCAGGGCTATCCCCAACCATTTTGCCTTCTTCCTCTTATTTTTTATGACATGTTTCTGTTGGTTTCAGGACTCTAGGGACTTTACCACTGCTAACCAGTGCTAAAGTACATATGCTCCCTGTCTAAATTGTATTGGTGATTGTTTTATCCATGATTGGCATATTTGATTTACTAGTATGTCCCTCCTAGTAAAGTGTGCCAGGTGTGCCCAGGGCCTGTAAATCTAATGCTACTAGTGGGCCTACAGCACTAATTGTGCCACCCACTTGAGTAGCCCTGCAGACATGTCTCAGACCTGCCACTGCAATGTCTGTGAGTGTAGTTTTAAACTCCCATTGTGACATGGCGAATGCACCCACTTGCCAGGCCCAATCCTTTCCTTTTACTAAACGTAAGTCACCCCTAAGGTAGGCACAAGGCAGCCCCATGGGCAGGGTGCAGTGTATTTAAAAGGGAGGACATGTGCTGTTGTGTCCTCTCCCATAGGGTGACATGGGGACTGCCTTGAAATATCTTAAGTGTAATTTCCCATTGGAAACAGATAGAGATTTGGGGATTGGGGTCTCTGAACTCACAATTTAAAAATACATCTTTTGGTGAAGTTGTTTTTAAAATTGCGTGCTTAAAACCACCACGTTTAGAAAGTGGGCATTTTCTTGCTTAATCATTCTGTGTCTCTGCCTGTCCATAGAATCCACGCATGGGTTGGCTGACAGTTGGGCTTTTGTGCATTCACTCTAGGCAGTCATACAAAGGGAGCTGAGATGTGCCTTGCATATCCTGGTGGTCCATCACGAGGCTGATAAGAAATTTTGAGCTAGAGTGTTGGGAGAAATTGTCACTGACACCTGAATAGAGCTGTGCCTGACCTCACACAGAGCTGTTTCCAACCCCCTATAGTTTCTGGAGCCAGGTCAGGGAAAGGCAGGATCTTGTGAACTGCAAAGACTTTCCTTTGAAGTTTACCCCTGTCAAAGGCAAAAAGGGGTATAAGTATTGGACCTCTGACACCCCAAAATCGGAACACTTCTGGACTGAGGACATTCTGCCAGGAAGAAGAGCTGGATGCTGTAGGAGGGACTGCAACTCTGCCTGCTGCTTTGTTG
This sequence comes from Calotriton arnoldi, assembly GCA_963921515.1. Taxonomy (NCBI): domain Eukaryota; kingdom Metazoa; phylum Chordata; class Amphibia; order Caudata; family Salamandridae; genus Calotriton; species Calotriton arnoldi. Next base: position 290,623 of record CAWUFW010002919.1, read on the forward strand.
TGCTGTCCTGCTGCTTGCTGCTTCTGTCCTGGTAGTGAAAGGACTGAACTTTGCTTTCTGTATCCTGCTTCCAAGGTTCTCTAAGGGTTTGTGTGTGCTTGCCTGCTGTTAAGAAGTCTCAGGGAAATCAAAGACCTCACCTACCAGTGCCTGGGCTCTTCTGTTAAGAGTCATGACTTGCCAAGTGGTGCCAAATCCAGTCTCTGGGCCCTTGGAAGAGGAAGTTGGTGAACTGGAGGAGAAAATTTGTGCATCGAGTCCCAGCATCTGTTTTTATTGACACATTGCTACAAACTTTGACACATTGCCGCGGCCATCAGCAGAGCATGGTTCCTGATCGGTGCATTGACCACGGCTTTCACCGAATGGCCTCAGCTTTCTGTTGCAGCGCATCAGAAGAACCTCTGCACCATGAGTTTCGAGCACCCCATCGTTGAAGTCCGTGAATCACCATTCCAACTCCAACGCAGCGCCTGCTTCATCGCTGTGGAATCAATGCAGCGCATCTTGATTTTGGATGCATCGTTCCTGGGCACTGACTTCTTCATCAACGTTGTCCAGCAGTAAGGAACCGAGGCCGCGTGTCCAGGGATCAACGCATAACCTCACCTTCCAGTAAGGAACCGACGCATCACCTGCCTTGACAGTAAGGAACCAACGCATCACCTCCCCGTGCAGCAATAAGGAACTAAAGCATCACCTCCCCTGGCAGTAAGGAACTGACACATTACCTCCCCTGGGAGTAAGGAACTGATGCATCGCTTTGCTTTTCAGGTGGCGAACCTCCCCTGTGTCACGCACAATCTTTTGATTTTGAAGCACTCAAAGTACTTTGTGCTAAAAGTTATGCATTCATAGATTTCTATGGACTGAACTGACTTAATCTTTGAAAAGTGATATCCTTACTTGTTTATGTTGGAATTTTGTCTTTTGGTCGTTTCATTCAGATAAATATTGGCTATTTTTCTAACCTAGTGTGGACTAATTTTGTAGTGTTTTCACCGTGTTACTGCAGCAGTGTTTTCTCTCTAGGTCTATCCCCATAGTAACTGGAAGGAAGACGTGAAGCTAGAAAGTATGGGCTGGAAAAGCTCAAAATGGAGAGAGAGCTGCAGCTGGAACTAGCTAAACTCAAGAGAGCGGAAGAAAAGGATGCCTTGGCCATGGAGAAGGATATGTTGGCCATGGAGGAGAGAAAAATGCTTTTTGCTCATGAGCTAAGAATGAGAGAGATGGAGTTAAATGCCAAGAGGGCTGAGTCCAGCACAGATGGTGGCAAGTGAAAGTATAATGTCCAATACTAAATAAGAGGTTCACACACCCAGAGATTTGGTTTCTAATTTCAAGGAGGGGGGTGACATACACCAGTGGGCTCAGGCATAAGAGGTAGCCCCAGAGGTGCGCAGGGTCCCTGAGGAGGATTGGGGAACTGGCACAGCGAGTCGTATTCCGGGTGGTGGGATTGGCACACTACTGGCTCTAGGAGGGACTGACAGGGAGAGGTGTAGCCTCATGGAGGAAGCCCTGGTTAGGGAGTATGGAGGCACCCGAGAGGAAGGTAGGTTGAGTTTGAGGGGCAGTCTGATACTGCCACAGCAGATGGGGAATGGTGTGGGATACGTTTTTCAAGGCACTGGATGGTTGGGTGAAGGGTAGTATGATTAACACATGAGATGGGCTGAACAATTCAGTTGCAGGAGAGCATATGTTCAGTCATGGTGTTCCAGCGCTATGCCAACACCCGATGGAGTGGGAGTCCTCTGATCCTGGGGAGCTTGCACTGGAGGCAGGCCTATTGGTGGATGCCCGAGGGTCTGAAGAGGCATTTTGGAGTGTTCCTGAAGGGAGTGGCTCAGGTTTCCCACAACCAAGGGAGGTGGGGAGGTAACCAGTAGCCGAGATAGGTCCCAGAGTAGCGGGATAGGGAGAGGGTCCCATGTCCCTTCTCAGGGTAGGAGGAGAGGTGGGGCTGGGCAGAGGCCCAGGTTGCCCAAAACCCAGTCTCAGAGTCTTGATGGTTCCCAGAGGGAGCACCAGAAGGGAGGCCTAGTCAATAGTTGGAGGACATCTGCTGAGGGGATCCCATAGTGTCAGGAGACCTGGAGGAACAGCTGTCACAATCATCCAACCAGTTCTGATGTCTGGCAGTCCCACTCCGGAAAGGAGGGTGCAGCAATCCAGATGGAGGGGTGATGTTGAAAAATATATATATACATCCATAAATTCATATGTATGCCCTACAAACGTATCATGCTTAGCTATATCACACTAACATGAGGCCCGGAGCTCCAAAGGGCTTCCTATCTGACCTTGCCTGGACAAGCTTCAGCAGCTATTTTGAACCACCTTAGAGGTCACTTTGCTTGTCCTGACTTTATGGTAGTTTCCTTATCTGGTTGTGCAATTTGCTTACACAGGGCTGAGCCAGCCTTTCATGGTCTGCCTATATCTAGCTGTTTTAATTGGCATGGTGCAGATCTTGCGCATCCCTGTTAGCCATATTTGGCTTGGTGCCTTATTCTAGTTCTGCTGACATGGCATTACTAAAATGCATATACCACCCAGAAACAAGTCACTCTGGGAAGAAGCAGGCTAAGAGACCCTAAGGCAGGAGAACTGACTTCTTCCTTGCTGATCAGCAATGATGCATTCATGGGTACCAATAAATAAATTTCACTCTATTTCTGAGCAACCTGCTGCGTCTGGTGAGTTTCATTCATTTGCTCTTGGGAGGGTGCACAGTATTTCCCTAACAGGTGAGAGGGGGAGGCTGTCTCCAGTGGGAGAACCAGAGGGTCAGGGGCCAGCTCTGAGGCCAGAGACCCCAAGGAATGACCCTGGTGACACCACTTCTGGCTTGGGAGGGCTCCATGCTCTGTCAGATAGACAGGGGTTGGGAGCCATTGCTAGCCAGACTCTTGTGCAACACTTATCATAAGTGTCTCCCTTGCCAGGCACATGCGCAGTCTAAGGGTACAGACCCTGGGTTGGAGGACTAGTTGCAGGATAGCTCCCATGAACTGGTTGGGGAATTGTGCAGTATGGCTGACACAAGCACCCTGCAGTTTTGGAGTTTGGGGGCACGTCTCTACAGTGGAAGGTACAGGACCCCAGGGAGGAGGCCAGGATGTGGGAGGTCATCCCAGTCTCCTGTTCAGCCTGAGGGCACAGACCCTGTGCTGGGTGACCAGTCTGACTATACCACCCCTTAACCGTTGGGACAAAGGATGCCAGTCACCTGGGGCTACTGCCCCCCCACTCTGAGAAACCACAGAGGTTAGAGGGCCCTGGATGGCCTGAGACCTGGCTCTTGTCACTGACAGCTGTCAGTGGGTGCTGTGGGTTGCTGTCCTTGTGGACAGAGTTGCCTTGGGCTGAGGACAGGAGTCACACACCAGGGGTGGAATGGGCTGTCGTGTAGTTCCTATAAAACCTATATAGGATCTGTGCGTTTGGGCAACATACACTGCAGGCTTGGTGTCCAGACTGATATCAGACACCCCCACCGGGTATGTTGGCCTGTATACCAGCTAGCTCACAGTGCCACTAGAAACTCCTCTTACCAAGGAGAGAATAGTTCTTGGCAACTATCGAACATGACAACCCTGATCCCTCAGGACCGTGGAAACAGTGTACTACTTTTCGCTTAGTCACTCGTGCTCACATTGTCTCAGAGAGATACACAGAATAAACAGTGGGGACGTTTTTCAATAAGTATTTATTGAACAGTCGTTATTCTAGTGTAAAATAAGTGTGCTGATACAACCACTAGACAGTAACAGATATAAATGATTAGAAGCACTAAGAAAGTAAAAGGATGGTAGATTTCTACCATTTTGCTATAACAATGAATACAGGCAAGTACATAAAATACATGACAATAAAATGCGTACTCCTACGATGCTACCCTAACTAAACGTACCTAAGTGTATGTAGGTGTTGAGCCAAGAATCCCTCTAGGATAAAGTCAACCCCATTTCCTGAAGTGAGAGACTGTGGGACCCCGTCTTGGTCTCGAGTTGGACACGCTGCAAGCGATGTTAGACCACTGCGAGCTGGAGTATCTGCATGCAGGAGCCTCAGCGTATCGTGTCAGTATGTTGACAGGGAAGTCCTGATCTCCTCTGATTATCTCAGCAAGATGTGATGTTTATATACCCAAAGGTCTCCCCGGGGTTTCTACCTTGCTGTGCTACTTGTCGGACTTAGTATGACGTCGGGAATGAACTTTATACATAGTTATTATACAGATGGTCATCCTGCTGAGTTTCCGAGAATCCTTATGCATAATGTATGAGGCCTTTACCAGGAAAAATCCTGCGTTTTGTGTGCAGTGTAGTATCTAGGTGAAAGGTCAGTCCCTAAGAACCGTTATGTGTGTAATGTAGGGAAGAATATAGGTGAAGGGTTAGGATGTTACCTGAGCCTATATTGGGGTACCTCTATGGAATATAACACCCACTCCTCATCCGACTGGACGACATAATTACATTCTAACGTACTACTAGGCTGTCTAGGCATTGGTACGCAAACAACTATAGTAAAACAATAGTTCTGCTAAATAATGTTAAAAATTCTAAAATATATCAAAAGGAATAAATTGTCACTCAAGCAATAGCTCTAATGTGTCCGTATATATAGTTCGAACAACTACAAGCATCGGAAAGCCATGCCGGTCATAAAAAGTGTCAATTGTTTTGGAGTTCCAATTTGAGTTTGTTAAAAAAAACAATTTTTTTTCCCAGCACACGACGAGTCAAATGTTTATGTGTCCTGGCTGGTAGACGCAACATTGCTGTTGCCTGCCTTCGCAGATGACGATCCCTGTAACACCTCACAGATTACGTCAATTGAGCACAGATGATCTTCTGTGCTGCCAGCAGCCGGTGCTGGGGCAGCTTGTGCGCCATCCAAGGCCTGGGCGTCAGTGGAGGAGCCGGTATCCATTCCAACAGGAGCAGAAACTTCCTGTGCAGGCTCTAAGAATGCCGCCCTCAACATAGGAATACGCTTGGGACACTGCAGAACATGGGCCTTTATCGGGTCCAGTAAAGCATCAACGTCCAGTTGCGCAACTTATGGAAGTATCAGACAGAGATCCAACAAGCATTTTTCTCCACAGAACATGCATCGGAACACAGGTAGGATGCAGTCCATCCAGACTGGTCTAAATGACAGGAACCAAGAGGCGCTTAGTTCCCGTAGGCGAAGTGTACCCAGAAGTTGTACCATGCGATCACAGTATTTACACTCCAGCAGGACTGTTTTCATCTCCTTGTTGACTGGGACATCCATTGCGTAGCAGAAAAATTACAATCAGGAAACCTGCTATTAGAAACTGGATCAGCGGAAGTCCTCCAAAGATGCTTTCGAATACGGAGTGTATAAAGTTTGGTATAACTCCGAGGACCATCTGAAAGTTGCTTAACAGTCCCGAACCTATGGTCTTAAATAGGTGGACTATACCCGTTGTATCAGACATGTTAAAGATACGATTTACCATTTCTGTGAAATGGAAGCGGCAGTTCGTATGTATGAGTGCCTGTATCTCAGCCGAGGACCTTGCGATCTGGAGATCAAAAGTCTCCCGGGCGGAGGTTAATGCCACGGTTTTCTGTAGAAGCATGGCTTTCATTCTGCTCAGAGTACCAAATCGTATAAAGGAAACATTCAACAAAGGCCATAGCGGCGCCTCCCTGACTGTGTGTGTCAGTGGAAACAATACTTGCAAGTAACCCTTGAGCTCACGGTGACTAGATGTGCGATGCCCGGAAGCATCCCACAACAACCTTGATCTTTCAACATCAAGTAACTCCCATTTGAAAGTAGCCTGAAAACTGGAGTAATCACAGCTGTTGGGTACCCCTCAAGTGACAGGATAGGTTCACTACTGAACCATTGCAGGCCCTGTGTAGCATAATATCCTGGCATATGAGAGATCCACTTAAAGCGTTCTCGCACTTTGAAGCACTTCTAGATCCCCACTTGTGCATCGATATCTATATGATAATTCCCAAGATTCCTTGATGAATTCCCCACCCATTTCTTCATATCAGCCTGCCTGTTGTTGTTCTTGACAGTACTGAAACTGGAAAGTTGTGACCGGAAAGGTTATATGGCCATGGATCAACCACTCTGTGGACGGTGATTCTGCCACAGTGAAAGGTAATCTGTCCAGTTTTTCAATGCGCAGCATTGTATATTTTGCTCCCCTCTGTGCCATTTTCATCTGTTTTTCCATTAGATTATGTGCAGAAAACAGGGACGTACTGTTGATAAAATGCCAAGGCACATAACCTATGCGCAGTGATTGCAGCGTCCAGCTTAATAACATAATAGAATGTAACTGCGATTGTCCGTGCTGTAGTATGGACAAATCTTGTTCTAGTACGTCAATAGAAGAAGATACAATGTTGCCCAGTGAATAAATCCTGGATGTTAACGTAGTCATACCATTTTCAACTACGGCTAATGCCTTTTCTAGGTTAATCCTATATATTCCTCGTGGTCTCTCCGCTGCTTCTTGTTGGGAGATTTTCCAAATTTCATTATAGACAGCGTAATAGAAACGTTTTTGACGTGGCTTTCTGGAACCAAGTAAAAAATCCCATAGGTCACCATCCTCTGTAAGTAAGGATAAGTGTTGTTTCACCTGTGGTAGTGTTGAGGCCTTTAGCCAATCAAGGCATAACTACCCAACACTGTATGTTGTCACCACCCCTGGATGTTCTCTTTGTTCATAGCGTGGGTCTGGCCTATGGATACTGAACCCTTCGGTGGTACCCCTGAAACTTTCCTGACGTCTATTAGTGTCTGTGGGCCAAACCAACCATCCCTTCTAATTGGGGTATGATCTATTGTATTGTAAAATGTCATCTAATGTAGCCCCTTTTAGTGATGTAAAATTACCCTCGGCCTGTGATGGTGTTGGAATGCGAGGTATGTTCAAATCCTTGTTCTTGGCTATTCCAAGGCAGGAGGTCTGTTGCACAGTATCATTCAGAAATATCATCTGCTAAGGGAATGAGGCATGCTCTAAATAGTGCTTCTGTTCCCTGGACTTGCCAGTCTCTAGAACCCCAGACTGATTTTAAGTTTATAGTGTCTTTCCATAAGTCGAAACCCTGTTCAGACAGGTTGGTAATGAAGGAAGCAGTGTAAATCTGTTTGGTGTTAGTCAGCATTTTTTTCTGTGCGGATGTCGGTGCAACCTTATAGTAATATGAGGTTGGGTCTGAAACTTTAAACCCTGAGAAATATAAACATTTTGTGCAAACGTTTTCGAACTACTTTTCGGTGGTGTAGGGCAATGTTCCCATTGGTGATATGTGAAAACATTCCTAGGGGTAGTGGATTTGTGTAGAAAATGATGACCATAATGTTGATAACAATAAATTGTGTTAAAGTCTGATGTGTCTTCTAACATTTCATTGCTAGAAGATGCGGCAGATTATTCTAAATCAGACAAAATATTGTTCTCTGTTTCAAAATCCCAATCATCGGAAAATGTACCGGAGGTAATGATATATCATTCAAGGAAATTTTAAGCAAATGAGGTATTTTTAAACATTTGGTCGGACCAAATATATCATAATCAACCTTGTCCCATACTATTCCATCAGTTATAGGAACTGCTGTAATGTTCACGGATGACAAGTCTCTTTGTTCACAATGTGATGAAACATGAGGTTTCAGGCGCAAGTTCACTTTTGATGCTGCAGAGCTTTGGTGAAGGTAAGTTCCATTAACAAGTAAGCTGAAGACAGTTACTAAGCCTTTCCAGAAAGAAAGAAAAGTATCCCGGTGATTATCCAAAGTTCTAGTCACGGTAACACCAGGTAAGTCTTTTTAAGAAAAACGAAAAAGTCTTTGATTTATTGTTCAAGTCAATTCCTATGCACACGCAGTTGTGTGATGTGAAAGTTCGCCAAACGTAGTAGAATTGATGGAGGCAACGTCTCTTGATGATTTTCTTTTTTTATTATAGTCTTTAATCAAACACAAAACAACACGAGGTCCAGTCAACACATGTTTTGTCGTTAGGGTGATAACCCTCGACTTCTTCAAGGCTGTCACGTGAACTAGGAGTACTTGACCTAAACACCGGTTGTAATTCTGACCCGGTAGGTCAATATTTGTCCAAAGACGTGGTTCCAGAAGAGCGTAAGTCTATAAAAACTGGTTGTACTTCCGACCCGGTTGGTGAGCAAAAATCAAGGTATCTATTGAATAATAGCCATGAGTCTATCGGAGTTATGTCACACAGGAAAATAAAATGAAATTGAAGCTAGAAACAGGCCGATGTGAGCCCCAAGTCGTCTTAAACGAGTACGTTGCAATGATTCTGACACTGCCGGGATTGCGTCCAAACCAGAGGTTTATTTACCTTGATTTTTGCTCACCAACCGGGTCGGAAGTCCAACCGGTTTTTCTAGACTTATGCTCTTTTGGAACCACGTCTTTGGACAAATATTGACCTACCGGGTCGGAATTACAACCGGTGTTTAATAAAAAAAAAAAATCTTCAAGAGACGTTGCCTCCATCAATTCTATTACGTTTGGTGAACTTTCGCATCACACAACTGCGTGTTCATAGGAATTGACTTGTACATTTTAACCTTTTGGTCCCAACTTTGAGGGTTTAGGGGCATTTCCCATCGCCTGTGGCACCGCAATAATTATTTCTATGATTTACTGTATGCTCTAAGCTGAGCGCCACCACTTCCTGTGTTAATTAATACCCCCACTTTGTTGTAGTTTGATTTATTATTGACGAGATATTGGGGCTGGCATTGTTTCAGGTTCACTTGGATCGAAAGAAAAGGTATCGAAGTCGATGAAATAGCCAGATGCAGTTCGATCTATTTTGGGTAGCTCAGCAGGTTTTGTTGAACATGTAGATGGATCTTGTGGAGGCATGTTTATGTAGACATAAGTGTAAGGTTGAATTGAAATTTGTCTTTCATTTTGGTTTTGAATTTCTGTTTCAAGAGGAACTAGTTCCATGGCATTGTTGCATAGTCCATCATTCCGTATAGGATAATCTTCAAAAGTGATGACTCTTTCCGTCTGAACTTCCTGTATGGTAGCGAGAGGAGGGCGTCGGCTACTCAGGAGTCCACGAGGCCTACCATTCAGTATCGGCCACATAGTGTGGTTTTATCAGATCAATGGAGACAAATCTCTTCTCCTTTTTCCCGGCAAGAGGAGGCAGAAGTACAGTTCTTGTTCCTTCGACGGCCAGGACCGGTACAGATTTCTGTATGATGGTCCAAATTCCCTTTTGTCCGTTATCTTTTCTCTGACCAGATCACCGAGTTTAGGGACCCAGACAGGTCTTACCGTGACTGACTTGACTTCCCCAGTGGCGGTCCGCTTTACCTGCACATTCCTCTGTAGTGCCCTGGATTCATTCAGATCCTCTAAAACAGTCAAACGTTTATTGATGTCAAAAGGTTTTTCATCCGCCACTGTACCTTCACAATCGAGATCAGGTACCCACATTCTTGTCCCAAAAAGGACCTCTTGAGGAGTGACACCACCTAGAGAACTTCTTGGCATGTTGTTCAAGGCCCTCTGTACCCCATATAAGTGATTGACCCAACTACCACCCGCGCCTAATACTCTAGCTGTTAATGATTGCTTTAAGTCCCGGTTTTTCCTCTCCACAACTGAAATTCCATCGGGATGGTATGGAGAGGAGTACCGCAGTGCAAAACCCAAACTTCCCATGGCTTCCTTGTAATCCCTAGAGCTAAACTAGGGGCCATGGTCAGAATGTAATGTGCCAACTGAGTATGTCCCTATAAAGACTCGCAAATCTTTGATAACAGTTCGAGCGTCAGCCGAGGGCTGAGGCCATACCCATAGGAATCTCGAGCAGGAATCCACTGCAACTATGATATATTTGTAAGCCCCATCAGATTGTAGGGGGCCACAGTGGTTCAAATATACACAAGCGAGCGGTCTGTCTGATATAAGCAATGGTGTCTGCGCTGGGCGTGTTACGTGGAGCCCTTCATCTGTTGACAGATGTCGCACTTTAAGACATAATCTTTGGTCTGCTTAGTTAACCCTGGCCACCAATAGCATTGTTTCAGTAAAGAAACTGTCGCCAACTCTCCTGCGTGCGCAGAACCTAGACCCTCGTGTGCTGCTAAAATTAAGCCCAATCTGCGATCCATGTTACTCTATTCCCCACTCCAGGAATCTGAGCAAATGGAACGTTATTTGCATCTAACTTGTAGGAGTACATGAGTGGAAAACCTTTCGGAAGTGCCTTATTGTCTTTGCGTGATGCAATGACAGCTACCATTATCTGTTCGTCTATTCTCGTCTTTGAACGAGTGATTGCAGCTACGGACGCAGTTCGTACTGCCCCCTTCGCAGCTTCATCAGCCAATTCATTCCCTTCAACGTGAACACCATCACGTTGATGACTCAGCGTGTGTATCACGTGAGCTCTCAGTAGTTCGTTTTTCAACTCAACTACCTGTTCCCATAGCGTTTAATGCTTAATTGTGCCACCTTTTGAGTCTTTAAACCCATTTTGTCCCCAGTGGTGAAGATATTCATTATATGACTGGACACAGTAAAAAGAATCGCACACAATCAGTGTGGGGAATTCTCGATCCGTATTTATCAGTGCCAGTAATAGAGCTTTCAATTCTGCCAGCTGAGCTGTGCAGTCTCCTAGAGACTGTGTTTTTGTACAGCTTGGATGGAACTTTCCGTCCTGCATACGACCTTTTACAATCGCACATGCAGCGCTGTGTTGTTGTTTACTTCCAATGGCTGGCTGAGCAGATCCGTCTGTGTAAATTATGTATTCATACTGATCTAGAGGCATTATTTCATTTGGGCGAGGATATTCCTGTTCATGTTGCAAAAATGCTTGTGTCTTTAGACTTGGGTCGTATCTGTATTCTACATCTTATGCAGTGAGAGAATTTGTCCATTGTATCCATTTTGGATGTAAAGCTTTAGCATTTGGAATACTAGCCTTTGTAGTAGCCTCTAAGGCTGGTACTGGGGTTACGACAATTATTCGTTTTCCCTGAGCCAGTGCTCTTTCTCTCACTACAGCAGTCTGTACTGCAGTCAGAATTTTCTCTGTGGATGGAAAACGCATCTCAGCGTTTGTGTACAAGTGTGATTTGTATGCTATTGGTACTGTTTCACCTTCATTGTATGTTAAGTAGGTGTACCCAGATTGACCCACAACTATACGGATTACTAGATTGCGAACATTTACGCATGTCTGTAAGTGTTTGGATGCTATCATGTCAGCTTGTAGGGAACGAAGAATATCTGTGTGTTCCTCTGTCCATTGCATAACTGAAAAATCAGGTCTTATGAGGTCGTAGAAAAGGTTAACTCTCTCTGCGTAATTCAAAATGTATGTTCTACCAAAATTCAGGAATCCCAGTATGGATTGTAAATTTTTCAATGATTTTAGAGGTTGGAGCAGCGCACACTTTTCTATAAAGTTAGCTGCCAAGCTCTTGCCTTTACTTGAAAGCTCATATCCCAAAAATAGGACATTGAGGTGGGCTATTTTTGATTTTTTAAAGTTAAATTTGAAGCCCTCCGAGGCAAATCCCAAAATTATGGTGCTCACCCTGGTCAAGTGTTCCTCCAGGTCATCATCTGTCAGATAAATATCATCTACATAGGACAATGCTTCCTCATCCAGATTCTGAAGTAACTCAGTTACCCTACCTGAGAACAACCCCAGGCTGTTTTTATACCCCTGGGGGAGTCAACAAAATTGACTCTGGGATCCCAGCGCTGAGAATGCTGTCAAATATCTGCTCTCAGGCGCTATATTTTGGCAGAAAAATCCATTTGAGATATCTAGTGTTGTTTTGTATTTTTTCCGCACAATGTTATTCCTCAATGCGCCACTGTGTGCAATCTGTACTGCAAATGTTTTTGTACATGAGTGTTAATGTCTATAGTCTAAAACTAGATGATATGAATTGTCGGGTTTCATCACCTCCCTGGTATTCAAGTTGATCTAAGATCTCCCTGACCTGTTTTTTAGCTTCTTGCTTAATTGGATATTGTCTTTGTGGAGTTGGAGTAGATTTTAGTGGTATCACCTGGTGAAGTGACCCTTCATCCCACCCAACATGGTTGCAATATAGAGCAGGAGCAAGGGCTGCAGCCCACTCCCGCGCGTATGTGTGTTTTAAGTATTGGGGAACGAGGTCGGAAAAGGCTGACATAATTACCTTTTCTCCCTTTGGGCAATCCATAACAATAGTAGGTGGCCAATCTCTTTCAGCTAAAAGAATGTCGTAGCCAAAAGTCAGGTTCTCCCAAAAGAGAACTTTAATTTTTCTGGGCTTGTCCCCTTCCATTTGGAGTATTATTTCATGTAACCTATGTGGGACGCTTACCCTAGTAGTCGGTGTTTCCACCGTGATATATTCACTCAACTCCGCTGTCACCAGAAATCCCATCAGGTTCTGGCGAGCTATTGTTACTTCTGCTGCACTGTCTAGCATTGTCAGAGCCCATTCCCCGTTCAGTAGTTGAGTCCTCAAAATTCTGGGCATGTCTAACTTTGAGACCAGCTACTTTCTTCTTTTTGAATTGAGGTTTTGCTTTAGGTTTTTCTTCTTTTTTGGAAGCGTAGTCTGAAGTGCGTTGTGCATCTCTGGACTTTGTACGCTCTTCTTGTCTGTGTTCTGACCGTCCTTCCCTCTATGAGTTTTTCGATGAACCCTGAAAGGAACAAGAGGAACGTGTATCAGTGTCCTGATACCTGTCAGGTTTTCTAATGTTGTCCCTATTCCTAAGGTTATACCTCCTTTCGGAGGGCTCCTGTTGTGGAGACCTACCTCTGGATTGAGGTCTGTTCTCTTTATTCTTTTGTTGTTTGTTATTATCCCATTTCTTCTTTGAAGAAGCAGGTGTTTGCTTAAAAGTATCCTTTTCGGGACTACCCAACAGTTGAGGTTTTATTGCTCTAGCCCCCAAACTGACTCTGCCTAATTCTGCAAAAGCAGTTTCAATTATTTTAGGTAATTCATGTTCCTGTTGTAGAGGAGTGAACTCCCTTAGGTGTTGGTGGATTGCCACCGATGCTGCCTCACCTTTAATATTTGCTAATATTATAGCTGATACCTGGGCAAAATTACCTAGTAATTTCATCCCTAAGTTCAGTGCAGGTTCTGCTCCATACTCGTTCTGTATTTGTCTTAATACATCTGGTATTACTGCTATTGACGGGATATCATGAGTCCTGGTAAATATGGCAGCGAAGAATGTACCCCAAGAGGTACAATCTTCTGACTGGGGTGTTATCCCCATGGGCAAGCAAATTGTTAACATTCTGTGTTTTTCATGTGGGCTGGTGTTTGGAAATACCGCCTCTAGCTGTGTTATTTTTGAGCCGCCCAGAATGGCATTTGTTCACGTTTAGTGGGCATTTTACCCATCACTGCATGTAATGATTGTTGTGTAATTTTAGTTGTTGATGTTTGAGTCAGACCTGTTGGTGTAGCCGTTGTTGGCTGAACTGTGAGTGTTCTCATCACGAACTGTGTCATGTTTCTGTACAGTTTTATTAGCTCTTTAGGAAGTGTTAGTAAGTCTCCTGCTGGTATTATTTCAATGTCAGGATGTGGTGTGTAGGCTGCTAATACTGGCCATGTTGCTCCATCTCTTCCGAGAGGACCGAGTCTTACTTTATTTCTTGCATGGGGTAGGGCACCTTTAAACCAGTATAAATGCTCCTGGTAAGTGAGTGGAATTTCAATGTCCTCGTACGGACAATATTCGTTCGGTATTTCATCTTCTGGGTAGTAATGAAATGTCTTTGTTTGTGTAATTGCCTGCGGAAATGTAACCCATGAATAGAATACCTCAGTTCTAAATGATTCATGTGCCTCAATCATGAAGGTTACTGGCCCACCCCTAGCTGTTAAACCATATGAAGCTAGTTTTTCGGTGATGGCATTTCTAACATTTTCTGTAATTTGTATTGCATCTGCATCTTCTTCTTCGGCAGAGAGATTTAGCTCATGTACAGCGTTATCCACTTGCTCAGTCATTATTTTAGTAAGAAGAGTTTTTCAAGGGAACTAAGATAAGGTGTTATGCACAATAGGCACAATGTGTCCTTCAAGCTTGATTAACCAACAGCCAATACATAGGATTTTTGCCTACTCAGCTGCAGCAGATTTTTGTTCCCTCCCACTCCAGAACACTTTGGGGAAATGTGAGTATGGGTCTCTGAGAATAGCACGACTGAACTACTCAGTTTTGACCGTTAAATAAGTACCAAACCAACGTTGGCTGCGCCATGTCGTGTAGTTCCTATAAAACCTATATAGGATCTGCGCGTTTGGGCAACATACACTGTGGGCTTGGTGTCCAGACTGATTCCAGACACCCCCACCGGGTATGTTGGCCTGTATACCAGCTAGCTCACAGTGCCACTAGAAACTCCTCCTACCAAGGAGAGAATAGTTCTTGGCAACTATCGAACATGACAACCCTGATCCCTCAGGACAGTGGAAACAGTGTACTAATTTTTGCTCAGTCACTCGTGCTCACTTTGTCTCAGAGAGATACACAGAATAAACAGTGGGGACGTTTTTCAATAAGTATTTATTGAACAGTCGTTATTCTAGTGTAAAATAATTGTGCTGAAACAACCACTAGACAGTAACAGATATAAATGATTAGAAGCACTAAGAAAGTAAAAAGATGGTAGATTTCTACTATTTTGCTATAACCATGAATACAGGCAAGTATATAAAATGCATGACAATAAAATGCGTACTCCTATGATGCTACCCTAACTAGACGTACCTAAGTGTACCTAGCATGTCTGTAGGTTTTGAGCCAAGAATCCCACTAGGATAAAGACAACCCCATTACCTGAAGTGAGAGACTGTGGGACATTGTCTTGGTCATGAGTTGGACAACCTGCAAGGGATGTTAGACCACTGCGAGCTGGAGTATCTGCATGCAGGAGCCTCAGCGTATCATGTCAGTGTGTCAGCAGGGAAGTCCTGATCTCCTCTGACTATCTCAGCAGGATTTGATGTTTATATACCCAAAGGTCTCCCCGGAGGTTCTACCTTGCTGTGCCACTTGTCGGACTTAGGATGGCGTCAGGAATGAACTTTATACATAGTTATACAGGAGATGTCATCCTGCTGAGTTTCCGAGAATACTCATGCATAATGTATGAGGCCTTTACCAGGGAAAATCCTGCGTTCTGTGTGCAGTGTCGTATCTAGGTAAAAGGTCAGTTCCTAAGAACCATTATGTATGTAATGTTGGGAAGAATATAGGTGAAGGGTTAGGATGTTACCTGAGCCTATATTGGGGTACCTCTATGGAATATAACAGGGCCGCACCACTGTGTTGGCCATGATGGCACTGTCTGCCTACTGGGATATATCTGAGAGCAAAGTACAGTTAGATGCTGCACACATGGTATCCACAGGTGAGGACAAGGATTCCCCATGGGTTAGCTTAGTGGGCCTTGAGAGTTTGGACAGAGGGATCCAACTGGGTTCAGAGAGGCGTAGAACTGGAAGGTGCCCCTGCTGTTGCATGCCATGGTCCATGTTCTATCGCCCTAAGCAGGGAATTCCATCAAGGAATTGATTAGTCTACCCTGGCTTTAGGCTGGAAGGCTGTTGTGTTGGACCTCGCCCTTTTTGCAGGGTTATTCCCAAACTTTTCGACTTTTTCCTCCTATTTTCGTCTGACCTGTTTTGTTGCTTTTAGGACTCAGGGCACTTTGCCACTGCTAACCAGTGCTAAAGGGCATTTGCTCTCTATCTAAATTGTATTGGTGATTGGTTTATCCATGATTGGCATATTTGATTTACTAGTAAGTCCCTAGTAAAGTGCAACAGGTGTTCACAGGGCCTCTAAATCAAATGCTACTAGTGGGCCTGCAGCAGTGATTGTGCCACCCACATGAGTAGCCCTGCAAACTTGTCTCAGACCTGCTACTGGAATGTCTGTAAGGGCAATTTTAAACTGCCATTTTGACCTGGCAAATGAGCCCACTTGCCAGGCCCAAACCTTCCCTATTACTATATGTAAGGTAGACCCAAGGCAGCCCCACGGGCAGGGTGCGGTGTATTTAAAAAGTAGGACATGTGCTATTGTGTTTTACATGTCCTAATAGTGAAATACTGCTAATTTCGTTTTTCACTGATGCAAGGACTATCTCATCCATGGGGTGACCTGAGGATTGACTTCAAATATCTTTTCAGTGTAATTTCTCATTGAGGACAGATAGAGATTTGGAGTTTGGGGTCTCTGAACTCACAATTTAAAATACATATTTTCTTGCTTAAACATTCTGTGCCTCTACCTGTTTGTAGAATCCATGTCAGGGTTGGCTGGCCGACAGTTGGGCTCTTGTAGGTAGACAGTCACACAAAGGAGCTGAGGTGTGCCTTGCATAACCTGATGGCCCATTACCAGGCTGACTGGCCTTCCTGAGCTACACTGAGTTGTCACTGACGCTTGAATAGGGCTGTGCCTGTCCTCACCCAAAGTTGTCTCCACATCCCTGTAGTGTCTGGAACAAGGTCAGGAAAAGGCAGCGTCTTGTGCACTCCAAAGACTTTCCTTTGGAATTTGCCTACTTCAAAGGCAGAAAGGAGTATAAGTATTGGTCCTCTGACACCCCAAAATCAGAACACTTCTGGACAGAGGACATTCTGCCAGGAAGTAGAGCAGGATGCTGTAGAAGGGACTGCCTGTTGTTTTGTTGTGCCAGCCTGTTGCTTTCTGCTTCTGTCCTGGGAGTGAAAGGACTGGAATTTGCTTTCTTTATCCTGCTTCCAAGGTTCTCCAAGGGCTTGTGTGTGCTTGCCTCCTGTTAAGAAGTCTCAGAGCCATCAAAGACTACACCTACCAGTGCCTGGGCTCTTCTGCTGAGAGTCCTGACTTGCCAAGTGATGTCAAATCCAGTCCCTAGGCCCTTGGAAGTGGAATCTGGTGGACTGAAGGAGAAAACCCACGCATAGACTCCCAGTATGTTAAACTTTGACGCATCGCCGCTGCCAGCACCGTATCGTGGGTTCTGATCGGCGCATAGACCACAGCTTTCTCCGCAAGCCCTAGTTTTCCATTGCATCGCGTCAGCAGAACTGCTGCAGCTCGAGTTTCACGCACCCCTTCACCAAAGTCCATCCAACTCTGACTCAGCGCCTGCTCCATCGCTGTGGAATCAACACAGCAAGTCTGGATTTTTGACGCATCATCCCTGGGCACCGATTTCTTCATTGACATTGTCCAGCAACTGAGGCAGCGTGTCGGGAGATTGACACATCTCTTTCCCTTCCAGTAAGGAACCAACGTATCACCCCCCCTGACAGTAAGGAACCAACACATCACCACCCCTGTGCTGCAGTAAGGAACTGATGCATCACCTCCCCTGGCATTAAGGAACCCACGCAGCACTCCCTGGAAGTAAGGAAACAATGCATCGCTTTGCTTTTCCGGCACTTCAACTTCCCTGCACCTCTCACCGTCTTTCGATTTTGACACATCCAAGGTAAAAAGCTAAAAGTAATGTTTCCATGGATTTCTATTGACTGAACTGATTTAACCTTTGAAAAGTGATATCCTTACTTGTGTATGTTGCATTTTTGTCATTTTGTTCTTGTTTTATTCAGATAAATATTGGCTATTTTTCTAACATGGTGTGGACTCATTTTGTAGTGTTTTCACTGTGTTACTGTGTGTGTATGTATAAATGCTTTATGCATTGCCTCTGAGATGAGCCTGACTGCTTGTGCCAATCTACCAAGGGGGTGAGCAGGGGTTATCTTAGCTGTGTGATTCCCTTACCCTGACAAGAGTGAGGGTCCGTACTTGCAAACCACTGCCAGCGGTAGACCCCATTTCTAACAAATACACTGCACCCTGTCCTATGGGCAGCCCAGGGCCTATCTTCAGGGTGACTCACATGTATGAAAAAGGAAGGTTTGGACCTGTAGAGGGGTTTATTTGGCATGTCAACATGGCAATTTAAAACCACACACAAAGGCTGCAATGGCAGGCTTGAGACATGTTTAAAAGAGGTTTTTTACTTGGGTGGCACAACAAGTGCTGCATGCACAATATTAGCATTTATTTTACAAGCCCTAAGCACAGGTAGTGCTACTTTACTAGGAACATACAATTAGTTTTAATGCCAATTGGATATAAAACAATGTTACCATGTTTAAAGGGGAGAGCACAAGTACTTTAGCACTGGTTAGCAGTGGTAAAGTGCACAGAGTGCTAAGGCCAACAAAACAAATGTATTAAACAGCGGAAGAGTGAAGGCAAACAGTGTGGGGATAACCTTGCAGAAAGGGCCAAGTCCAACACTAGGTTTTCTCTCAGTAAAGCCATAGGTTTACCCACTTTCATTTGAGCCTCCATCTTCAATCATTTCTGTACTGATAAGCTATTGTAACCGTGACCATCAGCTTTCCGCCTGGATGTGAGTTGGTGACTGCTCCTCCTCACCATTTCTGGAACCTCTTCTTTGGTTAATTTTAGCTCCCTCAAAAATCTCTAGAATATCTTGCAAAGACTTTTAAACATACTGCAAATCTTCAAAATCTTCAGAAAATACTTGTCTGCCTTCGAACTAAATGTTCATATGACATTTAGCAGAAAGACAGCACTCTTAGGTATACTGCTTAGGAAGGGTGCAGTGTATGAGAGGAGCAGTACGTATCAGTGACCATTTAATAAACTAAGATCAGACATCATGGGTGCATGGTAATTTAAATCTTTTGACACTAAAGATCATAGCATCATTATCACAGATGCCAGAAATAATGGATTGGGAGCTGTAGTCATGCAAAAAGGGAAGTGGTAGAGAGGAAGTGCTGGCTTTTGCTTCAAGAGCACTCTGAAGAGCCGAAGCAATATACTCAACAACTGAAAAGAAAGCATTAGTATTATGGTGGGGAGCACAGCATTACAGGTCATATGTCTGGCGAGTCCTGTTTACCATATGCATTACACACAAACCATGTGTAGGCCTGTTTAGAATAAGGGATGCGTAGAGACCACACCTGGCACGGCCAAGTGTCAATTTCACCTACAAGACTATAATTACAAAATCAAATATATATCCAAGGAAGAAAAAATACAAATACTAATTCCCTGTCATGCATTCCTCTCAACAAATGGCATGTCTGGCCAGTTGTCTGCATTCAGCGATGAGTGGAGCCTTATGTGAGGAGGAATGGAGGGATGCTTTGGAAGAAGATCTGACCTTAAAGCAAGTTAGATTGGGGGTTGTGAGTAGTTGGCAAAATCTACCACCATATTTTCAGATTGCAAAAAAACTGACGTGGATTGAAGGTTTGGTAAGACAGATTGGACAATTGATTGCGCCATTCAGCTTCAGAAAGAGTTTTAAAATAGACACATAACAGTCATGCAGAAATTCAAGCAATGTAGTGCAGGATGCTTGAATATTTCTGGTGGCCTGGGGTTGATAATGAGGTTGAATGTTACATGAGAGATTGTGGAGTATGTATCTTGAGTGACAAGTCACAAGTAACAAAGTTGTCTCCTGAAATTCTTCTTGAGGCACCCATGATCCCTTGGTCGAAACTGACCCCAAATATTTCATGCCCATATGGAGTTCTGTGTACAGCTTCATGGTATGCCAGTGTACTCATTGATTATTTAACAAAATGGACAGAAGTTAGTTTTGTGAACAATGTGAACACTCAGACAGTCATCCAATTCCATGATGTGTTTAGAATGGAGGGTTGTTTAATGAACTTTAAACTGACAATGGCATTCTGCTAGTGTCTGTGGATGCGAACACATTTTTGCAGATGATCAGCATGAAACATGCAAAGACAACCCTATACTATACCAAAAGCAATGGGCTGGTTAAGCGATTAAATAGAATGATGAAAGTGCAATTGCAGATGGCCTTAGTGAACATGCTTAACTGAAGATTTGTGGTGAATGATATGTTGTGCATGTATTGTGCATGATGAGACGAACTCCAAATGTCAGTATAGGTTTCTCACCATTTATGTTATTATGAGGACGTATTACCGGATCTAAACCAAACAGGGAATGAAGGGGAAAACCATCAATTGATCCTTCGTGGTTGAGTGGAGTGGAGGAAGAGGAAGCAGAAGAAGTATGAAAACAACCTCAACGTCCCAAGTCATGAAAAGATGAGTGTTGGAAGTTGGGTCAGAGTTAGGAAACCAAGTCATGTAATGAATTTGGAGTCTAGATTTTCGACTGCCTTACAAGTCATTCAAGTGTTACTGTATATTGTGCAGACTAGTGATGGGCATTTGTGGAATACAGAGCAGGTGGCTGTGGTGCAAGACAACAAATTTGATTATATATGCCTTGCATGGGTGACGAAGTGGTAGAAGAGTCTGGTGTGTGTGTTGAAGGATCGCAGAAGAAGCAACACACACTATATAATTTTAAAGTTTATGTACTACACCGAACTCTTCTAATTTGAATTCATCCATTTCTGGTTATGTTCCTATTGACCTTCCGTCCATTATTGTGTTATTCATTGAGGTTTCTTGCATTTAGTCGTAACTTAGCCTTGTTGTTTGTTACTTTACCCTACCTAGAACTTTTTTTTGATTTTGTTGTAATTTAAAAGGGAAGTTATGGGGGGGGGGGGTTGGGACTGAATCGTTGTAGTGCATTTGGTAATACTACAAAACATACTATACAAATTTAAGTTTTACCTTGTGAGAAGTTGGCCTGGTATATGCTGTTCACTAATTAAAGTGGACACCTTGCACCAGAACAATTCGACTCTTATGGTAGATAGGTTTAAGACAACCTTTATAGAAAGCTATCCTAGTGGTAGCTGTGGAGAGCAGCCTTCAGGCTAAGTCTTGAAGGAATGTAAAGCAGCTTGTTTTACTACACAATCTCCTGAATCACCAAATGAAAAGACACCACACAGGTATATATATCAAATATATATGTATTTATTAATAAACACTCTCTACTAATCTCTTTATGAGATTAGAAGTCAGGAACATATGTACAAGTCAAATGTTATCAAAATAAGTTTAGCACAATCGAATATCACAATCTTAGTTTGGCTAGACCTAGGTCTAGGGCATCTAGAATCGAGGAACCCCCAAGAACCACCCCAGGTAGTTGTAGGAGACCTACAGGAGACGGACGAGGTGTCCTGGCACCGGTGCGAGTCCTGTACGAGTCTATGCGCACAGACGCGATTGAGATTTCAATGTTAAAGGTCCCTTGCGTGTTCGAGGCGAACACACCGATCGGTCCTTGTACGAGTCAAAGGACGCGGTTAAAGATAGAGTTGCAAGGGAGATGGACGCGCTGTGTCTAACACCGACGCGAACCTTGTGCGAGTCAGTGCAATGGAGATCTCAATGTTACAGGCCCCTTGTGTGTTCGAGGCGAACACCGATCGGACTCAGTACGAGTCGAAGGATACAGTTCTAGATAGTGTTACAAAGGAGATGGACGCGGTGTGTCTAACACAGACGCGGACCCTGTACGAGTCAGCGCAATTGTCGCACTTAGAAAATAAGAGTTTTAGGGCACTTCGAGGGAAGCTACAAGCAAGTCACTTACAGGGTAAGTAGTTCTAGGGCCCACACTCACAGGAGCACCATAGTGCTGAAGTTACCTCACCCAGGGGAGCCGGGTGCATAGGTGTCCTTTGGTGTCGGGTCGCGGCGTCGTTTTCAATGGGAGCCAGTGAAGACTTGCTGCTTGCGGCGACAGGAGAAGTGTCCGGAGGTATCCAAGCCTGGATTCGGAAGATGGAAGACCTGAAAGCAGAGGGGACAGTGTTCAAAGTCACTTGGCAGTGACTCGGGGCAAGGAAGATGGATGCCCACCGTCGTCGCAAGATTCAGGTCGTTCGTGGTTGCCTTGACTCTTCAGCCACGATGTCCAGGAGGCGTGGACGACAACCAGGAGCTGGATTCGGCGTGTCCCACGATGTTTGCAGCTTACTGCGGGATCGGCAACTCGATTGGAGCCAACAAGCCTTGGTAACAGCAAGTCTCGGGGAAAGTGTGAAGAGGCAATGGCGCAGACCAGCAAGGTCTGTGGGACTCACCCAGCAAGGGTAAGTCAGGGCAGGCCTGGAGCAACCAGGGAAGCCCTTTGGTGTCTTTAGAAAGTCTTCTGGGGACCCACAAGCTGGCTGGCAAGGGATTGCGAAGACGCCTCAGGAGGATTTGCTCAACAGGGGCCCACGGTCACTCAGGACGTGGTAGGCCTCTGATCTTCGGAGAGGTTTCTGCTGGAGGCTAGGACCATACGTGGTCTAAAGCACAAGTTCGTGGAGCGTTGTGAAGGGGTTGCACTCGACAATAGTGCACCATACCCACGGGTCGCGGTTCCTCGTCACTCTTGGGGTCCACTGGCCTCAGCTTCACTGGGGACTCACGATGGCCTTTGAGAAGTCAGGAAATCCACTTCTTGGGCTGCAGGGACTTCGGACTCCGGCGGGAGTGGTGTAGTTTGCGACCATCATTTGTAGTTTTTGGTGCCTGCCAAGCAGGGAAGTCACTCCTTGACTCCAAGGGAGATTCTTCAGTCTTCCAAAGGTATTGGAACATCGAAGGTCCGGGATTCTTCTTCAGAGCGTCGTCCAGGGAAATCTAGGTTGCAATGCACAGGTTCCCCCTCTTATACTAAAAGAAAGGGAGGGACTAGCTCTATGACCCTACCTATGGGAGGGTCAGGGAGTGGGTGGCTACACCCACTTCCCTTTGTCCAGTTTCGCGCCAGAGCAGGGGCAGGTAGCCCCTGAGCCGGTTTGAACTGGGGTATGCACAGAGGAGCCTTCTGCTCCCCCAGTGAAGGACTTCAAAGCACTCTAAGAGTGCACCCACCCAGCCCCAATACACTAAACCCTGTCTGGGAGGTGGTCACACCCCTTGGGACAGGATATCTATTGTTGGGCTTCCTCCACTGCGAGTGTTGGTCATCAGCAGGAGGGCAGCCCAGTGTCTGTGACTGGTGGCATCCATTTTGTGATGCCAGGGCTCTGCAGGATTCTACCGTGTTTCCACAGTAGGTACATGTCTATCCCTCTAGAAGGGTGGAATGCTACCCCCGCCGCCAGGACTGGCAGGGGGTAGTATTCCAAGATGTTTGACACCAAACACGACATGTTTCGATGCAGCCATTCCAAAGTTAGCATTCTACCGCAAGGATATAATGCACTTAAAAGTATATGGTTTAACCGCATCCACAAACAGCCCCAGAGAATGGACTCTGAGAGCTGCAGAGGGGCCCTGCTCAGGCAGAGGCACACCCTCACACGGAAACTAAGCACCCTGCCCTCAGGATTGATAGGGCCTGCTTTAGGGGTGACTGATAAGTCTCAATGTGTGTGCAGGAGAGATATAGGGGACCTAAATCTCAGTGAGGGGTGCTACCACTTCCTCACCCAGGCTGCAGTAGCAGGCCTGTGGTGTCAGATTTAGTCTGCTTCCCAGGGGTGGCATAATACATGCTTCAGCCCCTGGTAGGCCTGTGAAGTACCTATGCCCTTGGTACCTAAGGTACCATATACTAGGGACTCATAAGGTACCACAGTATCCAATCACTAGTGCACCTAGAGTGCACTCCAAATCGTTTAGAGAGAACAGAGAGGCTGGAGCCCTGATTGGCAGGGTCCCAGCCAGACTATAGCCAGAAACCAGTGTAAACATCAGAAAAAAAAGTGGGGGCAACATAAGAGGCAGATCCTACTCTCCTACACCCCCCCCCAAACGTAGGGACACTAAACTAACCTTGACCAGTTGAGTCTTCGTGTTCAAAGTGGAAATACCTTGAGAGTCCATCTGCATTGGCATGTTGGGTCCCAGGTCTATGTTCCACTGTATAGTCCATCCCCTGTAGGGAAATGGACCACCTCAAAAGTTTTGGGTTTTCACCTTTCATCTGTCTAAGCCATAGGAGGGGCTTGTGGTCAGTCTGAACTATGAAGTGAGTGCCAAACAAGTATGGCCTCAGCTTCTTCAGGGCCCACACCACAGCAAAGGCCTCCCTCTCTATAGCTGACCAACGTTTCTCTCTAGGGGTCAGCCTTCTGCTAATAAAAGCTACTGGCTGGTCTTGACCTTCATCATTCAGTTGAGACAGTACAGCTCCCACACCCAGCTCAGAAGCATCTGTTAGGACAATGAACGTTTTGGTGTAGTCTGGACTCTGTAAGATGGGGGCAGTGCACATGGCCTGCTTTAGGTCTTCAAATGCCTTCTGACAGCTAGCTGTCCACTGAACCTTTTTGGCATTTTCTTTGAGGTCAGATCATTCAAGGGGGTCACTATAGTTCCATATCCCTTGACAAACCTCCTATAGTACCCAGTCAGGCCTAAGAAGGCTCTCACCTGTGTCTGGGTGGTTGGAGCAACCCATTCCATTATGGTTTGGATTTTGCTCTGTAAAGGCTGAACCTGGCCTCCACCTACAAGGTGGCCCAGGTATACAACCTGACTCTGCCCTATCTGGCACTTAGTGGCCTTGATAGTGAGGCCTGCTTTCTGCAGGGCCTCCAAAACATTCCTGAGGTGGACCAGGTGATCCTGCCAGGAGGAACTAAAGACAGCAATATCATCTAGATAAGCTGAGCAATAAGTTTCCATCCCTGTCAGAACTTTATTCACCAACCTCTGAAAAGTGGCAGGTGCATTTTTCAATCCAAAGGGCATCACCACAAAGTGGTAGTGCCCACCAGGGAGTCGAAAATGCTGTTTTGGCTTTTGCATCATCAGCTAACCTGATCTGCCAATAGCCAGCTGTCAGGTCAAACGTGCTTAGATACTTGGCTGAGGCCAAAGTATCAATCAGCTCATCTGCCCTTGGTATGGATAGGCATCAGTCCTAGTGACTGCATTGAGGCCTCTGTAGTCTACACAAAACCTCATTTCTTTCTTACCACCCTGGGTATGAGGCTTGGGTACCAGGACTACTGGGCTAGCCCAAGGGCTATCTGAAGGCTCAATTACACCTAGCTCCAACATTTTCTGGACTTCAGTCCTGAAACAGTCCCTGACATGGTCAGGTTGCCTGTAGATTTTATTCTTGACAGGCAGACGGTCTCCAGTGTCCACCTCATGGGTGCACCAGGAAGTCTGACTAGGGGTCAGGCTAAACATATGTCTATACTGTTGCAGAACTTGTCTGCACTCAGTTTGTTGATGGTCAGTGAGGCTGCTTGCCAAAGCAACACCATCTACTGACCCATCATCAGGGTTCTGAGAGAGCAGGTCAGGGAGAGGGTCACTCTACTCCTCCTGGTCCTCATCAGTTGCCATGAGCAAGCCCATGTCAGATCTGTCAACATATGGCTTTAATCTGTTGACATGGTGCACCCTCAGGGGGCTCCTGGGAGTTCCAAGATTCACCAGGTAGGTGACTTCTCCCTTCTGTTCAACTATTGTATGGGGGCCACTCCACTTGTCCTGGAGGGCTGCTGGGGCCACAGGCTCCAATACCCACACCTTCTGTCCTGGCTGGTATACAGTCAGTACAGCCTTTTGGTCATGCCAAGCTTTTTGTAATTCTTGGCTGGCCTCCAGGTTTTTTGTTGCCTTTTTCATGTACTCAGCCATCCGAGAGCGGAGACCAAGTACATAGTCCATCACATCTTGTCTGGGGGTCTTGAGAGGTAACTCCCAGCCCTCTTTTACCAAACAGAGTGGACCTCTCACAGGATGCCCAAACAGAAGCTCAAATGGGCTGTAACCAACCCCCTTCTGTGGAACCTCTCTGTATGCAAACAATAGGCAAGGAAGAAGAAGGTCCCATTTCCGCCTAAGCTTCTCTGGGAGTCCTTTAATCATTCCTTTCAAGGTTTTGCTGAAGCGTTCAACTAAACCTTTGCATTGTGGGTGATAGGGGGTGGTGAACTTATAAGTTACACTTCCACATTGCTTTCAGATATCCTGACATGAAGTTGGTACCTCTGTCAGAAATGACCTCCTTTGGGAAACCCACTCTGGAGAAGACTCCAATGAGGGCTCTTGCCACCACAGGGGCTGTGGTGGTCCTCAGAGGAATTGCTTCTGGGTACCTGGTGGCATGATCCACTACCACCAGGATAAACCTGTGCCCAGATGCAGTTTGAGGGTCAAGGGGACCAACAATGTCAATCCCTACCCTTTCAAAGGGTACCCCCACCACAGGTAGTGGTATCAGGGGGGCCTTTGTGGTGCCACCTGCCTTACCACTGGCTTGGCATGTGACACAGGAGCGACAAAACTCCTTTGTGTCCTCTGACATATGTGGCCAATGAAAATGTGGAACAAGCCTGTCCCAGGTCTTGTTTTGGCCCAAGTGTCCTGCTAAAGGGATGTCATGTGCTAAGGTCAAGAGGAATCCCCTAAACTTCTGAGGTATTACCATCCTCCTGGTGGCTCCAGGGGCTGGATCTCTACCCTCAGAATATAGGACTCCCTCATCCCAATAAACTTTATGGGACCCACTAGCACTCCCAGCAGCCTCAGCAGCAGCCTGCTGTCTGAGGGGTTCAAGAGAGGGGCAGCACTGTTGCTCCTTACTCAGATCTTCCCTAGAAGGGCCCCCTGCCCCCAGGAACTCAACCTGATCAGGCTCAAGTCCCTCTGGGGCAGTTCCTTCTTCAGGATCTGCTTCACCTCCCTCTGGGGGTGAATCTGTGATCTGAGACAGAGAGGAAGGCACTGCCTTTACCCTACTGCTCCTCCTCTTGGGAAGCATCTGTTCCATTGTTCCAGGATCCAGAGCTGGTTTAGTGTTATGCATTCTTGCTTGTGACCTGGTCACAGCAAATACCTCTGCAGGGATGCCCAACATCTCAGCATGAGTCCATAACTCTACTTCAGACCAGGCTGAAGTCTCTAGATCATTGCCCAATAGACATTCGACAGGGAGGTCTGCACTGACTACAACCTTCTTGAGGCCAGTTACCCCTCCCCAGGAGAAATTCACAACTGCCAGACTATGGTTGGTCCTGACATTGCTTGCATTGGTCACCTGGTACATTTCGCCCAGGATGATCTGTCCAGGGTCCACAAGATCCTCTGCCACCATGGTGACACTAGCACCTGTGTCCCTAAATGCCAAAGCCTGTTTGCCATTTATTACAGGCTGCTGTTTGTATTTGCCCAGATTACTGGGACTTACTAGGAAGGACATGTTAAGGTCTCCCTCACAAATCAGCATTGCCTGAGTGGGCACTCTGACTAGGTCAGAGTCCACTTCAGAACCCAGGGTCAACCCTACTACACCCTTATTCTGAGTACCACCTCCACCAGTAGCTGAGCTAGGGGGAACAGTTGCTTTAGGGGCAGGAGTGGTGGTGGTTTGGTCTTTGGACTTGTTACAATCAGAAGTCCAGTGCCCTTTCTGTTTACAGAATTTGCACCAGGGCTTCTTCTGGCCTTTTCCCTTGTTGGATTGTGACTCCCCACCAGATGCAGATTTTTGGGGCCCTTGTGAAGACTTCTGGTCTTTTGACTTATCCCCACCTTTCTCAGAGCCCTTAGGATCCTGCTTCTTGGTGTCACCCCCTTGGTTCTGGGGTTTCTGCCTCACCCTGGTTCTGACCCATTTGTCTGCCTTCTTTCCCAATTCTTGGGGAGAGGTCAGATCTGAGTCCACCAGGTATTGATGCAACAACTGGTTCTGGCAATTATTAAGGATCTGTTCTCTCATCATTACATTATACAATCCCTTGAAATCAGTAACCCTACTGCCAACCAGCCAACCCTCCAGAACCTTGGTTGCACAATCTACAAAGTCAGTCCAGTCCTGAGTCTGTGCCTTCTGGGTGTCTCTGAACTTGAACCTGTACTGCTCAGTGGTTAAGCCAAACCCATCTATCAGTGCACTCTTCAGGACTTCATAATTATCAGCATCCTCTTCTCTAACAGTGAGGAGCTTGTCTCTACCTTTGTCTGAAAAGGAGAGCCACAAGATTGCTGCCCACTGCTTTTGGGGGACCTGCTGTACTCTACAGGCCCTCTCCATAGCAGTTATCCACTTGTGGATATCATCCCCACTCTGGTAGGGAGGAACAACCTTGCTCAGGTTCCTATGGTCTGGAATAGATTCTCTGCCTCTAGGGACACTGTTGCTGCCACCAAGGGTTCTAACCCCTCTCTTCTAGAAGCTCTCTGGATCTCCAGGGCTTCTCTATCCAGTGCCAACTGCTTGGTTCTGAGGGCAACTCTTGCTTCCTCATACTGCAGCAGTTTGCACATTCTTTCAGAGGAGGTCTCTCTTATGGGAAAGTATGAGTTCCTCTGGTGGACACATTCTCTGCCAGAGTGATAAGAAATGAAATTTGTACTTGTAAAGCGCACCCATACCCCCAAAGGGGTGTCCAGGCACTGTACGCATACCGCTGTGGAACCCTTCCTGGCTTTTTCCCTGTGAAATGTCCACTCATGGGCACCCCCAGGGTGAAGCCAGGCATCCCAGCGCTGTTGGGGCCGTTGTGGAGATTAAGCAAGCTATTGCCCAGAGTTGCAGAGTGGGACCCATGATTAGAATAGGCACCGAGGCGAGAATTATCAGGTCCGAGGAAATTGAGCCCAAGACCCGCCGAGGCGGGAATTGAACCCTGGTCCCGGGCCAGATCTCTGCATCAGGGTCTGCCGCTCTAACCATTGAGCCACACTTCTCCACAGTGGTCATATTCCCTTGAAGGGGACCTATGCCTCTCCTCCACTCTGTCAGCTCTCTTAGGGGGAATTCCTCTGTCCTTTTCAGGCCCCTTGAGGCCTGGCCCTTCAATCACAGAGTCTTGGTCATTCGGATTGTCATCATCTGACCCAGATACTGTAATTGACCCACTCACTGATTCAGACCCATTAGCTCCTAGAGCCAATCTAAGATCATCCGCTGTCAGCAGATCTATCAGGTGTAGGGTGGAGGGACTCTGTCCTAGCTTCAGGTGTCTTTCAACACACATGGCTCTCAAGTCAGAGAAAGCCATGTCCTTATACTGAGGCTGAGTGGATCCACTGGTTCCACCCTTTAAGGACATTCTAGTGTTGTGCAGTGTTGTACTACCTACACTAGCTTGTGGCCTACTGATACTAGCTTGAGCTGTAGAAAGGGTGTGCTATCCCTTGGCACACAGCTCTAAGTTCAGTAGAACTTATTGATACTAAGCTTGACTTTATATGTACCTTAAGTACCTATAGTGGTTTTCAGTTAGTAATTCAAATAGAGATTTTCTGGTAAAACAATAGCAATCTGGAATCCCGCACGCTGCCCACCAATGTGAGAAGTTGGCCTGGTATATGCTGTTCACTAATTAAAGTGGACACCTTGCACCAGAACAATTCGACTCTTATGGTAGATAGGTTTAAGATAACCTTTATAGAAAGCTATCCTAGTGGTAGCTGTGGAGAGCAGCCTTCAGGCTACGTCTTGAAGGAATGTAAAGCAGCTTGTTTTACCACACAATCTCCTGAATCACCAAATGAAAAGACACCACACAGGTATATATATCAAATATATATGTATTTATTAATAAACACTCTCTACTAATCTCTTTATGAGATTAGAAGTCAGGAACATATGTACAAGTCAAATGTTATCAAAATAAGTTTAGCACAATCGAATATCACAATCGTAGTTTGGCTAGACCTAGGTCTAGGGCATCTAGAATCGAGGGATTCACAAGAACCACCCCAGGTAGTTGTAGGAGACCCACAGGGGACGGACGCGGTGTCCTGGCACCGGTGCGAGTCCTGTACGAGTCTATGCGCACAGACGCGATTGAGATTTCAATGTTAAAGGTCCCTTGCGTGTTCGAGGCGAACACACCGATCGGTCCTTGTACGAGGCGAAGGACGCGGTTACAGATAGAGTTGCAAGGGAGATGGACGCGCTGTGTCTAACACCGACGCGAACCTTGTGCGAGTCAGTGCAGTGGAGATCTCAATGTTACAGGCCCCTTGTGTGTTCGAGGCGAACACCGATCGGACTCAGTACGAGTCGAAGGATACAGTTCTAGATAGTGTTACAAAGGAGATGGACGCGGTGTGTCTAACACAGACGCGAACCCTGTACGAGTCAGCGCAATTGTCGCACTTAGAAAATAAGAGTTTTAGGGCACTTCGAGGGAAGCTACAAGCAAGTCACTTACAGGGTAAGTAGTTCTAGGGACCACACCCACAGGAGCACCGTAGTGCTGAAGTTACCTCACCCAGGGGAGCCGGGTGCATAGGTGTCCTTTGGTGTCGGGTCGCAGCGTCGTTTTCAATGGGAGCCAGTGAAGACTTGCTGCTAGCGGCGACAGGAGAAGTGTCCGGAGGAATCCAAGCCTGGATTCGGAAAATGGAAGACCTGAAAGCAGAGGGGACAGTGTTCAAAGTCACTTGGCAGTGACTCGGGGCAAGGAAGATGGATGCCCACCGTCGTCGCAAGATTCAGGTCGTTTGCGGTTGCCTTGACTCTTCAGGCACGAGGTCCAGGAGGTGTCGACGACAACCAGGAGCTGGATTCGGCGTGTTCCACAATGTCTGCAGCTTACTGCGGGGTCGGCGACTCGAATAGAGCCAACAAGCCTTGGTAACAGCAAGTCTTAGGGAAAGTTTGAAGAGGCAATGACGCAGACCAGCAAGGTCTGTGGGACTCACCCAGCAAGGGTAAGTCAGGGAAGGCCTGGCGCAACCAGGGGAGCTCTTTGGTGTCTTTAGAAAGTCTTCTGGGGACCCACAAGCTGGCTGGCAAGGGATCGCGAAGACGCCTCGGGAGGATTTGCTCAACAGGGGCCCACGGTCACTCGGGACGTGGTAGGCCTCTGATCTTCGGAGGGATTCCTGCTGGAGGCCAGGACCACACAAGGTCCATAGCACAAGTTCGTGGAATGTTGTGAAGGGGTTGCACTTGACAATAGTGCACAGTACCCAGGGGTCGTGGTTCCTCGTCACTCTTGGGGTCCACTGGCCTCAGCTTTGCTGGGGACTCACGAGGGCTTTTGAGAAGTCAGGAAATCTACTTCTTGGGCTGCAGGGACTTTGGACTCCGGCGGGAGAGGCATAGTTTGTGACCGTCATTTGTAGTTTTTGGTGCCTGCCAAGCAGTGGAGTCACTCCTTGACTCCAAGGGAGATTGTTCAGTCTTCCAAAGGTAGTGGAACGTCGAAGGTCCGGGATTCTTCTTCAGAGCGTCGTCCAGGGAAATCTAGGTTGCAATGCACAGGTTCCCCCTCTTATACTAAAAGAAAGGGAGGGACTAGCTCTATGACCCTACCTATGGGAGGGTCAGGGGAGTGGGTGGCTACACCCACTTCCCTTTGTCCAGTTTCGCGCCAGAGCAGGGGCAGGTAGCCCCTGAGCCGGTTTGAACTGGGGTATGCACAGAGGAGCCTTCTGCTCCCCCAGTGCAGGACTTCAAAGCACTCTAAGAGTGCACCCACCCAGCCCCAATACACTAAACCCTGTCTGGGAGGTGATCACACCCCCTTGGGACAGGATATCTATTGTTGGGCTTCCTCCACTGCGAGTGTTGGTCATCAGCAGGGGTGCAGCCCAGTGTCTGTGACTGGTGGCATCCATTTTGTGATGCCAGGGCTCTGCAGGATTCTACCGCGTTTCCACAGTAGGTACATGTCTATCCCTCTAGAAGGGTGGAATGCTACCCCCGCCGCCAGGACTGGCGGGGGGTAGTATTCCAAGATGTTTGACACCAAACACGACATGTTTCGATGCAGCCATTCCAAAGTTAGCATTCTACTGCGAGGATATAATGCACTTAAAAGTATATGGTTTAACCGCATCCACAAACAGCCCCAGAGAATGGACTCTGAGAGCTGCAGAGGGGCCCTGCTCGGGCAGAGGCACCCCCTCACACGGAAACTAAGCACCCTGCCCTCAGGATTGATAGGGCCTGCTTTAGGGGTGACTGATAAGTCTCAATGTGTGTGCAGGAGAGATATAGGGGACCTATATCTCAGTGAGGGGTGCTAGCACTTCCTCACCCAGGCTGCAGTAGCAGGCCTGTGGTGTCAGATTTAGTCTGCTTCCCAGGGGTGGCATAATACATGCTTCAGCCCCTGGTAGGCCTGTGAAGTACCTATGCCCTTGGTACCTAATGTACCATATACTAGGGACTCATAAGGTACCACAGTATCCAATCACTAGTGCACCTAGAGTGCACTCCAAATCGTTTAGAGAGAACAGAGAGGCAGGGTCCCAGCCAGAATATAGCCAGAAACCAGTGTAAACATCAGAAAAAAAAGTGGGGGCAACATAAGAGGCAGATCCTACTCTCCTACATACCTATACTTATATGCAGGCTGAGGGAGTAGTTTAGGGAGGGGCATCACCCACCCACACAAGGGTAAGTTAATTGCTCTACTCTGGGGGTGGAGAAATGTAACTTACACCTTTGTAGTAAGTTTACACTCTTTGGACCTGGCTCACAAAGGTAAACTCACACCTTTGTGTAAGTTTACTCTTTTTTGCTATTTACAAACAAATGATTTATTAGTACGTTTACAACTTTGGAGACCTCACAGTTGGGACAGTGAGCTCTGCACATAAAAAGGTATGACTGGCCTGCTTTTTTATGTACAGAGTTCTCTGCCCTGACTGCAGAGTCTCCACAGTAGTAAACGTACTACTAAATCATTAGTGAATAGCAAAAAAGAATAAACTCACAGAAAAGTGTAAGTTCACCTTTGTGAATCGGGCATAAAGTTTGTGAATACCAAAAGTAGTAAACGTACTCAAAAGTGTAAGTTACTTTTGTGAATTCAGTCTGTAAGTTAATACTGGCGCTGTTCTCTGGAATGTAGAATTCATGCTTCGACTTTCTAATGGTGACTGTTGAGCCAGGTGAGGTGCCAGTAGTTGCATGCTAGGCTTTCTCTAAATAAAGCGACAGGTTTACTTCCCTTCGTTTGGGTCTCCGTGTTCAATCATTTCACTCCTGTTTGCCTGTGGCCTCCTTTATGGGCTGTTAGAGGAGCAAGTCTAAGCAAAGCATGTACTAACACGCATGTACATGTACTAACAGTAGTACAATGCATTCACCTTGTGCTGCTGCCATTGTCACAACGTCCTATTTTACCAGTATTGACCTTGCTGCCAGCTGCACTATTGCTAGATACAAGTCTTCTCTGCCATACCCCAAACTGTCAGTGTTTAAGTCTAGTTTCAGTGATTTAAAATAATCTGAGCTGTTGTGAACGTTCGGCTTTTCTTGAAGACACAAATTATTCAAAACAGCCAGTGTATTTGATACATTAAAATAATTAATTCAAGGACAGAGCAAAGGCTCTAGTGTCGCAAATGATGCAAATTTATTTTCCTAGCAATGAGCTGCTGAATGAAGCTGTGAAAGTTCAAATTGTTATCTGTGTTCTGCAGGCATCATGAGTTTCTTACTGATCCAATGTTCAAACCTTTTCTGTAACATCTTTGAAAGTGAACTGTTACAGTGTATATCTACAAAAAAGACCATTAACGAGGATCATGGTACTGTCACATTAATATTTATGTTTGAATTATGAATGCATTTTTAGTGTGAAGAACTCATGAGGAAATTCAGATAGAAAGTTTAGGAAATGTTTCTGACTGAGGAAGATGAATGGAACAGTTGTATATCTATATTCCAGAGACGGAGAACATATTAAAATAAAGCCAGATGTCATACTTGTGTAATTCAAACATAGACTAGTTGGATGTGTCAGAAACACCAAACCCAAAATATTACCTTGGTCACTGAAAAGAACATCAGGGACCGTATTATGGAGAGTATTCCGGGGTTTCAAGGGGCATGTGCGTCCACTTTGTGCTCCTCCAGGGCACTTTAATATTACAGAAGGAGCCGGAGACGCTTGTGCAGGCCCTTCTGTAATAATGATAGCACTGGTGCACATCTTTCGCCAGTGCTATCATAGAAGGGCGTTGCCTCATTTGCATTGGGCATGGCTCTGTGACTGTGTGCCCGCGCCATATTATGGACGCGGCGCAGAGGCAAACATACCTTTAGAAGGCGCATTGAAAGTGCGCCAAAAAAAGGTGGTGCACTTTCAGTGCACCTCCTAAATGCAGCCCTCTGGAGGGGAGAAAGGGTGTCCCAAGTACACCGTATATGTAATATGGCCCCTGTCATTAAATTACACAATGACATTTGGAGAAAAATTTATAAAATTAAACTAGAATGCTTTGTTTGAAATATAACCATAAGAAATCCTTTAAACTTCATTATCTTGACCTTTCATTTATTTATTTATTTCTCCAGCACCACATATCACGACCCCTAAGGTCATGAATATGGAAGTTTAAAAGGGGGGCCTGGGCCTCTTATTCTCAAACTAAGACATTCCTCTTATTTGTTCCCTCAGATCCATCTACTGTCAGCGTGGCACTGGTGCAGCAGAAAATCATTCCTTAGAAGTAACTCTTCTCTTTTGGAATCTGAAGTGGATCGCGACCAACACTGCTGAATAGTTTCTATGACAGATAGCTAGCCTCCTTCGTAATGCACTCCTATTATTTAAAATTCAATGTTGTCTAAGGGCTAAAACGGAGACGTGGCAGATATCACTAGATCAGTTGCGGCTCCTGGAGGGAGTGCTGCGGGGTGGTGGGTGTGATGTGCCACCCGAAGGCTCTAGGCCGTAGCGGGGACACACAGTAATAGGACACAGACACCAGGTTGTACTCTCTGTTGGCGCGAAGACCCCGAGCGGTCTTCCGCCGTTTATTTATACTCTCGGGACGAGCCCGCCCCGAGAGGTGCGTGCGTGTATGCGGATCGATACATTGTAGGAGAGAGCCCGGATGGCTCTCTACATCCCTTCCTTCTTTTGGTTGATGTCACCAAAGTCATTAACGGTCATGGGGACAGACACAGAAAGTCCTTAAACTTTTGGCTCGGCACCGGGTTAGCCCTGAGGTGGTATCGCTGACTCCTGGCCACAGCCGGGCTTCCGGCAGTCTCCACGGCACCCCCTGGTGAGCCACCATCGTGTTCCGACATGGCCAACCCTGGTCGGGTGACAGCTCCTCGGGTCCCCGAGAGCTCTCTTTCTGGGATGTGGTCACTGACTTCAGAAGATGCCGGGGAAAGCCCGCAGGGATTCTCAGCCTCATCATCACCATCTCCACCACATTGGCCGCCCCTGACCACTCGTTTGAAGCACGACACATTTCGGGTGACTTGGCTGTGTCCTTTGCGGGCTGTCACCATCGTTCCTTGCCTTCCTGTTACGGTCCATGTTTCGGGCTCAAACGGAGTTCGAAACTTCCACCCAGGGTGTCGATCTTTGACTACCACCTTGTCTCCGACTTGGATGCTGGAATCATGAGCCCCCGGACTTCGCTGGCTTTTCGGTTTGTAGTTTCTCGGCGGGCTTGGACGGCCTCGTCGTCTCGCCTCGGTGGAGTCCATGTCGGGTCAGCGGGTATGCTGTCCCTCGGTGGTCTCTGAAACATCAGGTGGGAGGGCGCACACCGGGTGGTACTGTGTGGCGTTGATCGATACACTCCGAGGAATTGGTCCAACGCTGATTCTGCATCTCTCTCTTGTTCCACAGATATTCGCAGTGCCCTGTTGAGCGTCCTCATCAGCCGCTCCACCTCCCCATTGGCTTGGGGCCAGAGCGGAGTGATCTTCCGGTGACGGATTTCCTTGTTCTTCAGATATTCCTGAAACTCCCTGCCCTGAAATGGGGGCCCGTTATCCGACCTCAGTTCCTCCGGCAGCCCGAACATGGCAAAGGTCCGGTCCAACGCTCTTCTCACGTGGGAAAACGCAGTTGACTCCACAATTTCTACCACTGGGAATTTCGAGAACGTGTCTACTAGAACCAGCATCTGGCGGCCATCTGGGAAACTTCCAAAGTCGAGACTGACATGGGTCCATGGAACAGTGACCGGGTCCTCGGTGATCACCGGCGCCGGCGGGGGTCTCTCCCTGTGATCGTGCATTCATGGCAGCTTCGGACCATTTCATCCACCTTCGCATCCATGGCCGCGAACCACACCTTTTGGCGCAAACGAGCTTTCGTCTTGGCCATGCCCTGATGTCCAACGTGGGCGAGCTCGAGAACGTGTTGTTGCAGGTCCTCCGGTATCACGACCAAATGTCCCCTTAGGATAACACCATGTTCCCCCACGCTTAATTCGTGCCGCACTCTCCAGAGCTGCTGTCGGTCATGTCTTACCTCCGGGCGTAGCAGGCGACTCCCATCCATGAAGCGAACCCACATGTTCTTTGCGAGCGCTTCCTTCACCCTCGATAGTGTTCCGTCCCCCACCGTGGCTCGCCCGACCTCTTCCAGTGTCATGGCCTTCGGGCATGCCTGCTGAGAAACCATCCTCACGAATTCTTCAGTGCTCATCTCTTCACTGGCCTGCGTCCTGGGCGATGCAGGGTCCGGGTGACGGGACAGGTAGTCAGCGGGGTTGTGGGCTCCGGGTCGGTACACGACCTTGAACTGATATGCCTGCAACTGCACAGCCCATCGCTCAATCCTCGGGGGTGCCAGCCGTGATGAGCCAGCGAACAGCGGAATCAGGGGCTTGTGATCCGTCACTACTTGAAAATCCTGTCCACACAGGTACAAATGAAAATGTTTGCACGCCCACTTGATGGCGAGAGCCTCCCTCTCGATCTGGGCATACCGGGTCTCAGTCTCCGTGAGGGCCTTGCTGGCATAGGCCACCGGTTTCCACACTTCCGGATCTTGTTCCTGTAGGAGCACCGCTCCTAAACCTGTGGGGCTCGCGTCCACAACTAGTTCTGTGCGGTTCCTTGGATGGAAATACGCCATGATTGTTTTATCTTGCAGCCTTTCCTTGATGTCATTGAAGGCCTTGTTCGCCACACTCGACCATTCCCACGGTTGCCCTTGTTTCGTCAAAACCGAAGCGGCTCTGACAACGTTGCGAGGTTCGGGATGAAACGCCCACAATACGTTGCCATGCCCAGGAAACTTCTCACTTCCGTTGGGTTTTCGGCGTGCTGGCAACCCTGATTGCCGTCGCCTTCTTCGGATCCACCCGGAGCCCCTCTCTCGTGAATATGTAGCCAAAGAACTCCACGGTGTCCTGATAGAAGGAACACTTCGCCTTGTGTAGCGTCAGGCCTGAGTCTTCCAACCTTTTCAACGTGGCTCGGAGATGCTTGTGGTGGTCTTCCAGCGTGCTCGAGAAGACAAGGATATCGTCACTCAGGTTGATTACCCCTGACAGTCCTGACAACACCTCTCTCACCGCGTTCTGAAAAACCTCAGCTGCTGA
Organism: Calotriton arnoldi; assembly: GCA_963921515.1. Lineage (NCBI taxonomy): Eukaryota > Metazoa > Chordata > Amphibia > Caudata > Salamandridae > Calotriton > Calotriton arnoldi. Next base: position 327,876 of record CAWUFW010002919.1, read on the forward strand.
GGATATCCCGAAGCTTAGCCTCTTGTAACGTCGCAGACCAACGTGGGTGGAAAACGTGGTAATGTACCGACTCTCCGGTTCCAACTCCAGCTGATGATACCCAGCGTTGAGGTCCAATTTGGAGAACCATTTGGCCCCATTGAGGTCGGCCACAATGTCGTCCATCGTTGGGGTTATGTGCCTTTCCCTCTTCACTGCCACGTTCGGTAGCGCATGTCCACGCATAGACGTATGGCTCCCGGTTGTTTGGGCTTTGGGGCCACCACCAGCGGCGACACCCACGGGGTGGGACCCGAGACTTTTCGATCACGTCCAGTTCTTCCAGTTTTTCAGTTCCTCTTCGACTTGCGGCCTCAGATTAAACGGCACTCTCCGATGTCGGAGGGCCACCGGCCTTACTGTCTGGTCGATATGTAGCCGGAACTTCTTCCCTTTCAGTTTCCCCAGGCCTGTGAAAAGGGCGGGGAAGTCTTTCAGGATGGTCTCCGCATGCGACTCATGTATTTGGTGCGCGAAGAATACCAGTCCTAGATCCTCTGCCGTGTGGCAGCTGAGCAGGGTCCCCTTTCTTCCCTCCGTTATGTGGAACCGGGTGTTCGTGGTGTACGTGCCACTACTGACACTGGCCTGGATGACCCCCTTCAGCGGGAGCGGATCGGTTCCCCCATATACGTAGATTCTCGCTGTTGTCGGCTCCAGTGCGGGCCTTGGTGACAGGCAGTCGTATTGTTCCGCGTCCATGACGTTAACCGAGGCACCCGTGTCAATCAGGGCCTGCACGTCCGTGCCCTCCACCGTCACCGAGCACATCGGGGGAGGTCTCCGTCGCCTGTCTGTTCTACTGACATAGGACACCACAAATACGTCATCATCTTCTTCGTCCCACACCTGCCTGGCGTCGACACGCTGGGGCGAGTCCTCTAGGGACACCTGTTGTATTCGCTGTGACATGTTCCTTGACCTTGCCGGGCCCTGTCTGAACCGTCCACCCCTGCAAGCCCTCGCGTAGTGGTTCAGCCTCCCACATCGGGAGCACGTTTTTCCTTTCGCCCCACAGACCGCTGTAGGGGCATGTTCGTCTCCACAGTATCCACATTTGCCTCCTCGTGGCATCGGTTGCGCTTGCCGGGCCTGGGCTGGTCTTCTCTGTATCGCGTCCACTCTTTCCTCCTTGATAACCGGGTATCTTGGGGCACTTGGAGCCGACACGGGCGTATGGAGGGCCGCCTCCATTGCTTCTGCCCGGACATCTGACAATTCGTGCGGGCGGGCTAACACCAGGATCTCATCCAGTGAGATTCCTGGTTGTCGCAGAGATGAGTTTTCGCAGGAGCTTCGAGCGACAGCCCAGGATGATCTGGTCTCTGATCTCCCCTTGCGGAGCTGTGAATGCACACGTGCTGGCCAGCTTGCGCAGCCTGGAATAGAACATGTCCACAGATTCTGAATCTGTCTGTGAGGCTCTCCTGAATTTGAATTTTTCAAAGTCAGGATTCAGCTGCGGATCGAAGTGCCTATCTAGCGCCCTCACCGCCGCTTCGTAGTCATCGTCTTCCCCTTTGTTCGGGAGCGTTTCGAAAAGGTCGTAAATTTCTGGCCCGCCGTAGTAAATGAGGAGCGACCTCTTGACTGTTCCATCTGTCTCCCTGGTCCCTTTAAAGTATAGGTTCAACCTTCCTACCCACGCCTTCCATCGTGGTGCGGCCGTCGCTGGGTCCGACGCCTCGCTGAACGGCGGCAAGGGGGCGATGGCGGTGTGGTGGCTCCTGGGGTGCAGCGCGGCCTGGTCTGTGCCCTGCGCTTGGGGGCCAGCCGTCGCACCAGCCGACTGGGTATTGCTCATCCTCCCCCTCTCTTGGTGCTGGGCCACGTGCTAGGGGCCGGGTATTCGTTGTGGCCCGGTGACGTAGCAGGCTGGGGCCCCTTGCGCCTTAGTTTGGACTCTTCACCTGTCCTGGGCCACCTGGTTATGTGTCCTTAATCATTCGGGAATGTCTCTTCCCCCTCTCCTTTTTTTTTTCTTTACTATTGTCTTTTTTTTTTTTTTTTTTGTTATTTATTGTCCCTCGACGCGCTGGGCCGTCTAACGCCACTCCAGGCAGTGGCGCACGTGTCTTGGGCCGGAGAACACTGCCGGGGAGTGTCGAGGGGCGTGGCCAGCCCTACAGCAGCGCGGAGGGCCGCACTCACCGTCCCTCACACTGCCTCTGCGCCGCCGGCTGAACGCGCTCCCTCTGACTGGGGAGACGCGCGGGCGGGCGCATGCAGGAACTGTCGACACCGACGCCTTGCCTCCGCACGGGCGCCGCCAGCTGAACGCGCTCCCTTTGGGCCAGGAGACGCGTGGGCGGGCGCCGCGCTGACTCAGGCGGAGACGCCACCGCAGGTAGGGGCGAGTGCAGCGGCCGCTGCGACAGGAGGCATGCACGCGTGCCGGTCCAACCGGCCTCGTCGCCAGTGTGATGTGCCACCCGAAGGCTCTAGGCCGTAGCGGGGACACACAGTAATAGGACACAGACACCAGGTTGTACTCTCTGTTGGCGCGAAGACCCCGAGCGGTCTTCCGCCGTTTATTTATACTCTCGGGACGAGCCCGCCCCGAGAGGTGCGTGCGTGTATGCGGATCGATACATTGTAGGAGAGAGCCCGGATGGCTCTCTACAGTGGGGTGGGGGTAGTAAACTCCGGCATACGGCCGAACGGAGGTAAGTACATAAATAAATAAATGAAACAAATTACATTGCGCGCGCTGAAACGCCAAATGGCGATGCGGCGCGGGCAATGTAATTTGTTTTATTTATTTATTTATGTACTTACCTCCGTTCGGCCGTATGCCGGAGTTTACTACCCCCCACCCTGCCCCACCTCCCCGCAGCACTCCCTCCAGGAGCCGCGACTGGAATAGAACGTGCATTCGAGAAGGGTCTCAGTCAGTACAAATATCCGAGGCCTACCTTGAGAGAACTCTGCTGTGACTGTATTCCTTTCAAGTAAACTAGATATTTAATGTTACGATGCCACAGTATTCCTTCGAAGGAATTGATTTTTATATATTTATTTACAAAGAACAACGTTCCCTAACAGGCATGTTTGCACAACAAACCCACACGTAGCAGAAAAGGCGGAAGCAGAAAAGGAGCTTTAGAACAACAGCTGATTTTCGTGGGTCTTTTTAAACTGACAAACGTTGGAGAGAAATCGTACCTCAACTGGGAAAGCATTTCAATTCCAGGGACTTAGTGGCCTACTGCTCAAAAGACACCACGCTCACATGGAAGTGGTTAAAGTGAGACATCTCAAACAACATGTCTGCAGAGCAATGCCAGTTATATAGAAGGTACAGTGAGAAATACAAAGTACAAAGGCTTTGAATTGTATTCTCTGCTTTACCGGAAGGCAATGAAATTATATTTTCAACTGAAAAAAATTAAAGTAATGTTATAATTAGGTGACAATTTCTGTGACAATGTAATGTTTAAAACATATAAAACCACTGAAATTTACCAGCTATAGTTAACTCCCGTAACTATAACTTGTGCCCTAAGGTAACTATAACTTGTGCCTCCCGAGATGCACAGTTTTCTCATTAATAATTTCATTGCAAATGTTCCAGTGATATAGTTAATGGTGTTAGAGGATTTTATGAGTGATGTAATATGTGGGGTAAGTAGCAGTGCATAGTGGGTGTTTGGCCGCCCTGGCTTGAGACGAGGCTCTGTGTCCAACCCCCTAGCAGGCAGCTAACCCCACACTGCTCACATCCTTTGGCTGTGCGCAGCAGGGGGGAATCACAGGCCCTGGCTGGCTCTGACCTGCCCCCAGCAGGCAGCCAACACCACACTGTACACAGCCTTGTGTGGTGTAGGGTGGGCTGCAGGGACTGGCCTAAAGCCAGGCACTGTGTCCAAACCATTAGCGCAGCTCCACCACCACAAGCCACTTTGCGCCCTGGGGACCCCTTACACCAAGGCCTTTTTTTAAGGGGAGGTGTAATGTGGAGCCCACATGCCACTGCAGGCCCCAGGGTCCCCATCCCCCAGGGGCTAAAATATATTTGCAATGGGGAGGGGGTTCTTTCCTCCTCTTCCTGAGACACAAGGGGCCCCGGGAGCCCCAAACTATGGGGCTTTTTTGGGGGAAAGTGGTGCACGGCCGCCCCTCCCACAGCCAATAGTGGCCTGAGGGACCACATCACCTGAGGCAATTACGTAGATATAGGAGAGAGCGTGCACAACACCCCACCCTGCGCCATAATGGGCTCCGGGAACTTCATCCCCTGGGGCCAAACTCCATAAAAAAGGGTAAGGGGGCCATGTACCCCCCTTTCTTAGCCTTATTAGCCCCTAGGGTCCCACATCCCCTGGGACAGCATGACATTAAAAAGCGGCAGGGGACATGCAGTCCCCCTCCCCGAGCCTTAATAGGATCTGGGGACCCCCCATCCCCTGGGGCCAACTTGCATAGTAAAGGGGGGGCTGCAGGGCCCCCATTCCCCAAGTCTATTATGGCCCAGGGCCCCCATCACTGGGGCCTGTTTTAATTATCGGTGGGTGCCCCTGTGCCCACTTGGGCACCTACCATTTAACACATTGCAGGCTACAGGGGAGCCCCAGGGCCCCTCCCCCCGGCAGGAGCAGCTATTTATGCTTGCTCCTGCTGGGGGAAGCAATATCTGTCTCCCTGCCCACAGGAGGGCAGGCAGGGAAACAGAGGGCTGCTCCAACCTGGCAGGAGCATTTTTAAATCTCCTGTTGGCTGGAAGCAGAGATGTCTTAACTGTCCATGCACATGCAGGCAGAAAAAGCATATTTGCTCCCACCCGGGGGGGGGGGGGATTTAAAAAGAATCCCTCCAGGCAGGAGCAAACACATGTTTCCCTGCCCGTGCTTCTGCGGGCAGGGAAACTACTCTGTTCCGGGACTGGGCTCCCCGGGACAAGGTAATTGAGCAAGCCCGGTGGGATGGCATATCCGGGGCCTTTTAAGGCTCAGAGAGGGGAGCCACCTGTACCAGTCCCCTTTTTAAATATGTCAGATGGCAGCACCTGCAGTGCTTCAACGCTAGTGCTCACAGAAACCTGCCAGGCAGAGGAGCTGATGTTGCATCTCAGGGCGAGAGTTCAGCAGTAGTAATGGCAATCCGGCTCAACCTCCTGTGACTGTGAGGAAGACAAAGTTTAGCGGCCAGATAGCCCAGCGCGATGGTCCAGCTTGAGAAGAAAAACTCTGCCGATCTGACGGCTTAGTGGCCCAGCAGAAATCTACATCATTGCCAATTGTAATAGTGGCCCATTTTCTGAATTCTTCACTCTACTTATTATTGGGAACTATTTTTTCAGAAGTCAGGGATATTAAAACCTCTCAAAGACAGGCCTTGACACATCTTGAGAGCAAGCTGAGTAGTATTGATCAGAAACTATCCAGTATTACTGGAAGGCTTGATGACCTGGAACAAGGGTTTCTGATTTGGAAGATCAAAATGGGACCACTCAAAAACACTAGAGTGAGTTTGGTAAAGAACTAAGGGCACTAACTGATAAACAAGAAGAGTTAGGAAATCACTCCCAGCATTCAAACCCCAGACTTTTATGTATTCCAGAGAATTTTGAAAATGGATGAGATATGATTCCTTCAATTGAGCGCCTTACACAAAGTATATCTTGCCCAATCTTACTGCAGACTTCACTATTATGAGGGCTCATCGAGTGCCTGCCAAAATTCGAAATCCCACTGCTAAGTATCTATGGACAGTGCTGGTCAACTTCTCAGACTTTGCAAAAAAGGAACAAATCCTGGCTGCTTTGGCAATCCAGCAGAAATAATTCCCCAGAAGAATTTTCTTTTATGGTATTTTCAGACATGACTATTACAGTTGCTAGAAGAAGAAAAGATTTTTTCTGAGCATGTTTGACACCTTAAAAGCAGCTGGGGACCAGACAACTTTGTTTCAGCAGTCTAAGCTGAGAGTACTTCATAAGGGCCATTTTCATGTCATTCACTCAGCGGAAGCTGCGCAGCTCTTTCTAAATACTTTACAGAATGTACAGACTGGTTAAGTAAGGAAAGCATTTACGAGTAGTTTCATGCCTATTTGTTCTGTTCTCCTTTCCTTTTTTGGGGGGAATCTAGTTGATATGGTTGGTCATGAATATTGTTTCTTATTTGCTTAAATCTTTTTTATCTCTCTGTAGAGCTTAACTGGTTGCATCTGGTATAGTTTTACATTGACATTTTGCTGTCTCTTGTCCCCGAAATATAGTGACTGGGTGATTGGGTGGGTGCAATTCCATATTACCTTTAGTTGTAGAGTGGACCTCCTACTTCCTTGGGTGTGGGCAGGCACCACATTAAGATATGTTTTGGGAGCAAGAATGGGGGTAGGAGGAAAGGGGGTGGGCATGGTGGATGGTTGGGCGTTGGTGGCACATGGGTGGTTTAAATGAGAAAATGGTAGTATAATGTAGGTTTTGTCTAATGTTTAATTTCAACACTGGCATCATCTTAGGCAGAGAAGCTCATCATAGGTATAATCAGGGTTGAGTCTTATAATAATAATGGGGCAAATATTACGTGCAAATTCCGTGCTGCCATGAGCTGGTTAGCCACCTTTTCGCGAGATGTCATTTTTCTTCAAGAAACTCATCTTAAATCCAACAGTCTAGGCTGCCTAATTAGGTATTAAAGTCTCTGTTTGCTTCTGTAAATGTTGCTTGTTGGGGGGTGGCTGACTTTTTGGACATTCATTAAAGGTGGAGATTATCAATTCTATAAAGGACCCATTAGGAAGATGGCTTTGGGTTCAGGCCCCTGGTAGGGACTGGTGTTTGCAATTTTGTGAACTATTATAGCCCAATTCCAGACCAGATCGAGGCCCTTCAACATTTCTATTCCCTTGCAGTACAATTTAAAGGCCTATGATTATGAGTGGGGATTTAAATCTCCTTTAGGACCCAAAATTGGATACCTTAAGGAAGAATATAAGGCAATCTAAGCCTAAAACAGCAAGTTTTGTTGCCACCTTTAAGGCTGATTTTGTTCTGATAGATCTGTGGCGATTTCAATCCTTGCTACTTAGACATTATACTTGTTACACGGCTAGACATAGAGCGGCTTCCAGAATAGATTTGTATTGGTCTCCCGGTTTTTAGGAGGATTGAATTCTTAAATTATTATGAATAGTATATCTGACCATGCAGTGATCTCCCTTGATTTGGAGTGGGAACAAGTTTTTCCCCATGAGAAAGGTGGAATTTTGATCAAGTGTTATCAGAACCTTATTGGGTGGCATCAACACAGGAGTTTTCGATCAACTTGTATTCAGACTAATTTGGACACTGCCCTCTTCATATTGTTTAGGATGCCTTTAAGGTTGCTGCGAAGGAGTAGAAGGGTCCGGCCTGCATAATGGCTCCCCTGATAGGTCCTGGCTCTTCAGGCAGTGTTCACACTTCACCCAGCCCTTCTTGACCCTGATCATGTCATGGCTAACTTTGGTGATAGACAGTGGGTGTGCTCAGTTACCCGGGTTCTCATGAATCCACAGTTATGCCAATGTACCAAATCTAGGCCTCTATTGCTCTATTGGGTGTTTCGACAGAATATTGGAACCAACAATATTGTGGGACTAAATATCACGACTAGAATATCGAGGACAAAAATATTGTGAGGGTAAGTTTCTATAGGTAAACAAAGTTTTACTATATTTAACTCAACATATATGTGCTTTGACAATATATATATATATATATATATATATATATATATATATATATATATATATATATATATCTTCAAGGTATGTAGAGGTGAAGTTAAGAACGAACAGTAAGTTTATACTTACCTATTTGCACTTACCTTCTCGATATTTTGGTCCTTGATATTTTTGACATGCTATTCTGTCCAGACAATATTTTTGCTTCCGATATTCTGTCAGTGATCCCTCTATTGGGTAGGCACCTCAATGCATGTCATTGACCTTTGCCCTACCACCTTGGAAGTGGTCCTACAGCAACACAGATGTCTGCATAAGTGCAAGCTTTCATGCAAGACGGGAGCTGCCATGCAACATGTTGTGCAATGTTTTGTGCAGTACGTTTTGAAGAGGTTATTTACTCAGTTATTGTGGTGATCATTCTGTAGATTGGTGTGGGCTGTGTGAACAGTGGTCTTTCATGTGATCATGGTGCCGGTCATGCAGTTGTGAGGCAGCATTTATATCTGCAGTTTGGCAGCAATATAACAGCCTCCCCTAATCAAAGGAAAATATATTCCTGGTAGGCAGGTGAAACAATTTTTATACAGATGACACACTTATGATGATTATTGACAAAGACACAACATTTCAAAGCTTCATGATTATAATCAACACGTTTTTGGTCTTTTTGGGCCATAACATTAACTGGGGATAGTGTGAGCCCATTCCAAATATCTCACATTGCTACCAAGTCAGGACTGGGACAACATGCCATGTGATGGGTATCAAACGGTCTCAAATGTTTAGTCATTAAACTTAACAGAGGACTACTACAAGTTGTAGAAGACAACTAACCCTATTCATAAGCAAGACATTAAATCATGTAACAAAATGGGCTGGCCTAAAACTCTCATGGTTGGGAGCAATTCAAGTGACCAAAATGACAATTACACCTCATTATAACTTAGTGCTTCGAATGCTGCCTTTAATATTTAGATCTCCAACCCTTGCCCAACTATTTATTTATGTAAGAGTTTTATATAGCGCTAGCCAGACCCGAAGGTATCGGAGCGCTTTACAGCATGAACACTTTTAAAATACATAAACATATAAGTATGTACAACGTCTCAGGACGTATCACAGAAAATCCGCGTGGAGCGCACAATGTCAATCGTAGGGTAAATTATCACAATAGTATATACAAGGCCTTATTGTCAAAGAGAGCATAACGACACGTGACGCGATTTGGCCGGGGGGGTACAGGAGATAGTCCTGGGGCAATAGAGGTAGAGTTCTTAATGTCATGAGGTAGAGTTCTTAGCGCCAAAGTGATTGTGTGCTGCTGTGGGCAAGCTTCGAATGTTAGGTTGCAGCTATCCATGTGGGCGAGATCTGTTGAGGAGGAGGTCTTTGAGCTGCTTTTTGAATTGTAAGTAGGAGGGGTTCGTCCTGATATGGACTGGTAAGGAATTCCAGATTTTGGGTGCATTACCTGTGAAGGATCGGGATGCGGTTCTTTGTTTGCGAGTTCTCGGAGGGATAAGGAGTAGGGTGTTGGTGCTCCTGAGACTTCTCGTCTGGCCGGCCTTCTGGAGTTTTGCGGCCAGGTATGCAGGTTTCCCCGTGTGCAGTGCTTTGTGCATGAGGCAGGCAGTTCTGAAGTTGGCCCGCATTTCAATCGGGAGCCATTTTAGCTCCTTGAGTGCAGGGGAGATGTGATCATATTTCTTAACTCCTGTGACCATTCTGGCTGCAGCGTTCAGAGTTGATCTGAGGGGAGCTAGGTGAGATTTAGCTGGCCCTATGAGGGTTGCAATCCCGTAATCCAGTCTGGACAACACTAGGGATTTAGTAGCTTGTTTGAGGTTGCTCTGAGGGATGAAGGGTTTTATTTTGTTTAGTAGTTTTAGGTTGAGGAAGGCGTTCTTTGCAGTGTTCTTGATGTGTTTGCTCATGTCTAATTTGGGGTCCAGGGTGATTCCCAACGATTTTGCAGAGTCGGCTAAGGTGGGGTTGTAGTTGAGCGCATCAATCGCTTTTAGCCATTCTGAGATTTGGGGGTTATCCTCAGCGTTGGAGATTAGGAGGATTTCAGTCTTGTCTTGATTGAGTTTTAGGTGGTTTTGTGAAAGCCAGTGTTGGACTTCTTTAAGAGTGTCGTTCAGTCTCTTAATGTCATCAAGGGAGGAGGTTTCCAGGTAGATTTGGGTGTCATCTGCATAGAGGTGGGAGAGAATGTTGGATTTTTTGAGTATGGTGGTGAGGGGTTCCATGTAGATGTTGAACAGTTGCTGGGAGAGTACTGATCCTTGGGGGACACCCCGTCTAACAGGGAGTGGGTTCGATGAGAAGTTTTTGATTTTTATACTTTGTGTGCGGTTTTGTAGAAAGGAGGTGAACCACTGTAGTACCACCTCTTCTGCACCAGCTCTTTCTTGGAGCGCTTTAAAGAGTAGATTATGGTCAACCGTGTCAAAGGCTGCCGATAAGTCCAGGAGTATGAGTAGGCAGCATTGGCCTGTATCAAGAGATTTGTGCATATCATCAATTACATTTAGGATTGCTGTCTCTGTACTGCATCGTTTTCTGAAGCCTGATTGGTGAGGGTCTGGGAGGTTAGTGCTATCTAGTTGTTGGGTGAGTTGGAGGAGAACACATCTTTCCAGGACTTTCGCTAGGAGAGGGAGGTTGGAGATAGGTCTGAAGTTGTTTAGTTCGTTTGTGTCAGCGCCCGTTTTTTTCAGGAGAGGTGTGACTTGGCCGGTTTTGAGACAGTCCGGCATGACTCCGGTACTCAGAGAGCTGTTTATGATCTTGGTTCAGTGTGGGGCTAAGGATAGTTTGAGTTTTATGGCCAGGTGGGCAGGTATGGGATCCAGTACGTGTGCTGAGGGTTTCATGGTGGCAATCATTTTGACGATCTCTGCTTCAGAGATGGGGTTGAAGAAGTTCCATAAGTTAGGTGGGTGCTTAAGTGTGGTAGCTCCATCTGTCTCTGTGGGCGCTTTGCTGTCTGGGGAACTGCTTTGCACGTCCAGAGAGAAATCTATCTTGGTGATTTTGTCATTGAAGAAATTGGCAAAATTGTCACACATGTCCTTGGAGGCCACGACTGGGGTCGACGGGGGTTTGGACGTTTGTTGTCTGATGAGGTTAAAGAGTTCTCTAGGTCTGTTTTTTGCGTTGTCAAGGGCATTGCGAAAGAAGGACGCTTTCTCCATCTTTATGTGATTTTTGTATTTCTTTCGGGTTGATTTGAGTTTAGCTAGTAGGATTGAGGACGGGGTTTTTGCCAGAGTCTTTCTACTGCTCTTAGTTCACGTCTTTGGGAGTTAATGTCTGTGTTGAACCAAGATCTAGATGGTATGTTTCTGACTCTTTTTAGTTTCATAGCGGCTATTTGGTCCATAATGGAAGTCATGGTAGTGTAGTGGGAGGTGAGTTCTGTAGTTGAGAGCTTGTCAGAGTTGCTGGGGAGGAGGGAGCTTATCCTTGCCTCCTAGGTCTGTGAGGGGAATCTGACTTAGATTTCTCGCCCAACAGGGGGGGTCCTTCGTGCGGGGCTTGGCTTGGATCTTTTGGTTTAGGTAGAACAGAATGATATGGTGGTCAGACCAGTCAACAGGCAGGGTGTGGTCGATGGAGACTGTTAGATTTGGGGGTCTCTAGTTGGCAGAGGTAGGTACCTTTGTCCAAATAGGGACCCTTGAGTCTAGTCAGGGAAAGTAGGTACACTCCCGAAATAACCCCTGCTCACCCTCTTGGTAGCTTGGCACGAGCAGACAGGCTTAGTTCAGAGGCAGTGTGTAAAGCATTTGTGAACACATACAGTAATCAAGTGACAACACTACAAATGGACACCACACAGGTTATATATTTATAAAAATAGGTATACTTTATATAGATTTATCACAAGACCATAAACGACAAAAATAATCCACAATACTGTTAAGAATACTTAGTTCTGATCAAAAAGGCTTCATTCAAGGTTCTGTGCGAGTCGGTAGCCTCCTCCGGCTACGGCGATGTCGAGAACAAACAGAGTCTAACAAATCCAGCTGACCGCGTCGAGACGGGCCAACACAGCATAGACAGACTCGGTCACAGTACCTTTTACTTGAAGCGGCAGGCACGGGCGTGCGAGCCGGATGGCTGTTTGTCGCGGTCGCGATGCAAAAATGGAAGCGTTGCAGGACGCGTTGTCCCTCGATGCGGTGCAGGCAGCGGCTCGTTGACGTCGTCGAGACGGAGTCGGTGAGACCAGGGCCGTGCGTTGCAGGGCGAGACGGTGCTTCGATGCGGTGCTGGCAGGTTGCGGTGCGGCGACGGAGCCGGATTCAGGAGCTGGCGTCGATCAGTCCGGACAGCGGTGCGAGTCGGGCGGTGCGTCGCAAAGCGTGCGAGCGGTGCCCAACTCCGGTGCGGTCACAGGACTCGAACTCAGCAGCAGTGACCGTGTCGGTCGGACCAGTTCGATTCGGCGTAGCGAAGCGTTGCAGGACGCGTTGTCCCTCGATGCGGTGCAGGCAGCGGCTCGTTGACGGAGTCGGTGAGACCAGGGCCGTGCGTTGCAGGGCGAGACGGTGCTTCGATGCGGTGCTTGCAGGACACCGAGTCGGTCGTGAGAGTCGGTCACAGCTCCCTACCTCTGTAGCCACTGAAACAGAGTTTCCAGCAGCAATTCACAAAGGGGGTGAAGTCCAATGGTCCTGGGACTTCGGTCAGGGGGCAAGCTCTCTTCCAAGCCCTTGGAGATCCTTCACAAGTTGATGAAAGTCACAGCAAAGCAAAAGTTCCTTTCTCCTCTCTTTGGCAGTCAGGCAAACCACTGCAGGCCAATCCCCCAAGCAGCACTTCAGGCTTAGGGATAGTCTCTCCTCAGTTTCTTCTTGGTTCCGCTCCTCAGCAAAGGTTTCTTCTTGTTCCCAAAAGTGATCTGATTTTCCTGGGGTCTGGGTGCCCCTCTTATACCCTGATTCTCTTTGTTCTCTGGAGGCAGAGAGGCCTCTGCCTAGTCCAAAACCAGTTCTGGTCAGTTCTGGAGTACTTTGTTTTTCTGACTCCTTCTTTCCTTTCAGAATGTGGGGCAGAGTGCTCAGCCGCCCGGCAGGAGGTGGAGCCAGCATTGTGGAAGGCAGGCACAGCCCTATTCAGACCCAGGTGCAGCTCCTCCCTCCACTCTGGATGCAGATCTTTCTATTCAGCCCTGCGCTGACTCACCCTGTCTCCTGTAGCCACCCCCAGCCCCTGTCACTCAATCTCCAGACAAGGAATACACAACCTAGCAGAGGCAGGCTTGGATAGTTAGGCAAGAAAATACCCACTTTCTAAAAGTGGTATTTTCGAACACAGAATGTTAAAACCAACTTCACTAAAAGATGTATTTTATCATCCTGAGTTCAGGCATACTAAATTCGTTTTTCTACCATGTTCCCTGGGTCAGTTCTGACTATAAGGTGTAATAGTCAGTCTGCCCATTCTGGCCTATGGGGAGCAGGTAGCCTTGCAATAGTGAAGAACGAAAATGGCTGTAATTCACTATTAGGACATGCCACACACACCAGGGCATGTCCTACCTTATACTTACAATGCACCCTGCCCTAGGGCCTACTTTAGGGGTGACCAACATGCAGTAAAGGGAAGGTTTAGGGACTGGTAAGTGGGTGTACTCACCAAGTCGACATGGCAGCCCGAGGCTGCACACAGGCTCTGCGATGGCAGGCCTGAGACACATTTTACAAGCCGCTTCTGTGGGTGGCACAACCAGTGCTGCAAGCCCACCAGCGGCATTGGATTTACAAGCCCTGGGCACACTGAGTGCGCTGTACTAGGGACTGACAAGTAAACCAATCATCCAATCATGGAGTCACTAATACATGTATCAATTAACGATAGGGAGCACTTGCACTTTGGCACTGATTAGCAGCGGCAAAGTGCCCATGAGCATCTAGTCCAGCAAAAACATATCGGCAACCGTGGAGGCATTACGAAAAAATGGAAGGGAGACCCACGCCAAGGATGCCAGGTCTAACACGTGTCCCCTCCAGCTGAAATGTGGGGAGAACTATCCTACCCCTAGGGAGTTCTCATCGCTAAGGCGGAAAAATCTGGACAGTCCATCAGCATTGGCGTGTTCTGTACCAGGGCGGTGTTCCACCGTAAAGTCCATCCCCTGTAGGGAAATGGACCACCTCAACAGCTTTGGATTCTCACCCCTCATCTGCATCAACCATCTGAGGGGCCTGTGGTCTGTCTGAACCCGGAAGTGAGTCCCAAACAGGTATGGTCTCAGCTTCTTCAGTGCCCAGACCACAGCAAATGCCTCACGCTCGATAGCACTCCATCTCTGTTCCCGGGGAAGTAACCTCCTACTGATGAAGGCTACAGGTTGGTCTAGGCCCTCCTCATTGATCTGTGATAGAACAGCCCCTACACCATGCTCTGAAGCGTCGGTTTGAACAATGAACTCATTGGAGAAGTTGGGTGCCTGGAGCACAGGTGCCGTGCACATGGCAGTCTTCAAGGTGTCAAAAGCTTTTTGACAGGCGTCAGTCCAAATCACTTTCCTGGGCTGCTTCTTGGAAGTCAGCTCGGTCAAGGGGGCAACAATGCTGCCATACCCCTTGACGAATCTCCGGTAATACCCGGTGAGTCCTAGGAAGGCTCTCACCTCTGTCTGGGTCTTGGGGGCTCCCAAGCCAGAATGGTATCAATTTTCGGTTGGAGGGGCGCCACCTGGCCGCTCCCAACCTGGTGTCCCAAGTACACCACAGAACCCTGCCCAATCTGGCACTTACTCGCCTTGATTGTGAGGCCTGCCCTCCGCAGCGCCATCAACACTTCCCAGAGGTGGCGCAGATGCTCTTCCCAACGGGCACTGAACACTGCGATGTCATCCAGGTAGGCGGCACTGAAATCCTCCAGTCCAACCAACACCTGGTTGACCAACCTCTGAAAGGTGGCAGGGGCATTCTTCATCCCAAAGGGCATCACCCGGAACTGGTAGTGCCCATCTGGTGTGGAGAATGCTGACCTCTCTTTGCCCCATCAGTCAAGGCGATCTGCCAGTATCCAGACGTTAAGTCAAACGTGCTGAGGTACCGCGCAGCCCCTAACCGATCTATGAGCTCATCAGCTCTGGGGATGGGGTGGGCGTCAGTCCTGGTGACGGAATTGAGTCCCCTGTAGTCCACACAGAACCGGAGTTCTGGTGTGGCACCAGGCGCGGCAGCTTTTGGAACCAAGACCACGGGGCTGGCCCAAGGGCTGTTAGAGGACTCAATCACCCCTAGCGCAAACATCTTGGAGACCTCCTCCTTGATGCAGGCTCTGACCCTGTCAGTCACCCTGTAAGCCTTGTGCTTCACAGGAAGACTGTCCCCAGTGTCCACATCATGGACGCACCAATGAGTGACACTGGGAACCAGGGAGAACAGGTCAGGGAACTGTCCCAACAAGTGGCGACAGTCACCCTGCTGCTCAGGTGTCAGGGAGGTAGAGAGGTTTACTCCCTCCACTGATCCATCTTGCTCTCGGGCTGACAGGAGGTCAGGAAGAGGCTCGGTCTCCTCCTCCATTCCATCATCTGTCGCTAAGAGCATGCCCACTTGGGACCTCTCCAAGTGGGGCTTCAGGCGGTTCACATGCAGGACCCGCAAGGGGTTCCTGGGAGACTGCAAGTCCACCAGATAGGTAACTGGACTCTTGCGCTCCACCACCGTAAAAGGGCCGGTCCACCTGTCCTGGAGCGCACAGGGCTCCACAGGGGCCATGACCCACACTTTCTGACCAGGCTGAAGCTCTACCAGAGTGGCATTCTGGTCGTACCACCGCTTCATCTCCTCCTGGCTGGCTTCCAGATTTGCCTCAGCAAGTTCTCTGAAACGCCTAGTCTGGTTCCTGAAGGCCAGCATGTAACTGTATACATCCTGGGGAGGTTTCCTGGGAGATTGCTCCCAGCCTTCCTTGACCAAACTCAGAGGTCCTCGCACCGGGTGTCCATAGAGGAGCTCAAAGGGACTGAACCCTAGAGACTTCTGTGGCACCTCCCGGTATGCAAACAACAGGCATGGTAAGAGGACGTCCCATTTACGCCTCATGGGTTCTTCCAGACCCATAATCATGCCCTTGAGGGTCCGGTTGAATCTCTCAACCAGCCCATTTCCTTGAGGGTGGTAAGGAGTGGTGAACTTGTAAGTTACACCGCACTCCTGCCACAGGGACTTCATGTACTTGGACACGAAGTTGGTACCTCTGTCAGACACCACCTCTTGAGGGAATCCCACACGTGAGAAAATTCCCATCAGTGCCCGTCCCACCACGGGGGCCGTCACTGTCCTCAGAGGGATGGCTTCAGGGTACCGGGTGGCATGGTCCACCAAGACCAGGATAAACCTGTTGCCCATGGCTGTCTTGGGGTCCAGTGGCCCCACAATGTCAATACCCACCCGTTCAAAGGGGGTGCTGACCACAGGGAATGGCTGGAGAGGAGCCTTGTGCTTCCTCCCACTCTTTCCACTTGCCTGGCAAGTCTGGCATGTTCTGCAGTGAGTGGCGGCACTCCTGCGCATCTGGGGCCAATAGAAATGGGTAACAAGCCTGTCAAAGGTCTTGTCCTGCCCCAGATGTCCCGCTAACGGTACATCATGAGCCAACCCCAGTAGGAAGGCTCTGAAGCGCTGGGGTACCACCAGCACACGGGCTGACCCAGGCTCAGCAACCTTAGGCTCTGAATACAGGAGACCATTCTCCCAGTAAACCCAATGTGATCCAGACTGATCACCTGCTGCCTGGTCTGTGGCCTGTTGCCTCAGACCCACGAGAGAAGGGCATCTGTTCTGCTCCTTGCAGAACTCTTCCCTGGAGGGTCCTCCTTCTTGCTGCCAATGGGTCAGCTCAGGTAGGTCCCCCAGTTCAGCTACCTGTTCCCCTGTAGGCTCCAGGGCATCCCCCTCAGGGTCTGCCTCCTCCTGGACCGTGGGAACCTCGGGGGCCGGTTTCCCGCGCCCCCTGCCTCCTCTCTCTCCGGCAGGCACCTGGGCCTCCCTCTCAGGCTCCAGGTCCTCTTGAACACCTTTAGCTGCCATTGACCGGGTGGTCACACATGCCCAATCAGGCAAGCCCAACATTTCTAAATGCGCACTCCGCTCCACCTTAGCCCAAGGTGAGCTCTCCAAATCGTTCCCTAACAAACAGTCAACAGGCATGGCTGGCCTCACAGCTACTTGAAGAGTACCCGAGACCCCCCCACTCAAAGGGAACCTGAGCCACCTTGCAGTGACTCTCTGTGTTGTCAGCGGCAACAACCGGATAGAATGCATCAGGGATAACCTGCTCTTTAGACACCAGGTGACACTTGACAGCTGTCACACTGGCTCCTGTGTCTCTCAGAGCCTCCACCCTATGGCCATTGATGGTCACCCACTGCCTGTATTTCTTAGTGTTCTCAGGCAGCGGGGTCCTAGGGACCATCTCAGAGTCTCCTAATGAGACAAGGGAAAACACTGTGGGATCCCCCCACCTTGGGCACCCAACTCCTCCCCCAGGGCTACACTAGCCAACTGCCGGGGGACTGCACTGGTGGGTGCTGGTTTTCCATGCAAAGGGCAACGAGGATCGTTTGCCTTGTGGCCAGGGGCGCCACACTTGTAACATACCAGTGGTCCCTGGTGAACAGGGGGCCTGTCAGGGCCACTGGCTTCTTCTCAGGGGGAGGCTGGGAACCTTTCCCTTGGTTCCCTTGGGGTCTACTTTGGGGCCCTTTATGGAACTCCTTCTGTTTACCCTTGTCCCCCCACTCTTCTGCTGGGGACCCTGCCCACCCTTGGCGGAGTCTCCCACGTGACCCTTGTGGACCCGGGTACTCACCCAGCGGTCCGCCTCCTCAGCAAGCTGCCTAGGGTTAGTCAGCTTACTATCAATCAGGTGCTGGCGTAGCTCAGGAAAACAATTACCGGACAAGTGCTCCCAGGCAATTAAATCAAAGAGCGCCTGAAAATCAGTCGCTTTGCTACCCTTTACCCAACCATCCAAGGCTCTGCAAAAGAAGGTCACATATTCAACCCAGGTACTGCTTTCAATCTTACTACAGTTCCTGAACCTTTGCCTATAAAGCTCAGGGGTCAAACCATACCTAGTCATTAAGGCATCCTTCATGTGGCTGTACGAATTATAGACTTCAGAGGGCAAATCCAACAAGGTATCCCGCCCTTCACTAAGGAACCGTCCCCACAACCCCGCTCCCCAATCCTTCTCAGGGACCCGGTGGGAAGACATGGCTACCTCATAGGCTTTGAACCACTGCCCTATGTCGTCATTTTTAAAAAACTCCTTCACCACATCTTTGGGAATATACACCCTAGCTTCAACAGGCACAGGCGGTACACTGCCACCAGAGGGAGTAATCTCTAAGCTCTTGGCCTTCAATTCCAACTCCCTCAAAACTTTCTCATGTTCAAACTGCATTTTCTTTTCCTCTAGGGCTAATTTCCTTGTTTGCATTTCGAATTCTAACTGCTTATTCAGCTTGAGTTTGGTCAGCTCCATTTCGTGCATCCTACTCTCTTTCCTGTCCTCCAACTCCTCTGGAGACAGTCCTCGGGCAGAAACACTGCTACCTACTGGGGAAGGTGGTCTTCTAGCCCCTAGACCCAATAGCCCCTCCAGCTGCCCTTCTGCATTCTCAGCCCCCTCCACAGGGGCACTCCTTGATTCGACCCAGGCCCTCAGCGCCTTTTGGAGGTCCTCCTTCCTGGAGATCCCGGTCATGGACACTTTAAACTTTTTGCAGAATTGCTTGAGCTGCTTAAGGGTGTAGCATTCTAGCCTCTCTTCTTCCCAATCACATTCAACAGAGGCTACTGATGCTGGTTTCTCCATAGTGACTGAACTTGGCATTTGCAAAAATAGGAAATCCCAGAAAAAATGCTATTAAAGTATGTGGTTGCGTTTTGGTCTGCACTCACTAAGTAGTGTTTACCAATCACTGTACATGAGTCACAAATGCAAGTCCAGAATCCTCACCGCTGACCACCAATGTTAGATTTGGGGGTCTCTAGTTGGCAGAGGTAGGTACCTTTGTCCAAATAGGGACCCTTGAGTCTAGTCAGGGAAAGTAGGTACACTCCCGAAATAACCCCTGCTCACCCTCTTGGTAGCTTGGCACGAGCAGACAGGCTTAGTTCAGAGGCAGTGTGTAAAGCATTTGTGAACACATACAGTAATCAAGTGACAACACTACAAATGGACACCACACAGGTTATATATTTATAAAAATAGGTATACTTTATATAGATTTATCACAAGACCATAAACGACAAAAATAATCCACAATACTGTTAAGAATACTTAGTTCTGATCAAAAAGGCTTCATTCAAGGTTCTGTGCGAGTCGGTAGCCTCCTCCGGCTACGGCGATGTCGAGAACAAACAGAGTCTAACAAATCCAGCTGACCGCGTCGAGACGGGCCAACACAGCATAGACAGACTCGGTCACAGTACCTTTTACTTGAAGCGGCAGGCACGGGCGTGCGAGCCGGATGGCTGTTCTGTCGCGGTCGCGATGCAAAAATGGAAGCGTTGCAGGACGCGTTGTCCCTCGATGCGGTGCAGGCAGCGGCTCGTTGACGTCGTCGAGACGGAGTCGGTGAGACCAGGGCCGTGCGTTGCAGGGCGAGACGGTGCTTCGATGCGGTGCTGGCAGGTTGCGGTGCGGCGACGGAGCCGGATTCAGGAGCTGGCGTCGATCAGTCCGGACAGCGGTGCGAGTCGGGCGGTGCGTCGCAAAGCGTGCGAGCGGTGCCCAACTCCGGTGCGGTCACAGGACTCGAACTCAGCAGCAGTGACCGTGTCGGTCGGACCAGTTCGATTCGGCGTAGCGAAGCGTTGCAGGACGCGTTGTCCCTCGATGCGGTGCAGGCAGCGGCTCGTTGACGGAGTCGGTGAGACCAGGGCCGTGCGTTGCAGGGCGAGACGGTGCTTCGATGCGGTGCTTGCAGGACACCGAGTCGGTCGTGAGAGTCGGTCACAGCTCCCTACCTCTGTAGCCACTGAAACAGAGTTTCCAGCAGCAATTCACAAAGGGGTGAAGTCCAATGGTCCTGGGACTTCGGTCAGGGGGCAAGCTCTCTTCCAAGCCCTTGGAGATCCTTCACAAGTTGATGAAAGTCACAGCAAAGCAAAAGTTCCTTTCTCCTCTCTTTGGCAGTCAGGCAAACCACTGCAGGCCAATCCCCCAAGCAGCACTTCAGGCTTAGGGATAGTCTCTCCTCAGTTTCTTCTTGGTTCCGCTCCTCAGCAAAGGTTTCTTCTTGTTCCCAAAAGTGATCTGATTTTCCTGGGGTCTGGGTGCCCCTCTTATACCCTGATTCTCTTTGTTCTCTGGAGGCAGAGAGGCCTCTGCCTAGTCCAAAACCAGTTCTGGTCAGTTCTGGAGTACTTTGTTTTTCTGACTCCTTCTTTCCTTTCAGAATGTGGGGCAGAGTGCTCAGCCGCCCGGCAGGAGGTGGAGCCAGCATTGTGGAAGGCAGGCACAGCCCTATTCAGACCCAGGTGCAGCTCCTCCCTCCACTCTGGATGCAGATCTTTCTATTCAGCCCTGCGCTGACTCACCCTGTCTCCTGTAGCCACCCCCAGCCCCTGTCACTCAATCTCCAGACAAGGAATACACAACCTAGCAGAGGCAGGCTTGGATAGTTAGGCAAGAAAATACCCACTTTCTAAAAGTGGTATTTTCGAACACAGAATGTTAAAACCAACTTCACTAAAAGATGTATTTTATCATCCTGAGTTCAGGCATACTAAATTCGTTTTTCTACCATGTTCCCTGGGTCAGTTCTGACTATAAGGTGTAATAGTCAGTCTGCCCATTCTGGCCTATGGGGAGCAGGTAGCCTTGCAATAGTGAAGAACGAAAATGGCTGTAATTCACTATTAGGACATGCCACACACACCAGGGCATGTCCTACCTTATACTTACAATGCACCCTGCCCTAGGGCCTACTTTAGGGGTGACCAACATGCAGTAAAGGGAAGGTTTAGGGACTGGTAAGTGGGTGTACTCACCAAGTCGACATGGCAGCCCGAGGCTGCACACAGGCTCTGCGATGGCAGGCCTGAGACACATTTTACAAGCCGCTTCTGTGGGTGGCACACCCAGTGCTGCAAGCCCACCAGCGGCATTGGATTTACAAGCCCTGGGCACACTGAGTGCGCTGTACTAGGGACTGACAAGTAAACCAATCATCCAATCATGGAGTCACTAATACATGTATCAATTAACGATAGGGAGCACTTGCACTTTGGCACTGATTAGCAGCGGCAAAGTGCCCATGAGCATCTAGTCCAGCAAAAACATATCGGCAACCGTGGAGGCATTACGAAAAAATGGAAGGGAGACCCACGCCAAGGATGCCAGGTCTAACAGAGACTATGTCTGCTTGAGTGATAATGGCATCGAGTATAGAGCCTTTGTTGTGGGTTTTTTCTGTGCAGTGTTGTGTAAGGTTGCTGTTGCTTAGTAGGTCGTTTGAGGTTCTGATTAGCGTGTTGTTTTCATCATTCCAGTGGAGATTGAGGTCACCTAGGTTGATGCTGTTGGAGTCGTGGAGTGCGCATTGTGTGATCAGGTCGGAGAGGTGTTCCCCGAAAGTGGAGGTGTTTCCTGGTGAGTGGTATAAGAGGTGGCAGAGTAAAGGTCTGTTGTCATTCATCCTGATAGTGGCAGTGAGACATTCGAAAGAGTTATATTTGGGGGCGTCCCTTTCCCTCATGGAGATGTTGTTCTTATGTATGATTGCTATACCCCCTCCACGTTTGATTTTTCTGTCTTTGTGGATGATTGTGAAACCTGGGGGCAGAAGCATGTCCATATCTGGGGGAGAGAAATCGTTCAGAAAGGTTTCGGTGATGAATGTGATGTCTATGTCATGTGAAAGGATGGTCTCTGCTAGTTCTGTTGCATGTTTGATAGCTGACCTGCAGTTAATGAGCATGCAGTTGGTGTTGGATCCTTTGTTCTTGAGATTCTCACTTGGCTGAGCCCTTGGGATATTGGTGAGGGAGGCTGGGGGTCTGGCGGATCTGGGTGGGGAGCGGTCTCTTCTAAATCCGGTGATGACCTGGATCCTGGAGTAGGAGGTGGCCGAGGTGGAAGTGTCATATGAGGCGGCAAGATCCAATACTTCACTGGAGGACATAGCGTCTCTGGTTCTTTTGGGTCTCTGCATCTGGTTCGGGAGAGGATTAGTGTCCCATATGGGCCATTGGGTCTTATAGGGTCGTGGGTTATTCGAGTTGGTGACTGAGGGTGTCGGATATGAGTGTTGGATGGGCTTTCGGGGTGTGGAGAGGTTCATTAGGATTTCTAAGAGGCCCCATATTATCGTTTCTAGCTTACTTTCCATCTGGGCGAGTCGCTGGGACGTCTCTCTGTTGGAGTGGGTAAGGGCGTCCTGGGAGGACGTTGCGGTTCTTGTATTATTGTGTCTCTGTGTCTGGTTCCATTTGGGGGTAGTGGTCGAGCTGGCCCGTTGAGTCTTGGGAGGCCTAGTGTGATTGGTGTCAGTGTCTGTGGTTGATGGGTAAGGGTGTATTCCGGGCTCTCTCTTGGCAAAAATCTTGCCCTTGCTTTGTGACAACTAGACAAAGATATCAGATCTTTCATATGGGGACCTTTGTACCCCAACTAAAAGCACGTTATCTCCATGCACACATAACATTATCATGCTCACTAATGCCTCACAAGCACACATACAACTTGGCACACATGCTGACAGAGCTGTTATATGTACTACTTAATACAGAAACTCCCCCATTTTGAGTCTCTTTGGAACAAACTGCTCTGAGGGCTCCAGGTCCTAAACCCCCTCTCCATAGATGATCTCCCTCACACTCCATGTCCAAATGCAGTAGTAAGAGCCGCCTAATATATGTGGCAACAAGCCCACAAAGAAAAAGAGATAAAACATTAACTTCACGATTCTGCACCTCTTTGGCACAAATCAGAGACAATAGTCTCAAAACGTAGAATGAGCTAGGGAGAATTCTCATTACAAGTAGCACTTTACTGGCAGTACCTACAATTGAAACATTGCATGAAAGGTAGATTTAAAGGGCAGCCATCTTATCATCTAGGTCGCTAATCAGATATCACATTCATACATAGGCAGCTCACAAGGGAGTGCTAACTGTCTATGAAATGTTTTGATCCGTGATCTTTTTTTCAGGACCGGTCTTATATTGCTCCAGAAGCTATGCAAAGAAGATATCAAGTATGATTGGGTAGATTTGCTGATAGGTCATGAATCATTCATGAGGAAACCTAAATGAAAGCTTTTATACTTTAAGGATACTAAACAATTGGTATTGGACCCCACAAACATTAAACAGAGTTATCTCCTTACACACAAACTGTTTGCACTAAGGTGCACCACATTGTGAACTATTTAATTTCCTAGGGCATTGCCTGCATCTGATCGTTATGTTATGTTATGCTAAATGATGTGATGTTATGTTATGTTATATAGATTTGTATAGCGCACTGATCACTGAGGGGGTATCCAGGCTTTGATTCTGGACTGAGGGTTGCGGGAAAATAACTACCTACATGCCCCACCCCTCCCCCCCCATTCAAAACTCGGCACACTTAGGTGTACTACTTGACAGAAGGGACAGAACAGATGCCCACGAGTTCCGAAGAAAGATGGGTTGACACAGCCCTAGAAACAGCCAAACCGTATTCTGAGAAACTAGGGACAGCAAACGTTACCCACACTTTCAGAATGGCTCCCAGAAGGCGCCAGGATAGCCGTCTGCAGACAGGATATATACAAACTACATGACCGAATAGACCATTCGCGCGTGGGACCGCTTCACTTCCAGCTAACATGAAACAGGGTGAGAACACCTCATTAATACATACCTGCAGGGATAAGGCATATGCAAGAACTATCACATCTCGGCACAACATGTGGAAAAATAAGCACCGAAACGACAGATAGACACTTTTACAATACGGACACATTACACCTCTGCACTATGCTATACAAACTACTATGGGCTTCCCCCCCAAACACCATTGTTTTATAATCACACACAGAACAAAATGAGGTTCTTCAGAATCCCACCTCTTCCTCCTCTTTTTTGATGAGACATTTTGTATTATCCTTAGGGAGGGATGTACTCTGTTGTTCATATCCCTTTTTCAATAGGTGCCGTCACTCTAAACGATGTGTGTGTAATGCTGTTGCCGCTAGACTTATATGTACTGTCTGCCTTTTGTTAACGAAATGAAGAACTTACAAATACAAAAATTGATAGACTGATGATATTTTAAAAATAGGAAAACTATTTTAGATTTAGCATGCTTTGCTTTTATTTACCAATCAATTCAAAGATAAAATGCATGTTTTTGCATTCTTTTATAGGCTAGGAAAAGTATAGATTTAGGTTTTCACTGTTTCGCGAGTCGTGGCATCAGTGAGGATTATTGACACATACAAAAATCGGGCTTAGTTAGGAGTACAAACATGGAAAGCGCTTTCTCTGCGCAAGTTTATTACCTGCCCATGAAAAGAAGATAATGAGACAGTTTTTATGCACAGAGGCTGAATAAAAAATGATCACTTATAGATTTGCCAGTGCTTCATTCCTGTATTTAAAAAGTGCAAAGCTATAAAAAGTGTGAGTTATGTTCAACCTTTTCAAACACTGTCACCAGATTAATGGAAGATTATGTTTTCATTGTGATATGCCTTTTTGAAAAATGTTAAAATTGCTTCAGGCAACCGTTCCAATGGCTCGGGAAAATTGCTCGCATTAAAAAGTACTGCATTTCCGTAAACTGCTTGAGCCTGCCAATTATCTGAAGCCAGATAGTAAATAACAGGAAGCAAATAGTTCACATCGGGCAAATAGAAATAGGGCTAAAAAAGGCTGCAACTTTCAATTCATGTGGCTCTAATTTATATCAGAGCCCAGAGTCGTGTGGCCCAGAACTGAATTATTTCTAGCTGAACATATCCAACCCTCGCTTTGCCAAGATGGTTTAATACCAAGGGCAATGCAGATTTTTACAAAAGAGAATCGTGTTCTTTTGCACTTTGAAACACAGCATAACTGTTGCTGCTTCCTGTGAAAATGTTCCAAAAGCCTTCTCATGAAAAAGAGTTGGACTCTGACAGGCTCCTGCATACATTCCAAACCTATCTGCATTCATGTCCAGGCTTTGTTTTTGAGGCAGTTCTGCTTCTTAATGTCCTCGCTGTTCTGTAATTGTGCTTTTGTCATCATGCAAATCAATCATGGAACTATTCATTAGGATATCTGCAATCACTGCAGTGTCAAAGAGCGATGTATAAATATAACTGGGTGAGCTAAATATCAAATTATTCTACATTATACTACCATTGTAGTGGTGTTATTAGACTAACCAGTGTGCAATTATCTTTTCAGCTACTTGAGGCATATTGCTTTGCTACATCAGCTTGTAGCTAAATAAACGACTGCTTTGTTTAAGAAGACACATATTAAGCAAACAGGACATCCTTTCAGCTCAACATTTACGTCACGTTATAGTTCATAATTTTACAGTGTGCAGTAATTCAGTGAAAAGCCAGATATGCAATGCATACCATCATATCTTTAAGCAATTACCATGACCCTCATTTGCAAACTAACAATAGCTTCAAGACACCGGCCATCTACCATAAATGTCCATAATGTCTGCCATAAATGTCTGCTAAGGAACTGTATGACAGATCCTATTGAAGCAGCTTTTCCGACATACCCCGGAAAGGGTTTGTTGATACCACTATAAAGAAGCATACAAGTACCTACAGATAGGAGAGAAAATCTCTGAATGTTCTTTGACGTTTTTGGAGTATCTCTACAAAATATCCTTCAGCGTTCTGGACGATACAGAGTAGAAATCATACAAATATTGCACACATCTGAGTCTCACAATACCCCACTGAACTTTTTCCTCTTGCCTTTGCAAATTACCATGCTGGGGGCCTCAAACGTTTGCACAGTGTTTTAAGTGGGATGGAAAGGTGGGGGTCTCAAAAGGGGCCTGGCCATGAAACAACTAGGACTCCTGTAATGGGGCACGGCCTCTGTAACAAAGGGCGTGGCCAAATAGAGGGGTCTTGCATCCTGTGTTGCACAAATTCATAACAGATCTTTCACAAAATCAGAAGGAACAGCATTTTTTAATTTATGCAGAAGCATTTTATGTGCCATTAGGAATAGTATGTCTAAAAAAATACATTTTTAAGGAAAATATCGGTATTTTTAAACAAATTACACATTTTATGAGCTAGTTACTATCGGCTGCCTATTTTCATACTCTACATACAAATGCCTAATGAATAGTGTGTGGGTAACTTGTAGTGAATGGAGGAGACATTTTCACTTTCAGTTTGAAAACATTATGCAGAGATATGGTGCCTAATAGCTACCTTAAAGATTGTATTTCAATCTGAAGTCTTGGCAGCCATGGAAAAATAAGAAATCAGAAAACTTAATGAAGGGCTAAAAAACTCCACGAGGGGCAAGCAGCAATGACAATGTGCCCCCAGGGACCTTCGTGATAGCAGAGTGTGAGAGACTAAGAATATTTATGTATTTGTACTGACAAAGTCCTATTGGTCTGTATTTCAGTAAAGCTGGACGTTAGAGTCAAAGGTTTATCGCATTGACAGTGCCATGAACTAGAAAAAAAAACACTTAACAGAACGTTGCATCAGTGGTAGTGAACACTCCATCCCAGTAACTGCAGAGAAAGGAGGGTTTTCAGGGAATGCTTTATTCTCTTTTTACATCTCTCCTTTAGCCTGATCAGCTGAAAACGTGCCATCAGCCTTCAGCAGCTAATCATTGCCTCGGTGTTGCATTTAAAGCCTGCGCTCTGCCCACGACCACTCTTACCCTTGGTAGATTATACGGCCTGCGCTTTCAGATCATTATTGGCGATCATAGTTCGTGATCGTAGTTCCTTTCCTGACTACCTCAAGTTTTACCCTACTCATCATCTCCTTTAAAAACACATTATAGACCTGAGCTTCTTATTTATGATCAACCCTTCTCAAACCTTTCCTATATTGCTAGAATGCTGCAAAAATGCCTAAATACAGCTTTTATGGCCAGATGTACAATTTGCAAAAACTGGTAACAAGTTGTGCACCAACTTTTGGGAATGGAAAAGAATTTTGCAAATCGACCTAGGTCGATTCACAATATTCCGTAGTGGGTTACAATCCACCATACCTCATCAATATTCATAAGGTAGGTCGCAATTTGTGACTCACTATGATGGGATGAAATCACAGGGTCGGTGGCCTTCTAGAGTCAGCAGGCTACCATGTCTCTGATTGCATATAAATAAACAGTTTTTTTTATATACTGTCTGTTTTCCTTAATTAAAAAGAAAAGTTTTTAAAGTTTATTTCAGAGTCAACAGTGGGCTCCTGGACTAATATCTACTCCCCCAAACTTTTTTTTATTTCACAAATAGGAAAGAGGTGTGAAGAGGATCCCTTCTATTATGCAAATGTGTTGCCACCACAAATCGGGAGTCAGTAGCTTTTCAATGTTCTGTAACCAAAGTTCATCGAACATACCATAATGAATCACTATTCAGAAGGGATATTTTAAACATGCCTCTTCCAAATAGCAACTCCTTATGGTTTCCTAAACCCAATATCTTATTCAGCAACCTGTTACCAAGCACCAAAATGTGTTTTGTACATACTAAAAAGCAGTTTAGTGGCTTTGTACATCTAGCCCCTAAATTCGGTTTTATCTATCACATAGTACTAAAACATTCCTGCATAAAATTGAGGTTGGCATATGACACATTTTAAAAGAAGAAAACATATGCCTCCTAATATTATTATGTATTATTATGTACTTTGAGCTTCTTTTAAAAACATTAAGTGACAGAATGGCCATTGATGGCGCAATCCTCTGATGTTTTAGATTATAGCTGAACAAGACATCACAAAGTAATACAATTGGAATCTTTGTCTTGAAACCTTATTCAAACCATTTTGGTGTTCCCGAAGGTTCAATTCTAATACAAAATCTTTTCATTCTATAGTTGATCCTTAAGGGGACCTATTGAAGTAACTGATGTTTAACCAGTATGACTATTAACTACATCTAATAATTAAAGGTCAAAATTAGCTCCAGACTCTAGTCTCCTGTCTCAAAGAAATACAATTTTTAAATTCACAA
This sequence comes from Calotriton arnoldi, assembly GCA_963921515.1. NCBI lineage: Eukaryota > Metazoa > Chordata > Amphibia > Caudata > Salamandridae > Calotriton > Calotriton arnoldi. The sequence goes on from CAWUFW010002919.1 coordinate 355,802, forward strand.
CACCTTTATGTATAGATAAATAAAATGAAGGCTTTAAATATCACCTAAACTGATCACCTCCACTAATGGTCTGATTTAGACTTTTGTTGGACATGTTACTCTGTCAGAAACGCGATGGATATCCTGTGCACAATATTACACGTGCATTAATGTTCTATGGCACTTATAATAATGCTGAAGGGTTATATGTTGCATGTGTGATGAAGTAACCCACTCATTAGACTGTAAATCAGGCCCTAAGTCACACATCCCCCTCTTGACAAACTACTCAATATTGACATGCCATTCAATATTTACAGGTAGGTCAAGGTCGAAGATTGTCAGCTATCAATTAATGATCAACTCATCAACCGATGTTGCTGCACAATATAAAATCCTTCCTTCAAAACCCAATTACAAAAGCAGCAACAATGATGAGCACTGTTGGACCTGGCCCTCTCTCCTATTTTTGTTGAATTTGTTTTTGTTGGCTTTCGGACTCTGCATACTTTACCACTGCTAATATATGCTAAAGGACTTGGCTCTGTCTTTAAGCTTACACCCAATTTACATATTAAAGTTACTTATAAGTCCCTTATAAAGTGATACTACATGTACCCAGGGCCTGTAAATTAAATGCTACTAGTGGAACTGCAGCACGGATTAGGTAATCACTTAACAAGCACTTTAAACTTGTTTCAGGCCTGCCATTACAGCCTGTGTGTGCATCTTTAAACTGCCATGTAACCCTTTGCCAGCCCAAACCTTCCTTTTTCATACATATAAGTATCCCCTAGGATAGACCCTGGACAAACCACAGGGCAGTAGTTAAAAAGTTGGACAAGTAATTTTAAGTTTTACATGTCCTGGTAGTCAAAAACACTAACATTCATTATTCACAACTGCAAGTCTACCTATCACATAGGATATGTTGGAGTTACCTTATTACATTATAAGTGTCATTTCCAAATAGGAGAAGGTAACCAGTTCATGTTTGGTGTTTCTGGAATTGGAATTTAAAATCCTAACGTATGGTGAATTTGGATTTTCAATTGCAATTTTGAAAATGCCACCTTTAGAAAGTTGTTACAGCAAACAAATGATGGACGGAATGCTGATAATGCAAACATTCTCCCCCAGTCAAAAGATCTAGGTTAAATCCATCGTTCTTTTGCCCACTACGCCACCCCAGTTTGGACCCAGCCATATGCAAATCAGTCTTGACCCTGTGCCCCATGGGAACAGTCCAGACCGAACTGCCAGGCCAGGTCCTCCCTGGACCGGAAACAAGCATCCTGTGACTGGTTTCAGGGTATGTCACCCTTCTTCAGCCAGGCTAGCTTGAATCCAGTGGCACAGTGAGCAAGGGACCCACGTCTGGGCAAACCCATCCCACTTAGGGCGAAAAGTGTTACAGAAAACAAATGATGGACGGAATGCTGACAATGCAAACATTCTCCCCCAGTCAAAAGATCTGGGTTAAATCTATCGTTCTTTTGCCCACTACGCCACCCCAGTTTGGACCCAGCCATATGCAAATCAGTCTTGACCCTGTGCCCCATGGGAACAGTCCAGACCGAACTGCCAGGCCAGGTCCTCCCTGGACCGGAAACAAGCATCCTGTGACTGGTTTCAGGGTATGTCACCCTTCTTCAGCCAGGCTAGCTTGAATCCAGTGGCACAGTGAGCAAGGGACCCACATCTGGGCATACCCATCCCACTTAGGGCGAAAAGTGTTACAGCAAACAAATGATGGACGGAATGCTGACAATGCAAACATTCTCCCCAGTCAAAGATCTGGGTTAAATCCATCGTTCTTTTGCCAACTACGCCACCCCAGTTTGGACCCAGCCATATGCAAATCAGTCTTGACCCTGTGCCCCATGGGAACAGTCCAGACCGAACTGCCAGGCCAGGTCCTCCCTGGACCGGAAACAAGCATCCTGTGACTGGTTTCAGGGTATGTCACCCTTCTTCAGCCAGGCTAGCTTGAATCCAGTGGCACAGTCAGCAAGGGACCCACGTCTGGGCATACCCATCCCACTTAGGGCGAAAAGTGTTACAGCAAACAAATGATGGACGGAATGCTGACAATGCAAACATTCTCCCCTAAACTGGGGTGGCATGGTGAGCAAAAGAACGATGGATTTAACCCAGATCTCTTGACTGGGGGTGAATGTATGATTCATTCAGCATTCCGTCCATCATTTGTTTGTGTAGCACTTTTCACCCTAAGTGGGATGGGTATGCCCAGACGTGGGTCTCTTGCTCACTGTGCCACTGGATTCAAGCTAGCCTGGCAGATGAAGGGTAATACCCTGAAACCGGTCCCAGGATGCTTGTTTCCGGTACAGGGAGGACCTGCCTTGGCAGTTCGGTCTGGACTGTTCCCATGAGGCACAGGGTCAATACTGATTTGCATATGGCTGGGTCTAAACTGGGGTGGCATGGTGAGCAAAAGAACGATGGATTTAACCCAGATCTCTTGACTGGGGGTGAATGTATGATTCATTCAGCATTCCGTCCATCATTTGTTTGCGTAGCACTTTTCACCCTATGTGGGATGGGTATGCCCAGACATGGGTCCCTTGCTCACTGTGCCACTGGATTCAAGCTAGCCTGGCTGATGAAGGGTAATACCCTGAAACCGGTCCCAGGATGCTTGTTTCCGGTCCAGGGAGGACCTGGCTTGGCAGTTCGGTCTGGACTGTTCCCACGAGGCACAGGGTCAAGACTGATTTGCAAATGGCTGTGTCTAAACTGGGGTGGCATGGTGAGCAAAAGAACCAGGGATTTAACCCAGATCTCTTGACTGGGGGTGAATGTATGATTCATTCAGCATTCCGTCCATCATTTGTTTGCATAGCACTTTTCACCCTAAGTGGGATGGGTATGCCCAGACGTGGGTCCCTTGCTCACTGTGCCACTGGATTCTAGCTAGCCTGGCAGATGAAGGGTAATACCCTGAAACCGGTCCCAGGATGCTTGTTTCCGGTACAGGGAGGACCTTCCTTGGCAGTTCGGTCTGGACTGTTCCCATGAGGCACAGGGTCAAGACTGATTTGCAAACGGCTGGGTCTAAACTGGGGTGGCATGGTGAGCAAAAGAACCATGGATTTAACCCAGATCTCTTGACTGGGGGTGAATGTATGATTCATTCAGCAGTCCGTCCATCATTTGTTTGCATAGCACTTTTCACCCTAAGTGGGATGGGTATGCCCAGACGTGGGCCCCTTGCTCACTGTGCCACTGGATTCAAGCTAGCCTGGCTGATGAAGGGTAATACCCTGAAACCGGTCCCAGGATGCTTATTTCCGGTCCAGAGAGGACCTGGCTTGGCAGTTCGGTCTGGACTGTTTCCATGAGGCACAGGGTCAAGACTAATTTGCATATGGCTGGGTCTAAACTGGGGTGGCATGGTGAGCAAAAGAACGATGGATTTAAATTCCAGATCTGTTGACTGGGGGTGAATGTATGATTCATTCAGCATTCCGTCCATCATTTGTTTGCATAGCACTTTTCACCCTAAGTGGGATGGGTATGCCCAGACGTGGGTCCCTTGCTCACTGTGCCACTGGATTCAAGCTAGCCTGGCTGATGAAGGGTAATACCCTGAAACCGGTCCCAGGATGCTTGTTTCTAGTCCAGGGAGGACCTGGCTTGGCAGTTCGGTCTGGACTGTTCCCATGAGGCACAGGGTCAAGACTGATTTGCATATGGCTGGGTCTAAACTGGGGTGGCATGGTGAGCAAAAGAACAATGGATTTAACCCAGATCTCTTGACTGGGGGTGAATGTATGATTCATTCAGCATTCCGTCCATCATTTGTTTTGCGTAGCACTTTTCACCCTAAGTGGGATGGGTATGCCCAGAAATGGGTCCCTTGCTCACTGTGCCACTGGATTCACGCTAGCCTGGCTTATGAAGGGTAATACCCTGAAACCGGTCCCAGGATGCTTGTTTCCAGTCCAGGGAGGACCTGGCTTGGCAGTTCAGTCTGGACTGTTCCCATGAGGCACAGGGTCAAGACTGATTTGCATATGGCTGGGTCTAAACTGGGGTGGCATGGTGAGCAAAAGAACAATGGATTTAACCCAGATCTCTTGACTGGAGGTGAATGTATGATTCATTCAGCATTCCGTCCATCATTTGTTTGCGTAGCACTTTTCACCCTAAGTGGGATGGGTATGCCCAGACGTGGGTCCCTTGCTCACTGTGCCACTGGATTCAAGCTAGCCTGGCTGATGAAGGGTAATACCCTGAAACCGGTCCCAGGATGCTTGTTTCCGGTCCAGGGAGGACCTGGCTTGGCAGTTCGGTCTGGACTGTTTCCATGAGGCACAGGGTCAAGACTAATTTGCATATGGCTGGGTCTAAACTGGGGTGGCATGGTGAGCAAAAGAACGATGGATTTAAATTCCAGATCTGTTGACTGGGGGTGAATGTATGATTCATTCAGCATTCCGTCCATCATTTGTTTGCATAGCACTTTTCACCCTAAGTGGGATGGGTATGCCCAGACGTGGGTCCCTTGCTCACTGTGCCACTGGATTCAAGCTAGCCTGGCTGATGAAGGGTAATACCCTGAAACCGGTCCCAGGATGCTTGTTTCTAGTCCAGGGAGGACCTGGCTTGGCAGTTCGGTCTGGACTGTTCCCATGAGGCACAGGGTCAAGACCTGATTTGCATATGGCTGGGTCTAAACTGGGGTGGCATGGTGAGCAAAAGAACAATGGATTTAACCCAGATCTCTTGACTGGGGGTGAATGTATGATTCATTCAGCATTCCGTCCATCATTTGTTTGCGTAGCACTTTTCACCCTAAGTGGGATGGGTATGCCCAGAAATGGGTCCCTTGCTCACTGTGCCACTGGATTCACGCTAGCCTGGCTTATGAAGGGTAATACCCTGAAACCGGTCCCAGGATGCTTGTTTCCAGTCCAGGGAGGACCTGGCTTGGCAGTTCAGTCTGGACTGTTCCCATGAGGCACAGGGTCAAGACTGATTTGCATATGGCTGGGTCTAAACTGGGGTGGCATGGTGAGCAAAAGAACAATGGATTTAACCCAGATCTCTTGACTGGAGGTGAATGTATGATTCATTCAGCATTCCGTCCATCATTTGTTTGCGTAGCACTTTTCACCCTAAGTGGGATGGGTATGCCCAGACGTGGGTCCCTTGCTCACTGTGCCACTGGATTCAAGCTAGCCTGGCTGATGAAGGGTAATACCCTGAAACCGGTCCCATGATGCTTGTTTCCGGTCCAGGGAGGACCTGGCTTGGCAGTTCGGTCTGGACTGTTCCCATGAGGCACAGAGTCAAGACTGATTTGCAAATGGCTGGGTCTAAACTGGGGTGGCATGGTGAGCAAAAGAACCATGGATTTAACCCAGATCTTTTGACTGGGGGTGAATATATGATTCATTCAGCATTCCGTCCATCATTTGTTTGCATAGCACTTTTCACCCTAAGTGGGATGGGTATGCCCAGACGTGGGTCCCTTGCTCACTGTGCCACTGGATTCAAGCTAGCCTGGCTGATGAAGGGTAATACCCTGAAACCGGTCCCAGGATGCTTGTTTCCGGTCCAGGGAGGACCTGGCTTGGCAGTTCGGTCTGGACTGTTCCCATGGGTCACAGGGTCAAGACTGATTTGCATATGGCTGGGTCTAAACTGGGGTGGCATGGTGAGCAAAAGAACGATGGATTTAACCCAAATCTCTTGACTGGGGGTGAATATATGATTCATTCAGCATTCCGTCCATCATTTGTTTGCATAGCACTTTTCACCCTAAGTGGGATGGGTATGCCCAGACGTGGGTCCCTTGCTCACTGTGTCACTGGATTCAAGCTAGCCTGGCTGATGAAGGGTAATACCCTGAAACCGGTCCCAGGATGCTTGTTTCCGGTCCAGGGAGGACCTGGCTTGGCAGTTCGGTCTGGACTGTTCCCATGAGGCACAGGGTCAAGACTGATTTGCATATGGCTGGGTCTAAACTGGGGTGGCATGGTGAGCAAAAGAACGATGGATTTAACCCAGATCTCTTGACTGGGGGTGAATGTATGATTCATTCAGCATTCCGTCCATCATTTGTTTGCGTAGCACTTTTCACCCTAAGTGGGATGGGTATGCCCAGACGTGGGTCTCTTGCTCACTGTGCCACTGGATTCAAGCTAGCCTGGCTGATGAAGGGTAATACCCTGAAACCGGTCCCAGGATGCTTGTTTCCGGTCCAGGGAGGACCTGGCTTGGCAGTTCGGTCTGGACTGTTCCCATGAGGCACAGGGTCAAGACTGATTTGCATATGGCTGGGTCTAAACTGGGGTGGCATGGTGAGCAAAAGAACAATGGATTTAACCCAGATCTCTTGACTGGGGGTGAATGTATGATTCATTCAGCATTCCGTCCATCATTTGTTTGCCTAGCACCTTTAGAAAGTTAGCATGTTCGTGCCCTAAACATTTAGTGCCTGTAGCCTGTCTCTAGTCACATTACTGGGTGTAGCTGACAGGTGAGGTATGTGTATTCCTCCTAGATAGCCACACAGAATAAGGAGCTTAGGTGTGCCTGGATGAGCCATCACTGGCAGTATCGGAGGGAGGAACTAGGGAAAGCCTCCATACAATGGGCTGTAGTTAGTCTGGAGCAGGGTAGGGAAGACAGGATGCCAGGGGCTATCAAAGGGAAACCTCTAGAAGCTTCTTCCCCACTACAAAGACACAACTAGGTATAAATATGGGACCTCAGACACCACCACTTCAGTCCACCTCTGGACCTGTGAATACTCTGCCAGGAAGAAGGACTGCTGTGCTGCTGAATGACTGCCACTCTGCTCGGCTGCACTCTGCTGGATTACTGCTTTGCTGTGCTGCTGCTTTGCTGTGCTGGCCTTCCTCCCGCTGCCCTCCTGCCTTGGTGAGAAAGACTGGACCTATATTTCTTGAACCCAGAACCCGGAATGACTAAAAGGACTAGTTGGCTGACCTCCTGAGCTGAAGCCTCAGGGACATAACAGGCTTCCAACCACCTTACACCTCCACCTGGGTCTTTGGAAGTGGGATTAAGTGCTTTGCCAGCCTCTGTGAATCCAGCAGAACTGACCCATCTCGTCTGCTGTGTGGCACAACTCCATGCAGAACTGATGCACCAATGGTGCTGCATGGATTGGATCCATCACAGCCAACATTGCCACTAAAAACCGCTGCTGCATGACAAATCCTCGGCATATGCCCTCACATGTCTCTTCAGTGGCAGCCTCAACAATGACACCCGACTCCACATCTCAGCCTTACATCTCCTCGGAACTTATGCATCGCCCAACTGCGTGACGCACCCTAACTCTAGACAATGAAACAGGACCTCACACGTCATCTTGGAACTGATGCATCACTTTGGCTGCGCGATGCATCTTTGATGCGGATCGTCTCAATATTCCGGAAGCCAGGATTGAAGGTACTCTGTTCAGCGTGCCTGACTCGGTCGTTGTAGCCGGACTACACTCCATCACGGTCAGCCTGAACTTATAACTTTGTCCAGTCCGCCAGGACCAGGTATCCACAGTTGGCACTTTATTCATTTTGGCACTATTTTTACTAAAATCTTTAAAATTGAATATCTCCGGTTCTACTAGTTGGACTTTTGCCATTTTGTTCTTGCTCTATTTGTTGAAAATGACTCTGTTGTGGACTACTTTGTGTTGTGTTTTCACTGTGTTACCTTTTGAAGTGTTGCACAAATAATTTACACAATGCCTATGAGTTAAGCCTGACTGCTCAGTGCCAACCTACTCGAGGGTTGAACATAGGTTAATTTAGAGTGCGCTTGTGACTTGACCCTGCGAAGAATTGTGGTTACTGCTTGAAAAGGGTTTCACCCCCCTCAACCAACAACCAGATTTCTCACAAGTACTAATGAGCTCATATAACTTGCACCATCGACGATTTCAGTAGTCATCAACATGAAATATGTGCAGTCATAAGCAATGCATCACAGAGGTACAAGTTATACTTACTTAAGTTATGTATAACTAGTGAATTTCAGTGTTTTGTTTGTTTTTTAAATGGTAGTGATTTTTCAGTGCTTTTCTAAGGTTATTTTCATGACAGCAAAATATTGCTACCTTCCTTATGTATAACTCCACTTTAACATGTAATTTTTTTCAGCAAATTATTATGTTTAAAAAAAAATTAATATAAGATTTTATCCCAGAGGGGTTCCTTCAGAAGGTCCAGGGGGTCAGGGTATGCCTACTTTGCCCCTTATACCCTTGTGCACAAAGGTGGGCTCCCTGGGGCCTATTATTGAGGAATGTAGTCCCAGCTTCCATTTGTTTTTTAATCCTGCAGGATTGCAGCAAAAATTGGCAATTGTTTTTGTATTTTGGCCCCACGGGGGGGTCCCTCTTGTCCCCCCATGGACTTGGGGGCAAGGTATCCCTACTCTGCACTGTAATATAACTTTATTTTAACTTCAGGGCAGCCTGAATTCTGACTCTCGTGGTAGCTAATTAGCCCAAGGGTAATAAAGCTCCCTGGGTCAATCAGAATGCTCTATTTATGAGTAAGTGCTCCCGCGAGAGCCTCTCGCTGACCCAACCATCCAGATATAGAAATGTTTTTGACCCTTAATTTCTTAAAAACTACTGAACGGATTTACACCAAATCACAAAAAGCACAATCTGTGGACTAAGATCTAGCCTCCTGCCAAACTTGGTGTATAATTTAGTTCAGCAGATTTTCCTGTAGCCCTGCCTAAAGAAGTCTGCAAAAAATGCAAGGGGATTTTATGTTTTGCCCCCCCCCCTTTTGTTTTCTAGGCAACACTTTATGGATCACCCCGAAACTTTCCATGCACAGACTAGTCTAAAAGTAGCACCTTTCTGGAAAGTTTTGTGGAAATTTATCAAATGGAGCTAAAGTTATTAACACACAAAATGCTTTTCCGATGGAACAGCTGACTTAACTGTAACTACCCTATATATTCACAAAAAACAAAGGTTAAAGTTACCTTGTAGTTAGGTATGGTAATAATATCTTTCTTTTCATTAAAAAACCTTTAGAATTCACTAAAAAACAAAGGTTAAAGGGATGTTATAGTTAGGTGAAAATGTCAGTTAAAACAGACTGTTTTAAACAGACAAAACTACTGAAATTCCTCAGTGCTAGTTATCACAAGTAACTATAACTCGTACCCTAAAGTCACTATAATTCTCACCCTGCCATGCATAGGGATGTCATCAATAATGTCACTTTATCATGATGTTGTAGACTGATGTGATATGTGAGTTCATAACTGGTGTATTGCAAGGGTGCAAGTTATATGTCCTTTAGGGCACATCACTTTACCCTTTGTTTCTTTCAGTACATTTCTGGGATTTTTAAATGTAAAGTAATATTTTTTACCATATGTTATGCCAACTCCATGCTGTACACAGCAGACACCAGTAAGCAGTGTGGGGTTCTATCAATTAGTAGATTTGTACAGCCCTAATCGTCACCTGTGAGGGTATCCAGGTGCTGAGAGGGTCCAGTTGATTAGCCAAATAGCCAGGTCTTCAGTGATTTTTGGAAATCTGAAAGAGATGGGGCGATCCGTAGATGAAAGGATAGCTCGTTCTATGTCTTTGCTGCTAGGTATGAGAAGGAGCACCTTCCGGATCTGCTACGTTGGATGCATGGGTGAGGGTTAGAGAAAGGGACATGGAGCGGAGGTGTCTGCTGGGCTGATGGAAGATCAGGCAGTATTTCAAGTAGGTGACTCCACAATTGTGTAGTGCCTCATATGCATGGGTCAGGAGATTGAACTGGCATCTTTTCTATGCAGGTAGAAAGTGGAATTTCCTGAGGTAGGGGGTGATGTGAGTTCATCTAGGAAGATCCAAGACAAGTCTGGCTGCGTTGTTCTGTATGGTCTGTGGTTGTCGGAGGAGGTGAGCTGCGATCCCTGCATGGAGAACGTTGACGTAGTCCGGTTGTCTGGAGATGAAGATCTGGATGATGGTGTGTCTTGAGCTTTGTGGTAGCCATTTGAATATCTTATGAAGCATGGGGAGGATAAAGAGACAGAGTTGACCTGAGTCATCATGGTTAGCTTATTGTCCATGATGATGCCTAGGTCCCTAGAATGCTCAGTGGGGGTAGGACTAGGTCCGAGTTCTGACGGCCACTAGGATGCGTCCCATGGGGAGGTTTGGTTTCCGAAAATCAGTGCCTCAGTCTAGTCCATGTTAAGCTTGAGGCAGTTGTCCTTCATCCAGTTGATGACATCTGCCATGCAGTTGTGGAAGTTGGTCTTGATGTTGGTGGAGTCTTTGGAGAGGGAGACGGTGAGTTGTGTGTCATCTGCGTAGGATATAATGTTGAGTCTATAGGTTTTGGCAATGTTGGCCAGAGGTTTCATGTATAGGTTGAAGAGGGTGGGGCAGAGTGATGATCCTTGGGGTACTCCACAGATGATTTCTTTGGGTTCGGAGGTGAAGGGGAAGGCATACATTTTGTGTTCTTCCGGTGAGAAGAGAGGCAATTTTTCTGAGAGTGGCTCCCAGGATGCCAATGGTATGCAGCCTTGTGATGAGTATGTGGTGGGAGACCATATGGAAGGCTGTCTAGAGGTCTAAAAGGATCTGAGCTGCAGTCTCTCCTCAGTAGAGTAGGGGTCAGATGTCATCAGTAGCCACAATGACAGCTGTCTCAGTGCTGTAGTTGCTGTGGAATCCAGATTGGGAGGAGTCATGTAGGAGGTTCCGTTCCAAATGTGAGGAGGTTTGTTGGTTGATGGCTTTTTCTAATACTTTAGTCGGGAGCAGGGAGATTGGTCGGAATTTGTTGAGTTCACTAGGGTCTGCATATGGTTTCTTTAGTATGGCATTGACTAATGTGTGTTTCTAGTCTTCATAGGAAGGCGGCTGTGGCAATTAGGATGTTGAACAAGGTGGTGAGTATGTGGCTGATTCTGGCACTCCTAGGTTGAAGATGTGTTGAGTGCATGGGTCAGTTGGGGCCCCTGAGTGGACCGAGTTCATTATGTAGGCAGTGTCCTGTGTGGCGAGCTAGCTCCATTTGGTTAGTTGGATGTCTGCGGTGGTAGCGGATTCGTTGTGTTGCTTGAAGAAGTCAGCAGTCTTGAGCTGGGGCTTGAAGTTTCTGTAGATGTTGACGATTTTGTCATGGAAGAAGTTTTGAAAGGTTGTCTCAGAGTTCCTGTGAGGAGGTAATGTTTTTTGTTGCAGCTGAGGGGTTGCAGAATTCTTTCACTTCTTTGCTGTAATTGGAGCTTGATTCAATGAGTGAGTCTAAGGCCTTTTTCTTCATTCCTTTCAACTGTCTGTAGTAGAGGTTGAGGGCTGGCTTGAAGGTGGGTTTGTCAGTCATGCACTGGCTGATGTTGCATCTCCTTTCCAGTTGTTTATAGTGTTGTTTAGCAGTTATGAGGTCCTCAGTGTACCAGCTATCCTGCTTGGTGGATCTTCTGTGGGTGTTGTTGCTGATTGGAGCAGTGATGTCGGCGCAGTTGGTGAGCCCCTGCATCCAACCCACCACTGGTCACTAACTCCATGCCACTCGGTATTCCCCCGTCGGCGCACACAGCTGACTAAGTCAGGGGACAATGCAAAGGATGTCATTTTAAGTAAGGTGGACCTATTGACTTTGTCAAAGGGTCAGACCACAAAAATATTAAAAGTGGGTCTATTGGCTTTATGAAAGGATCAGCAGAGAGGGATCACATATGAAGCACACTTATTGCCTTTTTAAAAAAAATCACCAATAAATGTAATCAAATGTATATTTCATTAATTCACACAGTGCAATGTTTAGTAAAAGTGATTGACATAAATAATTTTAATAAAGTTTTATTTAAAAAAAATCAAGAGTCTTTAAGTATTTTTTACAGTTTTCCAGCTACAAGGTGTGCCGTGTGGTTTGTGCGGTTCTGGGACTAAAGCCAAAGCATTAGCTACTTGAAAGTTAACTGCATCGCCCTTGACATTAGCAAGGATTAGATCAGCCACTACATCGAACACTCCCACCAGTCTCATCCCTAATTCCACAGCCGCTTCAGGGCCATGTTCATCCTGCACTCGTTTAATTACAGAGGGGAGTACTGTCATGGAAGGGGTGCCGAAACACTTTGCATATACTGCGGCGAATACCTTGCCCCAGTTGTTGCATTCTGCCAACTCGGGAATTAAGTCTTCCGGCAAACTAATCGTCAAAATCCTGTATTTTTCCACAGGAGAAGTATTAGGAAAAACTGCCTCCAGCTGGTCAAATTTTTCTGCAAGCCAATAAATCAAATCATCCTTATTTTGTTGGCGCTTGCCCATCACCGAATTAACCATGACGAGAATTATGGTTACACCACCCGGTCCAGCTGGATGCACCGCAACTCCAGGAGGGGCTCCCTGGACGTTGCCTGTAACATATTGTACCAAAGCTCTGTGAACGCGTATCAAAGACGTATGCAATGCACGCAGTTCATCAATCGCAAGCGTCAAATAACGCGGATGTGGAGTATACCCGGCCAAGACTGGCCAAGTGGCCCCGTCTATTGATAAGGGGCCTAACCGAACCGAGGTGACCGGATGTGGGAGGGCGCCATTAAACCAAATACGGTGTTGCCATGCCGTAAGTGGTACTTCAAGAGCCTGATAAGGCCGATAAGCATTGGGTAGGGCAGTGAGAGCGTACTCATGAAACAAATCGTCAGCTCCGTCCACTGCCGGAAAAGTGACCCAAGAGTAAAACACCTCAAAGTGGTGAGCCGGGTCAGCCTGCACCACAAAGATGAGTGCGACACCCGAGTCTGGCACTCCATAAGCCAATAAATGCGCCCGGAGCGCAGCGCGGCTATGTGCCGGTATATTTACATTCGCCATTAGGACTATGAATGTTTGACAACGTAATTTGAGGCAGCGCAATATAGGGTTAACATAAACACCTTTTAATAACTTCAAGCTTAAATAAACCTATAAAAACATCAATATAGGAGGTATCACCCTCACACATGTTTCCGGAAGCGTATGCGAAGGGTGTTGTAGACAAGCACAAGCACTACTCAAGCGTCTCGCAGATAAGAAGCCCACCACATTGGTGGCGCCATGTTGTAAGGATTCTGCACATACCCAGAGCTATGCACAGGATAATAGGACCTCGGAGTATAGTGGTGAGCCAAGCATGCACCTTAGTACCTACAATCCCAATCCGACTAGCTTTCCCAAAAAATCCGTTTAATTACACGCTCAATATCACCTTCAATTTGAATGACAATGTTAAATAGTCTAAACACACAAGATGATGGACGGAATGTTGCACATTGGCAAAACATTCACCCCCAGTCACAGATCTGGGTTTAATCCATCGTTATTTTGCTCACCACGCCACCCCAGTTCAGACATGGCCATATGCAAATCAGTCTTGACCCTGTGCCTCATGGGAACAGTCCAGCCCGAACTGCCAAGCCATGTCTTCCCTGGACCCGGAATCAAGCATCCTAGGACCGGTTTCTGGCTATCAGCCGTCATCAGCCAGGATAGCTTGACTCCAGTGGCGTAGTGAGCACGGGACCACGTCTGGGCATACCCTTCCCACATAGGGCGAACAGCAAAACACACAAGATGATGGACGGAATGTTGCACATTGGCAAAACATTCACCCCCAGTCACAGATCTGGGTTTAATCCATCGTTATTTTGCTCACCACGCCACCCCAGTTCAGACATGGCCATATGCAAATCAGTCTTGACCCTGTGCCTCATGGGAACAGTCCAGCCCGAACTGCCAAGCCATGTCTTCCCTGGACCGGAATCAAGCATCCTAGGACCGGTTTCTGGCTATCAGCCGTCATCAGCCAGGATAGCTTGACTCCAGTGGCGTAGTGAGCACGGGACCCACGTCTGGGCATACCCTTCCCACATAGGGCGAACAGCAAAACACACAAGATGATGGACGGAATGTTGCACATTGGCAAAACATTCACCCCCAGTCACAGATCTGGGTTTAATCCATCGTTATTTTGCTCACCACGCCACCCCAGTTCAGACATGGCCATATGCAAATCAGTCTTGACCCTGTGCCTCATGGGAACAGTCCAGCCCGAACTGCCAAGCCATGTCTTCCCTGGACCGGAATCAAGCATCCTAGGACCGGTTTCTGGCTATCAGCCGTCATCAGCCAGGATAGCTTGACTCCAGTGGCGTAGTGAGCACGGGACCCACGTCTGGGCATACCCTTCCCACATAGGGCGAACAGCAAAACACACAAGATGATGGACGGAATGTTGCACATTGGCAAAACATTCACCCCCAGTCACAGATCTGGGTTTAATCCATCGTTATTTTGCTCACCACGCCACCCCAGTTCAGACATGGCCATATGCAAATCAGTCTTGACCCTGTGCCTCATGGGAACAGTCCAGCCCGAACTGCCAAGCCATGTCTTCCCTGGACCGGAATCAAGCATCCTAGGACCGGTTTCTGGCTATCAGCCGTCATCAGCCAGGATAGCTTGACTCCAGTGGCGTAGTGAGCACGGGACCCACGTCTGGGCATACCCTTCCCACATAGGGCGAACAGCAAAACACACAAGATGATGGACGGAATGTTGCACATTGGCAAAACATTCACCCCCAGTCACAGATCTGGGTTTAATCCATCGTTATTTTGCTCACCACGCCACTGGAATCAAGCTATCCTGGCTGATGAGGGCTGAATGCCTGAAACCGGTCCTAGGATGCTTGTTTCCAGTCCAGGGAGGACCTGGCTTGGCAGTTCGGGCTGGACTGTTCCCATGGGGCACAGGGTCAAGACTGATTTGCATATGGCTGGGTTCAAACTGGAATGGCATGGTGAGCAAAAAAGCGATGGATTTAGGCCCAGATCTCTGTACTGGGGTGAATGTATGACATTGTTCTGCATTCTGTCCATCAATTGTTGTTTTGCATTTGTCACCCGAGTGGGACGGGTATGCTCAGACGTGAGTCCGTGCTCTCCATGCCACTGGAATCAAGCTATCCTGGCTGATGAGGGCTGAATGCCTGAAACCGGTCCTAGGATGCTTGTTTCCAGTCCAGGGAGGACCTGGCTTGGCAGTTCGGGCTGGACTGTTCCCATGGGGCACAGGGTCAAGACTGATTTGCATATGGCTGGGTTCAAACTGGAATGGCATGGTGAGCAAAAAAACGATGGATTTAGGCCCAGATCTCTGTACTGGGGTGAATGTATGACATTGTTCTGCATTCTGTCCATCAATTGTTGTTTTTGCAATGTTAAATAGTCTGTCAGGGGGTGCCACTCGGGTGTCAGCAGTCGCGGTCCGTGTAGGAGTGCCGGCCGGGCGGTGACGTGGGGCGGGGGAGGGGCAGGGTGGGGGGTAGCAAAGTACGGATTACGGACCAATACAGGTAAGTAAACATTTAAATCAATAAAGCGAATTTCGTTGTGAGCGCTGCATCGCCAAATGCGATGCAGTGCGCGCAACGAAATTCGTTTCATTGATTTAAATGTTTACTTACATGCATTGGTCCGTAATCCGTACTTTGCTAACCCCCACCCTGCCCCTTCCCCGCCCCACGTCACCGCCCGGCCGGCACTCCTACACGGACCGCGACTGGGTGTCAGCTGTCTCGACAGTAATGAATGTGTCAGTTGCTGTCACCTCCACATGAGGACGTAGTGCCTCCCGCACTATGGTAACTTCCGCGGCACTGTGTAGGAGCATCACTGCCCACGTCCAATTCAGGAGTCTCATTCTCACCGTCTGTGGCATATCTTGCTGTTAAAGCTGCAACTTTTTTCTTCTGAAACAGTGGGCAAGAACGTGGAAATTCTTCCGGTTTCCCTCGGACTTGTTGTCGAGGTTGGTCTCGTCCCGGTGGGGCCTCACGACCCCTGCCTCTATCCTGGCGATCTCCTCCACCAGTCTGGGTTTTCTGAACTTCGGGCGTACTTACATTCCCAAATATGCCCAGCGTATCAAGCCTCTTTATGCCTTGATACAACCTACCTTTTCGAAGTCATGCTGGCTTCCTGAGCATTCCTCTATACTGCAATCTCTGCAGTCTGATCTACTTGAATCTAGATTCTTGTTGACTCGTGATAACCACACGAACCTGGTGATTAGAATAGTTCCAGGGACAGTGGGTTTCACATACTTAACCTTTAACGAAGGTGACACAGTACCGATTGCATACAAGTCACATCTTTACACTTCAGCGGAGTAGCGCTTTTCCTCTGTGGAGAAAGTTTTGACTGCAGTGCAAATGGCGATTCTAAAGGAACGCGCACTGGCAAAGGGAAAACGCATCTTGGTGGTAACACCATATCCTGTCCTTGAGGCAGTGACGAAGGCAAGTGTACTGAACTCTAAGGCATTGCACCCCCGTTGGATACAATGGGCTACCTCTTTGACGTGCCCGGATGTCACTTTTATCTTTGATTCCTCTCTTCAGACACAGGAGTTCTTACAGTATGAATTTGTTCATCCTCCTCCTCTGTCTTTGCTACCGCTTGAGGAGTACGAATGTATTATATACACCGATGGTTCGGTGGAACCGGCCACGGGTTCCAAGCATGCTTATTCCGCAGCGTGTGCTATTGTTGCAGGTAATTTGGTGAACGGAGAGTTCAAATCGACTGTAGTGCACACTCAGGCACTAGGAGACAGTACTGCACAATTGGCCGAGCTGCGTGCTTTGGTGCCCGCACTTGAGTTCGCGAATCCAGACGTGACGACTCTTATTGTATGCGATTCTTTCTACTGTGTTCAATCATTTAATGACAACCTATTCTTTTGGTTGCAAAACGACTATAGAGATGCCAAGAGCAGCACAATTAAGCATAAAATGCTTTGGGTTCGAGTGGCAGATCTTAACCCCTTCGCTGCTTCTGTCGGCCAACGGCCGTCGCGAGCACTACCTCCGTAGTGCTGCGCACGTCCGTTGGCCGACGCGGCCCCGCCCACTCCGCTAAACCGCCGCACTGCGGCGGAATTGCCGCTGCGGTTAAGTGGTTAAACAACGTCTGCCTCTCACACAGGTGATTCACACTCTTGGCCACCCGCGTGTGGGTGCACACGCTGTCGGTAACAGTTTGGCAGATGAAGCTGCCAAATCAGCAGTAGCCACGTGCTCAGTAGCAGCAGTTACACGATCCATGACTAAAATAGATAATGATATTTTGGCAGCTATTGCTGCAACAAAGGAAGGTGCTAAAAACCCACGGCTTTTCCCTTCCAAGTATTCTTATCAATTAGGTCCCGAACAGGTTCCTTACGTAAGAATTCCAGACGTTGGTGATCGGCTGATTCCCAACACGGACCGCAGACCTTCCTTCATAACGGGCGCACACGAAGGCTTGACTTCGGCCCATGCTGGCGTGGCTGCGACTGTTTCCATTTTGCAGCAGCGTTACTGGTGGCGTGGTTTATATAAACAGACCCGTACTTTTGTGCTTTCTTGTGACGTTTGTCAGCAAATTCAGCCTTCGACGGTTACACGTCCACCACAAACACAGCTCTGCATTTCTAACAAACCTTTTGGGTGCGTTTACCTTGATCACTGTGGTCCATTTTCTTCTGACACTGCATATAAATATATCTTAGTTGCAGTGGATTCGGGCACACGTTTGATCTGGGTTTGGCCACAACGGAGTGCTGACACTCGAAATGTCATAAGGGATTTGCGTGTCTTTGTGGGAATCTTTGCCTGTGGCATCTTCCATTCCGACCAAGGTCCAGCGTTCGCCTCTAAGGCTTACAAGGACGCAATGGGGTCACTGGGGGTGCGGGTGCAATATTCGTCTCCATATCGGCAATTCGATTGTTGAACGAATGAACCGTGACTTAAAGCAATCCTTGACAGCTAGAGTCTTAGGTACTGGCAGCAACTGGCTGGCCCACTTGTATAGCGTGCAACATGCACTTAATAATCTCCCTAGAAGATCTCTGGGTGGGCGGACCCCATACGAAATGCTCTTTGGCATACAAATGTTTGTGCCAGACCTTGATGGTCTAGACATGGCGGCGAATGCCGCAAACTTTCACGGAGATAATCATTCTACTATGTTGCAGGACTTACAAGAAACCCATGACAAACTTGCAAAAGAACATTTACCCTCAGCCACAGACACAGCGCTGCAGATTCCGGTTGCCGGCTGGCTTCCGAAGGTTGGAGATCTGGTCCGAGAGAAGGTGGAGAACAAAAAAGAATTTGGCCCCTCTTATCGTGCACCGGTTCCAGTCCTTGGCTTGAAGGGTACTCATACTGTCATCTTACCACCGCTTCCTGGTCGCAAGGACAACAGATACATCTCAGTGGACAATGTCAAGCTACAACATCTGGCCGATCCTGAATAGCGTAACACCAGCGGTCTCCTGTCCAGCCATTTCTAGGGGTCATGTTTGTGGCCCTCCAGCCCGCATGGACACTGATGTTGCCATTGAGATGGTCGATTTGCCTGATCACCTGCTCAACTTCCCGGCTTCCTCCTGCAACGAGGAGACCGAGTATACCTATCCCGCCACCGAGTCGGTGGCTCATTTACCCACAACACCACTGAACCCGAACCGTTTTTCCTTTGATTCGGATTCCACCTCATCACTTATCCCGTCCAGCTTCAGTGTTTTCATCTCCTGTTTCAGAGACAATGTTTTGGTCCCACCATGCACATACATCTGGTTGGTACTGTTTCTGATTTTCCTCTTCATGTCCATTGGCTTTGTGACAGTTTTTTTCTTGCTCATTAATGGTCACTATTTACCAGAACGCTCTGCAGTGAACTGTGTCGCTGGAACTTTGGCTCCGCATTCTTCCTCTCACATCATGAAGCGTGACCACACATTTGTGAACATTTCAGCTTTCCCAGTCGCTGATGGCATCGTATGGGATGAGGTAAATTTCCAAATTCATGGACCAACCGAGATTATAAATGTACCAAATGTCCTCCGTGTTTCAATGGGTGATGTCGTTAAAAGTAATATTCATTCTGACGATTGGGATGTGCATGCAGTTGAATCGTTATTTACTGATTTAAAATACTATGCTGCTTTTAATGCTGAAGATCTGTATTTAAATTCTGCAAGTTATGCTGACTTATATTGTTACCAGCATTGGGGCAACCACTTTCTCCATAAACCAAGTACTCTTCGGGGTCCTTTTAATTACCCCCAATGGGAACATTGTCCGACCCCTTTGCCAGGTAGCTCCCAAACTCTTAGAAGTAAATTTACTTACTTTACGGACTTTGATAGATCAAACCCTGGGTCCTATTATTTTAAATTGAACACTTCATCCACTCAAAAGATCAGGTTGACCCACACCAAATTGCTATATTCGGGCTCCTTTTTTAATGCATTAGCCATGGGTGGTTATGAGCACTGGCAGGACACCATTGACTTAAAATCTATTTGGGGCACCAAATCATGGCAGGTACGCGGCACGGAAGCCTTACACCATGCTTGCCTAATCCCGGCCCAAATTTTGTTTTTGAATCATACAATCTATCAAACAACATGTTGGGGTTTGGCTACTTCCAAACAATTAAATGCACCATCCATTCCCGTATTGTCTTCTGCTCCCAACGACAGCTTGCATTTCAATCTTTCCCTTGCCAATTTGCAAGCTTTGTTTCAAAACAATTCGTTTAATGTCTCTACGTTTGTTCAGTCACCCTGGTTGGCTTGGCCCATAGCATCGAATGCCTGCCAACTGCGTTTTCATGACTCAGCTCCTGGTTACAAACAGGATAGGCCAGATCCGAGGTTTTCTGACTCTCGTACTGTTACAACGTATTCTGTTGGTAAATTATGTAAACAGTGGTTGCAGCACTCTTCATTAGATTCTGTGAAACAACATTTATCCCTCCTATCAGGTAACATTGATCTGTCCGATTTTGTTCTGGGGCCTCGTGGCCCTCGACCTAAGAGATTCATTTATGAAACTTACAATGAACTCTGGAAGCTTTCGCAAATTGAAGCTGCTTCCCGTCTTAGGGAAATAGATCAAGCAAATTTAGAAAAGGTGCTTGCTGTTGTTGACAATAGTATTAATACCCTGTCTTCCCGCATTTACACATTAGAGAATATTGTTTCCTCTGTTGTTGATATTGTACAAGATGATGTGTCTGTGTTATATCATGGTCAGAATCAATTGCGTTCAGTAATGCAGTTTGCATGGACTTTGCAAACACTCAAAATGGGTAAAGTTCCTTGGCATTTTTGAACACCTCTGCCTTATTCTTGCCGTTTAATTTAACTGAGAAACAGCAATTCATGTCCATGAAAGATGCAACATACACTCTCTTACATATCGAAAAAATAGAGCCCTTACCATTCTCTGTGGCGGAATTGGATTCTGCGGTGTGGTTAGTTCACGGGGTTATCGCTTTGCCTTTTTCTTTATTTGAGTTCAGTTCCTGCATGAAACATTATCCTGTTGGCCGTTTTCTGTCTTTAGGCAGTGCCTTCTTGCATGAACTTTGGTCCCTGCCTTTCATGTACAGGTGTCTTAGGGACGGAAAATAAGTTTTTCTCACGGGAGAGTCATGTGATTCTACTGTGGGTCATTCCCTGATTTGTAAAAACATTAAATTGCACGGGGCTTGTAATGTTTCGGCTCTGAATCTTGCTTGTGTTTTAAAGGGCATTCCTGCTCCTGCTATATCACTTCTTTCACTGTGCTTGCAAATGGTAGCTATCTCCTTCTGAATAATCAGGACTGCTGTGGAATGCTGGCCGGCATCCCCTATATTGTAACAGTTTCCCACCGGGTTGTGTGCTGTAAAAATGTGCTTTTTCCTCCCCCGCACGACATTATGGATAGTTGCATTTGGCCTTCCATTCCGATTTTGAAGGCGGATTTCAATAAATTGAGCAGAATAAAGGCGCTATTATTGAACCAGGAGGTTATGCTCACATCCGCATGGGAGACATTCATCCTCCAGGTGGCTAGTACCCACAGTGAGATACAGGCCCTTTTGAACACAAACCTCCCACAACATTTCGGTGAGCTGATTCACCGTGTTTTCAATGCATCTCGCACCGAAGGTCTTGTGCACTTTTTTAAGGTTGTGGGCTCTGGCCTTGTTACCTCCTTCCAAACTATATTTGGTGTAATACCGGCTTTTATTCATTCTATTTTTTCCAGCGTCTTTGGCGGCTTTCCGTTGCTCCTCGCCTTAGTGGTTGGTATATTGCTTTCGGTCTGTTTGCTTCACAATGGCTGCACTTCCTGGGGGCCTCCTCGACCAAGGTCGACTCCGGATGCTCCATGAACGCATGCTCATCGGTTTCGGCATCCTGCCATTGGGGACACTTGGTGTGTCCTATAGACTCTCTTTTCGCTTTGCGTATTTCACTTGCGTGCAACCTGTGATGTCTTGCATCCGATGTCCTTTCTCTTGGTCCTTGGATTATTGCCTCTCCAATACGTCTCTGTCTGACCCGGATTTTGGCCAGTTGATGGGCCCCTTAGAGGCCCATGAATGAGACTGTTCCGGCGATGGCTTGATGGCGCGTGCGGCTGCACTTGGAATTTTGGCGCAATGGGATGTCTGGGCGGCTGCTCAGTCTCTCCTACAATGAAGTTATGTTGAGTATCACGCAAGTTGTCCCGCAATGCTGATCACTGCTCCCTCTTGCGAGGACCATGAATGCAGTTTTGATTTGTTGGACTGGATGGCGTCTCTCTTTTCAGACGATTCCAACAATGTCCTCTTGGAAGATGTGGCGCTTTTTTGCACTTACACTCTAATGGATTAGGGGACCTCCGTTTTCAGCGTCCTCCATCTCTGGAATTTTTTAATCCTGACTTTTTTATTCCATTCACTGTCCTTGGTGTGGACTTTTACCTAAATAGCCATTTACAATCTGCTCCATCTACTTGAACTCTGTTTTCGTCCTCTGTCTTCGCCTATGGACTGACCAGGGGAGGGTGTCGTGTGGCCTCATTGTCTACATTGCTAAGTTGGCTTAGGCCTAGCTGCCATGATGCCTTTTTGCACACGTTACTCTGTGACTTTGTATTTCCAGACTCTGCTTGTGCCCTGCTATATTAGAACTGTCTGCCTTTTTGCCTTTCACCTTTTCTCCTGTTCCCTGTGGGTTTCGTCTGCACAACATGTACAAGGTCGAAAAACAACGTCCCTTGTTCTTGCTGATCTGGTCAGCCCCTCGCACTTAGACATAACACGAAGTACAGCTGGACTGGAGAAATTCGTGCGCTTTTAATATTGTGATCTTGCTTTTTGTGGGACTCAGAGAAAAACCTTTCAAGAGAGAAGTGCTGTGCTTGTCTGATGATGTAAACCTTGCATCTAGATATTGAGGTATGGGGGTCCGTCCGACAAAGCCCAGAGGTCTTCTATTTTTATAATAAACTAGTTATTAGCACAGGGAGGGTGGTAAGGCTATTTAGCCCGATATCCACTGTCTTTATATAATGCTGTCGCCGTTTGTATTCTATGGAATTGTAACTATGCTTATTATTTTATCATTATGCATTATGCTGATTGTACTGGCACGTGTACTGTATCTTAGAGCACGGTAGTTGAAATAAACATTTTAACCTATACTGTGTCTCTTATTACGCACATTGTGGACAAGTATGAGTGAGTTATGAAAGAGTGTTCTTGCTCCTGCGAGTCCTGAGAGAGACCGTGTTCTGGGTTGTCTAATCATTAGTAGCTGCGCTGCGAATGAGACGCTAAAGCTAGTCGGATTGGGATTGTGGGTACTAAGGTGCATGGTTGGCTCACCACTATACTCCGAGGTCCTATTATCCTGTGCATAGCACTGTGTATGTGCAGAATCCTTACAACAGGTGCAACTATATAACCAACCACGAGGGGGCTATGCACTCCAGGTGAAGAGCACAGTGGTCCAGCTAGGAGTGCTTAAAGAATATGGCAAGTTCTCCTTGAGTCATATATTTAATGACCCAGGAGACTTACTTTTGTTTGTTCATGATGCTGGGATGCTGCTGCAACCCCTGTAGACCCCATACCATTACAAACAATGCTTGGTGGTGCACCTTCTAGGGGCACCAACAGGATCTCAAAAATGTAAATAAGAAGCCCTTGCAGGACATTATAGTGTGCTCCATGCTCACAACAATAAATGAGTGGCGTCTGCCAATCATTTATTATTAATTTATTTTAAAAAAGTTTGGGTGTCCCAATGCCCACCACAGACACCCACATGTTAAATTCTTTAGAGGGGTGAGGGGGAGCCACAGGGTCCCCACCCTAGGCACCAACATAATTTTTAAGGATGGGGGCTGCTGGGAGAACTCCAGACCCCATGCAGTCCATTAGACTTCCCTGCCCAAACTCTCATGGGCAACTAAACCATGATGTCCTTGGAATGGGAGGGGGAGGGGGCCCGTGGAACCACTCCCCTCAAATTGTAACTGTCCCCAGTTGATGGGGTCCCTGGGTCTCAAGGAAGCCTGCGGTGGGGGGTCAAGCTTGCAACTCCCCTCAATTTAAAAAAACAGCCCCACAGAAGGGGGTCCCCGGGCCTCATCGAGGCTCAGGGAGAGGGCTGCATGCCCCCTCTACTTGAATTATATAACACCCCGGGGATTAGGACCCCGGGGCCTCAAGGAACCTCAGGGAAGGAGACCCATATGCCCCCTTACCCTACTTTTATACATGGGACTGGGGATAGGGTAAGCAGTGCCTCATGCCTCCCTCCCCTATAAAATCTAATGTGCTGCCCCATTGGAGCCCTGGCCCACCCAACGATTCACAGTGGGCCCTCTGGGAGCACTCCCACCAGGCCTAGGGGAGCAGAGGATCCCCCTCATATGTTTTCTAAACCTTTGTTTCTGGACTGGGGACCCGCTCCCACTCCTCCCTGTTTTATGCAACAGCCAGTGACATGGCTCATGAGACAATCAGAATGAGGTCCTGGGCTCTGAACCACCATTCCTGCCCTATACCACAAAGCCTTGTCCTGCCTTTTGGAACAATGGCAGTCATTTTGGATCTGGGTGTGACCCCACAGTAAAAGTCGATCACATCCTGCTTCTCCTGCCAGTGGATCTGGACATGGCTCCACAATAAAAAGAGACCACACAGTGCTTCAACTGCCAGTTAGTGAGACTCCATCCAAAAAAGCAGCAGCATCCCTCGAGAGAAGAGACACAAGATTTAAAGGGATTAAGGTAAACCTCTATAGAGGAAAAAGATGTTTTCTTAAAAGACAAAACCTTTGAAAACCAAGACTAATTGAGAATTCTTAGAGCGAGAAAAACACTTTGTTTGAGTGTCCCTGGAGAAAAGTAAATGGCATTGTTTAAGGCACTGAAGGTAGGAGAAATGCTGGCTTCTGCAGCATGCGGGAAGCCGGCTGGGGTGGCAGGAGCTTCCTCTGTGGCACCCAATGTGGTGCATTGTAGGTTCCCTGGGTGAGCACCAGGGCACCCACCTATATTAAATGTAGGGCATGGAGAATCAGGTCCCCGGAGGCATAATAGGCTCGGTGGGGGCAGAGCAGCCCACTCTCCCCTTAAAAAAGAAATATGGCCCTGGGGTCCCCAGGGCTATTTTAAGGCTGAGGGGGACCGTGTGCCCCCCACCCCTTGGTTAACTGATTGGGACCCAGGGGCTTGGGTCCCAAGGTCCCAAAACTGCTCAGGAGTAGAGCCACATGGCCCCCTCCCCTTTAAAAATACACAGCTCTGGGTGATTGGGCCCCTAGGGCTTTTTTAAAGGTGCAGGCAGGGGTGTCACACGTCCCCCTACTTTTTGAAAATAAAAATTACTTATAAGCTCCACCCATCTGACACGCCCTTCCACGTTAGTAGTATGCGATAGTGTTCCCGCCATTTTTCAGGCTGATGGACGTTGAAAATTTATCTGGAATCCTTGATGGAGGTGAATGCATCATTAATTTATTGGAGTGCAATCTCTTCTGTAGTGAGTGTCCAAGATGAGTGGGTTCTTTCTTGTTGCCTCCTGGTCTGAGGGCAGAGTCCAGGGTTCTTCCTTTTAATTGCAGCTGTGTGAAAAAACACTAAATCACCTATAAGCTCTACCCATTTGGCCCCACCCATTCCACGTTAGTAGTATGCAACAGTGCTGGCTCCGGGTAGGTTGGTCACAAGGCTGGCCACAGCCCTGGCCTTGTTGCCAACCGCCTGACGTGCATCACCAAAAGCCATTCACAGTGTGATGTTGGCTGCCTGTGGGGGGGCTTGCGCAAGGCATCTGGACAACCCCTCACCACACAGGGCTGAAGGCCAAGAGCGGCGGGGAGTTGGCTTTACATATGGTAATAAAGTATTCCTTTGCTTAAAAAAACTAGAAATTGACTAAAAAAAGACAGAAATGATATAATTATAACTTTCATCCCCACTATGTACTGCTTGTGACCTTACACATTATAGCACTCATTTCATACTCTATGACATCATTTATGACATCACTGATGACATCTCAAATAACATCATTGATGACATCTCTAATGATATCATCCAAGCCTCTTTTGTACACATTACTTTATAAACTAGTGCGGCATTAGAGGCTTGAAAGTATGTACAAAATAACTCAGAATACTATGAAGCATCATTAATGCCATCATGGCTATTACTCCCTTAGATGTAGCAAGCATGTGTTCTGAGCCACATTGACCCTATACCTTACACTTTATGGGTAGCCTAGTTCGCATTAACAATCAGCCACAGATATATGGAAAACTCACATTCCACTCGGTGTTCAACATCTATACAATTGTTCAGATAAAGCCAAGCCATACAGGAAACTCAAAATCTGTTCCAGAATTAATGCCCTATTACGGACACCTTCCATCTGTATCAAACACCTCACAGTCACTGAACCTACATTGAAAAATTAAGTTGATATAAGTATAAAAGTGGGTATTGTAAACAGTGTTTACTCTATGGAGAGAGTTTACTCTGTATCACGCTGTTTTCAGACAGTGAAAATCTAATGGGAAATACGCCACAGAGTTTTAGAAAGTGTCAACTAAGTGCAGTGTACACTATATGCAAGACTTGTCAAAAAGGACACTATTCACTTAAAATAATCAAGGTCTGAAGGTGCTAAAGGTTATACTACCTGCAGATTTCCTACTGTGGTGAAAACTTGCCCATCTTCTGAAGCAAAAGAAGCACAAGTACATAGGTCAGTATCTTGTGCACATAGCCTTCTATGTTATATAGAATTTGTCATGCTGTGATGATTCTGTCTAATAACTCAAGGCTGCTTACAATACTTACTAAGTAGTATGCAAACGTCTGTGGAACATGCTGAACACAAGTCGTCAACTGTCACCTGGACAGAGAGTTACTCTTCAATGCAAAGATTTATAACATGTTTGTAGAAGGCTGGCTCTCTATATGTATATGTTAGATTAGGTAACTATAACTGCTGAATTGCACTGGTTTTGTACGAGTGAAATCTGAGTCTAACTATAAAGTCCCTGTAACCTTACGTTTTTTCCAGTGAATTTCTATATTTTTTATTCTATTTCCTGACTATAACACCCCTATAACCTTTGGTTTTTCAGTGAATTTTTAAAGTTTTTTTAATATAATTTCCTAACTGTAACTGCTATCCTTTGACACAGAGTGTGTGAAGGAGTGCATGAGTTTGTAAGTGGGTGATGGAGAATATGAGTGGGCCTGTGAGTATATAAGTGTCTGACTATGGCTGTGAGTGGGTGTACGTGTCTGAGTTCGTTTGTGTGTGAGTGCATGAGTGAATGGGTCTGTGAGTGGCTCTCAAAGCATCTAAGTTGTTCTGTGAGTGGATCCATGAGTGCCTCAGCAGGTTCTGTCCATTTTATGCTCGTTTTCTGGGTGGAACTTTCAGCGGAGTTACCAAAAAGCTCTGAAAAGGTCTGCAGAGTTTAGTGAGCGGGCAGAGTATTGCTCGGCCATCCCTAATGAAATCACCTTGGCTGCTGAAGGTCTTTGGGGGCCAAGAACCCCTAAAATTGCCACTAGTAAGTACCCCACAGTGGGATTGCTGAGAACTCAATGGAGGACCCGCCCCCTTTCTCAACCACTCTGCAAAAGCATCTCCTGGCACACTACTGGTTGGGGGATGCTCTCCCCTTGGCTGCTAAGGGCCGTTGGGGCCAAGAACCCCTATTGCTGCCACAAGTACATCCCCCACAGTGGGATTGCTGAGATGCTTTTGGAGGCCCCACCCCTTTCTCAACCACTCTGTAAGGTGTCTGCTGGTGCACTACTGATTGAGGGATGAACTCCCTTTGGCTGCTGAGGGTTGTTGGAAGCCAATAACCCTTATTGTTGCCACAAGTAAGTCCCTCACAACGGAATTGTTGAGAGTTCATTATAGGACCCGCCCCCTTTCTCAACCACTCTGCAAACACGCCTCCTGGCGCACTTCTGGTTGAGGGACGAACTCTCCATGGCTGCAAAGGGTTTTTTGGGGGCCAAAAACACATATTGTTGCCACAAGTAAGTCCCCCACAGTGGGATTGAAGAGACCTCATCAACCACCCTGCAAACGTACCTCCTGGTGCACTACTGGTTGAGAATGAAGTCTAGGGGTGAGCGTGCTGGTAAAGTCTGCTCTGCCAGTGGGTTGCAGAATTTTTGCAGAACTCTGCATTCCAACTGGAATGCTGAGTGACAATACTCCGCAAAATCCACCCACCCCTAGTTTTCTGCTCGTTGCTGACCTTTATTTTCCTCTTTCTGCTCATTTTTTAACTGTATTTTTCCTCTTTCTGCTCATTTCTGACACTTAATTTGCCTCCTTCTGCTTGTTTCTGACCTCTAGCTTGCCTCTTTCTACTCATTTATGTCCTTTATTTTGCCTCTTTCTGCTCGTTTCTGACCTTTTTCCTGCCTCTTGCTGCTCGTTTCTGACCTCTATTCTATCTCTTTCTGCTCATTTCTGATCTTTGTTTTGCCTCTTTCTGCTCATTTCTCACCTTTATCATGCCTCCTTTTGCTTGTTGCTGGCCTTTATTCTGCCTCTTTCTGCTTGTTTCTCACCTTCATTTTGCCTCTTTCTGCTTGTTTCTGACCTTTATTCTGCCTTTTTCTGCTCGTTTCACATCATTATTTTATGTCTTTCTGCTCGTTGCTGACCTTTAGTCTGCCTCTTTATGCTCATTTCTGATCTTTATTTTGCCTCTTTCTACTCGTTTCTCATCTTTATGTTGCCTCTTTCTGCTCATTGCTGACCTTTTTTCTGCCTCTTTCTCCTTGTTTCTGACCTTTATTCAGCCTCTTTCTGTTCGTGTCTCACCTTTATTTTGTCTCTTTCTGGTCATTGCTGGCTTTTATTCTGCTTCTTTCTGCTCATTGTTGACCTTATTTTTGCCTCTTTCTTCTCATTTATCACCTCTATTTGGCCCCTATGTGCTTGTTTCTGACCTTTATTCTCCCTCTTTCTACTTGTTTCTGACCTTTATTCTGCCTCCTTCTGCTCGTTTGTGACATTTTGTTTGCCTCTTTCTTGTCTTTACCCCCTGGGACCGCAGGGGCGCCTCAAGACCCCTGCGGTCCCAGCCGGCTCCCCACCTCCTGTGGGAGACGGCATTGCTCTCACAGACATGGAGCTGCTAAACATGCAGCTCCCTGTCTGTCAGAACAATCCTTTCAGCTGTTCCCTGCCCACTTGACAGCGGGCAGTGAAACAGATGAAACCTCTGCTTCCAGTAAACGAGAGCTTTTATCAGCTCTCGCTTGCTGGAAGCAGAGTGTTTGGTCTGACTAGGTGGGAGTCAGAGCAAACAGCTATGTCCTAGGGGTGAGCACCCTGGGCATAGCAGGAGCCGGCCCTGGGAGTTGGTGGTCCCCAGGGCCATTATTGGCTCCAGGAGAGGGGCCACACGACCCCCATCCTTTGATTTGCTTGGGCCAGTCCCAGGAAGGTAATGGTCCCCAGGACTTATAGAGCCCATGGAGGGGGGGCTTGCGTGCCCCACCCTTTTTATTAATAAAGCCCAGGGGAGGTGGTGGTCCCTGGTGCTCAATGAGCCTCAGGAGGGGGGGCCCATGAGCAGCACTCCTTTTTTTAAAAAAATGCCACCAGGGCCTGGCCCACCCATGGGCTATATTCCAGAGACATTCGGGAGCCTGAGCTTGTTTTTTTAAATATTATTTTTGCTGCAGATTCACGATTTGGCTCTGTCATGTTTTCGCAGTGATTGTATTAAAAACATTTTTTGATGATGATTTTTGTCCCTGTCAGGGATCACAAGGCAACCCCACCACCACACCTAGGGGTCCAGGGTATTCCAACTCTGCTCCCTTTTCTTTTTTTAAATGTTTTACATGGGACTTGGCTGAAACTGAGTCACAAGATGGCTGCCAACACTTCCTGGTTGAAGTGTTGGCAGCCAATCAGATCTCACCATGAGATCGTTGCTGAGGCTCTGCCCAGATATCCTTATTAGCTTTCCCCTAAATTCCGCAAAACTACTGGACAGATTTGCTCTGGATAACCGAAAGTGTGATCTTCAAACCAAAATCCACTTTCGTGCCCAATTTGGTGTAATTCCGTCCAGCGGTTCGGCCTGTAGTCATGTTCAAAGTTATATAGAAATGAACATGGGAAATTTTATTTTTTCGACCCCTCCTATTTTCTGCCTTCGCTTGACGGATCACCCAAAACTTTCCATGCACAACAAGACTCACTATGACACTTCTTGTGGAAAATTTTGTAAAGATTCATCAAACTGCGGCAAAGACATTGGCAAGTCAAAAAACGCTTTTTCGATCGCCAGAAGGTAGTTGCAGTTAGGATCATGTTTCCCTAGTTCAAGCATTTTTTGTCTTGCCTATATCTTTGGCATCGTTTGATGAATCTTCATGAAATTCTCCCAACAAAGAGTGCTGGTAAATCTGATTGTGCATGGAAAGTTTCAGGGCAATCTGTCAAACAGGGGCAGAGAAAATGGGAGTGGGGACAAAAAAAATTGTTACACATGTAAATTCCCATAGGAGTTTGAACACAACTACAACCCGAACCGCTGGACGAAATTACACCAAAATTGGCAGAAAGGTTGATTTTGTACTGCAGATCAAACTCTCAGTCATTTGGTGTAAATCCGTTCAGTAGTTGGTGAGAAATGTAAGAAAATCCACACTTGCATATCTATGGCCGTGAAGAATTTATGTCAATTTCTCAATGAATTGTGAATGCGCATGCCAACAGGAAAGGCATGATTGGCTGGCCACAACCTGAGCAGAGAGTTGTGCCTGCCATTTTAGTTAATAAGAACAGTTGCAGAAACTGGCATAAGGGGTCATGTTGAATGTACCCTGACCCCAATGTTGGGATATCTGGGTGTTTCTGGGACAGAGTATGGGCAGAAAACATAGAGAAAATGTTTTTCTGTCCCACACGTGATATTCGCAAATTCACAGCGACGCTCAATGCAGCCCCCCATGTAATGGCTCAATGAATTTGTGAATATTAGCAAAACAATGAAAAAAATATTGCATGCTTACTTACACACTAATGCACACACTCAGATCCACTGAAGCACTCATGCACCCACTGGTAGACAAACTCAGACACTCACACACCTACTCAGTGTCCTCTAAAGATACTCACATACCCACTCACAGTCCCACTGCAACCGCTCACAGACCCAATCAGACACACATGCACCGACTCACAGACCCATTCAGATGCTCATATACCCACTCACTGATCCACTCAGACACTCATGCACCCACTCCTAGACCCACTCAGAGACTCACACACACTCATTGACCCACTCAAACACTCATGCATTTACTCACAGACCCAGTCAGAGACTCATGCAAATACTCATTGACACACTCAAACAGTCATGCATGTACTCAGAGACTCATGCACACACTCACTGACCAACTCAGACACTCAATCAATCAATCAATCATATCATTTGTAAAGCGCACTACTCACCCGTGAGGGTCTCAAGGCGCTGGGGTGGGGAATGCTGCTACTGCTCGAAAAGCCAGGTCTTGAGGAGTTTTCTGAAGGTCAGCAGGTCTTGGGTCTGCCGTAGGTGGATGGGGAGGGTGTTCCAGGTCTTGGCGGCGAGGTGGGAGAATGATCTGCCACCGGAGGTCGCTCTTCGGAAGCAGGGGACAGTGGCGAGGGCAAGGTCGGCAGAGCGGAGCTGGCGGGTGGGGGTGTAGAAGCTGAGTCGTCTGTTGAGGTACGTTGGTCCGGTGTTGTGGAGTGCCTTGTGTGCATGGGTGAGGAGTTTGAAGGTTATCCTCTTGTTGACCGGGAGCCAGTGCAGGTCTCTCAGGTGGGGTGTGATGTGGCTGCGGCGAGGGATGTCGAGGATCAGGCGTGCAGAGGCGTTCTGGATGCGTTGGAGCCGTCTCAGGAGTTTGGCCGAGGCTCCTGCGTAAAGGCGTTTCCGTAGTCCAACCTGCTGCTGATGAGGGCCAGGGTGACCTTTCTTCTCGTTTCAGTGGGGATCCACTTGTAGATCCTGCGGAGCATGCAGAGGGTGTTGAAGCAGGCGGAGGAGACGGCGTTGACCTGTTTAGTCATGGAGAGGGTGGAGTCGAGGATGACCCCTAGGTTGCGTGCATGGTTGGTGGGTGTTGGGGCGGTTCCCAGTGCGGTCGGCCACCAGGAGTCGTCCCAGGCCGAAGGGGTGGATCCGAAGATGAGGACCTCCGTCTTGTCCGAGTTCAGCTTCAGTCGGCTGTTCCTCATCCATTCAGCGATGGCCTTCATTCCTTCATGAAGGTTGGTTTTGGCGGTGTGGGGTCCTTGGTGAGGAGAGGGTCAGCTGGGTGTCATCGGTGTAGGAGATGATGTTGAGGTCGTGCCGACGGGCGACGTGGGCGAGCGGTGCCATGTAGATGTTAAACAGAGTTGGGCTGAGGGAAGAGCCCTGGGGTATGCCGCAGATGATCTCAGTGGCTTCAGAGCGGAAGGGGGGAAGGCGGACGCTCTGTGTTCTGCCGGAGAGGAAGGAGGTGGTCCAGTCCAGGGCCTTCTCTTGGATCCCGGCGTTGTGGAGGCGTGTTCGTAGTGTGTGGTGGCAGACCGTGTCGAAGGCGGCTGACAGGTCCAGGAGGATGAGGGCCGCCGTTTCTCCGTTGTCCAGCAGGGACTTGATGTCATCGGTGGCGGCGATGAGGGCAGTCTCGGTGCTGTGGTTGCTGCGGAACCCGGACTGGGAAGGGTCCAAGATGTTGTTCTCCTCGAGGTAGCGGGTCAGTTGTTTGTTGACGGTCTTCTCGATGACCTTTGCCGGGAACGGGAGCAGGGAGATGGGCCGGACGTTCTTGAGGTCCTTGGGGTCCGCCTTGGGTTTCTTGAGTAAGGCGTTGATCTTGGCGTGCTTCCAGCTCTCCGGGAAGGTTGCTGTCTCGAAGGAGGTGTTGATGACTTTCCGGAGATGGGGTGCGATGGCTGTGCTGGCTTTGTTGAAGATGTGGTGTGGGCATGGGTCTGACGGAGATCCGGAGTGGATGGTGTTCATGATCTTGATGGTGTCGTCGTCGTTGATGTTGGTCCAGGAGAGCAGGCGGTTGGTGCGGATGGTGGTCGTGGGGGCGGAGGTCTCAGTGGTTGTCGGGGCAGGTGTGGCGTTGAAGCTGTCATGGATGTCTGCGATCTTGCGGTGGAAGAAGGTGGCCAGCGAGTCACACAGGTCTTGCGAGGGTGGGACGTCGTTGGTGTTGGAGCTGGGGTTGGAGAGTTCCTTCATGATGTTGAAGAGCTCTTTGCTGTTGTGCGCGTTGTTGTCTAGGTGGTCTTTGAAGGAGGCCCTTTTGGCGGATCTAATGAGGTGATGGTGTCTGCGGGTAGCGTTCTTGTGGGCTTCTTGGCTGTCCGGTGTTCGTTCACGGAGCCAGATCTTCTCCAGCTTTCGGCAGGTTTGCTTGGAGGCCCGGAGGTCTTCAGTGAACCAGCTGGCTTTCTTCTTGGTGTGACTGTTGGAGGGTTTCTTGATCGGGGCAAGGGTGTTGGTGCAGTCGTTGATCTACTGTCTGAGGTTGCGGGCGGCGGTGTCGGGGTCGGTGGGGTCAGCGGGTGGGCTCTGGGCTAAGGCATACACTCACAGACCCAATCTGACACTCACGCACCTACTCACAGTCCCACTGAAAGACACATGCACTCACTCACAGACACACTGAGGGACTCATGCACCCACTCACTTATCCACTTAGAGACTCATGAACCCATTCAGAGAATGACACAGACACTTACATAACCACTCACAGGTCACCAAGTCACAAACCCACTCAGAGACTCACCCACATACTCAGGGATACACTGAGAGTCTCACAAATGCACTCACAGATACATTGAGAGACTCATGCACATACTCACTGATCTACACAGAGACTCATATACCCACTCACATTACCAGTCAAACACTAACACAGCCACTCATAGATATATTCAAACACTCATGCACCCACTCACAGACCCACTCAGAGGCCCACACACCCATTCACAGATCCACAAAGATGCTCCTGCACCCACTCACAGACCCACTCAGAGACTCACATACTGAGTCACAGCCCCACTCAGGCATTCACACACCCACTCACAGACCCAGTTTGACACTAACACACTCATTCAAATATACACAAAGGTACACATGCACTCACTTCTACACTCAGTGACTCATGCATCCACTCACACCTGCTGTCAGACATACACAGCTACTCTCTGATCCAATCAGATACTCACAAACCCATTCACTGACCCAATCAGGCACTTATGCACCCACTCACAGACTTACTTAGAGATAAATGCACAACCTCATAGACCCACTTTGACACTTATGCACATACTCACACACCCACTCACAGACCCACTGAGAGACTCATGCATGCACTCACAGACCCACTCAGAGACTCATGCCCACATTCACTGATTCACTCAGAGACTCATGCACATACTCAGTGACCACTCACACACCCACTCACAGTCCCAGTCAGACACTCTTACATCCATTTAGAGGCTGACTGGGATACTCATGCACCAAATCACAGACCCACTCAAACACTAAGGCACAGTCTCACAGACCCATCCAGAGACTCATGCACCCACTCAGAGACCCACACAGACACTTATGTAACCACTCAGAGATTCACACATCCACTCACAAACCCACTGAGATACTCACACAGCCACTGACACCCACTCAGAGACTCATGCATGCACTCACAGACCCGCTCAGAGATTCATGCACATACTCATTGATCCACTCAGAGACTCACACACACACACACACACTCACTGACCCACTCAAACACTCATGCACCCACTTACTGTCCCAGTCAGACACTCTTATGCCCACTTACAGACCCACTAAGAAAATCATGTACTCACCCACAAAGACCCACTCAAACACTAATGCAGCTCCTAACAGATCTATTCAGACACTCATGCACCCACTCACAGACCTACTCAGACACTTAATCTCGCACCTATAGACCAACTCACAGACTCCTACAACTACTCACAGACCCACTCAGAGTCATGCATCCTGTCACAGATCTACTCAGAGAGTTGTGTACTCACTCGCAGACCCACTCAGACACTCATACACCCACTCACTCACAAAGTGAGAGGCTAATACAGGCACTCACACACCCATTCAAATATTTACCCACCCACTAACAGACCCAATCATGATCTCATGCACACGCAAACAGACCCAGTCAGAAAGTGACACTTCCACTCAAAGACTCAATTAGAGAATCATGCACCCACTGAAAGACCCACACAGAGAATCATGCACCCAGTTATGCACCCACTCAGAAGCTCATGCACCCACTTACAGACCCACTCAGACACATATGCACCCACTCACAGACCCATTCATAATCTCATGTACCCATTCACAGACCCAGAGACTCATTCACCCACTGACAGACCCACTCAGAAAGTCATGCAGACACTCACTCTCCCACTCAGAGGATCATGCATCTGCTTACAGACCCACTCAGACACTTGCACGCCCACTTACAGTCCCATTAAAAGACCCATGCACCCACTGACAGACCCACTCAGACACTCATACACTCACTCACACACCTACTTAGGCACTCATGCATCCACTCACAGATCCACTCAGAGACTCATCTACCTACTCACAGACCCACTCAGGCATGCATGCACCCAATCACATATTCACTAAGAGACTCATACACCCACATACACACTCACTCAGACACTCACACATACTCTCATACACCCACTCAGACTCTCATACAAGCTCTGACTGAGCCTCTCAGACCCTTATGCACCCTCTGACAGGCCCCCTTAAACACTCATACATACACTCACAGACACATTCATAGACTCATATATGTATTATTGGGTTAATTAGACTGTAGTGTACCCAGTGTGATCCACAGAATCACTTATTGAGTTATGAACTTTGAAATGTGCTGGCATCTATTGAATAGCTGCTTTTGCTTTGGGTATTTTTGATGTATTCACAAATATTTTAAAACAATGAGAAAAAATATATTTATAAAGAAAATGAAGAATATTTTGGGAAACAGGGTTGCTCTGAGAAGAGCCTTTGTGTTCATTGTGAGTAGAAGACAACTACACATAAGACAAGATGCAGAGTTTCAGGTTGCTGAGAAACACCCTGTTGCCTTCATCTGTGATGTGAACTCTATCACTTCTACAGATTCCATGCATGTCAAAATGCAGGTTGCTTTGGTAGATAGAGTGCATTTTATGGTCTCTGAGGAATGCAGAAACAGTTTTATTCATATGTTTCTTGGCCTTGGAAGTCTGTGAACAGAATTGATTAGACCATTTCCATTTCTGCCTTTGGCATATGTCGAAGTACACCAAGGCAGTGTGAGGGAAAAGTGTAATTAATTGTGTGATGGTATCCTTCATTTGGATCTCCAGTCCTACCCCATTTGTTGTACCACGGTCATTGCCACCACAGTACACAATCATGAGGTCAGGGGGTTAGCAATCCACAATGCTTTCAACCAAAGGCAGCAATTTATGCCACTTCAACCCTCTCTGGCCAATCCAAGTAATGTCCACATTAGCCAAACCCAAGTCCCTGTCAATACCACTCTTTCTAGCAGACTCTCTAGCACAAAACACATAGCTGTGGCCCACAATCTATACTCTAACCATTTTGAAGTGAAGCAGCAGCAGCAGACAGGAGAAGGCTGCAGCTGAATGAGACAGAATGAAAGGCAGTTATAATGGAGGTGTGCTCCTGGCTTAAAAAAACACATATTTTATTGGGTGCTGTGAAAATGCAGGTGAATAAAATTAGGAAGTGTCTTCAAAGGATAAGTAAGTAGATCTGTGATTGACTTTGGTAAAAATAAAAAATTGTAATGCAGACTTGGATATGCTTTTAATTCTGTACAGTAAACCACACCTGCTGCAGCTCATTTTGTAACTAGTATGGGCCTTCTAGAATGTGCTGCGAACTTGTGACCTACTGGTTCTAGAGGGTTGCTATGGAGAATCTGCTAAGAGAGTATTTCGAGGGAAGAGTCTTAAAGAGAGTGTTGTCTGTTTTTTAAAAAATTAGAAGTGTGGAGAAAACATTTTTAGGAATAAAGGTTTGTTTCTGACTGAAGGTTTTCTTATAAAGTGTAGTGTTGTTTTAAAGTCATAAAACTACCACGCTAAATATGTTTTTGGACTACCATCATTTTTTGTGAATTTTGTTGCGACAATCATGAATAATGCACGAATATGCACAAATATCCTTCCATATTGGACTTCTTTATAAAACTGTTTGAAAGGGTTAACACATACTAACCATTCAGAAGTGGTGTTACAAAAATAAATGATGAAAGGCAAGTTTTTATTTGCTGCCATCTGCAGTATCAGTGAGTGCAAAGTTGAAAAGGTTGCCATTAATGATTGCTTTGTATGAGAGTGGTGTGCCATTCTTATGCTTAGTTTTCACATTTTCTGAGAGTACTGAATCTATCTAATAAGAGCACAAAAAAAATTTCACTAACAAACTCAGTTTTCAGGTAGGTGAATTACATTGAACTCTGAGAAAGAAATTTTGATTAAAAAGGTATATGTGTATATGAGGTTGATGAAAGTGATATGAAATATATGGAAATGGTAAGACATGCCTTTTTTTACTAATACTGAGACACATGCATATTATGATTGTGCTAGTCATAATAAAATATGCAGTGTTACATAAACAGTACAAAATGTTATACATATGTAGGAAACAACTAATACTCATCTACTGTATCAAAGAG
This sequence comes from Calotriton arnoldi, assembly GCA_963921515.1. Lineage (NCBI taxonomy): Eukaryota > Metazoa > Chordata > Amphibia > Caudata > Salamandridae > Calotriton > Calotriton arnoldi. Next base: position 392,974 of record CAWUFW010002919.1, read on the forward strand.
AGTCACACCTAGTATACCACCAATAGTGCAACTGACATACATGTTTCCAAAACATAGAGCCTTTCTCTCTCCCAGCCAGATAGCGACAGAGTGACTTATACATTCACTCTCATGCTCAGAAAGTACTTATGTATGAAGCAATATCAAAAGTATTTGGAGACACACTTACATATCCCTCTATTCCCTAACACAGGCACTGAGATATTTGTGCAGCCACTTATATACACATTTACAGAGCCATACAGTTACTAAAAGAGACACTCAAATACCGGCACACTTACTTAAACATCTGATGGCATTAATACAGGTGGACTCCTACACTCACTCCTATATGTAGGCAAGTACTGACACAACCAAGTCATCCATCCAGACAAATAGTCCTTTAAAATGGATCAGGCCTACTACTGCAGAGCTTGTCTGTGTACTGTCACTGCCAGGTCTACTTACATGTGAAAGCCATTCCTCAGTTTTAGACCCAAGTTTTAATGCATATAACTCACCTCAAAGATACACTGTAGGCATTTCATGAACCATAGTGATTTGTGCTCAAAAGATGAGAGATGTTCCTTTGAGTTCAAGTAAGTTCCTCGTACACTTCCAGACCCCTACGTCAAGCACTATATAGAGTATACCACCAATAATGCAACTGACATACATGTTTCTGAAGCATAGAGCTTCTCTTTCACCCAGTTAGACAGCAATAGAGGGACTTATACATTCACTCACATACTCAAAAACTACTTATGTATGGAGCTATATCAAAGGCATTTGTAGATACCCTTACATACCCCTCTATTCCCTAACACAGGCACTGAGGTATTCGTTAAGCCATTTACATACACATTTAAAGAGCCCTAGAGTTACTGATAGAGACACTTAAACACTGGCACTTACTTAAACATCTGATGGCACTGCTACAGGTGGACTCCTGCGCTGACTCAGATATGTAGGCCAGTACTGACACAACCAAGTCATCCATCCAGACAAATAGTCCTTTATATATGGGTCATGCCTACTAGTGCAAAGCCTGTCTCTGCACTCTCACTGCTTGCTCAACTATGCATTCAAAAGCCCTTCGTCAAGTCTTAAACCCATGCTTTAGTACACATATCTCAACTCTGAGATAGGCTATAGCTATGCCATAGAGCACAGTGTTTTGTGATTAAAAGATGAGCAAGTCAGCAACAGAGGGACTTATACGTTCACTCAGAGACTCAGAAACTACTTATGTATACAGAGTATCAATGGCATTTGCAGACAAACCCACATACCCCTCTTTTCCCTAACACAGGCAGAGAAGTATTCATTCAGCCGGTTACATACACATTTACAGAGCCATAGAGTTACTAAAAGAGACACTCAAATATCAGCACACTTACTTAAACATCTGATGGCACTGATACAGGTGGACACCTACAATCACTCCGATCTGTAGGCAAGTACTGACGCAACCTAGTCATCCGTCCAGACAAATAGTCCTTTAAACATGGGTCAGGCCTACTAGTTCTGAGCCTTCCTCTGCAGTCTTACGGCTTGGTCGACAAGGCATTGTAAAGCCATTTGTCAAGTCTTAAACCCATGTTTTTGAGTACACATAACTCACGTCTGAGATAGGCTGTAGATATGCCATTAAGCATGATGATTTGTACTTAAAAGATGAGAGACACAGTGACAGAGGGACGCATGCATTCACTCACATGCTCAGAAACTACTTATATATGCAGCAATATCAAATGCTTAAAAGTCCTTAAAACATGGGTCAGGCCTACTAGTACAGAGCCTGTCTGTGCACTGTCACTGTCAGTTTAACCAAGCATGCAAAAGCCCTTTGTCAAGTTTTAGACCCACGCTTTATTACAAATAACTCACCTCTGAGAGAGTCTGTAGATATGCCAGAGATCACTGTGCTTTGTGCTTAAAAGATGAAAGATGTCCTTTTGAGTTAAAGTAAGTAATGTGCACTTGCAGACCCCTAAGGCAAGCACTACATATAGTATACAACCCATAATGCAACTGACATACATGTGCACAAAGGAATAGACACTCTCTCTCACCTAGATAGCAGCAGAGGGACTTATACATGTACTCACATACTCAGAAATTACTTTTGTATGCAGCAGTTGTCAAAGACATTTGAATATCCCCTAAATACCCCTCTATTCCCTAACACAGGCACTGAGGTATTAGTTAAGCCACTTACATACACATTTACAGAGCCATAGAGTTTCTAAAACAGACCGTCAAATGCCATCATATTTACTTAAACATCTCATGTCACTGCTGCAGGTGCACTCCTACACTCACTCAGATATGTAGGCAAGTACTGACACAATCTAGTTATCCATCCAGACAAATAGTCCTTAAAACATGGGTCAGGTCTACTAGTGTAGAGCTTGTTTGTGCACTTTCACTGCCAGCTCGACTTGCCATGAGAAAGCCCTTAGTCAAGTTTAAAATCCACACTTTAGGACACATGACTCATCTCTGAAATATTCTGTAGGTATGCCAGAAAGCACGGTGTTTTATGCTTAAAAGATGAAAAATGTTCTGTTGAGTTTCAGTAAGTTACTTGTGCACTTACAGACTGTTATGGCAAGCACTACATTGAGTATACCACCCATAATGCAGCTGACATACATGTTCACAAAGGGATAGAGAATCTCTCTCACCGAGTCAGATAGCGACAGTGGGAATTATACACTCACTCACATACTCACAATCTACTTATGTATGAAGCAGTATCAAAGGAATTTGCAGAAACACCTACACTACCCCTCGGTTCCTTAACACATACACTGAGGTAATTGTTCAGTCACTTACATATATATTTACAGAGCCATAGAGTTACAAAAACAGACATTCATATACTGGTACATTTACTTAAATATTTCATGGCACTGCTACAGTTGCACTCCTACACCCACTCATCTATGTAGGCAACTACTGATACAACCTAGTCATCCATCCAGACAAATAGTCCTTAAAACATGGGTCAGGCATACTAGTGCAGAGCTTGTCTATGTACTATCACTGCCAGCTTGACTTGGCATGTGAAAACTATTCGTCAAGATTTTAACCAGCACATTAGTACACATAACTCACCTCTGAAATACGCTGTAAGTATGCCATAAAACACTGTGCTTTGTGCTTAAAAGATGAGAGATGTCCTTTTGAGTTGCAGTAAGTTACTTATGGATTTGCAGACCCTTATGTCTAGCACTGCATAGAGTATACCATCAAAAATGCAACTGACAAACATGTTCACAAAGGCATAGAGACTCTCTCTCACACAGCCTGATAGCAACAGAGAGACTTATGCATGCACTCACAAACTCTGAATATATTATGTATGCAGCAGTAACAAAGGCATTTGCAGACACATAGGTACTCACACAGTTGGTTATTAACCTACACAACTGCTCACACTGCCAGTCACCAACTGATACAGTCTCTAACACCCCCATTCAGTCAGATATATTGCCATGTACATATCCAGTGACTAATTTATAAACCCACTTACCTACCCACTTACTCATCCCTATAGCCACTAACATACCCAGTCACTCACTTATACACTCACTCACTCACTCACTCCCTCACCCAATCACTAACTCATATAGGCACTAACACATGCAGCTTGTTACCTGTGCAGCAACTCACACAACCGCTCACTCATTCATACATGTACTCACAGAAGAAGTCACTCACCCATACACTACTCACATACTCTGTGACTCATTCATACAGGCACTCAGTTGTTCATATATACACTCACATGCTTAGTCACTCACTCATGCAGGCACTCATACACCCACTGGCTTACCAATATAGCCTCTCACACAACCAGTCACTCACTCATGCAGCCATTCACATACCCACTATTTCACTCATAGAGTGTCACACCCCCAGTGGTTGACTGAAACAGCAATTGGCACAGACAGTAATTTACTCATGCAGCCACTCACACATGTAGACACTCACTCAAACAGCCACTTATCCCTAAAGCCACACACATATCCAGTCACTCACTTATACAAACACTCACCCACCTAATCACTCACTCATGCAACCACTTAGACTCTCACTCACTCCCCTTTACAGCCACTTACAGAAATACTCATTCTCAGATGCAGCCACTCACATAGTCACTCACTCACCCATAGAGGCACTCATGCATTCACTTACTCACTGATATATACTGTCACCCACCCTCTCACTCACTCATACAAGCACTCACACACTCATACTGCCACTTACATACTCACTATCTCACTCATACATCAGCTCATACACCAGCTCATTCACTCATAAACCCACTCACACACTCACTCACTTAATCATATGAATAGTGCTCTGTCCGCGTTTTTGGAAAGCAATAACTGTCTTCACCCGTCTCAAACTGGGTTCAGACCCCAACAGGGCACAGAAACCGCCCTTTTAGCTGTGGTTGAGGCAACTAGGAAAATCCTAGACAATGGGGGCTGCGCTGCCATTATGCTTTTAGATCTGAGCGCAGCCTTCGACACAGTCAACCATCAGCTGCTCATCCAGAGGCTTAAAGATGTAGGAGTGACTGATCTGGCCCTTAAATGGATCCACTCCTTTCTGGACGACCGGTCATTTCAAGTGTTCCATGAAGACTGTATCTCTGACCCTCTGCCACTCCGATGTGGGGTTCCTCAGGGATCCTCCCTGTCCCCCACGCTTTTTAATGTGTACATGAGCCCCTTGGCAGGTGTTGTGGAGCCTTTCGGCATCCAAATCATCACATATGCCGATGATACGCAGCTGATTGTCTCTTTTAATCAGCTCAACAACACTGCCCCGGAGTGGGCCATGTGTCTTCGAGAGGTCTCAGCATGGATGGAGGGCTCATTCTTGAAGTTGAACGGATCTAAAATGGAGCTGATGTTTCTGGGTAAACCTTCTGTACCCAATATAATATCATCTTGGCCGAGTTGCTTCGGCCCTCCCCCAAAGATTATATCAAGAGTTTGGGGGTTTGGTTAGATCGTAACCTTGATTTTGGGGAGCAAGCAAGGAAGGTTGCTGGTAGCTGCTTTGGGCTGATGAGGATGACACGGAAAATCATTCCTCTCCTCCCTTTCTCTGCAAGGAAAGTGGTGGTCCAGTCCCTTATTTTTTCTAGGCTCGACTACGCCAATGCCCTATACTTAGGAGCACCTTGCTCCACGGTTAAGAAACTGCAAATTGTACAGAACTGTGCGGCACGACAACTTTTGAATATTCCCAGCCGACAGTCAGCAGGGGCTGCTCTGGCCGCCCTTCACTGGCCGCCCATTCAGCAGAGAGTGCAGTTCAAGGCTCTCTGCATTTCACACAAGGTACTGTTAGGTTCTGGCCCACCTATCACACGCTCCCTCATTTCCTCTTACCATCCTGAGAGAACCCTGCGATCATGCAATAAACAGTTGGCAGCTGTACCTAGAATCAGGAAAGCACGTACAGGGGGTCGCCTTTATTCATATAATGCAGCAAGGCTATGGAACTCCCTCCCCCTTGCCATTTGGTGTGAAACTAACCATCTGGTCTTCCGGAAACGTATAAAAACCTTCCTGTTTCCATAAACTGATATGTAGTTCATGAACTTCGGCCTCTAGCGCTGGGATGCCTATGGTAACCATGCGCTTTACAAATGTTTAACAATTACAATTACAGTGATTCACACACTAATACAGGCACTCATCCACCCAATCACTCACTCATACAGTCACTCACTCACCCATACAGACACTTACACCGCCAATCACTCACCCATGGAGCCACCAACACACTCAGCCACTCACCTATACAGCTGCTCCTCTTTATACATACAAAAACATACACTTTATCTTTTTTTAATCATGAAAGGCGGTCTGACAAGAACTTTTTTCCTTTTTTTTCTGTAACTGTTGGTTTAGGTTTTTTTTGTTTTCTAACATTTTGTATATTTTTTAATTTGTTTTAAATAAATGGCAATGAGAAAAAAACATTCTATCATCAAAAAACAAAAATAGTAGACAAAATGCTGTAAATAATAAAAAAATAACAGCTATTCGCTGTTTTCAAAATAATATCAACAGACTGCTCACTGGCTGTGAGGGTGGTATTGCAGTAGAGATAAAAAGTACCAATCCTCTTTAATTCAGGAGATATTTGTGACAGCCGCTTCTCCACTTCCTCAGGTACTCTCTAGCCAGGAGCAGGTGGTGCAGTTCTAGAGTTTGATAGCCCCTCTCTGAACTCTCCTCCTTTGCCCTTGTAGGAAGCTGGCTCTCTATATAGTGTACTAAACCGAAGTACACTGTGCAGACAGTCCAGTGAGTCCCTTATTGGTTTACAGAGGTAAAGGTAGATAATACTAATGCTCTATTTGTGGTAGTGTGGATGAGCAGTTAGGCTTCTCAGAGGGTAGTGCTAATTATTTGTTATACTCAGATAGGCAATAAAGGAGACACACATTCAAGAATAAATCCAAGACAAATTTGCAAATATAAAATGGATTTTTGTCAAATTTTTCAGACCAAGAACTTTGTACTACAGTAAGTACTTTTAAAGTTATGACTTTTTAGAGTTCTCAAAATCAATCACATTTACGTGCAATTATGCACCATTGAAATCAATTGGGAAAAAGACAAACATGCATATAAAATCGTACAGTTGACTTCAATGCTCACCTCTCGGACATGAGTAGTTAGCAAGGCCAGGTCCAATGTTCCACCAGCAGATTCTTGGGCGAGACCCAGATTTCGTCAGGAGCAGGGCGTTGATGTCATTGGTAGCTGGTGTGTTACGGGAGAAGGGGCTACTTGAAAATACGCTGCACAAAGAGACTTACAGGTATGTCCAAGGGGGCCCACTCTAAGGAGCAGGTCGCAAAGGTCTCAGGACTATGGGAGCACAGCTGGATCATCATTACAAGGGCCGTTGAGCTGGGTGCAGAGCACATTGGTCAGCCAGGCTGCATGCGTCAAGATGTCCTTGCGGTCAGGAGCAGGCAACTTGGAGCAGCAATTTTGAACAGCTGGACCAGCCAAGATGTGGGTCTCAGGGGTCTTGAAATCCCTCAATGTGTGCTTGCATCTTGGGCAGTTGGAGTCCAGAGGGGACTCTTTGTCTCAGGTGCAGTTTGCAGGGGTCCGGTACTTTGGGTATTGGTGTGGCATGACTCCGGCAGGGCCTGGTGTCCTGAGGGACAGACCTGACCCTTCAGAGCTGGTGTAGCACATTTGGTCCAGGTGCTGCATCGGAGTCACCAGGGAGCAGCAAGTCAGTAAGTCCAGAGTCTGTGGTTCAGTGCCTGCTGTTGCAGGGGAGCAGAACCTCTGCCCCAAGGGAGGTTCTTTGGAAATTTGTCAAAGACTGGTTGTGCTCTGGGGTTCTTGGAGTCCTCACAGTGGCAAGGTGAGGCAGCACACCATGATGGCTGAGTACTTAAGGCAGTAGGCAGGGTTTGGTGCCAATTTCTCTGTAGCAGGACTTTAGTTGTCGGGCAGCAGCTCTTCTTGGCCTGTTTCTTCTTTGTGTCCATTGAATCTCTAATTCAAGGTCCACAGATTCCACCTAAATACTAAATTTAGGGGCATTAAAGGGGGATGCAGGTAGCAAGGCCTGCATTAGGGATGACTTACCTATACCTCATGCAGTGTATGAGGGCATGGCACACAGAGCTGTGTGCCATGTCGACTCTTAAGTTTTCTCTACACCAAGACATGCAGCCTGCAAAAGCAGTGTGCATGGTCTTGGTGAGTGATCTCTGGGATGGCACAAGTTGTTCTGACAGCCCCAGTGGACCCTCTTCAGTCCCGTGCTCTAGGTACCAGGGGCACCATGTACTAAAGACTTACAGGAGTGGCTGGAGTTGTGACAATTGGCCTGACGAGGCCCACCTGCAATCCACTTTGGGTTTTATTTTGCACACCATCAAGTGCACTACAAAGACCACAATGCTGTTGTGGTACACGCCCACTGGGCGGAACTGTATTTCATCGCCGCGAGTGCGGCGCAACATTCCCTCTCTGGACACCAGTGATCAAGGGCTAGTCAGCCCGAAACATGTTTGGACATTAATTTTGACTGTGGAGGTGATACTGTTTATCTCTGCAATCGTGCCATTAAAAAAGGTTTGAAACACGAGCGTGTGTGGCGCCTCAACGGTTGGGCTTCTTTCTTTTGGATATATGGCGGCCCTGCTCGGGTCACGAGGTGCCCCGCTGCGGAAGTGCAGCTCCAGGATGCGGCGAAGCTTGCAACGTCCATGGAACGCCGTGACCGTGGTGGTTGGTGTACCTGCAGGGACCCAGTATTACTTCGCACAGCCACCTACTAAAGGATTGTACTTGAATTGAGAGGCCCACCTGCAATCCACTTTGGGTTTTATTTTGCACACCATCAAGCGCACTACGAAGACCACAATGCTGTTGTGGTACACGCCCACTGGGCGGAACTGTATTTCATCGCCGCGAGTGCGGCGCAACATTCCCTGCAGCTGTGCCTCTCTGGACACCAGTGATCAAGGGCTAGTCAGCCCGAAACATGTTTGGACATTAATTTTGACTGTGGAGGTAATGCTGTTAATCCCTGCAATCCTGCCATTAAAAAAGGTTTGAAACACGAGCAAGTGTGGCGCCTCAACGGGTGGGCTTCTTTCTTTTGGATATATATATAACATGACAAAGACCTTCTGGTCGAAACGCGTCAGCAAAAATACAATTTAATTGAATTGGACTTACCTGGAGTGTGGGCTCTTCTTGCAGCGCGGCGCCGCTGTGCTAGCAGGAAACTGGCAGCATATATATATATATATATATATATTCACTGAAAAAACCATAGGTTTTAGGGACAGTTATAGTTAGTTGGACATTGCACTCGTACAAAACCCGTGAAATTCCCCCGTTATAGTTAGTTCAGCTAACTATAACTCGCGCCCCCGCAATGCACTGCTGATGACGTCACATATTACATCACTCATGACATGGTCAGTGACATCACTGATGACATCACTGATGACATCTCAAATGACATCACTGATGACATCATCCAGTGACTGTGTGTTTCTGTAAAGTTTAAATATTTTTAATATATATAGGGAAAGGCGTATTGAAGAATGAGTGGGTGTATAAGTGTGTGTATGGATGATTTAGTAGGTGCGTGACTAATTCTATAAGTGAGTGATTAAACGTATCTTACTGAATGCATGGGTTAGTGACTAAACTGGGTTAATGTCTGTATCTGTCTGTTGCTGTGTAAGTGGCTGCATGGGTTTGTGAATAGCTACATGAGTGTCTATAAGAGTTATTGATTTGTTGTCTGAGTATCTGTATGGGTGCCTGAGTGTTTGTGTGGATGGGGTGTGTGCGACTGTGCATAGATGTGTGAGTGGGTGATTCACTGGGTGGATGGTTTCAAGAGTGCATCTGTGATAGACTGTATGGGTGGGTAAGTGTGTGTAAGAGTGTGTTAGTGAGTGAATGTATGTCCCAGTGGTACATGTGTGAGTAACTACATATGTGAAAGGCAGTATATATGTGTATTGGAGTATATAAATAGCTATAAGCGAGAGTGAGTGATTGTGATAGTGGCTGTATGGATGAGTGTGTGCTTGTATCAGTGATTGTATAAGAGCGTAACAATGTGCTAGTATTTGTATGATTAAGTGAGCTGGTGTGTGTATAACTGTATAGGTGAGTAAATGGCAGTGTGTTTAATTATTTGCATGACTGACTAGGTGTGTGAGTACCTCTATGGATGAGTGGCGGTGTTTGAGTGTCTATATAGGAGTAAGAGTGCATATGATTGTCCTGTACTGAGTGACCATAAGTATGAGTGACTGTACGGGTGAGTGAGTGGATGTGTGTGTGTAGACCTAAGAATCAGTGAGTGGGTATGTAGTTATTGGTGTTGGAGTGTCTATGGTTTTGCGAATGGCAGTCTGTAATTTAGATTGGGTGTATCAAAGGTTATATTAGGGTGTGAGGAGGTGCATCAGATTATCACGTGGATGATGTCATCAGTGATGTAATTTGAGATGTCATCAGTGATGTCATCAGTGATGTCACTGACCATGTCATGAGTGATGTAATATGTGACGTCATCAGCAGTGCATTGCGGGGCGCGAGTTATAGTTAGCTGAACTAACTATAACGGGGAATTTCACGGGTTTTGTACGAGTGCAATGTCCAACTAACTATAACTGTCCCTAAAACCTATGGTTTTTTCAGTGAATTTCAAAGGTTTTTAAATGCTAATTTCTAACTATAACTTATCTGAAACCTATGGTTTTTTCAGTGAATTTCAAAGGTTTTTTAAATGCTAATTCTTAACTATAACATGTCTGAAACCTACGGTTTTTTCAGTGAATTTCAAAGGTTTTGTAAATGACAATTTTTAAATGTATTAATTGTTATATTAATTTTTTTCATACTGATTTATTACATTTTTTGATTTTTTTTTACATATTTTATTTTTAAATTACATTGTAATTACATTATACATTACATTACAAAAAATACTTTCTCAGAATGAATTACTTTAGTTTAAATACTTTGCACATAGGCAATAGACTTTTAAGTACAGTAGTTACAGTTGTTGCAATGGGCACCACATTTTCAAACACAATGCAACATTCAGCTCAATGTGAATTTCTAGTTAAATGCAATTAGTTACTTTATGGATTACTTTTCTAACCACAGGACTGGATCCTAGATTCAGTCCTGGTACATCTCCTGTAAACAGTTGAGTAAAAGCGTTTTGGTTACAGTCGTGATTTTTAAGGAATATTATTGTATTTTAAAAGTTGACACTTAGAAACTTTTTCTCATAGAATCACCAATGTTATCCTATGGAAGGAAATTCACTTATCAGGTAAAAACTGTTATCGTTACTTTTTCTTACTCAGTGTTGGATCCTGGATCCAGCACTGGTGCATCTCCTGTAAACAGTTGAAAGAATGCGTTTAAGTCATACAGGCGATTTTTAAGGAATATTTGTAGTTTGTGAAAATCGACACTTTGAAACTTTTCTGCTGAAAACCAGACAATGGATTCCTATGGAAGAAAATATAAGTTACTGGTAAGTACCGTTAAAATTACTTTTCAGGACCAGTACTGGGCTGAAAGATGCAGCACTGAGGTCTCTCCTGATAACAGATGAGTAAATCGAAATTCGTATTTCGGCTGATTTTAGAGGAATATTTGTATGTTTCAAAAATCAACACTTAGAAACTTTTTCAGCAAAAAGCAGGCAATGATATCCTATGGAAGGAAATTCAAGTTACTGGTAAGTACGGTTAAAATTACTTTTGAGGATCAGTACTGGGCTGAAAGATGCAGCACTGAGGTCTCTCCTGATAACAGGTGAGTAAATCGGAATTCGTATTTCGGCTGATTTTAGAGGAATATTTTAAAGTTCCAAAACTCCACACTTAGAAGAATTTCCAAGTGAAACCAGTCAATGTTAGCCTATGGAAGGAAATTCAAGTTACTGGTAAGTACGGTTAAAATTACTTTTCAGGACCAGTACTGGGCTGAAAGATAGAGCACTGAGGTCTCTCCTTATAACAGGTGAGTAAATCGGAATTCGTATTTCGGCTGATTTTAGAGGAATATTTGTATGTTTCAAAATCAACACTTTGAAACTTTTTCAGCAAAAAGCAGGCAATTATATCCTGTGGAAGGAAATTCAAGTTACTGGTAAGTACGGTTAAAATTACTTTTGAGGATCAGTACTGGGCTGAAAGATGCAGCACTGAGGTCTCTCCTGATAACAGGTGAGTAAATCGGAATTCGTATTTCGGCTGATTTTAGAGGAATATTTTAAAGTTCCAAAACTCCACACTTAGAAGAATTTCCAAGTGAAACCAGTCAATGTTAGCCTATGGAAGGAAATTCAAGTTACTGGTAAGTACGGTTAAAATTACTTTTCAGGACCAGTACTGGGCTGAAAGATACAGCACTGAGGTCTCTCCTTATAACAGGTGAGTAAATCGGAATTCGTATTTCGGCTGATTTTAGAGGAATATTTGTATGTTTCAAAAATCAACACTTAGAAACTTTTTCAGCAAAAAGCAGGCAATTATATCCTGTGGAAGGAAATTCAAGTTACTGGTAAGTACGGTTAAAATTACTTTTGAGGATCAGTACTGGGCTGAAAGATGCAGCACTGAGGTCTCTCCTGATAACAGGTGAGTAAATCGGAATTCGTATTTCGGCTGATTTTAGAGGAATATTTTAAAGTTCCAAAACTCCACACTTAGAAGAATTTCCAAGTGAAACCAGTCAATGTTAGCCTATGGAAGGAAATTCAAGTTACTGGTAAGTACGGTTAAAATTACTTTTCAGGACCAGTACTGGGCTGAAAGATACAGCACTGAGGTCTCTCCTTATAACAGGTGAGTAAATCGGAATTCGTATTTCGGCTGATTTTAGAGGAATATTTGTATGTTTCAAAAATCAACACTTAGAAACTTTTTCAGCAAAAAGCAGGCAATTATATCCTATGGAAGGAAATTCAAGTTACTGGTAAGTACGGTTAAAATTACTTTTGAGGATCAGTACTGGGCTGAAAGATGCAGCACTGAGGTCTCTCCTGATAACAGGTGAGTAAATCGGAATTCGTATTTCGGCTGATTTTAGAGGAATATTTTAAAGTTCCAAAGCTCCACACTTAGAAGAATTTCCAAGTGAAACCAGTCAATGTTAGCCTATGGAAGGAAATTCAAGTTACTGGTAAGTACGGTTAAAATTACTTTTCAGGACCAGTACTGGGCTGAAAGATACAGCACTGAGGTCTCTCCTTATAACAGGTGAGTAAATCGGAATTCGTATTTCGGCTGATTTTAGAGGAATATTTGTATGTTTCAAAAATCAACACTTCGAAACTTTTTCAGCAAAAAGCAGGCAATTATATCCTATGGAAGGAAATTCAAGTTACTGGTAAGTACGGTTAAAATTACTTTTGAGGATCAGTACTGGGCTGAAAGATGCAGCACTGAGGTCTCTCCTGATAACAGGTGAGTAAATCGGAATTCGTATTTCGGCTGATTTTAGAGGAATATTTTAAAGTTCCAAAACTCCACACTTAGAAGAATTTCCAAGTGAAACCAGTCAATGTTAGCCTATGGAAGGAAATTCAAGTTACTGGTAAGTACGGTTAAAATTACTTTTCAGGACCAGTACTGGGCTGAAAGATACAGCACTGAGGTCTCTCCTGATAACAGGTGAGTAAATCGGAATTCGTATTTCGGCTGACTTTAGAGGAATATTTTAAAGTTCCAAAACTCCACACTTAGAAGAATTTCCAAGTGAAACCAGTCAATGTTAGCCTATGGAAGGAAATTCAAGTTACTGGTAAGTACGGTTAAAATTACTTTTCAGGATTAGTACTGGGCTGAAAGATGCAGCACTGAGGTCTCTCCTGATAACAGGTGAGTAAATCAGAATTCGTATTTCGGCTGATTTTAGAGGAATATTTGCACAATGGTGAAGGGAGGGGGCGGGGCCTGAGGTGACATCTGTGCAAACGCGCCCCGTGGCGCGTTTTAAGTTGGGGGATTAAGTCCCCTTGAATCATGAGGGTCCCTACGGGCCAACTAGCCCACCAGGAACCTCCAGTATGCGCCAGGGGCTGCGTTGCAGAGACATGTACAGAGGCCACACCCCTTTTACACCTCTCTGCAACGCAGCTCTGTGGCGCTTTCTGGACGTACCTGTTGGGCTAGTTGGCCCCAGGGACCCTCAGGATTGAAGGGGATTTAATTCCCCATCTTAAAACGCGCCACAGGGCCTGTTTGCACACATGTCACCTGAAGCCCCGCCCCTCCCTTCACCACTGTGCAAACGCGCCCGTGGCGCGTTTTAAGTCAGGGATTAACTCCCCTTGAATCCTGAGGGTCCCTGGGGTGCAACTAGCCCACCATATACCTCCAAAGCGCCACAGAGCTGCGTTGCAGAGAGGTGTAAAAGGGGCGTGGCCTCTGTACACCTCTCTGCAAGGCAGCCCCTGGCGCATACTGGAGGTTCCTGGTGGGCTAGTTGGCCCCAGGGACCCCAGTATTCAAGGGGAATTCGTTCCCCTCTGCAAACGCGCCAGGGGCGCGTTTGCAGAGTGGTGAAGGAAGGGGCGGGGCCTGCGGGCCCGATCGTTTTTTTGTTTTTCTCCCTGAAGGGAGGCTGTGTGGCCCCCTTCCTTTTTCCTATTTTTAGGCCCTGGGGACCCCATCCCCCAGGGCCTTACCCCTTTAAAATTAAAATAAAAAAAAAAACGGGAAGGGGCCGCGTGACCCCCCTTCCCTGGGCCTGTATTGGCCCCGGGGACCCCATCCCCCGGGGCATGGCCTCTTTTTTTTATTTGGAGGGGAGCTGCGTGGCCCCCTCCTCAGGCCATTTAAGGCCCCGGGGACCCCATCCCCGGGGCCGGCCTTGCACTTTTTTTTTTTTTTTAAACTTTTTTACCTTTGGGGAGGGGGCTGCGTGGCCCCCTCCGTGGCCACTTATGGCCCCAGGGACCCCATCCCCGGGGCCTGGCCTCTCGTTGGGGACTGTGGGGGTCCCCAAACCCCCACAGTCCCGCCGGCTCCCGTGTCCTACAGGAGCCAGCATTGCTTTTACACATGGGGAGCAGCTAACATGCTGCTCCCCATGTGGAAAGCAATCAGCTTTGGATATTGGAAGAGAGAGCAGGTTTCCTGCTCTCTCTTCCAATATCCAAAGCAGTTTGCAATGACAGGACGGAGCCGCGAGGCTCCCGTCCTGTCATTGCAAACAGCAGTGTCCCGGGGTAGGCACCCCGGGACACTGCAGGAGCCGGCCCTGGGGGTGGCGGTCCCCAGGGCCACCACAGGCTCCAGGAGGGGGCCGCGCGGCCCCCTCCTTACATTTTGAAAGCCCGGGGAGGTGGTGGTCCCTGGGGCTTGGGGGTCCAAAACGGACCCCCATTGTAATTTTTCTTAGTGCCCCGGGAGGTGGTGGTCCCCGGGCGTGTGAGGGGCTGGAGCACCCCACACAGGTTTTTCAAAATAAAAAAGAAGCCCCGGGAGGTGGCGGTCCCGGGGCTGCGGGAGGGCTCAGAGCCCTCCTGCACCATTATACATAAAGCCCCGGGGGTGGTGGTCCCCGGGGCTTGGGGGCCCTTAGAGGCCCCCACACATAAAATTAACCCCCCCAGCATGCCCCCGGTACTTGGCCCACCCAGGGGCCAATTAACATCGAAGCGCGGAGACCGCGCTTCGATTTTTCCGGCAGGATTCGCGCACCCTGAGCGCATCCTGCCGATTTTTAAAAATACTTTTTTTGCCCAGGGGTCCTTGTGGGACCCCTGAGCAGACCTAGGGGGTCAGGGTGTTTCTACCCTGCCCCCTTTATGCGCTTTGCGCACTTGTTTCTGTCCCTCGGTTCTACCGAGGGACAAAATGGCTGCCAACACTTCCTGATTTGGAGTGTTGACAGCCAATTAGCATGCAGCTCGTGATCGGGAGGGTGCGCGAATCCGACGCGGCCATAGATATATCTATCTTTTTACTTTTGATTTTCTCAGCAACTACTGAACGGATTTACAAAGGGTTCTTTCTGAACCAAGAACTACCTCTTTGCCAAATTTGGTGTAATTCCGTTCAGCAGTTCGGGCTGTAGCCGTGTCTAAAGTTTCCTATGGAAAATTGCATGGGGAAAACGCGTTTTGGGACCCCCCTTTTTTCTCGGCCCCCGCTTAACGAATCCCCCCGAGACTTTCAGGGTAGGAGCGGACCGGAGCGCCCCACAAAGTTTGAAAATTTTGCGAAGATACGTCAACCGGCAAGAGAGTTATTTCAAATAGAATGTCGCGGATTTCCTATGGATAATAGGTTGTAACTATAACTATCTACTGGCGACAAAAAGAGTTGCCTCTAGGTGGGATGCACTTCCAGGTGGAAACTATGCTAAAGCAAGGGCACACGCCATGAACAAAGTCCTTTTCTGGTTTCCTGCCAGACGCATTTCGGGCCAACGCCCTCCTCAGCGGCAGGCCATGTGACGTAACGACGTGCGGCAACCACCAGTTAATCCCCGTAATAATAATGCTCAGGTGAACCACCTGAAGCAATGCTTCCTGGGACTGGTGGTTCAGTGAAACCCAAGTGGGTCACCGCCATCACTCACATTAAAAAATGTCTTCAAAAGGATTGCAGATGTTCGCGCCGGCACCCCTGCATATAACAGGCACCTCCTGTTCCACAGTTAGCTGCCCCAATAAAGCAGCCGCGGACCCGCAAGTGTTTCGCGGTGGTGCATCTCGCGACCAGGCAGGCCGCTATACGAAATACAAAAAGAGTTGCCTCTAGGTGGGATGCACTCCCAGGTGGAAACTACGCCAAAGCAAGGGCACACGTCATGAGCAAAGTCCTTTTCTGGTTTCCTGCCAGACGCGTTTCGGGCCAACGCCCTCCTCAGTGGCAGACCATGTGACGTGACGGCGTGCAGCAACCACCAGTAAATCCCCGTAATAATAATGCTCAGGTGAACCACCTGAAGCAATGCTTCCTGGGACTGGTGGTTCAGTAAAACCCAAGTGGGTCGCCGCCATCACTCACATTCAAAAATGTCTTCAAAAGGATTGCCGATGTTCGCGCCGGCACCCCTGCATATAACAGGCACCTCCTGTTCCACAGTTAGCTGCCCCAATAAAGCAGCCGCGGACCCGCAAGTGTTTCGCGGTGGTGCATTCCGCGACCAGGCAGGCCGCTATACAAAATACAAAAAGAGTTGCCTCTAGGTGGGATGCACTCCCAGGTGGAAACTACGCTAAAGCAAGGGCACACGCCATGAACAAAGTCCTTTTCTGGTTTACTGCCAGACGCGTTTTGGGCCAACGCCCTCCTCAGTGGCAGACCATGTGACGTGATGGCGTGCGGCAACCACCAGTAAATCCCCGTAATAATAATGCTCAGGTGAACCTTGTTTCTATTCAAAAAGCATTTTTTATTTTGCCAATATCTTTGGCGCTGTTTGACGAATCTTTGCAAAATTTTCTAAACTAATGGTTCACTCAGGTCATCTCCTGTTTTGAAAGTTTCGGGGTGATTCGTCATGCGGGGGCCGAGAAAAAAGGGGGATCCCAAAACGCATTTTCCCCACGTTAATTTCCATAGGAACTTTAGACAAAGCTACAGCCCGAACTGCTAAATGGAAATACACCAAATTTGGCAAAAAGGTAGGTCTTGGTCCAGAAAGCATGCTTTTTTTACATGGTGTAAATCCATTCAGTAGTTGCTGAGAAATTCAAAAAAATGAAAGTTTATATATCTGAGCACTGAGGAGGATTTGCGAGCCCTCCTGAGCATGAGCTTAATTCTGATTGGCTGCCAGCACTCCAAAGCAGAATGTGTTGGCAGCCATCTTGTGACTCGGTAAAACCGAATCACAAGAAATCAGTTTAAAAAAGGTAAAAAAACAAGAAAAGGGGGCAGGGTAGAAACACCCTGACCCCCTAGGCCTGCTCAGGGGGTCAGTGCCAAAAAAAGCATTTAAAAAAACTAATCGGCCGAATTTGCGCTGGGTGCACAAATCCGCCCGAAAAAAAAAAAAAAATGAAGCGCAGCTCCCCCGCTTAGTTTCTTAAAGCCCCCGAGTGGGCCAGGTCCCGAGACAATGCCCAATTAATTAGCAGGGGCCCGCGGGGGCCCCCGCAGCCCTGGGGACCACCACCTCCCTGGGGCTTCATCCATAATTTGGGGGGCTTTAATTTAATAGAAGTGGGGGGGCCTTGCAGGCCCCCCCAAGCCCCGGGGACTGCCAGCTCCCCAGGGCTCCAAATAAATTATAGAAGTGTGGGGGGCTCCTGCCCCTCCCCACACTGCCCTGGGGACCACCACCTCCCCAGGGCACACTGAATTTCAGGGCGGCGGGGCCTCGCGGGCCCCCCCAAGCCCTGGGGGCCACCACCTCCCCGGGCCTTCAATAATTTAAATTAGTGTGGGGGGGTTCCTGCCCCTCCCCACACTGCCCTGGGGACCACCACCTCCCCGGGGCACACTTATTTAAATATGGGCGTCCATTGCAGACCCCCGGCCGTGGGGAACACCACCTCCTCGGGGCTTTAAACACTAAGGGAGGGGGCTGCATGGCCCCCCTCCTGGAGCACTAGATGGCCCTGGGGTCCACCACCCCCCAGGGCCAGCTCCTGCAATGTCCCGGGGTGCCCACCCTGGGACATTGCCTTTCGATATGGCAGGGCGGGAGCCGTGATGGCTCCAGCCCTGCCATAGCAAACACTGCTTTGCTTCTTGGAAGTGAGAGCAGGAAACCTGCTCTCGCTTCCAAGAAGCAAAGCAGAATTGCTTTTGGGCAAAGGGAGCTGCATGTTAGTGATGGCGCTGGGTAAATAAAAATAATTTGTATACCCCTTTTAGAAAATTAATGAGCTTTAATGAATTAACGATACTAATTGTTTGATGAAACAATCAACAAATGCACCTTTAGTAAACACTACATAAAGGGTAACCGCAATTTGTGAAAAATCTAATTTATTTACAATTGTGAAGTTAATTGATACTAATATTGTGATTTGCATACTAATTAGAGTAAAATCGCATAATTTATGCTATGTAGTAGAATTGTATTGTGGCAAAGAATACGGATGGTAAGTAAAATGGCTTTAAATGTCGCTTCTGCTAGGTAACACCTAACATGGGTTTTTAGAATGACGGGTGGTAAACAGAAAGGCTTATTTTCTTTGTTTTAATTTTAATTGTGTTTGTTCTTATGATAGTTAATTCGGGCCTGTTAGGCCATGCTGCGAAAATGGCTGTCGAAACAGATGAGGTCACGTGATACGTAAAAGATGGCCTCTAAGCGGAAGAAATAAAGGAGCTGAACCACGTGGGTATGGCCCGTGCACAGAGTGAGAGATGTCAAGGTCACGCTGACCTGGCATAAGGAGGGTGCCAAGAAAGACTCAGCGTGTATTTGTGGGAATAAATGAGAAAAGTACATGAGCAACAATGGACTAACTAAATTGTGACCATCGGGTTCGCAACAAAATGAATGGACAAATTGGACTGCTTTTACCCAAAGGTCATGGGAATCATTAAACTCTTAACCATCCCCGAAACCAGTTTGAACAAGGAAGGCGATGAGGTGATTATCACCACCCCTCAAATGGACCAATTAGCGTGATTCCTGCCCCCAAGGATTGCAATTTTTTGTGTAGTAAGCTAGAAGTAGGGTATAAGAGGGACTGCTCTTATGTGGGAGGGGCTGCTTCTATAGGCTACTTCTTTGGGTTGCCTTTTTGCTGCTGCTGTGGCCGTTGATATTGATGCTATTGCTGTCATTGACTTCGAACTTGACTGGGGAAGGAACGAGACCGTTGCGGGAAAATCTGTACGGGAGGTCCCATCGAGGAGGCCATTTAGCGGGACAGTCAGCCAGTTTGGGAGTCTATTCTGTGATCTACGGTTTATCTTCTTTTTGGTGAACCATTCCTATCTGCATCTAAATGGGTAATGCATAAGTTTAATTTCTTTTTAGAATTTCTTATATAAGTGTTATGAATGTATTAAAGTGATTAATAAACTAAGATTCTCACCCGTGCAAGCAAGAAATTTGATAAAATTTCATTCTAATTAACTATGAGTCTGTGGTTCTTTAGTTCATTAATAAGTTTAATGTTTAACAGGGTTTTAAAGTGATTGAGCTGGTCTTAATCACCATCAACTTATTCTACTAGTTGGTCCATCGACCAAAGAGCGGAAATACCTTGATGTTTGGAAACGACAGGATAAAAGCTAATGTATATGATGTCAGAGGCATTATTCTGTCAGATTTAACAAGGTATCCCGTTCCTCCAGCAACACATTTTCTCCTTGGTGTATAATCCAGTGAAAGAATGAGTGTATGATATGCGGTTTTATGGGCCCCACCGTCATATGGATTAGTAGATGTGAATGATTTACCTGGATTCATGTCCTTAGGAGAAATTCATATTAGCCACGCTGGATCAGATTTCTTGGTAGCAGAGTTATGGTTACTATAGATTAGTTTGGTGACTATTGATTATTGATTATTCATGTCTAACACTTCGTGTCGAATTGTAGTATGTTATGTGTAAGTCGAAATGTTGAAGCTTCTGGGAAGTAGGAAGTGGACACGTGTGGCAAGAGAAGTCACATGGAATTGTGCATTGTCTGATTTTTCAAAATTGGTGATAACACAGGATCGTGTTATGATAGGGACATTTCATGTATAAAACGCGTATGTGTGAAATAGGAGCAGGTTTTCTTGTGAAACTCTGGCCTTAATTCTCAGGAGCAGTGTAGTCTCCGCATGTGTTTTATCCCCAGAGAAACAGGTTTACCCCTTGCTTGAGAGAAGGGTAAGGTAGAGAGAAGTGCTACACTTATCGAACGAAACAGTATTCTTGCAAGATAGAACAAACTATTTCTTTTGTTTAGCGAAAACAGACAATGGTAATGTGTTTTACGTTGTAACTAATAAAATTCAGTCGAGAAAAGAAGGTAAGAAAAACTGCCGATAATTATTGTAAAGGAGGGGTCAGAAAAGACAGGAGTAGTACTGACGTCAACAAAGACCGCGCTGGTATTGGCCAGGTGTGGGAAAACGAAGAGCCTCCTGATTGGTGCGTTGGTGTAGAGACGCGCTGGGATAGGTGAGTTGAGAGTGACGTAGAGTTTTCGGATTGGTTCGTTGGTGTGAGACGCGCTGGGATAGGTCCGAATAGCCAAACAGTAGAAAGAACAGAGTCGTGAGTTTGTTGGAAAGAAAGAATCGTGCAATATGGCTTACTATGAGTATTGTAGAGAGAAACCGTCATGGATGGCGAAGATTAAAAACTTTTTCAAAAAGGACAAGAAGGTAGTGACTAGGGAAGGAGAAGTACTTCCTCCGCCGAAAACGCCAGCTTCTCATATGATGTTGAAATATGGCTATCATACTTGCATTTGGTTGGAAAATTGGACAAAATATACTCAGAACGATGGAGTATTGGCGTTTCCAGAAAATGGTTCGTTTAGCACAGCTGTACTTCGAAATTTGAGAGAGAAAATGATGAAACTTGAACCAAAACCCAGACCAACACAGTTTGAAGCGTTAGGTGAATGGGAAGATGAGATGTATGAGAGAGAAAGACACAGAGGTGCAAAGAATTATAGTTTAGTCCATGGAAGGGTATGGGGAGTGAATCATGAAGACAGGATGAGACGATGGAGGTATGCTAATATGACGGATGGTTTGTTTCCTGCCAGAACAGTTGAAGAAGTTACAGGGAGAAAGTGTACGGAGAAAAAGAAACATGCAGTAACAGAGAGGTATGGGTATAGAGGTAGCGACACAGAGGATGAGTTGCTGGAAGACATTTTAAACAGAAAACCACCTCCATATCAACAGAATTCTGCGGTGGTGACACCGAAAGCACCACCAATGGAAACTGTGAGGAATCAAAGCCCTGAACGAAATTATGAAATAAATAGGTCTTATGAGAAATCAGAAACTCCACAGAATGGGAAGCCTGATAGTGGTAATACAGCTGAGTTAGCAAGAACCACAAGAGAATTGACTGAAAAAATAAGAGAATTAACTATGAACATGGAAGCCGTGACTGTGCCAGTGACAATAGGACCAGTAATACCGGTGTTTGAAAACCAAAGAATAGATGAGCGTTCCTTGACAATTCCAATGAACTCGAATATGCAAAGAATGAGAGAAGGGATAATTCCAGAAACTAGAGAGACAAGAGATCTGGTTGGCTCATATAGATCGAGTCCACCTACAAATTTGACGGTTAATGAGAGTCAGATAAATAGGATTCCTATGGGAACTGAATCAGCAACAGAGATCCCAGAGAGAAGTACAAATTGGATAGAAATAAATAGTACCCCTGTAGGTCCGACTCCAGAAGAATTAAATGAGTGGATGAGGAATTTACAGAAGAAAGATACAGAACCGCAACCGTTGGATGTAATCAGATTAAAGATAGACATGGAAGAGTTGATTTTAGGGACTATTGGTACAGATAGATTGAAATCCTATCAGGATGACGAACTTATGTTTATGTGTAAGAGTGTTACTTGGAGAGCTAGGAATTTACATGAAAAATTGGAAAAAACAGCGAATGAACTGGGAGTAGAGTTTGGAAAAATCAGAGGATTGCAGAAACCGTATAGGGTAGATTTTAGTGAAAAGGATATAGAAAATCTGAACACATCAGGATGATTAACCCAGATAAAGGAACTGATTGTGTTATTGAGAAAATGGGGAGATATGGACAGATGGAGGAGCAGGTGGATAAGAAGAAAGGAGGGAACGACCGATAAAGCATCTTTGGCTTTTCCGGTGAAAGAAAAGGAACCAATAGTACTGGAATATCCAATGAGGGAAACTCCAGGAGGTAGCTATGTACATGTTCCATGGTCCAGACAAGATATATTGTCATTTACAAATGACTTCCTAAGATTGAGAGAAAAACCTGTAGAATGGTATAGACAAGTGGAAAGATTTGACAAAGTTTCAAAGGTGTTGTGAGAAGATCTGGATGGATTGTTTGAAATTGTAGTGCCAGCAGATTCATGGACAGAATGTAAGATTACAATTGACTGGCCAAAGGAAGAATATCCTAGAGATGCAAAGACTGGAGCGCCAGGTCCAGAAGTGATGAGAAAGTATGAACAAGCTGTCACGTTTTCGAAAAATAAGATTCCACCGAAAGAGACAGATTGGGTAAAGATTGATAGAACAACTCAGGAGAGTAAGGAATCTGTACACGCCTATTATGAAAGGTTGCTTTTGGTTTTCAAACAGTATAGCGGTTATGAGACTTTGAGTGAAAAGGACATGAGACATTTCATATATAGATTTGTATATGGATTGAAACCCGAAATAAGTGAAATGATTAAGCAGCATATGTTGTGTTGGCAGAATAGCACTGTAGATTAGGGACTAAGATATGCCAAATATTGTAGTGATGACATCGAATGTAGACAGCGTAAACTAAAAGAAAAAGCGATGTGGGCACAAGTAAAGGTTGCAGAAAAACAAGAGGCTCAAATGAATAATCAGTCTGGTGATGCAGGACAGACTAAATCCAAACCAAATATAGGTAAGGGAAAAGGTCAAATGAGTATAGAAGAGGCTAAAAAGAAATGGCCATGCCATAATTGCGAAAGTTAGGGCATTTGAGAAACAAGTGTAAATTTCCTCCCAAAGCTAATACGGAAAATCAACCATTAAATCCACAGGTGCAGAATGAGGTGAGTTACCAACAGCTGCAACAACCGCAGGTAGTTACTCAACAGAGTCAGGTGCCACAACCACCTCTTCCCAAGAGTGTAAACCCTCAGAGATACAATGCAGAGACAGGATTCTACGGAGGAGAGCAGGTAACAAAATTGCCGCGCGCAGCTGCAGTATCGCAGTATTGGTTACGGCAGGATGGAAATGAATCGGATGAAAGTTTATGACGGTGCCTAGGAGAGGAAGAAGAGTGCGTGCTTGGCGCAACTCTAGAGGTAGATCAGTCAGGTCCATTTGTGGATGGGGAAGTGAATGGTGTAAATGTTACATTCCTTGTGGACACTGGAGCTACCCGTTCTACTGTTAGATCAGTGGAAATTCCAAACCTTCCTCTCTCAGGAGAATATATCCAAGTTGTAGGTGTTTCAAACCAACAGATTAAAGCGCCTCTTACCAAACCAGTAGAGGTGAAAGTTGGACCACTCAAAGAAATGCATTGGTTTGTGGTATGTGATTGCAGTCCTGTAAACTTGCTAGGACGCGATCTGCTTTGTAAAATGAATTGCACCATCTATTGTACCCCAGATGGTATTGCTTTCCAGACACCAGATAAAGATGTTCTGTATAAAATGACAATGGCAGAACTAGAACCAGGAGTAAATGACATGTTTCCTGTGTTTGACGCAGAGAAAATCTCAATTGAATTGAAAGAAACAGTCAGATCTGATGTATTGGATTTCACAGGCGAAGACATTGGGTTAATGAGAGGAGTAGACCCTGTAAAAATCACTGTAAGAGAAGGAACAAATTACCCAAATACTCCACAGTATAAATTAACGCCAGAAATTATAGAAGGAATAACACCTGTAGTTAATAAAATGATCGAACAAGGAATTTTGAAAGAATTAATGAGTAGCCCATGTAATTCACCTATAATGGGATTGAAAAAGCCGAATGGGACATATAGGATAGTGCAGGATTTGAGGAAGGTAAATAAAATCGTTATTCCTTGTTGTCCAATTGTGCCAAACCCCGCTGTAATACTGTATCAGATTCCACATGATGCAGAATGGTACACAGTTATTGATTTGTGCCATACATTTTTCTCTATTCCATTACACTCAGACAGCCAGCCATTATTTGCGTTCCGGTTCGGAGAGCGTATTTTGGCATGGTGCCGAATTCCTCAAGGGTATACAGAAAGTCCCTCAATCTTTAATCAGATCCTAAAGAAATCATTGAAAGATTTAAAAATGCCTGAAAAATCTGTGTTGGTCCAATACATTGATGACCTATTAGTGGCATCAAAAACTAAAGAAGAATGTGTTGCCGACACAATTGCTTTACTGAATCATTTGGCAGAAGGAGGGCACAAAGTGTCTCCGTCAAAACTGCAATTTTGTCAACAGGAGGTACAATACCTAGGTCATAAGATTGAGATAGGGATGCGAAAGGTAACGACCGAAAGAATAAGGATTATCCGAGGAATGAGAGCTCCAATGACACAGAGAAAGGTGAGAATGTTCCTTGGAATGGATGGATATTGCCGACAGTGAATAAGTGGATTTTCATTAATTGCAAAACCTTTACAGCGATTGACAAAAAGAGATGTCAGAGATCCGATTGAGTTGAATGAAGAGGAAATGAAGGCTTTCAAATAACTGAAAACAAAGTTGTGTGAGGCACCGGCATTGGGAATGCCTGATTATGAGAAAGAATTTGAACTGTATTGTAGTGAGAGAGATGGATGTGCACTTTCAGTGTTAGTGCAAAGGCATGGAAAAATGAAAAGACCCATTGCTTATTTTTCAGCTGTTTTAGACCCAGTAGCAAAAGCATTGCCTGGATGTCTGAAAGCAGTGGCTGCTACTTGTGTGAGTTTGGAACAGAGTGAAGGCATTGTGATGGGATATCCACTGAGAGTATATGTTCCACACTCTGTTGAAATTCTTCTAACTAGAACCAAAACCCAATTCATGATGCATAGTCGGCTGACTAGGTACAAAAAGGTGATTTTGAGAGCAGACAATGTAACCATTGATAGATGCACAAGTGTGAATCCTTCAACTTCACTGCCAGATGAAGAAAATGTAGGAGTCAAGGATGAAGTTGATCATAAGTGTCTGGATGTGCTTGAATTTTGCACAAAGCCTCGTTCAGATATTAAAGATGAGCCCTTGAAAGAATCAGATTATGTGATGTTTGTGGACGGGTCATGTCTGAGAACGAGTGAAGGAGTTTTAAGTGCTGCATATGCTGTGTGTACAGTGGCAGCCATCATGGAAGCATCTTGTTTGAGAGGGCTACGTTCAGCCCAAGTAGCTGAGCTGATTGCTCTGATTCAGGCGTGCAAACTGGGAAAGAACGTCCGAATTACGGTGATCACGGATAGCCAGTATGGCTTCGGAGTGGTCCACGACTTTGGACAGATCTGGTCCCAGAGAGGTTTCTTGACATCTGCAGGAACTCCTATTAGGAACGGTGAGTTTGTGAAGAAATTGCTTGAGGCGATACAGCTGCCTAAACAGATTGCAGTGGTAAAGTGTGCTGCACACAAAAATGAAACTGACTATATTACAGTGGGAAATCAATATGCAGACAAAATAGCCCAATATTGTGCCAGAAATATGGTCTCATTGAATAGGAGAAGAGAAAAAGAGAATGTTTCATGTCCCTTGCTGTTTACTAACATAGTCGAAACCTGGGATGAGGTAAGGCAATTACAGGAAGAAGCAAATGAAGAGGAGAAAGATGGATGGATAAAAGCAGGTTGCAGACAGAGAGAGGAAGATGACGTTTGGGTTTATAGAGATGAAAGACCAGTTATGCCTGATAGCATGATTTCTAATATGGCACGGATGTACCATGGACAAGCTCACATTGGTAGGGATGCCATGATCAGACTTTTCAGACAGACTTGGTACAACACAAAATTTAGAGCTATAGCTGAAAGTCTCTGTCAAAGATGTCTTACATGCCAACAGATAAATCCAGGAAGGAAAACAGTAGTGAGTCTAGGAACAATAGGACGTGAAGGAGGTCCTTTTACCAGAATGCAACTAGATTTTATTGAAATGCCCCGAGCAATAGATTGAAATATGTTCTTGTGGTAGTTTGTTTGTTTTCTCGTTGGGTGGAAGCCTATCCTACAAGAAGGAATGATGGAGTTACTGTGGCTAAGCTCCTACTGAGAGAATTCATTCCGAGATATGGTTTTCCAGTAATGATCGAAACAGATAGAGGAACACATTTCCAAAATGAACTGATCCAATTGATATGTGAAGCTCTTGACATTCAACAGAAATTGCACTGTGCCTACAGACCAGAGGCTTCTGGAGTGGTAGAACAAGTAAATGGAACAATAAAGAATAGGTTAGGGAAAATGTGTCAAGCCACAGGACTCAAATGGCCAGATGCCCTACCGTTGGTGCTGATGACTATCAGAAGCATACCTGACAGAAAAACAGGTCTAAGTCCTCATGAAATAATCATTGGACGAGCAATGAGACAAGCACATGTACCTGTCAACAAACTGCTGACTATAACTGATGATCTCGTAATGGACTATTGCAAAGGATTGGCTGATGTGGTACATTCTGTGTTTCATCAGGTTGGACCGGATGCGACCACTCTTGAAAGAAAACCAGCTCATGATTTGAGTCCAGGAGACTGGGTCCGCATAAAAGTCCACAGAAGAAGAAACTGTTTGGTTCCTCGCTGGGATAAGCCACGTCAAGTGATCCTGGTGACAACGACTGCTGTAAAATGTGCAGGAGTGAAAAACTGGGTTCATGCCAGTCACACCATCAGAGTCCCAGATCCTGAAGCTCGACCTGTAAGTTGACATCTGGAGATATCTGCATCCGAAGCAGAACCTGAGACAAGCAGAGTTCCAGATCCTGAAGCTCGACCTGAAAGTCGACATCTGGAAGAACCAGGTACAAGTTTGACAACTGAAGAAGAACCTGAAACGATCAAAGTTCCAGATCTTGAAGCTCGACCTGTAAGTCGACATCTGGAAATTTCAGATACCAGTTCAGCATCTGAAACAGACCAACCTGAATTTGATGAAACACAAAAGAGAAAAACAAGAACTGACATTATAAGCGAAGAAATTGAACCAAGAGACAGTGATAGCGAACAACCAAGTACAAGTTATGGAAGAATTCCTCCAGAGATAGTTGAGCTAACTCAGGGAGACTTAGATTCAGACAGAGAGATAGGGGAAGAAGCGGAAGAAACCCGAGGAGTAGTAGGGACAGACCAACAAATAGAAGAAACACAGGGAAATTTAGATTCAGATAGAAAGATTAATATAAATACGGAAGACAATCGAGGAGGGATAGAATCAAACATCCCAACAGAAGAGGCACAAGAAGGTTCAGATTCAGATAACGAAACAGAAATCATAAGGTTCAAGGTTAGAGGAAGTGAAGTAAGGTCTGAAACGGAATCAGAAGAAAGCGAAGAAAAAAGAAAGCAAAGATTAGGACCAAGAAAGAGAACTTGGAGAGCTGAACGAGAGGAAGAGGAAAGCGAACTAAAAAGGCCAAGAAAAGGAGACAATTGGCCCCACGAAGTTAAAAGACTGAGATATAAGATAATAAATTTGAACAGAGATGATGCGGAACAAGTAAATGAAATAACGAGTCAAAAGGAACAAGGAAAACAAAGTGGAAAAAGATTACAGAAAACAAAAAGAGTGAAGAGACCTAATTTGGAATATAAGTCACCTGAGTGGCTATACATCACATTGACCGACATTAAAGAAGAGGATAACAGTCACGAAAGCCCAGACGAAAGCTGTAAACAAATGGGTGAAAGTGAATTGCACCAAACTGAAAAGACAAAGCACGAAAGCCGGACTGGACACAAAAAACCGAACAAGACAAGAAAGGGTTCTGAAAAGAGCTGAAGAAAGCACCAAAACGAGACAAAGTAAAGGGTAGAGTGGCTGAAAGGTCATTCTGAGGTGTGGTGACACATTTTCTGTACATAATTATATATATAGCTAGATAATAGTACAATATGGTAGACACTGAGAATAGAAGATCTAGATGTGAGTTTTTACGTAGATGGTGTAGAATGTGTTTATTTTGTACAGTATTGATAATGTTTATTTGGCTTATTTTAGCAATAATAATTCCACTTAGGTTAGTTGTAGAAGAAACATCTGTAATAGGGAATAACACGAAAAAGGATAAAGAAGCTATCACACAAAACACTGCAGCATTAGTAGGTAGTACCGATTTACATAAGGATAAGTCTATAACTGACTTCTCCAAGAATGTCTTCATGAAACTGTTGTATGAATATGTAGAGACAATGGATGTGAGGGATTGTTATGTCTGTATGCAGTTACCTGCGTCTGTCACAGAAGGTGTGACCTATCATCACCTTCCTTTGACGTATGGGATAACTTGTAGCATTTTAGCTAGTTTATTTTATAAAACAGGTAGATTAGAATATTATTTCACTGACATAGACACTGTTTTTGCGAAAGTTCCCGTAATCCCTGAACTAAATAAGGTGAAAAATGCAAAAATATTTGGAGAATTTTTCTTAGAAAATAAGGAGTTAACGTTAGAATATATAGTTAGACACAATCTTATCTGTGAATTAAAGAAAGAGGAAAAGATTTTCTTGGATATGGTAGAAAACAGAAGAGTTAAGTTTCAGAGAAAGGTAGTAGAAGAAAAGACAAAAACACTACTTTGGGCGTTTGAAGAGAAAAATCATGACAAAGGAGAAACAAATGTAGCTATGGTTTTGGATTGGCCCCAACAGGGAAAATTGTGTATTAGCAGAAATAAGACTATATATGATAACTATTTCATAGGTTCCAGTGAATGCTGAGATACATATAAAATTTTAGGAGGATGGGGATTTAAAGGAGGAAAAGATCCAATATTTCCAGGGATCTATTATATTTGTGGAAATAGAGCTTATTGGTTGCCGGACCTTTGGTACGGAACGTGCTATTTAGGGCTGGTCTTTCCAAAGATTTTTCATGTGGAGAGAGGAACAAAAGGAATGCACGAGATAGGTACAATATTATCACGTAGAAGGAGGGAACGTTTTTTAGAAATAGTAGGTGACATTTTTGGAGCATTGATACCAGCAGTGGGTATATCTTTGAATGCATTCAAGATTCGGAAATTGTCCACGGTAGTAGATAGTTTATCAACGAATACTGCTGGAGGGTTCTTGATGGTAAATACCCAAATGGTTGCCATGAGAGCTATGGTAATGCAAAATCGACTTGCCCTTGACATTCTTTTGGCCAAAGAGGGTGGAGTCTGTGGAATGCTGAAAGTCCAACATTGTTGCACTTTCATTCCAGATAAAAGTGAGAATATACAGAAGTATATAAAGAATATTACTGATTTGCACAAAGAAATTGCTCTACTGGAGGTTGAAGGTGTTTGGGAGAGACTTGGTAAGAGTTTTTCCTCAATGCAGAAATGGTTCACAGAGATAGGTGGTTCCCTTATTGGGAAAATACTAATATCAGTAACAGTGATAATATTAGTAATGTTGTCAGCAAAGTTAGCATATGTGTGTATTAAAAGGAGAAAAAGACAAAATAGAATAAAAAGAGAAAATGAGAAAAATAAAGAAAGAGAACGAGAAATGGGAGAAATAGAATTGGAAGAATTTAAGGAGAACATATACAAAAGGTCTAAAAGACAAGATGAGAAAAACACTGTTGTATGAACTAACAAAAGCAAGTGGACAAGAAACATTTATCTGATAAATTGTAGAATAGGTTTTTGTGGTGATATTTAAAAATCACCAAAGGGGGGAATTGATGGAGCAGGGTAAATAAAAATAATTTGTATACCCCTTTTAGAAAATTAATGAGCTTTAATGAATTAACGATACTAATTGTTTGATGAAATAATCAACAAATGCACCTTTAGTAAACACTACATAAAGGGTAACTGCAATTTGTGCAAAATCAAATTTATTTACAATTGTGAAGTTAATTGATACTAATATTGTGATTTGCGTACTAATTAGAGTAAAATCGCATGATTTATGCTATGTAGTAGAATTGTATTGTGGCAAAGAATGCAGATGGTAAGTAAAATGGCTTTAAATGTCGCTTCTGCTAGGTAACACCTAACATGGGTTTTTAGAATGACGGGTGGTAAACAGAAAGGCTTATTTTCTTTGTTTTAATTTTGATTGTGTTTGTTCTTATGATAGTTCGTTCGGGCCTGTTAGGCCATGCTGCGAAAATGGCTGTCGAAACAGATGAGGTCACATGATACGTAAAAGATGGCCTCTAAGTGGAAGAAATAAAGGAGCTGATCCACGTGGGTACGGCCCATGTACAGAGTGAGAGATGTCAAGGTCACGCTGACCTGCCATAAGGAGGGTGCCAAGAAAGACTCAGCGTGTATTCGTGGGAATAAATGAGAAAAGTACATGAGCAACAATGGACTAACTAAATTGTGACCATCGGGTTCACAACAAAATGAATGGACAAATTGGACTGCTTTTACCCAAAGGTCATGGGAATCATTAAACTCTTAACCATCCCCGAAACCAGTTTGAACAAGGAAGGCGATGAGGTGATTATCACCAGCCCTCAAATAGACCAATTAGCGTGATTCCTGCCCCCAAGGATTGCAATTTTTGTGTAGTAAGCTAGAAGTAGGGTATAAGAGGGACTGCTCTTATGTGGGAGGGGCTGCTTCTATAGGCTACTTCTTTGGGTTGCCTTTTTGCTGCTGCTGTGGCCGTTGATATTGATGCTATTGCTGTCATTGACTTCGAACTTGACTGGGGAAGGAACGAGACCGTTGCGGGAAAATATGTACGGGAGGTCCCGTAGAGGAGGCCATTTAGCGGGACAGTCAGCCAGTTTGGGAGTCTATTCTGTGATCTACGGTTTATCTTCTTTTTGGTGAATCATTCCTATCTGCATCTAAATGGGTAATGCATAAGTTTAATTTCTTTTTAGAATTTCTTATATAAATGTTATGAATGTATTAAAGTGATTAATAAACTAAGAATCTCACCCGTGCAAGCAAGAAATTAGATAAAATTTAATTCTAATTAACTATGAGTCTGTGGTTCTTTAGTTCATTAATAAGTTTAACGTTTAACAGGGTTTTAAAGTGATTGAGCTGGTCTTAATCACCATCAACTTATTCTACTAGTTGGTCCATCGACCAAAGAGCGGAAATACCTTGATGTTTGGAACCGACAGGATAAAAGCTAATGTATATGATGTCAGAGGTATTATTCTGTCAGATTTACAAGGTATCCCGTTCCTCCAGCAACACATTTTCTCCTTGGTGTATAATCCAGTGAAAGAATGAGTGTATGATATGCAGTGTTATGGGCCCCACCGTCATATGGATTAGTAGATGTGAATGATTTACCTGAATTCATGTCCTTAGGAGAAATTCATATTAGCCACGCTGGATCATTAGCAGCTCCCCTTGCCCAGAAGCAATGCCGGCTCCCGCAGGAGGCGGGGAGCTGGCTTGGACCACGGGGGCATTGGAGCTCCCCCTGCGGTCCCCAACATGAGGGCCTGCCCCGGGGGATGGGGTCCCCGGGACCAGAAGTGGCCCAGGGGATGGGGGCCACGTGGCCTCCCTCCCGGGAAAATTAAAAATAAAAAAATATTTTAAAAAACGAGGGCAGGCTCCGGGGATGGGGTCCCCGGGGCCAGAAGTGGGCCAGGGGAGGGGAGCCACACAACCCCCCTCCTGGGAAAAATAAATTTAAAAAAAATAACAACGAGGCCAGGCCCTGGGGGATGGGGTCCCCGGGGCCAATAGTGGCCCAGGGAAGGGCGGCCACGCGTCCCACTTCCCGTTTAAAAAATAAATAAAATGAAAACAATGCTTAGGCCCTGGAGGATGGGGTCCCCAGGGCCCAAAAAAGACTAAAAGAAGGGGGGCCAAACAGCCCCCCTTCGAAAAAATATATTAAAAAAAAGAAAAGCTGGCATCTTGCCGGAGGCCCCGCCCCCTCCCTGCACCACTCTGCAAACACGCCTCCTGGGGTGTTCTGGGTTTGGGGATTAAGTCCCCTTGAATCCTGAGGGTCCCTGGGGGCCAACTAGCCCACCAGGTACCTCCAGTAAGCCCCACACAGTGGGATTGCTGAGAGGTGGTCTGAGGCCACGCTTCTTTTTACACCACTCTGCAAATGCGCCTGTTGGCGCATTGCTGGTGGGGCGATGAGGTCCTCAGGACACAAGTGGACTTTACCCCCCGAGCAGCATTGCACCAGGAGCCGAGTTTGCCGAGTGGTGTGAAAAGGGGGCGTGGCCTTTGAGCACTCTCAGCAATCCAGCTGTATGGAGCTTACTGGAGGCAACAGGAGGGCTAGTTGGCCCCCCAGGGACCCTCAGGAGGAAAGGGGACTTCATCCCCCAGCAAAGAGTGCACCAGGAGGCGCGTTTGCAAAGTGGCGGAGAAAGGGAGCATGGCCTGTGTCCACCTCTCAGCAATCCCACTATCTGGGGCTTACTGGAGGTATCAGGTATCAGGTAGGCTAGTTGGCCCCTAAGGACCTCCAGCAGTGAAGGAGACTTTAATCCCCTTCTCAGAGCGAACCAGGGAGTGCGTTTGCAGAATGGTGGGCTAAAGGGGGTGTGGCCTGCTATGAGTACTTACCAATGCTGCTGTGTGGGACTTACTGGAGGTAATAGGAGGGGTAGTTGGCCCCCAAGGATGTCCTTGGGCACCAACTACCCCTCCTGTTACCTCCAGTAAGTTCCACACAGTGGTATTGCTAAGGGATCTTCGGAGGCCACGTCCCCCTTTCTCCACCACTCTGCAAATGCACCTTCTGGCCCACTACAGGTTGGGGGATGAAGTCCGCTTTACTCCTGAAGGACTTTGGGGGCCAAGAAGCCCTCCTGGTACCTCCTCTAAGTCCTACTCAGCAGAATTCCTGAACGCTGGTTGGAGGCCCAGCCCCCTTTCTCGACCACTCTGCAAACGTGACTACCAGTTAAAGAAGCATTTGTAATGTAATAGGTCTCGCATTTGCAAAGGTTAGAGCTATTGGCGCTGTAAATCTAAAAGTTTTTTACTAATGTTTTTTGGAGTGGAGTGGATGTACGTTGTGTGTAGTGGAACTATGTGGTATGTTGTGCAGTGAAATTATGTGGATAGGAAGTATGTGGTATTTAGTGTATAGGAATTATGTAGAGTGGCATTATGTGTTATGAAGAGTAATTATGTGGTATGGTAGTCTGTGTTGTAGAGTGGTAACCTCAGGTTTAGTCTTCCTCGTTTCCATATAAGCTAAACTATGAACTCAATGAGACAAAAAAAGAAGGAATCAGTGAGGAGCACTTCTGGAGCTAGTCAGAGGTATGAGCAGGGCCACTGGGATTATGTGACTATTTGGCTGCACCAACTTTCGCACAATTATAAATTTTCCGCATTAGCCACATAATCCATCATCTGCTGCCTAATCTGCAGATTTGAGCAAAAAAAGCCTTGTTTCTAGCTCAAACGGCTCAAACGTTACCAAAAATGCAGTGACAAGTGTTACAGCGTGGTGGAAGGTCCTTTGCAAACCTAAAATGGTCACCTGTTACTTATTGCTAAATGTAGGTTCCATTTCTGCAATAGTTCAATGCAATTTCTTTTCTCCAATGCTGTCAGTTTCAATTTCAGTCAGTTTAACTCCTACTACTGACCCTCCACAAAATCTTACTGCAATATTTTTCTGAGTTTTCTTAATCAAAATTCTGTTAATAACATCATAAAAACATTCGCTACTCTGTCTGCTCCACTAAACAAAGGATAGATTTCTTTTCACTGCAAGTAACACATTCCGCTTACTCTTCACAAAGTAAGAACTTCTGTTTACTCTTCAAACACTGCGAGTAAATCCCTTCCACTTACCCTTCACTCAAGTTCAGAAGAACCTGCTACTCCTTTGGTGTTACCCTTTCTAGGTGATATAACACCAAAGTTTCACCAGCGAACTCTTTTGCTATCAATCACTCTCACTTTTACACAGAAAATAGTCCCTAATTTAACACTGCCAGCCCTACCTAGCTTCTCAGTGTTATTCCAACAGACGAGTAACCTCACTGCAGTGTGGCTTCCATTAACCACCCGCTATTCCTTTCCGGGAATTTCCACAGGTGTACATACCTGTTTTCCAGACAACATAGAACAAGACACTAACTTACTTAACATGAAGAGTTAAAACATGTAATCAATAACCAATAAATCCTGTCCTATGAAATTACCAATATAATCAATAAAACCATCAATTAAAAAATGAGCAAACTTTCACCAACAGTCAAAACCCTTACTATTTTCAACACTTCAAAAATACATCCTAGCACATTAACAACATTTCACAACCCTATTGATACTCACACCACTCCAGCAATCGCCTTCTTGCATCACCTTTCAGTACTGCTTTGCCAGTCTTCAGGTTCTGAGCATTGGAGTCAGGAATCAGGACTTGGTCATTTATCTAACTTGGGCAATTATTTTCTAGAGCTAATTTTCACAGATCAACTCTCCTCCTAAGGTCAATGGACCATTAGTCAAATAGTTGATGGTGATATTAATAATCCTTAATCACCAAACTAATTGATAATAACCTTCCTCTTGCTACCAGAAACTGATGCAGCGGTAATTTCACGGTAATTTCTCAATGCAAAACCTCATTTACCTTCTAATTTACCGCTGCAAAGGTACTGGACCCTTGCCACTGTATATTACCATCAGGAGATTTACATAAACATGAAAAATCAAAAATGCAATTAATATTTAAGCCAATAAAGAGAGTTGTGAGTATTTTAAAGGGTTTTATTTTCTAGTTAAAAGTTAAGGTTCTCTGACCCTTTATTCATTAGTCAAATATTAATCAGGTTACAGAATTTGGAAAACAGGAAAAATAGAATTAATACAGAACATATTATAGGTTGCATACAAAACATTCCATAAAGGAAGGGAATGAGGCAATCAAATGTCAATCAGAATTCTTTAAAGAGTTCAGGAAATATAATTCAAGAGTGAATTATGCAAGGCTAATCAATAATTAATAATTGGCAAAAATCTCCCATAAAGAGAAATAAATGCATAAGACAAATAAATCTTTTCAAAAATAATTAATTAGTCAAAGCATGAACTTAAAAATGTTAGCATCTAAATCTAATCCTGTTCTATCCAGCTCCACTCTCTGCCCTGGTCTGTTCATCTGTCCTCTCTGTGTTCACAGAGAGACGCTGCTCTCTGAAAAGGCCCTCCTTCACAGACCACAGAGGAATGTGATCTACCTTGCCAAAAATATGACGTGCAAGGCTAGCCTATGCCCCCCACCTCCCTCTATCTCTCATCCGACGCAATCTGCTCTCAGACTGCACCCACAAAAGCTTCTAAAGCCTCTAAAAAAAACTAAAAAAACCCCAAAGCCCCCTAAAGAGGTCATATTTACACTCTAATTCTTGGCTGACTATACTAATAAGGTTGCAATTTTCAGTAAAGCTTGCACCCTGATTGGATAGCTTAGATGACGAGGGTCTCACCATCCTGTTCTCATTGGCAAATCCAACCCACACCAGTTTCTGACAAAAAAAAAGCCTTAATGATTAATACAATTATATGTTTTAGCAACATTTACTAGGAAAAATGTTTCAGTCTATTTCCTCCTTCCTGTCATATCGCACGCAGGAAGGACACATTCCACAAACACTGATACATTGGCAGGGTAACAAGAATGTAGAGTTCATGGTGGCCTTGAACAAGGTCTTCACTTGAGGCACTTGGCAGTATGTAGCTGGTATAATCTGCGCATGCGTCTCAGCACGATTCTCAGCCATGCTGGATTCTTAGGCAGCCATTTAATGGTGGGCCCATAATCAAAACAAACACATAAATAGTATTAATTTATGAAATAAATCCCATTATGTTTTTCCTCACCCATACTAATACCGTGTATAAATGATAACCTAGCAAAAGCTATAAGTTTAAAGCAGCTTTTCTTATTATTTGTGCACAACATGCAAAAATTTGCAATGTACAACATAGCATAAAACATGCACTAGTGTAAATTTTGATAGCGCACACAGTTAATACATACTCATAGCAACATGCTCTAATGTTTTAGATAGCTTTTCATGCAAAATGCTTTGCCCCGTGTAGTGATGGTGCATGGTTAATTAATACACATTATAAAAAGATGTGTTATGAACTGAATATGTATTGTCTAAATATGCAACAAAGCCAAAGTCTTTTGAGACAGGAACATGGAGTGTAGATTATAAGGGAAAGGATACTGGGAAGAGAGAACACATTCCATGATTCAAAGCTAAAGAGGCCACTGAAATCACGAGTTTTCTCTACACTGCAAAAACACATGTTAATTCAGCACAAGCATTTCAGACTGAAAGCATTTATGAACAAGCCTCATTTTATGTTTTCACTTTTGCATGCACCAAAAGTGCCACTTTTACAAAAACTTTTGACTAGGCATGTGCCATGTGTCTTCACTTGCACCAAAATTTGTGTGCCATTTTAAATGCAGTCTGTCTGAAACATAAAAATAAAGCAATGCTTAATTTGAGAAATCTAGCTCTATCACCACTCTTGCTTCTTTCTGCACCTCTCTTGCCTCTTTTTGCATTTCTGTTGCTTCTTTCTGTACCTTTCTTTCTTTTTCTGCACTTCTCTTGCCTCTTTCTGCAAATCTCCTCTACTTTCTGCACCTCTTTTGCCTCTTTCTGCACCTCACTTGCTTCTTTGTGCACCCCTCTTGCCTCTTTATGCACCTCTCTTGCCTCTTTCTGCACCCCTCTCCCTCTTTCTGGACCCCTCCTGCCTCTTTCTGCACCTCTGTTCCTTGTTTCTGCACCTCTTTTGTTTCTTTCTGCACCTCTCTTGCTTCTTTCTGCACACTTCTTGGCTCTTTCTCCACCCTGTTTCCCCTTTCTGCATCTCTGTTGCTTCTTTCTGCACTTCTCTTGTCTCTTTCTCTACCCCTCTTCCCTCTTTCTGCATCTCTGTTGCTTCTTTCTGCACCTCTCTTGCTTCTCTCTGCACCCCTCATGCCTCTTTCACACCCCTCTTCCCTCACCCCTCTTGCCTCTTTCTGCACCTCTGTTCCTTCTTTCTGCACTTCTTTTGTTTCTTTCTACACCTCTCACTTCTTTCTGCACCCCTTTTTCTTCATTCTGCACCCCTATTCCCTCTTTCTGCACCCTTCTTGCCTCTTTCAGCACCTCTGTTCCTTCTTTCTGCACCTCTCTTGCCTCTTTTTGCATTTCTGTTGCTTCTTTCTGCACCTTTCTTTCTTTTTCTGCATTTCTCTTGCCCCTTTCTGCAAATCTCTTCTACTTTCTGCACCTCTTTTGCCTCTTTCTGCACCTCACTTGCTTCTTTGTGCACCCCTCTTGCCTCTTTATGCACCTCTCTTGCCTCTTTCTGCACCCCTCTCCCTCTTTCTGGACCCCTCCTGCCTCTTTCTGCACCTCTGTTCCTTGTTTCTGCACCTCTTTTGTTTCTTTCTGCACCTCTCTTGCTTCTTTCTGCACACTTCTTGGCTCTTTCTCCACCCTGTTTCCCCTTTCTGCATCTCTGTTGCTTCTTTCTGCACTTCTCTTGTCTCTTTCTCGACCCCTCTTCCCTCTTTCTGCACCTCTGTTGCTTCTTTCTGTACCTCTCTTGCTTCTCTCTGCACCCCTCGTGCCTCTTTCACACCCCTCTTCCCTCACCCCTCTTGCCTCTTTCTGCACCTCTGTTCCTTCTTTCTGCACTTCTTTTGTTTCTTTCTACACCTCTCACTTCTTTCTGCACCCCTTTTTCTTCATTCTGCACCCCTATTCCCTCTTTCTGCACCCTTCTTGGCTCTTTCAGCACCTCTGTTCCTTCTTTCTGCACTTCTTCTGTTTCTTTCTGCAGCTCTCTTGCTTCTTTCTGCCCCCCCTTTCCTCTTTCTCCACCCATCCACCGTCTTTCTGCACCCCTGTTGCCTCTTTCTGCACCTCTGTTCTTTCTTTCTGCACTTCTTTTGTTTCTTTCTGGACATCTCTTACTTCTTTCTGCAACCCACGTGCCTCTTTCTGCACCCCTCTTCCCTCTATTTGCACCCCTCTTGCCTCTTTCTGCACCCCACATGCCTCTTTCTGCATCCCTCTTCCCTCTTTTTGCACCCCTCTTGCCTCTTTCTGCACCTTTGTTGCTTCTTTCTGCACTCCAATTGCTTCTTTCTGCACTCCTTGTGCCACTTTCACACCCCTCTTCCTTCTTTCTGCGCCCCTTTTGCCTCTTTCTGCACCTCTGTTCCTTCTTTCTGCACTTCTTTTGTTTCTTTCTGCAGCTCTCTTCCCTCTTTTTGCACCCCTCTTGCCTCTTTCTGCACCCCACGTGCCTCTTTCTGCACCCCTCTTCCCAATTTTTGCACCCCTTTTGCCTCTTTTTGCACCTTTGTTGCTTCTTTCTGCACTCCTCTTGCTTCTTTCTGCACTCCTTGTGCCTCTTTCATACCCCTCTTCCTTCTTTGTGCACCCCCTTGCCTCTTTGTGCACCTTTGTTCTTTGTGCACTTCTTTTGTTTCTTTATCCACCCCTCTTCCCTCTTTCTGCACTCCTGTTGCCCCTTTCTGCACCTCTGTTCCTTCTTTCTGCACTTCTTTTGTTTCTGCACGTCTCTTGCTTCTTTCTGCACCCCTCGTGTATCTTTCTGCACCCCTCATCCCTCTTGCTGCACCCCTTTTGACTCTTTCTGCACCTCTTTTCCTTCTTTCTGCACTTCTTTTGTTTCTTTCTGCACCTCTCTTGCTTCTTTCTGTACCACCCTTGCCACTTTCCCCACCTCTGTTCCCCCTTTTCGCATCTCTGTTGCTTCTTTCTGCATTTCTCTTGCCTCTTTCTCCATCCCTCACCCCTCTTTCTGCACCTCTGTTGCTTCTTTCTGCACTTCTCTTGCTTCTTTCTGCACATCTGTCCCTTCTTTCTGCAACCCTTGTGCCTCTTTCTGCACCCCTCCTCCCTCTTTCTGCACCCCTCATGTCTCTTTCTGCACCTCTGTTCCTTCTTTCTGCACTTCTTTTGTTTCTTTCTGCAACTCTCTTGCTTCTTTCTGCATGTCTCTTGCTTTTTTCTTCACCCCTCGTGCCTCTTTCACACCCCTCTTCCTCTTTCTGCATCACTCTTGCCTCTTTCTGCACCTTTGTTCCTTCTTTCTGCACTTCTTTTGTTTCTTTCTGCACCTCTCTTGTTTTTTCTGTATCCCTCTTGACTCATTCTCCACCCCACTTCCCGCTTTCTACATCTCTGTTGCTTTTTTCTGCACCCCTCAAGCCTCTTTCGGCACCCCTTATCCCTCTTTCTGCACCTCTGTTGCTTCTTTCTGCACCCCTATTGCCTCTTTCTGGACCTCTGTTCCTTCTTTCTGCACTTCTTTTGTTTCTTTCTGCACCTCTTGCTTCTTTCTGCACCCCTCTTGCCTCTTTCTGCACCCCTCTTGCCTCTTTCTGCACCTCTGTTCATTCTTTCTGCACTTCTTTTGTTTCTTTCTGCAGCTCTCTTGCTTCTTTCTGCACCTCCTTGCCTCTTTATTTCTCCATCCCTCTACCCTCTTTCTTCACCCCTGTTGCCTCTTTCTGCACCTCTGTTCTTTCTTCCTGCACTTCTTTTGTTTCTTTCTGTTCATCTCTTGCTTCTTTATGCACCCCTCGTGCCTCTTTCTGCATCCCTCTTCCCTATTTTTCTACCCCTCTTGCCTCTTTCTGCACCTCTGTTGCTTCTTTCTGCACTACTCTTGCTTCTTTCTGCACCTCTTTGCTTCTTTCTGCACCACTCGTGCTTATTTCTGCACCCTTCTTCCCTCTTTCTGTACCTCTCCTTCCTCTTTCTGCACCTCTGTTTCTTCTTTCTGCTCTTATTTTATTTCTTTCTGCACCTCTCTTGCTTCTTTCTGCACCCCTCTTGAAACTTTCTCCACCCCTGTTCCCCCTTTTTGTATCTCTGTTGCTTTTTTCTACACTTCTCTTGCCTCTTTCTCCACCCCTCATCCCTCTTTCTGCACCTCTGTTGCTTCTTTCTGCAGTTCTCTTGCTTCTTTCTGCACCTCTGTCCCTTCTTTCTGCAGTCCTTGTGCCTCTTTCTGCACCCCTCTTCCCTCTTTCTGCACCTCTCTTGCCTCTTTCTGCACCTCTGTTCCTTCTTTCTTCACTTCTTTTGTTTCTTTCTGCACCTCCCTTGTTTCTTTCTGTACCCCTCTTGCCTCTTTCTCCACCCCTCTTTCCCCTTTCTGCATCTCTGTTGCTTCTTTCTGCACTTCTGTTGCCTCTATCTCCACCCTCTTCCCTCTTCCCATCATACTGCACCTCTGTTGCTTCTTTCTGCACTCTTCTTACTTCTTTCTGCACCCCTCATGCCTCTTTCTGCACCCCTTGTGCCTCTTTCTGCATCCCTCTTCTCTCTTCCTGCACTCCTCTTGCCTCTTTCTGCGCATCTGTTCCTTGTTTCTGCACTTCTTTTGTTTCTTTCTGCACCTCACTTGCTTCTCTCTGCTTCCCTCTTGAGTCTTTCTCCACCCCTCTTCCCTCTTTCTGCACCTCAGTTGCTTCATTCTGCACTCCTCTTGCTTCTTTCTGTACCCCTCGTGCCTCTTTCTGCACCCCTTTTCCCTCTTTATGCACCTTTCTTGCCTCTCTCTGCACCTCTGTTCCTTCTTTCTGCACTTCTTTAGTGTCTTTCTACAGCTCTCTTGCTTCTTTCTATACCCCCTTGCCTCTTTTTCCACCCCTCTTCCCTCTTTCTGCACCCCTGTTGCCTCTTTCAACACCCCTGTTGCCTCTTTCTGCACCTCTGTTCCTTCTTTCTGCACTTCTTTTGTTTTTTTCTGCACATCTCTTGCTTCTTTCTGCACCCCTCGTGTATCTTTCTGCACCCCTCTTCCCTCTTGTTGCACCTCTGTTCCTTCTTTCTGCACTTCTTTTGTTTCTTTCTGTACCCTTTTTCGCTTTTTGCATCCCTCTTGCCTCTTTATGCAGTTCTCTTGTCATTTTTTGCACCTCTCTTGTCTCTTTCTGCACCTCACTTACCTCTTTCTGCACTTCTCTTGCTTCTTTCTACACTTTTCTTGCCTCTTTCTGCACTTTTCTTGCTTGTTTCTGCACCTCTCTTGAGTCTTTCTTTACCTCTGTTGCCTCTTTCTGCACCTCACTTGCTTCTTTCTGTACCCCTCTTGCCTCTTTCTGCACCCATCTTTCCTCTTTCTGCACCTCGCTTGCTTGTTTCTGCACCATTCTTCCCTTTTGCATCCCTCTTGCCTCTTTCTGCAGTTCTCTTGTCATTTTCTGTACCTCTCTTGCTTCTTTCTGCACCTCACTTGCCTCTTTCTGCACTTCTCTTGCTTCTTTCTACACCTCTGTTGCTTCTTTCAGCAATTCTCTT
Source organism: Calotriton arnoldi (assembly GCA_963921515.1). NCBI lineage: Eukaryota > Metazoa > Chordata > Amphibia > Caudata > Salamandridae > Calotriton > Calotriton arnoldi. The sequence continues at coordinate 434,596 of CAWUFW010002919.1, forward strand.
GCCTCTTTCTGCACTTCTCTTGCTTGTTTCTGCACCTCTCTTGCGTCTTTCTGCACCTCTGTTGCCTCTTTCTGCACCTCACTTGCTTCTTTCTGCACCCCTCTTGCCTCTTTCTGCAACACTCTTTCCTCTTTCTGCACCTCTCTTGCTTGTTTCTGAACCTTCTTCCCTTTTTTGCATCTCTCTTGCCTCTTTCTGCAGTTCTCTTGTCATTTTCTGCACCTCTCTTGCCTCTTTCTGTACCTAGCTTGCCTCTTTCTGCACTTCTTTTGCTTCTTTGTACACCTCTGTTGCTTCTTTAAGCAATTCTCTTGCCTCTTTCTGCACTTCTCTTGCTTGTTTCTGCACCTCTCTTGTGTCTTTCTGCACCTCTGTTGCCTCTTTCTGCACCTCACTTGCTTCTTTCTGCACCCCTGTTGCCTGTTTCTGCACCACTCTTTCCTCTTTCTGCACCTCTCTTGCATCTTTCTGCACCCCTGTTCCCTCTTTCTGCACCTTTCCTGCCTGTTTCTGTACCCTTTCTTGCTTCTTTCTGTACCCCTCTTGCCTCTTTCTGCACCCATCCTTCCTCTTTCTGCACCTCACTTGCTTCTTTCTGTACCCCTCTTGCCTCTTTCTGCACCCATCTTTTCTCTTTCTGCACCTCGCTTGCTTGTTTCTGCACCCTTCTTCCCTTTTTTGCATCCCTCTTGCCTCTTTCTGCAGTTCTCTTGTCATTTTATGTACCTGTCTTGCTTCTTTCTGCACCTCACTTGCCTCTTTCTGCACTTCTCTTGCTTCTTTCTACACCTCTGTTGCTTCTTTCAGCAATTCTCTTGCCTCTTTCTGCACTTCTCTTGCTTGTTTCTGCACCTCTCTTGCATATTTCTGCACCTCTGTTGCCTCTTTCTGCACCTCACTTGCTTCTTTCTGCACCCCTCTTGCCTCTTTCTGCACCCCTCTTTCCTCTTTCTGCACCTCTCTTGCTTGTTTCTGAACCTTCTTCCCTTTTTGCATCTCTCTTGCCTCTTTCTGCAGTTCTCTTGTCATTTTCTGCACCTCTCTTGCTTCTTTCTGCACCTCACTTGCTTCTTTCTGCACTTCTCTTGCTTCTTTCTACACCTCTGTTGCTTCTTTCAGCAATTCTCTTGCCTCTTTCTGCACTTCTCTTGCTTGTTTCTGCACTTCTTTAGTGTCTTTCTACAGCTCTCTTGCTTCTTTCTATACCCCCTTGCCTCTTTTCCACCCCTCTTCCCTCTTTCTGCACCCCTGTTGCCTCTTTCTACACCCCTGTTGCCTCTTTCTGCACCTCTGTTCCTTCTTTCTGCACTTCTTTTGTTTCTTTCTGCACATCTCTTGCTTCTTTCTGCACCCCTCGTGTATCTTTCTGCACCCCTCTTCCCTCTTGTTGCACCTCTGTTCCTTCTTTCTGCACTTCTTTTGTTTCTTTCTGTACCCTTTTTCGCTTTTTGCATCCCTCTTGCCTCTTTATGCAGTTCTCTTGTCATTTTTTGCACCTCTCTTGTCTCTTTCTGCACCTCACTTACCTCTTTCTGCACTTCTCTTGCTTCTTTCTACACTTTTCTTGCCTCTTTCTGCACTTTTCTTGCTTGTTTCTGCACCTCTCTTGAGTCTTTCTTTACCTCTGTTGCCTCTTTCAGCACCTCACTTGCTTCTTTCTGTACCCCTCTTGCCTCTTTCTGCACCCATCTTTCCTCTTTCTGCACCTCGCTTGCTTGTTTCTGCACCCTTCTTCCCTTTTTTGCATCCCTCTTGCCTCTTTCTGCAGTTCTCTTGTCATTTTCTGTACCTCTCTTGCTTCTTTCTGCACCTCACTTGCCTCTTTCTGCACTTCTCTTGCTTCTTTCTACACCTCTGTTGCTTCTTTCAGCAATTCTCTTGCCTCTTTCTGCACTTCTCTTGCTTGTTTCTGCACCTCTCTTGCGTCTTTCTGCACCTCTGTTGCCTCTTTCTGCACCTCACTTGCTTCTTTCTGCACCCCTCTTGCCTCTTTCTGCAACACTCTTTCCTCTTTCTGCACCTCTCTTGTTTGTTTCTGAACCTTCTTCCCTTTTTTGCATCTCTCTTGCCTCTTTCTGCAGTTCTCTTGTCATTTTCTGCACCTCTCTTGCCTCTTTCTGTACCTAGCTTGCCTCTTTCTGCACTTCTTTTGCTTCTTTGTACACCTCTGTTGCTTCTTTAAGCAATTCTCGTGCCTCTTTCTGCACTTCTCTTGCTTGTTTCTGCACCTCTCTTGCGTCTTTCTGCACCTCTGTTGCCTCTTTCTGCACCTCACTTGCTTCTTTCTGCACCCCTGTTGCCTGTTTCTGCACCCCTCTTTCCTCTTTCTGCACCTCTCTTGCCTCTTTCTGCACCCCTGTTCCCTCTTTCTGCACCTTTCCGGCCTGTTTCTGCACCCTTTCTTGCTTCTTTCTGTACCCCTCTTGCCTCTTTCTGCACCCATCCTTCCTCTTTCTGCACCTCACTTGCTTCTTTCTGTACCCCTCTTGCCTCTTTCTGCACCCATCTTTCCTCTTTCTGCACCTCGCTTGCTTGTTTCTGCACCCTTCTTCCCTTTTTTGCATCCCTCTTGCCTCTTTCTGCAGTTCTCTTGTCATTTTATGTACCTCTCTTGCTTCTTTCTGCACCTCACTTGCCTCTTTCTGCACTTCTCTTGCTTCTTTCTACACCTCTGTTGCTTCTTTCAGCAATTCTCTTGCCTCTTTCTGCACTTCTCTTGCTTGTTTCTGCACCTCTCTTGCATCTTTCTGCACCTCTGTTGCCTCTTTCTGCACCTCACATGCTTCTTTCTGCACCCCTCTTGCCTCTTTCTGCAACACTCTTTCCTCTTTCTGCACCTCTCTTGCTTGTTTCTGAACCTTCTTCCCTTTTTTGCATCTCTCTTGCCTCTTTCTACAGTTCTCTTGTCATTTTCTGCACCTCTCTTGCTTCTTTCTGCACCTCACTTGCTTCTTTCTGCACTTCTCTTGCTTCTTTCTACACCTCTGTTGCTTCTTTCAGCAATTCTCTTGCCTCTTTCTGCACTTCTCTTGCTTGTTTCTGCACCTCTCTTGCATCTTTCTGCAACTCCTTGCCTCTTTCTTTCTCCATCCCTCTTCCCTCTTTCTTCACCCCTGTTGCCTCTTTCTGCACCTCTGTTCTTTCTTTCTGCACTTCTTTTGTTTCTTTCTGTTCATCTCTTGCTTCTTTATGCACCCCTCGGGCCTCTTTCTGCATCCCTCTTCCCTATTTTTCTACCCCTCTTGCCTCTTTCTGCACCTCTGTTGCTTCTTTCTGCACTACTCTTGCTTCTTTCTGCACCTCTTTGCTTCTTTCTGCACCACTCCTGCTTATTCTGCACCCTTTTTTCCTCTTTCTAACCTCTCTTGCCTCTTTCTGCACCTCTGTTTCTTCTTTTTGCTCTTCTTTTATTTATTTCTGCACCTCTCTCTTCTTTCTGCACCCCTCTTGAAACTTTCTCCACCCCTGTTCCCCCTTTTTGTATCTCTGTTGCTTTTTTCTACACTTCTCTTGCCTCTTTCTCCACCCCTCATCCCTCTTTCTGCACCTCTGTTGCTTCTTTCTGCAGTTCTCTTGCTTCTTTCTGCACCTCTGTCCCTTCTTTCTGCAATCCTTGTGCCTCTTTCTGCACCCCTCTTCCCTCTTTCTGCACCTCTCTTGCCTCTTTCTGCACCTCTGTTCCTTCTTTCTTCACTTCTTTTGTTTCTTTCTAATAATAATAATAATAATAATAATAATAACAAACTTATAAAGCGCATGGTTACACTAACCAGTGTGTCCCCGCGCTGCGGCACAAATTCAGAAAACGCTGGCAGAGAGGAGAAAAAAAGGCACGGACTTTAAACCAGAGAGCTCAGAGAAGGAAAAAGCCAGGTCTTGAGTCTTTTCCGAAAAAGTGTCTCCACCGACTCCACACGGAGCCCCGGGGGGAGTTTATTCCAGTGTTTGGCAGCTAGGAAACGGAAAGAGCGGCCACCCATCCTCGCTCTTCTGACGCTAGGAATACAGACCTGCCCTGTCCCGCTAGATCTCAACTGACGGGAAGGAGCGTATGGAGTAAGGAAATCATGCAGGTAGGTGGGACCCTTTCTCTGTAAGATACGATGGCTCACACACATAGCCTTAAACAGGATGCGTTCCCTTACCGGAAGCCAGTGAAGGGAAACAAGGGCCTTATTGGAGGAGGCTCTCCTCGGTAACATTAAAACAAGACGAGCCGCAGCATTCTGAATGCGCTGGAGTCTTTGCACACACTGCGGAACTGGCTCCCAGATACAGGACATTCCCATAATCCAAGCGTGACGTCACCAGGGCATGGACCATAGGTTTCCTTGCTGCAACTGGCAATACATCTAAGGTCTTCCAAAGACCTCTCATAACCCCAAAACATTTCCCCGCCACACGCCTTATATGATTATCGAAAGAGAGCTTGGAGTCCAGCCATACCCCAAGATTCTTCACCTGATCACATGGGGGCGGGGTAGGACCAGTGTCTGTGGCCACCACGCTGAAGACCAAACAGTGGGGGCTCTACCCAACACAAGAACCTCAGTTTTGCTGCCATTAAGTTTAAGGCAGTTGTCCACCATCCAAACTGCCAGTTCTTGAAGGCAAAGTCGAGAAATTGATGGCAGCTTTCTCAGGCTCCTGTGTTAGGGACACCACCAACTGTGTGTCGTCAGCGTAGGACACAACACTAATCCCAAATTTTTCAATAATCTCTGCCAGAGGGGCAATGTAGAGATTAAAAAGGGTGGGGCTTAAAATAGAACCCTGCACCTCCCTTGCTTCTTTCTGTACCCCTCTTGCCTCTTTCTCCACCCCTCTTCCCCCTTTCTGCATCTCTGTTGCTTCTTTCTGCACTTCTGTTGCCTCTATCTCCACCCTCTTCCCTCTTCCCATCGTACTGCACCTCTGTTGCTTCTTTCTGCACTCTTCTTACTTCTTTCTGAACCCTCATGCCTCTTTCTGCACCCATTGTGCCTCTTTATGCATCCCTCTTCTCTCTTCCTGCACTCCTCTTGCCTCTTTCTGCGCATCTGTTCCTTCTTTCTGCACTTCTCTTCCTTCCTTCTGCACCCATCCTGCCTCTTTATGTACCCCTCTTGCCTCTTTGTGCACCTCTCCTACTTCCTTCTGCACCCCTCTTGCCTCTTACTGCAACCCTCTTCCCTCTTTCTGTACCTCTCTTGCCTCTTTCTGCACATCTTTTGCTTCTTTCTGCACTTTTCTTGCCTCTTTCTATACCCCTCTTTTCTCTTTCTGCACCTCTGTTGGTTCTATCTGCACTGCTCTTGCTTCTTTTTGCACCTCTGTTGCAAATTTCTGCATCCATCTTGCCTCTTTCTGTACCCCTTTTCCCTCTTTCTGCACACCTGTTCCCTCTTTCTGCAACTCTCTTGCCTCTTTCTGCAGTTCTCTTGCCTCCTTCTGCATCTCACTTACCTCTTTCTGCAACACTCTTTCCTCTTTCTGCACCTCTCTTGCTTCTTTCTTCACCCTCCTTCCCTTTTTCTGCATATCTCTTGCCTCTTTCTGCACCTCTCTTGCCTCTTTCTGCAACACTCTTTCCTCTTTCTGCACTTCTCTTGCTTGTTTCTGAACCTTCTTCCCTTTTTTGCATCTCTCTTGCCTCTTTCTGCAGTTCTCTTGTCATTTTCTGCACCTCTCTTGCCTCTTTCTGTACCTAGCTTACCTCTTTCTGCACTACTTTTGCTTCTTTGTACACCTCTGTTGCTTCTTTAAGCAATTCTCTTGCCTCTTTCTGCACTTCTCTTGCTTGTTTCTGCACCTCTCTTGCGTCTTTCTGCACCTCTGTTGCCTCTTTCTGCACCTCACTTGCTTCTTTCTGCACCCCTGTTGCCTGTTTCTGCACCCCTCTTTTCTCTTTCTGCACCTCTCTTGCCTCTTTCTGCACCCCTGTTCCCTCTTTCTGCACCTTTCCTGCCTGTTTCTGCACCCTTTCTTGTTTCTTTCTGTACCCCTCTTGCCTCTTTCTGCACCCATCCTTCCTCTTTCTGCACCTCACTTGCTTCTTTCTGTACCCCTCTCGCCTCTTTCTGCACCCATCTTTCCTCTTTCTGCACCTCGCTTGCTTGTTTCTGCACCCTTCTTCCCTTTTTTGCATCTCTCTTGCCTCTTTCTGCAGTTCTCTTGTCATTTTCTGCACCTCTCTTGCTTCTTTCTGCACCTCACTTGCTTCTTTCTGCACTTCTCTTGCTTCTTTCTACACCTCTGTTGCTTCTTTCAGCAATTCTCTTGCCTCTTTCTGCACTTCTCTTGCTTGTTTCTGCACCTCTCTTGTGTCTTTCTGCACCTCTGTTGCCTCTTTCTGCACCTCACTTGCTTCTTTCTGCACCCCTCTTGCCTCTTTCTGCAACACTCTTTCCTCTTTCTGCACCTCTCTTGCTTGTTTCTGAACCTTCTTCCCTTTTTTGCATCTCTCTTGCCTCTTTCTGCAGTTCTCTTGTCATTTTCTGCACCTCTCTTGCTTCTTTCTGCACCTCACTTGCTTCTTTCTGCACTTCTCTTGCTTCTTTCTACACCTCTGTTGCTTCTTTCAGCAATTCTCTTGCCTCTTTCTGCACTTCTCTTGCTTGTTTCTGCACCTCTCTTGTGTCTTTCTGCACCTCCTTGCCTCTTTCTTTCTCCATCCCTCTTCCCTCTTTCTTCAGCCCTGTTGCCTCTTTCTGCACCTCTGTTCTTTCTTTCTGCAATTCTTTTGTTTCTTTCTGTTCATCTCTTGCTTCTTTATGCACCCCTTGTGCCTCTTTCTGCATCCCTCTTCCCTATTTTTCTACCCCTCTTGCCTCTTTCTGCACCTCTGTTGCTTCTTTCTGCACTACTCTTGCTTCTTTCTGCACCTCTTTGCTTCTTTCTGCACCACTCATGCTTATTTCTGCACCCTTCTTCCCTCTTTCTGTACCTCTCCTTCCTCTTTCTGCACCTCTGTTTCTTCTTTTTGCTCTTCTTTTATTTATTTCTGCACCTATCTTGCTTCTTTCTGCACCCCTCTTGAAACTTTCTCCACCCCTGTTCCCCCTTTTTGTATCTCTGTTGCTTTTTTCTACACTTCTCTTGCCTCTTTCTCCACCCCTCATCCCTCTTTCTGCACTTCTGTTGCTTCTTTCTGCAGTTCTCTTGCTTATTTCACCACCTCTGTCCCTTCTTTCTGCAATCCTTGTGCCTCTTTCTGCACCCCTCTTCCCTCTTTCTGCACCTCTCTTGCCTCTTTCTGCACCTCTGTTCCTTCTTTCTTCACTTCTTTTGTTTCTTTCTGCACCTCCCTTGCTACTTTCTGTACCCCTCTTGCCTCTTTCTCCACCCCTCTTCCCCCTTTCTGCATCTCTGTTGCTTCTTTCTACACTTCTGTTGCCTCTATCTCCACCCTCTTCCCTCTTCCCATCGTACTGCACCTCTGTTGCTTCTTTCTGCACTCTTCTTACTTCTTTCTGCACCCCTCATGCCTCTTTCTGCACCCATTGTGCCTCTTTCTGCATCACTCTTCTCTCTTTCTACACCCCTGTTGCCTCTTTCTGCACCTCTGTTCCTTCTTTCTGCACTTCTTTTGTTTCTTTCTGCACATCTCTTGCTTCTTTCTGCACCCCTTGTGCCTCTTTCTGCACCCCTCTTCCCTCTTGTTGCACCTCTGTTCCTTCTTTCTGCACTTCTTCTGTTTCTTTCTGTACCCTTTTTCCCTTTTTTGCATCCCTCTTGCCTCTTTATGCAGTTCTCTTGTCATTTTTTGCACCTCTCTTGTCTCTTTCTGCACCTCACTTACCTCTTTCTGCACTTCTCTTGCTTCTTTCTACACTTTTCTTGCCTCTTTCTGCACTTTTCTTGCTTGTTTCTTCACTTCTCTTGAGTCTTTCTTTACCTCTGTTGCCTCTTTCTGTACCTCACTTGCTTCTTTCTGTACCCCTCTTGCCTCTTTCTGCACCCATCTTTCCTCTTTCTGCACCTAGCTTGCTTGTTTCTGCAACCTTCTTCCCTTTTTTGCATCCCTCTTGCCTCTTTCATCAGTTCTCTTGTCATTTTCTGTACCTCTCTTGCTTCTTTCTGCACCTCACTTGCCTCTTTCTGCACTTCTCTTGCTTCTTTCTACACCTCTGTTGCTTCTTTCAGCAATTCTCTTGCCTCTTTCTGCACTTCTCTTGCTTGTTTCTGCACCTCTCTTGCGTCTTTCTGCACCTCTGTTGCCTCTTTCTGCACCTCACTTGCTTCTTTCTGCACCCCTCTTGCCTCTTTCTGCAACACTCTTTCCTCTTTCTGCACCTCTCTTGCTTGTTTCTGAACCTTCTTCCCTTTTTTGCATCTCTCTTGCCTCTTTCTGCAGTTCTCTTGTCATTTTCTGCACCTCTCTTGCCTCTTTCTGTACCTAGCTTGCCTCTTTCTGCACTTCTTTTGCTTCTTTGTACACCTCTGTTGCTTCTTTAAGCAATTCTCGTGCCTCTTTCTGCACTTCTCTTGCTTGTTTCTGCACCTCTCTTGCGTCTTTCTGCACCTCTGTTGCCTCTTTCTGCACCTCACTTGCTTCTTTCTGCACCCCTGTTGCCTGTTTCTGCACCCCTCTTTCCTCTTTCTGCACCTCTCTTGCCTCTTTCTGCACCCCTGTTCCCTCTTACTGCACCTTTCCTGCCTGTTTCTGCACCCTTTCTTGCTTCTTTCTGTACCCCTCTTGCCTCTTTCTGCACCCATCCTTCCTCTTTCTGCACCTCACTTGCTTCTTTCTGTACCCGTCTAGCCTCTTTCTGCACCCATTTTCCTCTTTCCGCACCTCGCTTGCTTGTTTCTGCACCCTTCTTCCCTTTTTTGCATCCCTCTTGTCTCTTTCTGCAGTTCTCTTGTCATTTTCTGTACCTCTCTTGCTTCTTTCTACACCTCACTTGCCTCTTTCTGCACTTCTCTTGCTTCTTTCTACACCTCTGTTGCTTCTTTCAGAAATTCTCTTGCCTCTTTCTGCATTTCTCTTGCTTGTTTCTGCACCTCTCTTGCGTCTTTCTGCACCTCTGTCGCCTCTTTCTGCACCTCACTTGCTTCTTTCTGCACCCCTCTTGCCTCTTTCTGCAACACTCTTTCCTCTTTCTGCACCTCTCTTGCTTGTTTCTGAACCTTCTTCCCTTTTTTGCATCTCTCTTGCCTCTTTCTGCAGTTCTCTTGTCATTTTCTGCACCTCTCTTGCTTCTTTCTGCACCTCCTTGCCTCTTTCTGTACCTCACTTGCTTCTTTCTGCACCCCTCTTGCCTCTTTCTGCAACACTCTTTCCTCTTGCTGCACCTCTCTGGCTTGTTTCTGAACCTTCATCCCTTTGTTGCATCCCTCTTGCCTCTTTTTGCAGTTGTCTTGTCATTTTTTGCACCTCTCTTGTCTCTTTCTGCACCTCACTTACCTCTTTATGCACTTCTCTTGCTTCTTTCTACACTTTTCTTGCCTCTTTCTGCACTTTTCTTGCTTGTTTCTGCACCTTTCTTGAGTCTTTCTTTACCTCTGTTGCCTCTTTCTGCACCTCACTTGCTTCTTTCTGTACCCCTCTTGCCTCTTTCTGCACCCATCTTTCCTCTTTCTGCACCTCGCTTGCTTGTTTCTGCACCCTTCTTCCCTTTTTTGCATCCCTCTTGCCTCTTTCTGCAGTTCTCTTGTCACTTTGTGTACCTCTCTTGCTTCTCTCTGCACATCACTTGCCTCTTTCTGCACTTCTCTTGCTTCTTTCTACACCTCTGTTGCTTCTTTCAGCAATTCTCTTGACTCTTTCTGCACTTCTCTTGCTTGTTTCTGCACCTCTCTTGCAACTTTCTACACCTCTGTTGCCTCTTTCTGCACCTCACTTGCTTCTTTCTGCACCCCTCTTGCCTCTTTCTGCAACACTGTGAGAAGTTGGCCTGGCATATGCTGTTCACTAATTAAAGTGGACACCTTGCATCAGAACAATTCGACTCTTATGGTAGATAGGTTTAAGACAACCTTTATAGAAAGCTATCCTAGTGGTAGCTGTGGAGAGCAGCCTTCAGGCTAAGTCTTGAAGGAATGTAAAGCAGCTTGTTTTACCACACAATCTCTTGAATCACCAAATGAAAAGACACCACACAGGTATATATATCAAATATATATGTATTTATTAATAAACACTCTCTACTAATCTCTTTATGAGATTAGAGGTCAGGAACTATATGTACAAGTCAAATATTATCAAAATAAGTTTAGCACAATTGAATATCACAATCTTAGTTTGCTAGACCTAGGTCTAGGGCATCTAGAATCGAGGGACCCCCAAGAACCACCCCAGGTAGTTGTAGGAGACCCACAGGGGACGGACGCGGTGACCTGGCACCGGTGCGAGTCCTGTGCGAGTCTATGCGCTCAGACGCGATTGGGATATCAATGTTAAAGGTCCCTTGCGTGTTCGAGGCGAACACACCGATCGGTCCTTGTACTAGTCGAAGGACGCGGTTATAGATAGAGTTGCAAGGGAGATGGACGCGCTGTGTCTAACACAGATGCGAACCTTGTGCGAGTCAGTGCAATGGAGATCTCAGTGTTACAGGCCTTTTGTGTGTTCGAGGCGAACACCGATCGGACTCAGTACGAGTCGAAGGATACAGTTCTAGATAGTGTTGCAAAGGAGATGGACGCGGTGTGTCTAACACAGACGCGAACCCTGTACGAGTCAGCGCAATTGTCGCACTTAGAAAGTTAGAGTTTTAGGACACTTCTAGGGAAGCTACAAGCAAGTCACTTACAGGGTAAGTAGTTCTAGGGCCCACACCCACAGGAGCACCGTAGTGCTGAAGTTACCTCACCCAGGGAGCCGGGTGCATAGGTGTTCTTTGGTGTCGGGTCGCGGCGTCGTTTTCAATGGGAGCCAGTGAAGACTTGCTGCTTGCGGCGACAGGAGAAGTGTCCGGAGGAATCCAAGCCTGGATTCGGAAGATGGAAGACCTGAAAGCAGAGGGGACAGTGTTCAAAGTCACTTGGCAGTGACTCGGGGCAAGGAAGATGGATGCCCACCGTCGTCGCAAGATTCAGGTCGATTCGCGGTTGCCTTGACTCTTCAGCCACGAGGTCCAGGAGGTGTCGACGATGACCAGGAGCTGGATTCGGCATGTCCCACGACGTCTGCAGCTTACTGCGGTGTCGGCGACTCGATTGGAGCCAACAAGCCTTGGTAACAGCAAGTCTCGGGGAAAGTGTGAAGAGGCAATGGCGCAGACCAGCAAGGTCTGTGGGACTCACCCAGCGAAGGTAAGTCAGGGCAGGCCTGGAGCAACCAGGGAGCCCTTTGGTTTCTTTAGGAAGTCTTCTGGGGACCCAATAGCCGGCTGGCAAGGGATCGTGAAGACACCTCGGGAGGATTCGCTCACAGGGGCCCACGGTCACTTGGGACGTGGTAGGCTTCTGATCTTAGGAGGGATTCCTGCTGGAGGCTAGGACCACACGTGGTCCAAAGCACAAGTTCGTGGAACGTTGTGAAGGGGTTGCACTCGACAATAGTGCACGGTACCCAGGAGTCGCGGTTCCTCATTACTCTTGGGGTCCACTGGCCTCAGCTTCGCTGGGGACTCACGATGGCCTTTGAGAAGTCAGGAAATCCACTTCTTGGGCTGCAGGGACTTCGGACTCCGGCGGGAGCGGCGTAGTTTGCGACCGTCGTTTGTAGTTTTGGTGCCTGCCAAGCAGGAGTCACTCCTTGACTCCAAGGGAGATTCTTCAGTCTTCCAAAGGTAGTGGAACGTCGAAGGTCCAGGATTCTTCTTGTAGAGCGTCGTCCAGGGAAATCTAGGGTGCAATGCACAGGTTCCCCCTCTTATACTAAAGAAGGGGAGGGACTAGCTCTATGACCCTACCTATGGGAGGGTCAGGGAGTGGGTGGCTACACCCACTTCCCTTTGTCCAGTTTCGCGCCAGAGCAGGGACAGGTAGCCCCTGAGCCGGTTTGAACTGGCATATGCACAGAGGAGCCTTCTGCTCCCCCAGTGCAGGACTTCAAAGCACTCTAGGAGTGCACCCACCCAGCCCCAATACACTAAACCCTGTCTGGGAGGTGGTCACACCCCCTTGGGACAGGATATCTATTGTTGGGCTTCCTCCACTGCGAGTGTTGGTCATCAGCAGGAGGGCAGCCCAGTGTCTGTGACTGGTGGCATCCATTTTTGTGATGCCAGGGCTCTGCAGGATTCTACCGCGTTTCCACAGTAGGTACATGTCTATCCCTCTAGAAGGGTGGAATGCTACCCCGCCGCCAGGACTGGCGGGGGGTAGTATTCCAAGATGTTTGACACCAAACACGACATGTTTTGATGCAGCCATTCCAAAGTTAGCATTTTACCGCGAGGATATAATGCACTTAAAAGTATATGGTTTAACCGCATCCACAAACAGCACCAGAGAATGGACTCTGAGAGCTGCAGAGGGGCCCTGCTCAGGCAGAGGCACCCCCTCACATAGAAGCCAAGCACCCTGCCCTCAGGATTGATAGGGCCTGCCTTAGGGGTGACTGATAGGTTTCATATGTGTGTGCAGGAGAGACATAGGAAACCTATATCTCAGTGAGGAGTGCTAGCACCACCTCACCCAGGCTACAGTAGCAGGCCTGTGGTGTCAGATTTAGTCTGCTTCCCAGGGGTGGCATAATACATGCTGCAGTCCCTGGTAGGCCTGTGAAGTACCTATGCCCTTAGTACCTAAGGTACCATATACTAGGGACTCATAAGGTACCACAGCATCCAATCACTAGTGCACCTAGAGTGCACTCCAAGTCGTTTAAGAGAAAGCAGATAGGCTGGGGACCTGAATAGCAGGTTCCCAGCCAAACTAAGTCAAAAACCAACAAAACACCAGAAAAAAGTGGGGGCAACCATGTAGTCAGATTCCACCTTCCTACATAACCCCCAAACGAAAGGAGATGAGGCTAACCTTGTCCAGGTGAGCCTGTATTTACTGAGTGGCCATATAAGGAAGTACCTGCACTAGCATGGTTACCCCCTGTCTTATGGTCCACTAAGTTATCCCTCACCCTAAGGGTATGAGAGGGTCTCCACCATGGGGAATTACTACCTGTGGGGTGTTTTGGTAAAGGACAAGGCTGATGAGGTGTCTGAGCAGGGAAGTGAGACCCTAGGGAAGTTGGTCTCAGTTTCCTCAGATCACTGGTCACCATGTATGCCTGTCTTTCCATGACTGAGCTGCACTTTGCTCTAAGGGTCAACCTTTGGATGCCTACAGCTGGGGGTTGGGTCCCTTTGGGTGGAACACTGGAGAGACATGGCAGGTTTGGAACCTTGTGGTTCCAGGTTTTCCCTTGCCTAACAGAGTCCTTCTGGGGAAGGTCCCTACACAAAGGTATGGGGGATCCCTCAGTGTGTGGAGGAATTTTCACCTGGCTAGGGCTACTAGACTGGGTGCCCCTCATCTGCTGATGGGGGGTTCCTCTGGACAGGGGGCCCTGTGGGGTCCACTGACCTCCCTGACCTCTGCAGCCCTGGGCTGACTGAGGCAGGGTAGAGAGGGCAGGTTACCTGCTCCAGACTGGGTACCACCTTGGAAGGGTCCTCTGCCATCAGGGGTGGGGCCAGGCCAGGCCTGACTACCTCTGGGGCAGTTCCTTCACTAGGGGTAGGATCAGTTCCCTGAGGAGGCTGACCCTTACCTGCTGTCTGGGGGAAGGAGACTTTTCTTCAACCCCTGTGCTCTCTTTTGGGGGAGAGTGGGCCATTCTTCCAGGCTCCATCTCTCCAGCATTTCCCTGGGCTGGGGCTGTGGCCATCACAGCCCCACTAGCTTTTCAGGGACGCCTAGCATCTTCAGATGGGTTTGGTGTTCAACTTCAGCCCAGGCTGAAATTTCCAGATCATTGCCCATCAGGCAATCTACAGGCAAGTTGGGGGACACTGCCACTCTTTTTGGGCCTGTGACCCCCTCCCAGCTGAGATTGACTATGGCCATGGGGTGATCTGTCCTGACACCATCAATGTTGGTCACCTGGTACTTAAACTCAGGTAAAAGCTGGTGAGGGGGACTAGTTTCCCTGCCACCATGGTGACACTAGCCCTGGTGTCCCTGAATGCCACAGCCTTCTGACCATTAATCATTGGCTCCAGTCTGTACCTGCCCAATGCAATGGGACCCATGGTAAAGGTGGCAAATCCTATACCACCATCAGAGTCTGAGGAGTCTGTTGAGGGGGACCTGTCTAAACTAGGGCCCACCTCTGTTCCCCTTGCAAAAGCACCTAACTTTTTGGGCGCACTACTCCCAACTGGAGGATTACTACTGGTAGTACCAGGAGGGGTGGTAGTAATAGCTGGAGGAACAGTTTCTTTATTGCCAATCCTGGGGCAACTGGGATCAGTTTTCCAGTGTCCAGGCTTTTTACAGACATGGCAATATGGTTTCTTTTCAGGAGAGGAAGGAGTTTGGGACCCACCCCCAGAAGAGGACTTTTGGGGCCCTGTAGTGGACTTATCCTTAGATTTATCCCCACCTTTCTCTTGGGACTTGGTAGAATCTTTCTTCTGGTCACCACCCTGATTCTTAGGCCTCACCCTGGTTCTGACCCATTTGTCTGCCTTCTTTCCCAATTCTTGGGGAGAGGTCAGATCAGAGTCCACCAGGTACTGGTGCAAAAGCTGGTTTTGACAGTTATTAAGGATCTGCTCCCTCATAATCAAATTGTACAATCCTTTGAGATCAGTAACCCTACTGCCAATCAGCCAACCCTCCAGAGCCTTGGTTGCACAATCTACAAAGTCAGTCCAGTCCTGAGTCTGTGCCTTCTGGGTGTCTCTGAACTTCAACCTGTACTGCTCAGTGGTTAAGCCAAACCCATCTATCAGTGCACTCTTCAGGACTTCATAGTTATCAGCATCCTCTTCTCTAACAGTGAGGAGCTTGTCTCTACCTTTATCTGAAAAGGAGAGCCACAAGATTGCTGCCCACTGCCTTTGGGGGACCTGTTGGACTCTACAGGCCCTTTCCATAGCAGTTATCCACTTGTGGATATCATCCCCACTCTGGTAGGGAGGAACAACCTTGCTCAGGTTCCTATGGTCTGGAATAGATTCTCTGCCTCTAGGGACACTGTTGCTGCCACCAAGGGGTTCTAACCCCTCTCTTCTAGAAGCTCTCTGGATCTCCAGGGCTTCTCTATCCAGTGCCAACTGCTTGGTTCTGAGGGCAACTCTTGCTTCCTCATACTGCAGCAGTTTGCACATTCTTTCAGAGGAGGTCTCTCTTATGGGAAAGTATGAGTTCCTCTGGTGGACAAATTCTCTGCCAGAGTGATAAGAGTGCTCAGATTCCCTGGAAGGGGACCTATGCCTCTCATCCACTCTGTCAGTTCTCTTAGGGAGAATTCCTCTGTCCTTTTCAGGCCCCTTGAGGCCTGGCCCTTCAATCACAGAGTCCTGGTCATTCTGATTTTCATCATCTGACCCAGATACTGTAATTGACCCACCCACTGATTCAGACCCATTAGCTCCTAGAGCCAATCTAAGATCATCTGCTGTCAGCAGATCTATCAGGTGTAGGGTTGAGGGACTCTGTCCTAGCCTCAGGTGTCTTTCAACACACATGGCTCTCAAGTCAGAGAAAGCCATGTCCTTATACTGAGGCTGAGTGGATCCACTGGTTCCACCCTTTAAGGACATTCTAGTGTTGTGCAGTGTTGTACTACCTACACTAGTTTGTGGCCTACTGATACTAGCTTGAGCTGTAGAAAGGGTGTGCTATCCCTTGGCACACAGCTCTAAGTTCAGTAGAACTTATTGATACTAAGCTTGACTTTATATGTACCTTAAGTACCTATAGTGGTTTTCAGTTAGTAATTCAAATAGAGATTTTCTGGTAAAACAATAGCAAGCTGGAATCCCACCGCTGCCCACCAATGTGAGAAGTTGGCCTGGCATATGCTGTTCACTAATTAAAGTGGACACCTTGCACCAGAACAATTCGACTCTTATGGTAGATAGGTTTAAGACAACCTTTATAGAAAGCTATCCTAGTGGTAGCTGTGGAGAGCAGCCTTCAGGCTAAGTCTTGAAGGAATGTAAAGCAGCTTGTTTTACCACACAATCTCTTGAATCACCAAATGAAAAGACACCACACAGGTATATATATCAAATATATATGTATTTATTAATAAACACTCTCTACTAATCTCTTTATGAGATTAGAGGTCAGGAACATATGTACAAGTCAAATATTATCAAAATAAGTTTAGCACAATTGAATATCACAATCTTAATTTGCCAGACCTAGGTCTAGAGCATCTAGAATCGAGGGACCCCCAAGAACCACCCTAGGTAGTTGTAGGAGACCCACAGGGGACGGACGCGGTGACCTGGCACCGGTGCGAGTCGAAGGACGCGGTTATAGATAGAGTTGCAAGGGAGATGGACGCGCTGTGTCTAACACAGACGCGAACCTTGTGCGAGTCAGTGCAATGGAGATCTCAGTGTTACAGGCCCTTTATGTGTTCGAGGCGAACACTGATCGGACTCAGTACGAGTCGAAGGATACAGTTCTAGATAGTGTTGCAAAGGAGATGGACGCAGTGTGTCTAACACAGACGCCAACCCTGTATGAGTCAGCGCAATTGTCGCACTTAGAAAGTTAGAGTTTTAGGACACTTCTAGGGAAGCTACAAGCAAGTCACTTACAGGGTAAGTAGTTCTAGGGCCCACACCCACAGGAGCACCGTAGTGCTGAAGTTACCTCACCCAGGTGAGCCGGGTGCATAGGTGTTCTTTGGTGTCGGGTCTCGGCGTCGTTTTCAATGGGAGCCAGTGAAGACTTGCTGCTTGCGGCGACAGGAGAAGTGTCCGGAGGAATCCAAGCCTGGATTCGGAAGATGGAAGACCTGAAAGCAGAGGGGACAGTGTTCAAAGTCACTTGGCAGTGACTCGGGGCAAGGAAGATGGATGCCCACCGTCGTCGCAAGATTCAGGTCGTTCACGGTTGCCTTGACTCTTCATCCACGAGGTCCAGAAGGCGTCGACGACAACCAGGAGCTGGATTCGGCGTGTCCCACAATGTCTGCAGCTTAGTGCGGTGTCGGCGACTCAATTGGAGCCAACAAGCCTTGGTAACAGCAAGTCTCGGGGAAAGTGTGAAGAGGCAATGGCGCAGACCAGCAAGGTCTGTGGGACTCACCCAGCGAGGGTAAGTCAGGGCAGGCCTGGAGCAACCAGGGAGCCCTTTGGTTTCTTTAGGAAGTCTTCTGGGGACCCACAAGCCGGCTGGCAAGGGATCGCAAAGACACCTCGAGAGGATTCGCTCACAGGGGCCCATGGTCACTCGGGACGTGGTAGGCCTCTGATCTTAGAAGAGATTCCTGCTGGAGGCTGGGACCACAAGTGGTCCAAAGCACAAGTTCGTGGAACGTTGTGAAGGGGTTGCACTCGACAATAGTGCACGGTACCCAGGGGTCGTGGTTCCTCGTTACTCTTGGGGTCCACTGGCCTCAGCTTTGCTGGGGACTCACGATGGCCTTTGAGAAGTCAGGAAATCTACTTCTTGGGCTGCAGGGACTTCGGACTCCGGCGGGAGCGGCATAGTTTGTGACCGTCGTTTGTAGTTTTTGGTGCCTGCCAAGCAGGGAGTCACTCCTTGACTCCAAGGGAGATTCTTCAGTCTTCCAAAGGTAGTGGAACGTCGAAGGTCCGGGATTCTTCTTCAGAGCGTCGTCCAGGAAATCTAGGGTGCAATGCACAGGTTCCCCCTCTTATACTAAAAGAAAGGGAGGGACTAGCTCTATGACCCTACCTATGGGAGGGTCAGGGAGTGGGTGGCTACACCCACTTCCCTTTGTCCAGTTTCGCGCCAGAGCAGGGACAGGTAGCCCCTGAGCCGGTTTGAACTGGCATATGCACAGAGGAGCCTTCTGCTCCCCCAGTGCAGGACTTCAAAGCACTCTAGGAGTGCACCCACCCAGCCCCAATACACTAAACCCTGTCTGGGAGGTGGTCACACCCCTTGGGACAGGATATCTATTGTTGGGCTTCCTCCACTGCGAGTGTTGGTCATCAGCAGGAGGGCAGCCCAGTGTCTGTGACTGGTGGCATCCATTTTGTGATGCCAGGGCTCTGCAGGATTCTACCGCGTTTCCACAGTAGGTACATGTCTATCCCTCTAGAAGGGTGGAATGCTACCCCCGCCGCCAGGACTGGCGGGGGGTAGTATTCCAAGATGTTTGACACCAAACACGACATGTTTCGATGCAGCCATTCCAAAGTTAGCATTTTACCGCGAGGATATAATGCAACTTAAAAGTATATGGTTTAACCGCATCCACAAACAGCACCAGAGAATGGACTCTGAGAGCTGCAGAGGGGCCCTGCTCAGGCAGAGGCACCCCCTCACATAGAAGCCAAGCACCCTGCCCTCAGGATTGATAGGGCCTGCCTTAGGGGTGACTGATAGGTTTATATGTGTGTGCAGGAGAGACATAGGGAACCTATATCTCAGTGAGGAGTGCTAGCACCACCTCACCCAGGCTGCAGTAGCAGGCCTGTGGTGTCAGATTTAGTCTGCTTCCCAGGGGTGGCATAATACATGCTTCAGCCCCTGGTAGGCCTGTGAAGTACCTATGCCCTTAGTACCTAAGGTACCATATACTAGGGACTCATAAGGTACCACAGCATCCAATCACTAGTGCACCTAGAGTGCACTCCAAGTCATTTAAAGAGAAAGCAGATAGGCTGGGGACCTGAATAGCAGGTTCCCAGCCAAACTAAGTCAAAAACCAACAAAACACCCCCCAAAAAAGTGGGGGCAACCATGTAGTCAGATTCCACCTTCCTACAAACACTCTTTCCTCTTTCTGCACCTCTCTTGCTTGTTTCTAAACCTTCTTCCCTTTTTTGCATCTCTCTTGCCTCTTTCTGCAGTTCTCTTGTCATTTTCTGCATCTCTCTTGCTTCTTTCTGCACCTCACTTGCCTCTTTCAGCACTTCTCTTGCTTCTTTCTACACCTCTGTTGCTTCTTTGAGCAATTCTCTTGCCTCTTTCTGCACTTCTTGTGCTTGTTTCTGCACCTCTCTTGTGTCTTTCTGCACCTCTGTTGCCTCTTTCTGCACCTCACTTGCTTCTTTCTGCACCCCTCTTGCCTCTTTCTGCAACACTCTTTCCTCTATCTGCACCTCTCTTGCTTGTTTCTGAACCTTCTTCCCTTTTTTGCATCCCTCTTGCCTCTTTCTGCAGTTCTCTTGTCATTTTCTGTACCTCTCTTGCTTCTTTCTGCACCTCACTTGCCTCTTTCTGCGCTTCTCTTGCTTCTTTCTACACCATTTCTTGCCTCTTTCTGCACCTCTGTTGCTTCTTTCTGTTCTTCTCTTGCCTCTTTCTGCACCATTTCTTGCCTCTTTCTGCACCTCTTTTCCTTCTTTCTGCACTTCTTTCTCCTTTTTCTGCACCCCTCTTGCCTCTTTCAGCACCTCTGTTGCTTCTTTCTGCACTTCTCTTCCTTCTTTCTGCACCTCATCCTGCCTCTTTCTGTACCCCTCTTGCCTCTTTCTGCACCTCTCTTACCTCCTTTCTGCACCTCTCTTGCCTCTTTCTGCAACCTCTCTTCCCTCTTTCTGTACCTCTCTTGCCTCTTTCTGCACCTCTCTTGCTTCTTTCTGCACTTCTCTTGCCTCTTTCTGCACCCCTCTTTTCTCTTTCTGCACCTCTGTTGGTTCTATCTGCACTGCTCTTGCTTCTTTCTGCACCTCTGTTGCATATTTCTGCACCCATCTTGCCTCTTTCTGTACCTCTCTTGCCTCTTTCTGCACACCTGTTCCCTCTTTCTGCAACTCTCTTGCCTCGTTCTGCAGTTCTCTTGCCTCTTTCTGCACCTCACTTACCTCTTTCTGCACTTCTCTTGCTTCTTTCTGCACCCTTCTTGCCTCTTTCTGCACCTCTCTTGCCTCTTTCTGCACCTCTCTTGCCTCTTTCTGCACCACTCTTTCCTCTTTCTGCACCTCTCTTGCTTCTTTCTGCACCTCTCTTCCCTTTTTGCATCTCTCTTGCCTCTTTCTGCAGTTCTCTTGTCTTTTCTGTACCTCTCTTGCTTCTTTCTGCACCTCTACTTGCCTCTTTCTGCACTTCTCTTGCTTCTTTCTACACCTCTGTTGCTTCTTTCAGCAATTCTCTTGCCTCTTTCTGCACTTCTCTTGCTTGTTTCTGCACCTCTCTTGCATCTTTCTGCACCTCTGTTGCCTCTTTCTGCATGCACCCCTCTTGCCTCTTTCTGCAACACTCTTTCCTCTATCTGCACCTCTCTTGCTTGTTTCTGAACCTTCTTGCCTCTTTCTGCATCCCTCTTGCCTCTTTCTGCAGTTCTCTTGCCTCTTTCTGTACCTCTCTTGCTTCTTTCTGCACCTCTCTTGCCTCTTTCTGCACTTCTCTTGCTTCTTTCTGCACCTCTGTTGCTTCTTTCAGCACTTCTCTTGCCTCTTTCTGCACTTCTCTTGCTTGTTTCTCCACCTCTCTTGCGTCTTTCTGCACCTCTGTTGCCTCTTTCTGCAACTCACTTGCTTCTTTCTTCACCCCTCTTGCCTCTTTCTGCAACACTCTTTCCTCTATCTGCACCTCTCTTGCTTGTTTATGAACCTTCTTCCTCTTTTGCATCCCTCTTGCCTCTTTCTGCAGTTCTCTTGTCATCTTTCTGCACCTCTCTTGCTTCTTTCTGCACCTCTCTTGCCTCTTTCTGCACTTCTCTTGCTTCTTTCTGCACCTCTGTTGCTTCTTTCTGCAATTCTCTTGCCTCTTTCTGCACTTCTCTTGCTTGTTTCTGCACCTCTCTTTTGTCTGTTTGCTCCTCTGTTGCCTCTTTCTGCACCTCACTTGCTTCTTTCCGCACCCCTCTTACCTCTTTCTGCAACACTATTTCCTCTTTCTGCACCTCTCTTGCTTGTTTCTGAACCTTCTTCCCTTGTTTGCATCCCTCTTGCCTCTTTCTGCAGTTCTCTTGTCATTATTTGCACCTCTCTTGTCTCTTTCTGCACCTCACTTGCCTCTTTCTGCACTTCTCTTGCTTCTTTCTACACCTCTGTTGCCTCTTTCTGCACTTCTCTTGCTTGTTTCTGCACCTCTCTTGTGTCTTTCTGCACCTCTGTTGCCTCTTTCTGCACCTCACTTGCTTCTTTCTGTACCCCTCTTGCCTCTTTCTGCACCCAGCTTTCCTCTTTCTGCACCTCTCTTGCATGTTTCTGCACCCTTCTTCCCTTTTTGCATCCCTCTTGCCTCTTTCTGCAGTTCTCTTGCTTGTTTCTGCACCTCTCTTGCATCTTTCTGCACCTCTGTTGCCTCTTTCTGTACCTCTCTTGCTTCTTTCTGCACCCCTCTTGCCTCTTTCTGCAACACTCTGTTCCTCTTTCTGCACCTCTCTTGCTTCTTTCTGAACCTTCTTCCCTTTTTTGCATCTCTCTTGCCTCTTTCTGCAGTCCTCTTGTCATTTTCTGCACCTCTCTTGCCTGTTTCTGCACCCCTCTTGCCTCTTTCTGTACCCCTTTTCCCTCTTTCTGCACACCTGTTCCCTCTCTCTGCAACTCCCTTGCCTCTTTCTGCAGTTCTCTTGCCTCCTTCTGCATCTCACTTACCTCTTTTTGCACTTCTCTTGCTTCTTTCTTCACCCTTTTTCCCTTTTTCTGCATATCTCTTGCCTCTTTCTGCACCTCTCTTGCCTCTTTCTGCAACACTCTTTCCTCTTTCTGCACCTCTCTTGCTTGTTTCTGAATCTTCTTCCCTTTATTGCATCTCTCTTGCCTCTTTCTGCACTTCTCTTGCTTCTTTCGACACCTCTGTTGCTTCTTTCAGCAATTCTCTTGCCTCTTTCTGCACTTCTCTTGCTTGTTTCTGCACCTCTCTTGCGTCTTTCTGCACCTCTGTTGCCTCTTTCTGTACCTCACTTGCTTCTTTCTGCACCCCTCTTGCCTCTTTCTGCAACACTCTTTCCTCTTTCTGCACCTCTCTTGCTTGTTTCTGAACCTTCTTCCCTTTTTTGCATCTCTCTTGCCTCTGTCTGCAGTTCTCTTGTCATTTTCTGCACCTCTCTTGCCTCTTTCTGTACCTAGCTTGCCTCTTTCTGCACCCCTGTTGCCTGTTTCTGCACCCCTCTTTCCTCTTTCTGCACATCTCTTGCCTCTTTCTGTACCCCTTTTCCCTCTTTCTGCACACCTGTTCCCTCTTTCTGCAACTCTCTTGCCTCTTTCTGCAGTTCTCTTGCCTCCTTCTGCATCTCACTTACCTCTTTTTGCACTTCTCTTGCTTCTTTCTTCACCCTTTTTCCCTTTTTCTGCACATCTCTTGCCTCTTTCTGCACCTCTCTTGCCTCTTTCTGCAACACTCTTTCCTCTTTCTGCACCTCTCTTGCTTGTTTCTGAATCTTCTTCCCTTTATTGCATCTCTCTTGCCTCTTTCTGCAGTTCTCTTGTCATTTTCTGTACCTCTCTTGCTTCTTTCTGCACCTCACTTGCCTCTTTCTGCACTTCTCTTGCTTCTTTCGACACCTCTGTTGCTTCTTTCAGCAATTCTCTTGCCTCTTTCTGCACTTCTCTTGCTTGTTTCTGCACCTCTCTTGCGTCTTTCTGCACCTCTGTTGCCTCTTTCTGTACCTCACTTGCTTCTTTCTGCACCCCTCTTGCTTCTTTCTGCACCTCTATTGCCTGTTTCTGCAACTCTCTTGCCTCTTTCTGCACTTCTCTTGCCTCCTACTGCACCTCTGTAGCTTCTTGTTTGCACCTCTCTTCCTCTTTCTACATCCCTCTTGCCTCTTTCTGCACCTCTGTTGCATCTTTCTGCACTTCTCTTGCTTCTTTCTTTCTGCACTTCTCTTTCTTCTTTCTGCACCCCTCTTGCCTCTTTCTGTACCTCTGTTGCTTCTTTCTGCACTTCTCTTGCTTCTTTCTGCACTCTCTTGCAAATTTCTGCACCCCTTGTGCATCTTTCTACAACCCTCTTCCCTCTTTCTGTACCTCTCTTGCCTCTGTCTGCACCCCTCTTGCCTCTTTCTGTACCTCTGTTCCTTCTTTATGCACTTCTCTTGCTTCTATCTGCACCCCTCTTGCCTCTTTCTGCACCTCTGTTGCTTCTTTATGCACTTCTCTTGCTTCTTTCTGCACCTCTCTTGCAAATATATATGCACCCCTCGTGCCTCTGTGTGTACCTCTCTTGCCTCTTTCTGCTCCTCTCTTGCCTCTTTCGGCACCCCTCTTGCCTCTTTCGGCACCTCTTGCTTCTTTCTGCACTTCTCTTGCCTCTTTCTGCACCCTCTTGCCTCTTTCTGTACCTCTGTTGTTTCTTACTGCACTGCTCTTGCTTCTTTCTGCTTCTCTGTTGCAAATTTCTGCACCCCTCTTGCCTCTTTCTGCACCCCTCTTGCCTCCTTCTGCACCTCTGTTGGTTCTTTCTGCACTGCTCTTGCTTCTTTCTGCACCTCTTTTGCCTGTTTCTGTAACTCTCTTGCCTCTTTCTGCACTTCTCTTGCCTCCTTCTGCACCTCTGTAGCTTCTTGTTTGCACCTCTCTTCCTCTTTCTGCATCCCTCTTGCCTCTTTCTGCACCTCTGTTGCTTCTTTCTGCACTTCTCTTGCTTCTTTCTGCACTTCTCTTGCTTCTTTCAGTACCCCTCTTGCCTCTTTCTGCACCCTTTTTCCCTCTTTCTACACCTCTCTTCCCTCTTTCTGAACCTCTCTTGCCTCTTTCTGCACCCCTGTTCCCTCTTTCTGCACATCTCTAGACTGTTTCTGCAACTGTCTTTCCTCTTTCTGCAGTTCTCTTGTCTCTTTCTGCACCTCTGTTGCTTCTTTCTGCACCTCTCTTCCCTCTTTATGTACCTTTCTTGCCTCTTTCTGCACCTCTCTTGGTTGTTTCTGTACTGGTCTTGTTTCTTTCTGCACCTGTCTTGCAAATTTTTCCACCCCTCTTGCCTCTTTCTACAACGCTCTTCCCTCTTTCTGCACCTCTCTTGCCTCTGTCTTCACCCCTCTTGCCTCTTTCAGCACCTCTGTTCCTTCTTTCTGTACTTCTCTTGCTTCTTTCTGTACCCCTCTTGCCTCTTTCTGCACCTCTGTTGCTTCTTTCTGCACTTCTCTTGCTTCTTTCTGCAACTCTCTTGCAAATTTCTGCACCCCTCGTTGCCTCTGTGTGTACCTCTCTTGCCTCTTTCTGCTGCCTCTCTTGCCTCTTTCTGCACGCCTCTTGCCTCTTTCGGCACCTCTTTTGCTTTTTCTGCACTTCACGTGCCTCTTTCTGCACCTCTCTTGCCTCTTTCTGCACCTCTTTTGTTCTTTCTGCACTGCTCATGCTTCTATCTGCTACTCTCTTGCACATTCCTGCACCCCTCTTGCCTCTTTTCGCACCTCTGTTTTTTCTTTCTGTACCTCTCTTGCCTCTGTGTGCACCCCTGTTCCCTCTTTGTGCACCCTTTTGCCTGTTTCTGCAACTCTATTGCATCTTTCTGCACTTCTCATGTCTCTTTCTGCACCTCTGTTGCTTCCTTCTGCAACTCTCTTGCCTCTTTCTGCACTTCTCTTGCTTCTTTCTGCACCTCTCGTTTCTTTCTGCACACCTCGTGCGTCTTTCTGCACCCTTCTTCCCTTTTCCTGCACGTCTCTTGATTCTTTCTGCACTGCTCTTGCCTCTTTCTGCATCCCTCTTGCCTCTTTCTGCACCTCTGTTGCATCTTTCTGCACTTCTCTTGCTTCTTTCTGCACTTCTCTTGCTTCTTTCTGCACCCCTCTTGCCTCTTTCTGTACCCTTTTCCCTCTTTCTACACCTCTCTTCCCTCTTTCTGAACCTCTCTTGCCTCTTTCTGCACCCCTGTTCCCTCTTTCTGCACATCTCTTGACTGTTTCTGCAACTCTCTTGCCTCTTTCTACAGTTCTCTTGTCTCTTTCTGCACCTCTGTTGCTTCTTTCTGCACTTCTCTTGCCTCTTTATGCACCCCTCTTGCCTCTTTCTGCACCTCTCTTGGTTGTTTCTGTACTGGTCTTGTTTCTTTCTGCACCTGTGTTGCAAATTTCTGCACCCCTCTTGCCTCTTTCTACAACGCTCTTCCCTCTTTCTGCACCTCTCTTGCCTCTGTCTGCACCCCTCTTGCCTCTTTCTGCACCTCTGTTGCTTCTTTCTGCACTTCTCTTGCTTCTTTCTGCAACTCTGTTGCAAATTTCTGTACCCATCGTGCCTCTGTGTGCACCCGTTCTTGCCTCTTTCTGCTCCTCTCTTGCCTCTTTCTGAACCCCTCTTGCCTCTTTTGGCACCTCTTTTGCTTTTTTCTGCACTTCTCGTGCCTCTTTCTGCACCCCTCTTGCCTCTTTCTGCACCTTTTGTGGTTCTTTCTGAACTGCTCTTGCTTCTATCTGCTACTCTCTTGCACATTTCTGCACCCCTCTTGCCTCTTTCTGCACCTCTGTTTTTTCTTTCTGTACCTCTCTTGCCTCTGTGTGCACCCCTGTTCCCTCTTTGTGCACCTCTTTTGCCTGTTTCTGCAACTCTATTGCATCTTTCTGCACTTTTCTTGCCTCTTTCTGCACCTCTTTTGCTTCCTTCTGCAACTCTCTTGCCTCTTTCTGCACTTCTCTTGCTTCTTTCTACACCTCTTGCTTCTTTCTGCACACCTAGTGCCTCTTTCTGCAGCCTTCTTCCCTTTTCCTGCACGTCTCTTGATTCTTTCTGCACTGCTCTTGCCTCTTTCTGCACCACTATTGCCTCTTTCTGCACCTCTTTTGCTTCTTTCTGCACTTCTCTTGCCTTTTTCTGCACCCCTCTTGCCTCTTTCTGTATCTCTGTTGGTTCTTTCTGCACTGCTCTTGCTTCTTTCTGCACCTCTGTTGTTTCTTTCTGCACTTCTCTAGCTTCTTTCTACACCTCTCTTGCTTCTTTCTGCACCCCACTTGCCTCTTTCTGCATCCTTTTTCTCTCTTTCTGCACCTCTCTTGCCTCTTTCTGCACACCTGTTTTCTCTTTCTGCACACCTCTTCCCTGTTTCTGCAACTCTCTTGCCTCTTTCTACAGTTATCTTGTCTCTTTCTTCACCTCTGTTGCTTCTCTCTGCACTTCTGTTGCCTCTTTCTGCACCCCTCTTGCCTCTTTCTGCACCTCTCTTGGTTGTTTCTGTACTGCTCTTGTTTCTTTCTGCACCTCTGTTCCTTCTTTATGCACTTCTCTTGCTTCTTTCTACACCCCTCTTGCCTCTTTCTGCACCTCTGTTGCTTCTTTCTGCACTTCTCTTGCTTCTTTCTGCACTCTCTTGCAAATTTATGCACCCCTTGTGCATCTTTCTACAACCCTCTTCCCTCTTTCTGTACCTCTCTTGCCTCTGTCTGCACCCCTCTTGCCTCTTTCTGTACCTCTGTTCCTTCTTTATGCACTTCTCTTGCTTCTATCTGCACCCCTCTTGCCTCTTTCTGCACCTCTGTTGCTTCTTTCTGCACTTCTCTTGCTTCTTTCTGCACCTCTCTTGCAAATATATTCACCCCTCGTGCCTCTGTGTACACCTCTCTTGCCTCTTTCTGCTCCTCTCTTGCCTCTTTCGGCACCCCTCTTACCTCTTTTGGCACCTCTTGCTTTTTTCTGCACTTCTCTTGCCTCTTTCTGCACCCCTCTTGCCTCTTTCTGTACCTCTGTTGTTTCTTACTGCACTGCTCTTGCTTCTTTCTGCTTCTCTGTTGCAAATTTCTGCACCCTTCTTGCCTCTTTCTGCACCCCTCTTGCCTCCTTCTGCACCTCTGTTGGTTCTTTCTGCACTGCTCTTGCTTCTTTCTGCACCTCTTTTGCCTGTTTCTGCAACTCTCTTGCCTCTTTCCGCACTTCTCTGGCCTCCTTCTGCACCTCTGTAGCTTCTTGTTTGCACCTCTCTTCCTCTTTCTGCATCCCTCTCGCCTCTTTCTGCACCTCTGTTGCTTCTTTCTGCACTTCTCTTGCTTCTTTCTGCACTTCTCTTGCTTCTTTCAGTACCCCCCTTGCCTCTTTCTGCACCCTTTTTCCCTCTTTCTACACCTGTCTTCCCTCTTTCTGAACCTCTCTTGCCTCTTTCTGCACCCCTGTTCCCTCTTTCTGCACATCTCTAGACTGTTTCTGCAACTGTCTTACCTCTTTCAACAGTTCTCTTGTCTCTTTCTGCACCTCTGTTGCTTCTTTCTGCACTTCTCTTCCCTCTTTCTGTACCCCTCTTGCCTCTTTCTGCACCTCTCTTGGTTGTTTCTGTACTAGTCTTGTTTCTTTCTGCACCTGTGTTGCAAATTTTTCCACCCCTCTTGCCTCTTTCTACAATGCTCTTCCCTCTTTCTGCACCTCTCTTGCCTCTGTCTTCACCCCTCTTGCCTCTTTCAGCACCTCTGTTCCTTCTTTCTGTACTTCTCTTGCTTCTTTCTGCATCCCTCTTGCCTCTTTCTGCACCTCTGTTGCTTCTTTCTGCACTTCTCTAGACTGTTTCTGCAACTGTCTTACCTCTTTCAACAGTTCTCTTGTCTCTTTCTGCACCTCTGTTGCTTCTTTCTGCACTTCTCTTCCCTCTTTCTGTACCCCTCTTGCCTCTTTCTGCACCTCTCTTGGTTGTTTCTGTACTAGTCTTGTTTCTTTCTGCACCTGTGTTGCAAATTTTTCCACCCCTCTTGCCTCTTTCTACAATGCTCTTCCCTCTTTCTGCACCTCTCTTGCCTCTGTCTTCACCCCTCTTGCCTCTTTCAGCACCTCTGTTCCTTCTTTCTGTACTTCTCTTGCTTCTTTCTGCACCCCTCTTGCCTCTTTCTGCACCTCTGTTGCTTCTTTCTGCACTTCTCTTGCTTCTTTCTGCAACTCCCTTGCAAATTTCTGTACCCCTCGTGCCTCTGTGTGTACCTCTCTTGCCTCTTTCTGCTGCTCTCTTGCCTCTTTCTGCACGCCTCTTGCCTCTTTCGGCACCTCTTTTGCTTTTTTCTGCACTTCTCGTGCCTCTTTCTGCACCCCTCTTGCCTCTTTCTGCACCTTTTTTTGTTCTTTCTGCACTGCTCATGCTTCTATCTGCTACTCTCTTGCACATTCCTGCAGCCCTCTTGCCTCTTTTTGCACCTGTTTTTTCTTTCTGTACCTCTCTTGCCTCTGTGTGCACCCCTGTTCCCTCTTTGTGCACCTCTTTTGCCTGTTTCTGCAACTCTATTGCATCTTTCTGCACTTTTCATGTCTCTTTCTGCACCTCTGTTGCTTCCTTCTGCAACTCTCTTGCCTCTTTCTGCACTTCTCTTGCTTCTTTCTGCACCTCTCGCTTCTTTCTGCACACCTCGTGCGTCTTTCTGCACCCTTCTTCCCTTTTCCTGCACGTCTCTTGATTCTTTCTGCACTGCTCTTGTCTCTTTCTGCACCCCTCTTACCTCTTTCTGCACCTCTTTTGCTTCTTTCTGCACTTCTCTTGCCTCTTTCTGCACCCCTCTTGCCTCTTTCTGCACCTCTGTTGGTTCTTTCTGCACTGCTCTTGCTTCTTTCTGCACCTCTGTTGTTTCTTTCTGCACTTCTCTTGCTTCTTTCTACACCTCTATTGCTTCTTTCTGCACCCCACTTGACTCTTTCTGCATCCTTTTTCTCTCTTTCTGCACCTCTCTTGCCTCTTTCTGCACCCCTGTTCTCTCTTTCTGCACATCTCTTCCCTGTTTCTGCAACTCTCTTGCCTCTTTCTACAGTTATCTTGTCTCTTTCTTCACCTCTGTTGCTTCTTTCTGCACTTCTCTTGCCTCTTTCTGCAGCCCTCTTGCCTCTTTCTGCACCTCTCTTGGTTGTTTCTGTACTGCTCTTGTTTCTTTCTGTACCTCTGTTCCTTCTTTATGCACTTCTCTTGCTTCTTTCTACACCCCTCTTGCTTCTTTCTACACCCCTCTTGCCTCTTTCTGCACCTCTGTTGCTTCTTTCTGCACTTCTCTTGCTTCTTTCTGCACCTCTCTTGCAAATTTCTGCACCCCTCGTGCATGTTTCTACAACCCTCTTCCCTCTTTCTGTACCTCTCTTCCTCTGTCTGCACCCATCTTGCCTCTTTCTGCACCTCTGTTCCTTCTTTCTGCACTTCTCTTGCTTCTATCTGCACCCCTCTTGCCTCTTTCTGCACCTCTGTTGCTTCTTTCTGCACTTCTCTTGCTTCTTTCTGCACCTCTCTTGCAAATTTATGCACCCCTCGTGCCTCTGTGTGCACCTCTCTTTCCTCTTTCTGCTCCTCTCTTGCCTCTTTCGGCACCCCTCTTGCCTCTTTCGGCATCCCTCTTGCATCTTTCGGCACCTCTTTTGCTTTTTTCTGCACTTCTCTTGCCTCTTTCTGCACCCCTCTTGCCTCTTTCTGCACCTCTGTTGGTTCTTTCTGTACCACTCTTGCCTCTGTGTGCACCTCTGTTCCCTCTTTGTGCACCTCTTTTGCCTGTTTCTGCAACTCTCTTGCCTCTTTCTGTGCTTTTCTTGCCTCTTTCTGCACCTCTGTTGCTTCCTTCTGCAACTCTCTTGCCTCTTTCTGCACTTCTCTTGCTTCTTTCTACGCCTCTCTTGCTTCTTTCTGCATCACTCATGCCTCTTTTCTGCACCCTTCTTCCCTTTTCCTGCACGTCTCTTGGTTCTTTCTGCACTGCTCTTGCCTCTTTCTGCACCCCACTTGCCTCTTTCTGCACTTCTCTTGCCTCTTTCTGCACCCTCTTGCCTCTTTCTGCACCTCTGTTGGTTCTTTCTGCACTGCTCTTGCTTCTTTCTGCACCTCTGTTGTTTCTTTCTGCATTTCTCTTGCTTCTTTCTACACCTCTCTTGCTTCTTTCTGTACCATTTTTCTCTCTTTGTGCACCTCTCTTGCCTCTTTCTGCACCTCTCTTGCCTCTTTCTGCACCTCTGTTCCTTCTTTCTGCACTTCTCTTGCTTCTATCTGCACCCCTCTTGCCTCTTTCTGCACCTCTGTTGCTTCTTTCTGCACTTCTCTTGCTTCTTTCTGCACCTCTCTTGCAAATGTATGCACCCCTTGTGCCTCTGTGTGCACCTCTCTTGCCTCTTTCTGCTCCTCTCTTGCCTCTTTCGGCACCCCTCTTGCCTCTTTCGGCATCCCTCTTGCCTCTTTCGGCACCTCTTTTGCTTTTTTCTGCACTTCTCTTGCCTCTTTCTGCACCCCTCTTGCCTCTTTCTGCACCTCTGTTGGTTCTTTCTGTACCACTCTTGCCTCTGTGTGAACCCCTGTTCCCTCTTTGTGCACCTCTTTTGCCTGTTTCTGCAACTCTCTTGCTCTTTCTGTGCTTTTCTTGCCTCTTTCTGCACCTCTGTTGCTTCCTTCTGCAACTCTCTTGCCTCTTTCTGCACTTCTCTTGCTTCTTTCTACACCTCTCTTGCTTCTTTCTGCACCCCTCGTGCCTCTTTTCTACACCCTTCTTCCCTTTTCCTGCACGTCTCTTGGTTCTTTCTGCACTTCTCTTGCCTCTTTCTGCACCCTCTTGCCTCTTTCTGCAACTCTGTTGGTTCTTTCTGCACTGCTCTTGCTTCTTTCTGCACCTCTGTTGTTTCTTTCTGCATTTCTCTTGCTTCTTTCTACACCTCTCTTGCTTCTTTCTGCATCCTACCTGCCTCTTTCTGTACCCTTTTTCTCTCTTTGTGCACCTCTCTTGCCTCTTTCTGCACCTCTTTTGCCTCTTTCTGCACCCCTCTTCCCTCTTTCTGCACCTCTGTTGCTTCTTTCTGTACTTCTCTTGTTTCTTTCTGCACCTTTCTTGCTTCTTTCTGCACCTCTCTTGCCTCTTTCTGAACTCTTCTTCCCTCTTTCTGCACCCCTCTTGCCTCTTTCTGCACGTCTCTTGCCTCTTTCTGCACACACAGGGCTACTTTTAAACTGACCTCAGGCTCAGCAGTGCACACGTGCAAGTGCAAAAAAGGGCTGCTGGCCTCTAAACTGCCATGCCCTATTATATGCTAGGGACTTAGAGGTAGTTTCAATCCCTCTGCCCTATTATGTACTAGTGCCTTACAGGGGAGGTCATGCCAATCACAGGGGTACCCCAACCCATACTGTAACCTAGTGTATGTAGTTGTTTTCACTGTATTATAAGTGTCTTTCAGCATAGCTCTGCCTCCAGGCCTTGTTAAGCAGAGCCCAGGGTTAGTCACAGTAAGTTACCATCAGTACCAGTCAGCAAAAAGTTGGGGGTTGCCCAGGGCATAGGATGACTTTGCAACAAGGCCTCTTTCTGCACCTCTGTTCGTCCTTTCTGCATATCTCTTGCTTGATTCTGTACCTTTCTTCCTCTTTCTGGACTTCTGTTGCCTCTTTCTGCATTTATCTTGCTTCTTTCTCCGCCTTTCTTCCTCTTTCTGCACATGTCCTACCTCTGTAGGCATAGTTAGAAATTAGCATTTAAAAAACCTTAGAAATTTACTGAACAAAACATAGGTTTCAGGGACGTTATAGTTAGAAATGATCATTTAAACAACCATAGAAATTCACTGAAAAAAACCATAGGTTTCAGGGACGTTATAGTTAGAAATGAGCATTTAAAAAAACATAGAAATTCACTGAAAAAACCACAGGTTTCAGGGACGTTATAGTTAGTTGGACATTTCACTCGTACAAAACCAGAGAAATTTGGCCGTTATAGTTAGTTGAGCTAAGTATAACTCGCGCCCCCGCAATGCACTGCTGATGACAGCACATATTACATCACTCATGACATGGTCAGTGACATTACTGATGACATCACTGATGACATCTCAAATGACATCACTGATGACATCACTGATGACATCATCCACATGATAATCTGATGCACCACCTTACACCCTAATATAACCTTTGATACACCCACTCTAAAATACAGACTACCATTCTCAAAACCATAGACACACCAATACCAATTACTACATACCTACTCACTGATTCCTAGGTCTACACACACATCCACTCAGTCACCCATACAGTCACTCATACATGCAGTCACTCATCAATACAGCCACTATCATATGCACTCATACACCTATATAGACACTCACACACCACCACTCACCCATAGAGTTACTTACACAGCTAGTCAGTCATGCAAAGAATCAATCACACTCCCATTTACTCACCTATACAGTTATACACACACCACCTAACTTATTCATACAGATACTAACACATACTTACTCTCTTATACAATCACTGATACAAGTACACACTCATCCACACAGCCACTCTCACAATCACTCACTCTCACATATAGTCATTTATATAGTCCAACACTCACATATACTAACTTTCACATATGTAGTTACTCACACATGTACCACTGAGACATCCATTCACTCACCAACACAGCCATACACACACTCACCCACCCATACAGCCCCTCACAGACGCCCTCTTGAACCCATATGCCCAGTGAATCACCCACTCACACATCCATGCAGGGAGTCACACATACCCCACCCACCCACACACACACTCAGGCACCCATACAGATTCTCAGACAACCAATCAATAACCCATATAGACACTCAAGTAGCTACTCACCAACCCATGCAGCCGCTTACACACCTACAGACAGACTGATCCAGCCATTCACATAGTTTAGTCACTAACCCATGCATTCAGTAAGACATGTTTAATCACTCACTTATACAGTCAGTCATGCACCTACTAAATCATCCATTAAGATAGTCATACACCCACTCATTCTTCAATACACCTTGGCCTAGATATATATATATATATAACAATAACTCCGCACCCTGAAAGCGTCTTTTCTCTCCCAAATCACGGACACAGACCCAATTCGATGCTATGATGTTTTATTCAACCGTCTCCATTACGCGTTTCGACTCCGTGGAGCCTTGATCACATGACATGGATACACAGGTTAGTGCAATATTTAAAGTGAAATGTACATACCAATTAATCAACACGTGATCAAGGACATAGAGAAAATACTAATGTTAACAAAACTATTTATGATGTTGCTTAAACATATTTCATCATTTTTTAGCTGTTTAAAAATAGTAAAATTGGAAACAATTCATGTTTTCATATTTTCAATGCTTTTAAAATTACACGTAAAATACTAAAAGCAGAAAAATAAACTAATATTAGGTTAAATCCTATATTTCAATATGATTGCATGTTTCTTTAGTACCCTCATGTGTCCCTGTTGCGGTCTGTACAAAATTCTATAAAGTGCCTAAGTGAAAAGTGCAAAGTGATTGTGAATATGTTAATAATAATATAATTAACTCTATGTATGTCTCCCTGTTGTCCGACTCGTATAATCATGTTTTTATTGTTAGCAAATGCCTCAAATTCCGTTGTTAATCCTCACAGCCTGAGTAAACAGATAAAAGTACGTTATTCTTTATGTACAATGTATATGAAGTTTATCTAAAACCTTTTGATACCGGAGCTTCAAATGGGGGATATGGATATAGAATACATTCATGTGTTAACGTCCTAAAATAGTTACTTTGAGTACACAGAAATATAGCAGCAAGTTAGTTTACACGTATAAATATATAAATATATAAATATACGTGATAGCGTACATAAATACATAAATATATAAATACATATAAAAGATTCTATAAACAAAAATCTTTTTACAAAATGTCATATTCATAACAAACATAATTGTTACACAATATTAGAATAAATAGTCATAAAATTCCTAAAATTGTTAAAATGTTAAACATTTCTAAAATATAATCGCTGACCTATGTACTTTTTGTAGATATATGGACTAATCTATTCTATTTTAACCCTTATCCTCCCACCTGCGGTAATGTGATTCCCAGTAAAGATGACTGACAGTTGTTTTAATTTAAGCATGTATGCAAATCCTCTGTGGCATTCAGCCCTGACGGTACCTTGGAGTCCAATTGCAGAATATACCTTGTCTCTAGTTTCCTCAGCTTGGTGATTCTATCTCCGCCCCTTCTACTAGGAGGCACTGTATCTATAACATAATATTTGAGGTCTGCATTGTTGGAACTGTGTTTGTCTTTAAAATGATGCGCCACTGGATAAGTGTTGTCTTGAGTGGTTATTGCGCGCAAATGTTGAAGAATTCTTTTGTGTACCTGTAGAACCGTGCTGCCTATATATTGTAAACCGCATGGGCACTGCAATACATATACTGCAAATTCAGTTTTGCATGTTAGGAGTTTATTAATTTTAAACTCTCTATTACTAAAAGGGGTCTTGTAGGTACTCATATTGATGCCAAGTGTGCATGCCTTACATGTTTTGCATCTAAAATAGCCTTTCCTTCTCTGCAACCAATTTCCACTTTCAATTACCTCTGGGCTAGTTTTGACAATCTTATCTCTTGTAGTAGGTGCCCTCCTATATGTAATAGACACTCTTTGAGGAAGCAGGGACCCAATGATAGGATCACACAGTACCATGGCCCAATTTTTCTGTATGATTTTTTGTATTTCTCTGTGTTGATTATTATATCTCATAATCATACGAAATGAATTGTTCATTGGCACTTTGGTATCGCCCTGTTTTGTTTTTAAGATTTCACTTCTGCTGTGTTCCATAGATTTGCTAATGGCTCTATCAATTGTTTTTTCTTGATATCCTCTCTCTAGGAATCTATTTTTGCCCTCATTTTGTGCCTCAGCTAAATCCTTGTCACTACTGCAGATACGTCTTAATCGGAGCATCTCTCCGTATGGAATGTTGTTGATAATGTGTTTTGGATGCATGCTACTCGCATGTAGTGTCGAATTGCCAGCTGTTTTCTTCCTAAAGAGCCTGGTCTCAATCTTATGATTTTTTATATACACTTGAGTATCAAGGAATTCAATGGAACTGGGGCTGACAGTAGCAGTGAACCTAAGATTAATATCATTGTTATTAAGAGAATGAACAAATTCATTAGCTTCACATTCTGTTCCCTGCCACACAACAAATAGGTCATCTATGTACCGTTGCCACATTCGTACCTTTGTCCTCATGATTAGCTCGTGCTTGCCCATGAGGACCAGCTCCTCCCATCTGCCCATATGTAGGCAGGCATAACTTGGAGAGAAGCTGGCCCCCATGGCAACACCTCTAGTCTGCTGATATAATTGACTGTTAAACATAAAAATTTTATTATACAGACAAAACTTAATCATCTCGATAAGCATGGTACTATGACGTTCGTATTGTACAGGTCTACTAGACAAATAGTATCTGATGGCCTCAATCCCGTCTGTATGCTCAATACTTGTATATAGCGACGTGACATCCAACGCAATTAATAAATAGTCATCTTGCCATTCAAAATCAGAGATATGTCTTAAAAAGTCTCCTGTGTCTCTTACATAGCTGGGTAATTTTTTGACATGTTCTTGGAGAAAGAAGTCGATATATCTGGTAGTATTTTCCAATAATCCGTCCCTGGCCGTGATGATAGGCCTACCAGGTGGGTTGTTTCGATCCTTATGGATTTTGGGAATAAAATATAAAGATGGAGTAGTTGGATTTTCTTTTTCAGATATTTAAGTTCTTCCCCTGTTAATAAGTTCGCTTCTCTCCAAGTGGTTAACTTACCATAGTACTCCTTGTATGAGGCACTCAAATTGGCTTGACTACTCCGGTTGTAACAACGCCTATCATTAAGTTGACTATAGGCTTCCTTTTCATATAGCTTTTGTGGCCAGAGCACAATATTGCCTCCTTTGTCACTTCCACGTACTATTATCTCATGATTGTCTTTTAACTTCTTAATCAAATTCCTGTATTGTTGGTCTTTATTTTTCAGGTTACCCTCTTTTTTTGCCACTATTTTATTGAGTTTTTTGATCTGTGTTGTTGTAGATTCATGAAATAAGTCAATAGAGTCTCTGATCATGATGGGATTAAATGTAGATCTTGGTTTGAAAGGAGTTAAACCTGTCTGCCTTGTATCGTCCCCTTCATCCGGAACTGATCTAATGTTCGTGGAAGTATCACATGTATTCTCATTCCACAATTCTTCCAAAGTTTGGAGAAGCCTTCTATCCGTTTGTGATGTTGTTGTTATGTCAGATATTTCTCCAGTATTTGGGTCTTTGTTGGATTCCCTCTGGGTTTGATTAGTATTCATTTGTATGTGATATTTTTTTAATTTTAATTTTCTAACCCCTTTATAAATGTCTATTCTGGTAGTTGCATAATCAAAGTTGCCTTTCGGAGCATATGAGAGTCCCAAGTTTAACATATTAGACTCTTGTTTGGTTAATATCACGTTGGTCAAATTGATGATGGTGTTGTTGGTTTTGGCGGTCAGATATGCTGTGGTTACCAGTTTTTCCTGCCCCCTCTTTTGTTCGTTTTCCGCTCGCCTCTTTTTTGTTGCTCTGCGCCTCTGCCGGCGCTTGTAGTTGGCATATCTCCTGTGTTGTTCCTTTGTTGAGGCCTTGGACGAAGGGTTTGTCTTCTTTCCTGGCAAATAAAATGCAATTCTTCCCCCGGTGAAGGTTTGGGTGTTTGACTTTCTTCGCTTACCATTCGCAATTCCGACTCAGATTCACTGCCACCCATCGAACTCGTCTCCGATTGGGATGTATCTGTTTGTTCTCTTCGCCCTGTGTGTTGTCTACTTTGTTGTCTGCTTTGTGCATCAGTTTTCAGAAATTTTGATGTCCTGATTCCATCATAGCGTTTGGCAAACGTGAATATCTGCCCCAACTCGTAATCATGCTTATCCCTTAAAAACTTAAAAGCCTTTCTTTCTTTGATTTTATCCTCATCATTTTTGATTCTAGTCATCATCTCTTTGCGTAAACCAAGACCTGGGAGATTTTATATGCTTCCCAAAATTCACAAAATGAACAATCCTGTCCGTCCCATCATCTCTGGCAATGACACAGCCACTGAGAGACTATCTTTATTTGTCGACCTGCACCTCCAGCCCATTGTACAGGAACCTCCATCATTTGTTAAAGATACCAGTCACTTCCTTCAGATTATTGAAAAATTAAACCAAACCTACACATTTGATGATGATACTCTTCTGGCTACATTTGATGTTACATCATTATACACCAATATACCACATGAGGATGGGCTTATGGCATTATCTGAAGCTCTTAATAAAAGAACTGTGAAAAAGCCATCAACAAATGTGCTTACCAACTTTGCAAGAGTTATCCTTAAATCCAACAATTTTACATTCAATGGTAAACACTATCTGCAGATACAAGGGACTTCCATGGGCACTCGGATGGCTCCATCCTATGCAAATATCTTCATGGGCAAACTAGAGAACTGTATACTTGCTACTTATAGCATCAAACCACTGGTATGGCTAAGATACATTGATGACATATTTATAATATGGAATGCAGGAAGTAGAGCATTGGAACAATTTACAGCTTATATCAACAATATCCATCCTACCATCAAATTTACCAGCAGCAATACTAAACAGAAGCATCATCTCCCTTTTCTGGATGTGCTACTCACCATTCATGAACAAAAAATTACAACTGATCTGTACCACAAGCCTACAGATGCTCATTTGTATCTAAACTGGACTTCATGTGACCCACACCACACTAAACTGAGCATCATCTACAGCCAAGCACTCAGAATAAGACGCATCTGCAGCAATGAGGAAACCTGTAAAGACCATCTACAGGAGCTTGCTACATTATTTAAAAGGCGAGGCTATCCTCTGCATATCATGCAGCAACAAATTGACAAGTCTTTGCAGTTACCCAGAGAAGCTCTTATTTGGAATACCAACGGCAGAAACAAAAGTGACAGAACTCCATTTGTGGTTGACTATCATGCATCAGCTCCCAACTACAGAAATATAATGCAAAAAACATTTCCCTTACTGTCTACTTGTGAAAAATTGCAAAAGGTTTTTCCAAAACCGCCAGTCATTGCTTACCGCAGAGCTCCAAATTTACAATCTCTTATTGTGAAAGCTGAACTGAAGCAAGTTGTAACAAATGCAGGGGTTCATTGCTGTGACTCTAAAAGGTGCATCACGTGTGAATACCTTTTACAAACATCATCAGTAACTAGTTCTGTTACGAGAAGGACCTATGGAATAAGACAGCAT
Source organism: Calotriton arnoldi (assembly GCA_963921515.1). NCBI lineage: Eukaryota > Metazoa > Chordata > Amphibia > Caudata > Salamandridae > Calotriton > Calotriton arnoldi. The sequence continues at coordinate 472,562 of CAWUFW010002919.1, forward strand.
CTTACATGTCGCTCAACATGCATTATTTATGTGATTCAGTGCTAACGGCAAAGCTGTAAAAAACAATATGTAGGCCAAACAGTGAATGACCTCCGTACACGATTCAGGAACCACAAATCGGCAATAATTAATAAGAAAATTGACCAGCCTGTAGCCAATCATTTTAACCTTGTGGATCATTTACTATCAGATTTGAAGATTTTCCCCGTGGAACATGTCTCAAAGGAAGAACTACTGGACTCCAGAGAAAACTTCTGGATGTACCGTTTAAAATCACTGCATCCAGATGGACTGAACATTACTGATAATACAACCTGATTACTGCATATCTCAAGAGCTCTCAGGACTGCATTGATTCCACATTCCAAATGGAATCTTCACTCATGATGCTTTTGAAAATTCAGCTGTGTCATCTGTGCAGCCACTGAGCAAACCATCTTGTACTACCTGAGGAAGGCGGAAGCTGAAACGTTGTAGTGGAAATATATTTTGTTCTTTGGTGAATCTATCTGTTTGAGTCACTTCTCTCTTGGATATATATAAATATATATATATATATATATATATATATATATATATATATCTATATATATATATATATATATATATATATATATTATCTACTGGCGGTCACCAGTAGATAGTTATAGTTAGGACCTTTATCTATAGGAAATCCGCAACATTCTATTTGAAATAACTAAGCCTGGGCGTAGTTCGCGAAGTAGCGCTACGCGAAGCTACGCAAAGTGCAGTTCGCACTACGCGAGCTACGCATAGCACTACGCGAACTGCGTAGTGCGCTGTACGCAATGATTGCACAGTGCCGGATGCTTGTCCGCACTGTGCAATCATTGAAAATGGCATCTTGCACAGTGCGAGCTGTCTTTTACTGACGCTCGAGTAGATTTTTACTCGAGCGGCCGCTTTCTCAACGCGGACTGGTAGTTTCTCATCGCGAGCGGTTACGAGCATACGCGACCACTCGCAATGAGAAACCTGACCTCCCGCGTTGAGAATCTCACCGGAGGTTTATTTTCCACGCTCGCGATCGGCAACTTGATGTTGCTGATCGCGAACGAGAAAAAGTCTCGCCGGGATGTCATTTTGCTTGCTCGCGGTCGCCAACTTGACGTTGAGGACCGCGAGCAAGCAAAAAATGACCGCTGCACTACGCTATGCGTGTTTGCACTGTGCTACGTGCAATTCGCGTTGTGCGAAGTAGCGCAAACTTCCCAAACTACGCGAGCGTAGCGTAGTACTTCGCCCAGGGTTAGAAATAACTCTTGCGCCGGTTGACGAATCTTCGCGAAAGCTTCCAACATGTTGGGGCGCTCCTCTCCACTCCTACCGTGAAAGTCTCAGGTTGATTCGTCAAGCGGGGGCCAAGAAAAAAGGGGGGTCCCAAAACGCGTTTTCTCCGTTTTCTCCATGTTAATTCCCATAGGAAATTTTAGCCACGGCTACAGCCCGAACTGCTGAACGGAATTACACCAAATTTTGCAAAAAGGTAGCACCTGGTTCAGAAAGCGACCTTTTTTTTAAATGGTGTAAATCCGTTCAGTAGTTGCGGAGAAATTCAAAAAATAAGAGTAAAAAAATCGATTTCCCATAGGAAACTTTATGCAAGGCTACAGCAAAAACTGCTGAACGGAATTACACCAAATTTGGCAAAAAGGTAGTGCTTGGTTCAGAAAGCACCCTTTTTAAAAATGGTGTAAATCCGTTCAGTAGTTGCTGAGAAAATCCAAAATAAAAGTTTCGATATTTAGAGGCACGGAGGATCCGCGCACCCTCCCGACCACGAGCTGCATGCTAATTGGCTGTCAACACTCCAAACCAGGAAGTGTTGGCAGCCTTCTTGTTCCTCGGTAGAACCGAGGAACAAGAAAGCAGTAAAAAAAAGTGCGCAATACGCAAAAAGGGGGCAGGGTAGAAACGCCCTGATCCCCTAGGCCTGCTTTTTTTTTTTTTAAATCGGCAGGATGTGCTTACAGTGCGCGGATCCTGCCGATTAAAAAAAAAAATGAAGCGCGGGCTCCCGTGCTTCTTTGGTAATTGGCCCCCGGGTGGGCCAAGTCCCGGGGGCATGCGGGGGTTAAGTTTTATGTGTGCGGGGCTTTAATAAAAAAATGATGCTGGAGGGCTCTCGGCCCTCCCGCAGCCCCGGGGACCGCCACCCCCTGGGGCTTCTTTTTATTTTTTTTAAATTACCTATGTGGGGGGGCTTGAGCCCCCCCCACACGCCCCGGGGACCGCCACCTCCCGGGGCACTAAATATTTTAATGTGGAAGTCCGTTACGGACCCCCAGAGCCCCGGGACCACCACCTCCCCGGGGCTGTGCAATTCAAGGGAGAGGGGCCGCGCGGCCCCCTCCTGGAGCCCTTGATGGCCCTGGGGACCGCCACCCCCCAGGGCCGGCTCCTGTAGTGTCCCGGGGTGCCTACCCCCGGGACACTGTAGTTTGCTATGACAGGACGGGAGCCTCGCGACTCCCATCCTGTCATAGCAAACTGCTTTGGATATTGAGGCGAGAGCAGGAAACCTGCTCTCGCCCAATATCCAAAGCAAATTGCTTTCCACACGGGAGCTGCATCTTAGCAGCTCCCCATGTGGAAAGCAATGCCGGCTCCCAAGGAACGCGGGAGCCGGCGGGACTGTGGGGGATTGGGGACCCCCACAGTCCCCAACGGAGAGGGCCAGCCCGGGGGATGGGGTCCCGGGGCAAGTAGTGGCTCGGGATGGGGCCACACGGCCCCCTTCCCCAAAAGTTTGAAAAAAATAAAAAAAACAAAGGCCGGCCCTGGGGGATGGGGTCCCTGGGGCCATAAGTGGCCTGAGGAGGGGGGCAACGCAGCCCCCCTCCAAAACAATAAAAAAAAATTAAAAAGGCCATGCCCCGGGGGATGGGGTCTCCGGGGCCGATTAAGGCCTCGGGAGGGGGGCCACGCGGCACCCTTCCAAATTGGTTTAAAAAAAAAAATAAAAAAATAGGGGGCAGGCCCTGGGGGATGGGGTCCCAGGACCAATAAATTATAAAAAGAAGGGGGGCCACACAGCCCCCCTTCTTAAAAAAAAAAAAAAAGAAAAAACACCAGCATCGCGCCGGAGGCCATGCCCCTTCTTTCACCACTCTACAAACGCGCCCCTGGCGCGTTTGCAGATGGGGATCGAATTCCCCTTGAATACTGGGGTCCCTGAGGCCAACTAGCCCACCAGGAACCTCCAGTATGCGCCAGAGGCTGCGTTGCAGAGAGGTGTTCTGAGGCCACGCCCCTTTTACACCTCTCTGCAACGCAGCTCTGTGGCGCATAATGGAGGGAGCTGGTGGGCTAGTTGCACCCCAGGGACCCTCAGAATTGAAGGGAGTTAATCCCCGACTTAAAACGTGCCACGGGCGCGTTTGCACAGTGGTGAAGGGAGGGGCGGGGCTTGAGATGACATGTGTGCAAACAGGCCCTGTGGCGTGTTTTAAGATGGGGAATTAAATCCCCTTAAATCCTGAGGGTCCCTGGGGGACAACTAGCCCACCAGGTACGTCCAGAAAGCACCACAGAGCTGCGTTGCAGAGAGGTGCAAAAAGGGGCGTGGCCTCTGAACACCTCTCTGCAACGCAGCTCTCTGGCGCATACTGGAGGTATCTGGTGGGCTAGTTGGCCCCTAGGGACCCTCAGGATTGAGGAGGAATTAATTCTCCAACTTAAAACGCGCCACAGGGCATGTTTGCAGACATGTCACGTCAGGCCCCACCCCCTTCCTTCACCATTGTGCAAATATTCCTCTAAAATCAGCCGAACTACGAATTCCGATTTACTCACCTGTTATCAGGAGAGAACCCAGTGCTGCATCTTTTAACCCAGCACTGACCCTGAAAAGTAATTCTAACCGTACTTACCAGTAACTTGAATTTCCTTCCATAGGCTAACATTGACTGGTTTCACTTGGAAATTCTTCTAAGTGTGGAGTTTTGGAACTTTAGAATATTCCTCTAAAATCAGCCGAACTACGTAATTCCGATTTACTCACCTGTTATCAGGAGAGAACCCAGTGCTGCATCTTTTAGCCCAGCACTGACCCTGAAAAGTAATTCTAACTGTACTTACCAGTAACTTGAATTTCCTTCCATAGGCTAACATTGACTGGTTTCACTTGGAAATTCTTCTAAGTGTGGAGTTTTGGAACTTTATAATATTCCTCTAGAATCAGCCGAACTACGAATTCCGATTTACTCACCTGTTATCAGGAGAGAACCCAGTGCTGCATCTTTTAGCCCAGCACTGACCCTGAAAAGTAATTCTAACCGTACTTAAGAGTAACTTGAATTTCCTTCCATAGGCTAACATTGACTGGTTTCACTTGGAAATTCTTCTAAGTGTGGAGATTTGGAACTTTAGAATATTTCTCTAAAATCAGCCGAACTACGAATTCCGATTTACTCACCTGTTATCAGGAGAGAACCCAGTGCTGCATCTTTTAGCCCAGCACTGACCCTGAAAAGTAATTCTAACTGTACTTACCAGTAACTTGAATTTCCTTCCATAGGCTAACATTGACTGGTTTCACTTGGAAATTCTTCTAAGTGTGGAGTTTTGGAACTTTATAATATTCCTCTAGAATCAGCCGAACTACGAATTCCGATTTACTCACCTGTTATCAGGAGAGAACCCAGTGCTGCATCTTTTAGCCCAGCACTGACCCTGAAAAGTAATTCTAACCGTACTTACCAGTAACTTGAATTTCCTTCCATAGGCTAACATTGACTGGTTTCACTTGGAAATTCTTCTAAGTGTGGAGTTTTGGAACTTTAGAATATTCCTCTAAAATCAGCCGAACTACGAATTCCGATTTACTCACCTGTTATCAGGAGAGAACCCAGTGCTGCATCTTTTAGCCCAGCACTGACCCTGAAAAGTAATTCTAACTGTACTTACCAGTAACTTGAATTTCCTTCCCTAGGCTAACATTGACTGGTTTCACTTCGAAATTCTTCTAAGTGTGGAGTTTTGGAACTTTATAATATTCCTCTAAAATCAGCCGAACTACTAATTCCGATTTACTCACCTGTTATCAGGAGAGAACCCAGTGCTGCATCTTTTAGCCGAGCACTGACCCTGAAAAGTAATTCTAACCGTACTTACCAGTAACTTGAATTTCCTTCCATAGGCTAACATTGACTGGTTTCACTTGGAAATTCTTCTAAGTGTGGAGTTTTGGAACTTTAGAATATTCCTCTAAAATCAGCCGAACTACGAATTCCGATTTACTCACCTGTTATCAGGAGAGAACCCAGTGCTGCATCTTTTAGCCCAGTACTGACCCTGAAAAGTAATTCTAACCGTACTTACCAGTAACTTGTATTTCCTTCCATAGGAATCCATTGTCTGGTTTTCAGCAGAAAAGTTTCAAAGTGTCAATTTTCACAAACTACAAATATTCCTTAAAAATCGCCTGTATGACTTAAACGCATTCTTTCAACTGTTTACAGGAGATGCACCAGTGCTGGATCCAGGATCCACCACTGAGTAAGAAAAAGTAACGATAACACTACTTACCTGCTAAGTGAATTTCCTCCCATAGGATAACATTGGTGATTCTATGTGAAAAAGTTTCTAAGTGTCAACTTTTAAAATACAATAATATTCCTTAAAAATCAGTACTGTAACCAAAACGCTTTTACTCAACTGTTTACAGGAGATGTCCCAGGACTGAATCTAGGATCCAGTCCTGTGGTTAGAAAAGTAATCCATAAAGTAACTAATTGCATTTAACTAGATATTCACATTGAGCTCAATGTTGCATTGTGTTTGAAATTGTGTTGCCCATTGCAACAACTTTAACTACTGTACTTAAAAGTCTATTGCGTATTTGCAAAGAATTTAAACTAAAGTAATTCATTCTGAGAAAGTATATTTTGTAATGTAATGTATAATGTAATTACAATGTAATTTAAAAAATAAATAGTTTAAAAAAATGTAGTAAATCAGTATCAAAAAATAAAGATAACAATTAATACATTTAAAAATTGTCATTTACAAAACCTTGGAAATTCACTGAAAAAAACCATAGGTTTCAGACATGTTATAGTTAGGAATTAGCATTTAAAAACCTTTGAAATTCACTGAAAAAACCATAGGTTTCAGGCACGTTATAGTTAGAAATTAGCATTTAAAAAACCTTTGAAATTCACTGAAAAAACCATAGGTTTCAGGCACGTTATAGTTAGAAATTAGCATTTAAAAACCTTTGAAATTCACTGAAAAACCATAGGTTTCAGACACGTTATAGTTAGAAATTAGCATTTAAAAACCTTTGAAATTCACTGAAAAAACCATAGGTTTCAGACACGTTATAGTTAGAAATTTGCATTTAAAAACCTTACAAATTCACTGAAAAACCATAGGTTTTAGGGACAGTTATAGTTAGTTGGACATTGCACTCGTACAAAACCCGTGAAATTCCCCCGTTATCGTTAGTTCAGCTAACTATAACTCGCGCCCCCACAATGCACTGCTGATGACGTCACATATTACATCACTCATGACACCGCACAACCCAAAAAGCATTTTTAAAACATTTTCAATAGGAGTCATGCTGGATCAGCAAATCCCACCAAATCTTTTTTGGAAAAAATAAAGTGCAGTCTCCTGTGCTTCGTTAATTATCTGCCCCCAGGTAGGCCACATCCCAGGGGTATTATGCAGAAAAGGAAGGGGGCGCATGGGCCCACCCTCCTGGGGCTTATTTCACCCCAGGGGCTACCACTTCTCCGAGGCTTCTTTAAACATTAATGCAGTGGAAGCCAGTATGACCTCACCCGCTGTCCGCGGACCACCATCTCTCCCGGGCTTATTTCCTTTTAAATAGGGGGCCTCTGAGGAACCACAGTCCCTGGGCTTTATGCGAGATCAAAGTGAGGGGCCTTGTGGACCTCCCACAGCCCCGGGGGCTGCCACCGCCCGGAGCTTTAATTTGACAAAAATGCTGGGAGGCAACATGGACCCCCTGCAGCCTCTGGAACCGCCATCTCCCTTGGGCTTTTTTTACATTGAGTATGGGGGCCTCTTACCCCCCTGCGGCCTGGGAACCACCACCTCCATGGGATAAAATTAGGAAAGCAGGGGGACCATGCTGTCCCCCTCCTGTAGCCATTGAAGGCCCTTGGTAATGCCACCCCTTGGGACCGGCTCCTGCTATCTCCTGAGGTGCCATCCCACGGTTAAGTCAGTCCCCTTTTGGAGCTTTTTTCCAAAGTTGCTCCAAACGTCTTCCTGAAGTTCCTCTTGGGGGTCCAAAGTAACCAAAATACAATCCAAGGGTCTGAATCTCCAAGATGTTCCTTGAAAGTTTGGGACTTGAGTTCCCTCAATCCACTTGGACATAACCCTTACAAATCTGCTGTATGCACTCAGGTTTTCAGCTTGACAAGCCTTCTTCTTTTTTTAGTTTCAAGCAGCAGATCTGAGAAACTCAGCTCCTCTCACAGAATGTATTCAGTGTTCTCTGGGGTCAAGCAGGAGAGCACTCCTGTCCAATGGGGTGCAGGGCAACACCCCAGAGCATGAACGCTTCCACCAAAGTGTGGCATAATCTTCTCACCAGAAAGCACTATTCTTCCAAAATTCAGTATGTCTGAACTTGCAGCAGAGGAGCAAGAACTAGTTAAACCAACATCCAGTATGGCTCATTTCCATAGCTCTCCTCCCCCTATCATCTGCAAATTCCTGCCTTAAGCGTGCCATCTGGCTGGGTCAGGGTGAGCTGGTGGGTAAATGGGCCTGGCTTTCCCTGCCTGTCCTATTCCCTTTTGAAGCTCCATGGTTTACATCCCCTCCCCCTTGCTCTGGCATTCCTGGGTAGCCAAGCTCTTTCTATGAGATAGCCTCTCACTGGGTGAGCCACTGGCAAATCCTGTTAACTCTCACCAATAAGGGGAGACCATAGGAAAGCAGAATTTTGGCTTATAGACAAGAAAAACATTTAACTTCTTTCTGTAAATTTTAGGAAAAATTCAACAATACTATATTGTTGGATTTATCAATATCATTCTCCTAAGTACTTGAATGATATTTTCTTGAATTCCTAGCGATAGTTATGCATTAATAAACTATTGCCATGTTAATCTATGTGGCTGGGGATCTACAATGGGAAAAATCAAATGTGCAATTTCTCCACCAGGCCATATAAAACAACATTTATAAGGACCCTGCTTATCGTTACAGGACCCCCAACCCCTGGGATACCTAGGGGAGACTTTAGGGGCCCCGAATATGCAAAAATAGTGTAGTTCCCCACTCCAGTGTTCCTAGCGCAAAAGTCAATTTGGGGAAGCACTTTACTACAATGGGGAAGTGAAATGTGCAATTTCACTATCTCCAGTGCATATAAAACCTATTTTTAAGGGTCCTCCTTATAAGTACATGCCCCCCACCCCTGAGACACCTAGGGGAAACCCTGTGGGTAACTAATATTCTACAATATTGTAGTTTATCACTTTTTAAGTTCCCCTATCACCAAAGTTGAGTTTGGGCACAATTTACATTTAGAAGCAGTGCTGCAACACATGGCTGCTTTTCTAATGATCTCAGGCTCTCAGCAGTGCACACATGCACATGCAGAAAGGACTGCTGGCCTCTAAACTGCCATTCCCTATTATATACTGGGGACAAGAAGGTAGTTTTAATCCCCCTGCCCTATTATGTATTATGTACTAGGGACTTATAGAGTAGGTCATGCCAAGTATAAGTGTACCCTAATGTATAGTGTACCCTCATGTAGGTATGTGCTTTCACTGTGTTTTCACCATAGAACTGGCCCTGGCCCAGTTAATCAGAGCCCAGGGAGAGTCGAAGTCAGTTACCACAAGTAGCAGTCAGAAAAAAAGAAATGGGGGTGCCAAGGGCACAGGATGACTTTGCAACATAGCCCCACCCAAACAAAAGGTAATGGGTTACCAAACTGAACCCTGGTAGTCCTCATCAGCTAAGTAGAAAAAACTGGAAAGTCCATCCACATTGGCATGGGCAACCCCATGTCTGTGTTACACTGTAAAGTCCATTCCCTGTAGGGAAATGGACCATCTCAAAAGCTTGGTATTCTCCCCTCCCATCTGGATGAGCCATCTAAGAGGTCTGTTGTCAGTTTGAACATGAAAGTGAGTACCAAACAAATATGGTCTCAGCTTTTTCAGGGACCAGACCATAGCAAAAGCCTCTCTCTCAATGGCACTCCACCTCTTCTCTCTGAGAAGTCATTGCTAATGAATGCAACTGGCTGATCAAAGCCCTCATAAACACAAGGAGATGATGGATGGCCCTCCTCATTCACATGTGACAACACTGCCCCAATACCTTGTTCTGAAGCATCTGTCTGAACCACCAATTCCTTTGTGTAGTCAAGGGCCAGTAACAATGTTGCTAAACACATAGCAGCTTTCAGAGTGTCAAAAGCCTTCTGACACTCTGGGGTCCAATCCACTTTCTTGGGTGGCTTCTTAGAAGCTAGTTCTGTCAGGGGAGCCACAATGGCCCCATTATTCTGAACAAAAATTCTTTAGTACCAAGTCAGTCCATGGAATACCCTGACCGGAGTCTGGGTAACAGGAGCTGTCCAATCCAAAATGGTTAGAATTCTGAACTCTGCCCTATCTGGCACTTACCTGCCTTAATTGTCAGGCCTGCCTGCTGCATGGGCTGCAACACTTCTGTCAGGTGGCTTCAGTGATCCCACAGGTAGAACTGTATACAGCTATATCATCACGATAATCTGCACTAAACTACTCCAACCCAGACAGGACCCTGTTCACCAACCTTTGGAAGGTGGCAGGGGCATTCTTTAAGCCAAGGGGCATTTCCTTAAACTGATAATGTCCCTCTGGTATGGAGAATGCTGACCTCTTCTTTGTTCTATCTGTGAGAACAATCTGCTAGTAGCCTAAAGTCAAGTCAAAGGTACTCATGTACTTAGCAGTCCCTATCCTGTCAATGAGCTCGTCAGCCCTAGGTGTAGGGTAAGCATCAGTCTTTGTGCCTGTATCAAGTCCTCTGTAGTCCGCACAGAACCTTAACTCCTTCTATCCCCCTGGGGATTAGGTTTGGGTACCAGCACCACTAAGATGGCCCATGGAATGTCAGAAGGCTCAATTACCCCCAACTACAGAATCTTATCTACCTCAGCCTTAATGCTGGCTCTGACATGGTCAGACATTCTGTACAGTTTATTTTTGACAGGTGGTCTGTCACCAGTGTCAATGTGATACACACACCACTCAGTGATGCCTGGGGTCAAAGAGAACAGGCCAGCAAACAGCTCCAGCACCTGTTTGCAGTCTCTGTGCTGCTGGTTTATCAACGTGGGAGAGAGTATAACTCCTTCCACTGACCCATCTTGCACATTATTGGAGAGGAGGTTTGGCACTGGCTCAGTCTCTTCCTCCACTCCCTCATCTGTGACCAGTAACATGGTTATGTCTACCCTATCATGGTGGGGTTTCAATCTATTCACATGCAGGACTCATGATGGTTCCTGGGGGTGTCAAGGTTGACCAGGTAGGTAACCTCACCCTTCTTTTCAAGGATTGGATAGGGCTGACCCCACTTGTCATGGAGGGTACTGGGAGCCACACACTCCAACACCCACACCAACTGTCCTGGAGTATACTCAAGCATAGTAGCCAATTATAATTCTAGTAAATGGTGTCCCTAACAAGAACAAAAAAATGTTGATGTTGTTCGAGATTTAACTTGTATGGGGGATGAAACATTACCATCAAGTGGACAGATTGAAATTGTGGATTAATACAAATCAGAAGAAATTTATGAACACTATAGCATCTATCCACTACATTCTAAAGAAGTTATTGGTGATGCTGTTGATCTCTTTCAAATGAAACAAGTAAAAGGAGCTCCCATGAGTGTGTGGGAGAATAGTTTAGCAGCTCTCTGTTTTCCACAACTATTTCCCACTGAAGCAAGTGGCCGGTATGATGACTGCCCAAATAACATCAGCTGCATACAGGTCAACCAGATCATATTCAGAGGATCCTAGATTTTGCCAGTGCATTCCGTATATATTCCACCTTCTATTTGAAAGTGACTTGTCTAGGCTGTAATATGCTGTGCACCGCATACTGAAGACAGGAGTTAATCTTCAAAATCTCTCTGCAAAGGAATTAATGGACAAAAATCATGGCAAATACGAAAACCTGGAGTACAATTTGATTGATTTGATGACATACCAATGTGCACCAATGAGTATTGATATCGCCGTCAGAGAGATCTGAAATGTATGTTGAGAAATCTAAGTGTTCCTACTTGGTTTCTGATACTCAGTAGTGCTGAGTACGCCTGGGATGACCTGCTTGAATTTTTGAGAGAAGCAAACTCTAACATTAAAGACATCAAAGTGAAGACAGCCGAAGAGCTTTGCTCCTTCGATCCCGCTAATGTTTGCAGATATTTTAACCACAGGTTTCAAACTATGATGCCTTTCATCTGCAACAAAAGAAATCCTCCTCTTGGTGAATTTACTGTTTTTTTTGGCATAAAGAGTACCAAGCAAGAGGTGCTCCTTGCATTCACTTGCTGTTAAACTTTCACCGAAGTTTGTAACAGACAGTGATGACTCTGTACTCTCTTTCATAGAACAGTATTGCTACGAAAATTCTTTCAACACTGTGAAAGGCAGCATTCAGTGTCCAGTGTTTCCAAACTAATTGAGAATGTTTAATGATGAGATTGAAGAGGAAGAAACAATTGCTGCTGAGATTGCTAAGGAGAGTTCACAAAGCAGCCAAAGTTCTGAACCACTGAATCAAGATCCTGATGGACAACCAATTAATGAAAATGAAGCTGCAATAGTCATGAATGAGGTGAAAGTGCAATGCAACAAGCAAGACAGGAAAGTAGTGATTTGGAACTGGTATTCGGACAACTTATGATGAACAGAAAGACATTTATTTGGAGCTAAAAGAGAAGACAGCGCATAGAGTTCTCCACTAGAAGAATGAATGTAAATGCTCATTTATTTATGCTAATACAATGTCAGTGGTCAAGCTGGCATTGGGAAAATCTTTTTAATTGAAGTTTTCACTGCATACCTACAAAGGACAACAGAATCCAATTTGTTGTGTGCAGTAATAGCACCAACTGGATTAGCTGCACACAACATTAAAGGAAATACCTTACATCGAGTACTTATGCTACCTGTTAAACATGGCAATAAATTGGAGTGCCAAAAGATATCCTGTGAAGCTTGCCATGAATTCTCAAGAGAACTGAATACAGTGAAACTTTAATCATTGATGAGGTGAGCATGGTTTCAAACTGAATGCATGCCTTCGTACACTTGCAAACATTTTGAGGAAATTATTTAATTGTCTTTGGTGCCCTGCTACAACTTACCCTGGTCAAAGGACAGCCTGTGTTCAAGACACTTCTCCATGATGAAAATCTGAATTATTTGGGAAGTGTTGGAAACATAAACATTTGGCTAAACTTACAATACAAGGAACAACTTAAGAATATGAGTTAAGCATCTGACGTGGAATATGGTAATATTCTGAAAGATACAAGAGTAGAAGTTCTGACAAAGGTGGGGAAATGCTGCTTAGAAAGTTGTCTTATCAAGAAACTATTTCCCTAAAAAAAGACTGCAGCACAGCTAATATTCGATTTAATTGAAGAAGGGAAATCCATAGTCTGCCTTCTGCCTACACTTCAGGAGTGCTCTAAAACTAAGGAAGAATTACTACAACTGGAGAAGGAAGAAATTTTGGAAATTATAGCAGTCAATAAAGTGGACCACCAGGTGGTGACAGTGCTGCTAAGTGGAAAACTACAAAGAAAATTGGGTTCATAGGAGAAATCTGTTTCCAGGACTAAAGGATTAGAGAAATGTGTACAAATATGTAAAAACTGTGGAGTAATTTTGAGGCTTAACTTAAATGTTGAGGAAGGATTACTAAATGGTGATATGGGTAAAGTAATTGATTTCATTAATTTTTCAAATAGGGATAAGGTTGAATATTTAGCTATAAAATTTGATCAGATTGATGGGGTGAAGCAGACTGGTAGATGTATTGTACGTTTTTTGCTTGTAAAAGATTTATATGTCCGGTGGCAGCAGTTACCAGTCTCTCTAGAAAATGCTATACCTATCCATAAATCACAAGGTTTAAGTATAGATGCAACTTTTATTAACATTGGCTGTATTGAAAAAAGGCATGTCATATGTAGCATTGTCTCGAGTTCGATCATTGTCTGTTTTTTGATTGATTTTGATGATAGCAAAGTGTGGGGCATATTAGCAAGGAGTTGCGATATTTATCGCAAAACGCGCTTAGCGCGTTTTTTGTTAACGCCGCCTATCGCTGGAAATTATCGCTGAGATAACACCCTATTAGTAAGGTTTATCTCCATAGCGATAATATTTCCAGCGATAGCAGCAAAATGTGAGAATATCGCTGGAAAAGCAGCGATATTCTCGCATTATCGCTAAGGTGGATTCAGCATTAGAATCCACCTCCTATACTTCATACAGGTAAGTCATCCTCACTAGCAGGTGATAAAATCTAGCGATAAACGCGCTTAGCGCTAATTATTTTATCGCTTCGCCTGCCGTGCTAATAGGGGGTAGTGGGATTAGCGACTGTTTTCAGTCGCTTTTAGTAGGGAACGCCTTCCTTGCATGTAATTAGCGATAATTATCGCTGACATGCAAGGCGATGGATAACGCGGCCTCTAACGCCTGAAAGCTGTCGCTAACGCCTGTTAGCGACAGCTTGCTAATAGGGCGATAAAGCCCTTGATAATATGCCCCTAAGTGCTGATGCAAGCTGAGTCAAAGAGTACAATTGGTTAAGAAGTGTATATGCTCCTCATTTAGGACAGTATCCCATTTATGAAAAATGGATAATCTGTCCTAAGCAAAAGCTTACAAAAGAATCTACTAATGTTGCTGAAAAGTGAGAACAAGTAGAAAAACCTGGAGAATGAGGGAGATATTGTAGGTTATCAGTTGTCAAACACTTCTTGTGTCAACTGCTATGCAAATATTGTTCTTAATGTACTCTTTCATTTACCACTTCTTATAAATGCAATTGAAGTGAAACTAAAAAAGAGATCATGTTCTGGACTGTGTGGCTTACTGCAACGTTTACATAGTGTTAGGAATGTAATACATTGGACTTTAGGCATTCAAGCTCTAGTAGATATATGTAGTAGATCAGCACTTTTTACTCACAACAGTCAAAAACTTGCACAGGAATTTAAAATGGCCATCCTTGGAGTTATAGAAGAAGAAGAAATAAATAGAGATGACTTATTTTGACTTGGAGTGGGCGGTGAATTCTGGTCCGCCTGGAGTTTTTGGCACTCCACACTGTGCTTAGTACGTGGAGTTTGTCCAAAAAACTCTGCTGACCGCTGGTGAAGCGGAGTTTTCTGGCGGCACGCTCTCACCCCTACTGGGCTAGTTCCCATGCACAATTGTCCACTCCATAGCAGGTCAGCACCGTGGTTTCGGTGCACTACTGTCAAATTCAGAGCAGTTCAGCACCCTTGCTCCAGTTCACTAGTGTCAGCCACAAGGTACTGCAGTATGCGTCTCCCTTGCTCTAATTCCTACCACATACCAATCAGATTCAGCATCCTAGCCCCAATGCACAAGTATCCACTTGAGAACAGTCCAGCACCATGGTCTGGTGCACTAATGTCAACTTCAGAGTTCAGAGCAGTGCAGCACCCTCATCCATGTGCTAGTGTCCACCCCAAAGTAATAATGCACATGGCTCCCATGCACTAATGCCCACCTCAGGAAACATTTTTAGTAACCCGGCACTGGCGTGCTAGTGTCCACTCCAGATCGGTGCAGCACCCTGACTCTGGTACAGTTTCATCATAAGGACAGCGCAGCAACGTTAATTCGTGCTCTGATGCCTACTCCAGAGCTGAGCAGCACCGTGACTCTGGTGCACAAGTTTCCACCTGCGACAGGCACTACAGCCTGGCTCCATTGTTCAAGTAATCACACTCAAATAATGGAGCACCTTGGTCGCCTGTGCAGTGCAATGCTTGTGTAACCAAGAATAGTGCACAAGTCCTCACCCCTTCAGTAGTGCGATGCTCTGTGCTTTGTTCGCATACTCTCAGCCCTAGACAGGTATAACACCGTAGGCCCCGTACAGTGGGGGCCACAGCAGACTGGTGGAGCTTCACTAGCCCTCTGCTCCCAAGAAGTCCAGGCCATGGGGGCTTCGCAGAAGGGAGGGTGGACAGCACGGAGGGTGGACCAGCAGGAAGAGGGGACCAGCAGGCAGGGCAAATCAGCAGGGAGGATGGACAGCACGGAGGGTGAACCAGAATGGAGGGTGGACCAGCTGGGAGGGTGGACCAACAGGGAGGGTGGACCAGCAGGAAGGATGGACCAGCAGGGTGCAGAGAGGGTGGACAGCACAGAGGGTGTATCTGAAGTGAGGGAGCACTGGCAGGGACCCTGGACCAGCTGGGAGGGTGGACCAGTAGGGAGGGAGGACCAGCTGGGAGGGGACCAGTCCAGAGGATGGTCCAGTGGGGGGGCACCAGCATAGAGGGTAGACCGGCAGGGAGGGTTGACCAGCATGGAGGCTGGCCCAGCAGGAAAGATGAACCAGAATGGAGGTTGGACAGCATGGAGGGTGGACCAGCAGGTACCACAGCTCCCAGCTCAGCTCCAGCACTCTGCCGGCGCTCACTGCCGCCAGATCATCCCTTACTGCCCCAAATGAGACCCTGAAAGATAGACCTCCGGAAGGGCACTATAGTGACAAAACAGCACAGTGGGATAATGCACTCACTGAAGCCAGAACATCCCTTACTGCCCCAACCAGACCCTCATAAAGGAAGAGCTCTGCAGAGGCACCATAGTCACAAAGACAGTTCAGTGGGATACATAATGTGCTCACTTTAGCCAGAGCATCCTTTACTGCCCCATAGAAGAGGCTCAAATGGTAGAGCTCTGGAGAGGCACAGTAGTCATAAAGACAGCTCAGCACTTGCAGCTCTCCAGTCTCCGCTCACCCCTAACCAACAGACACTACCTGCAAGGACGGTATTACGACCATCTGTGTTGCGCTGCATGCCTGAGGTGTGTGCAATATAGTCATGGCACGCTTAGTGTTTGGAAAGAGGCCTAACTGTTTCCTGTCATTAACAAAACAACAGGGATGGTTCTGCATGTCCGTTTTATAGGGAATTCACCCCGCCTGTGGAAATCTGCGGAATTCTAGTTTTTCGATCTTTCCACTGAATTCTGTGGAGTGAAACTCCGCGAGCTCCACCCATCCCTAATTTTGACTGATTAACACATGGAACCATGAGTGTGAAGATTGTTCTTTTACATCTACCACTGAAATAAATTCTGAGCAATTTCTCTACTTAACACTTCAAGATTCCAAAACTCTGGGCCTCATTTACAATCGTTTGACGTAGGGCAGCGCCACAAGCCTTCCTGCTGTACTGCCAGATGTCAAAAGAAAAGGGCAGGATACAGCACATTCCTGTCCTTTCCTCCTGAGGTGGTGCACAGATGGCTGCCATGATCTAACGTGGGCACCCTTGCGCCATGGTGCCAGGGTGTCTGTGTTTTTGGGGGGATTGTTTTTGTGCAGAAGGTACACCTTCCTGCACAAAAACAATCAATGGAGGCAATTTCCTCTTTCTATGTGTGCTGCAGCATTTACCACACATAGAAAGAGGAAATAACTAGGAGAAATAATGTTATTTCTCCTCGCTGCGCCTCCCCTACAACACCCCTAGGGAGGTGTAGGCTTTTGACTCATTTCCAGGTTTCCTAAATCTCGTAAATTTGGGAATGTATCAAATGCCAATGGTGTTACGTGGGAATACCCACTGTAAAGCGAATGGCATGCCTCCCTATCGAGGGTGAGGCAACCTAGCAACTTGGGCTGTGTTGCCACAGTCCATATCTACAAGGTCATGAGAAGCCACACAGGGTGGTTTTATGCGGCCTTGTCGATATGGCCCTGCAGTGTGCGCCACTGGACCATCACTAAAAGTGACATTCCGGCATCAGGGGCCTTTTAAATGAGGCCCTGTATCTTTTGACAGATTGATCAAAAAGGCTAATCAAAACATGACCTGCCTAAATTGTTGTTCAGATGTTATGTCTACATTGCATATATGAAGAAGTGGAAAATAACTTATATTATTGCTGCAATGATGCAGAGCAGATGAAGTTAAATTGGAAACAGAAATTACAAACTTCAAAGCTGGACAAATATCACTTTCTGGAAGAAATTATACTACCTTAGTTATCATCCTTCATGAAGGAGTTAATATAACATCTGGACACTATAATGTCTATTTAAAGAGTGAAACATGGATGGACAGAATGCAATGACAGCAAAATAATTTTAAAAACTGCTTTTCAAACTACAAAATTCTTACCTTTTTTTTCTTCAACCAAAGTTCTAAGGAGGATTACTGTTTAAAAATTGGTATACAGCTTTTGTTCTACTCGCAATACAGCCACTCTTCCATCCACTCACTCATCCATACAGCCCCCATACACCTACTCCCTCGGCCATAGTACCACTCACAGTCAATCACATAAGCACTCACCCATAAAGTCACTCACACACCTACTCACTCACCCATACAGCCACTCACTCATTCACTCACTCATACACTGTGTGTGTCATATGATTATTTATTTGCAGGAAGGTGTCCCTTCCTGCACATCAACAATCCATAATAGTGATTTGTTAATTCTATGTGTGCTGCAATCTGCAAAACACATAGAAGGAGCAAATCGTGATTATTTATTGATTGTTTATAAGCAGGTAGGGACACCTTCCTGCACATAAACAATCATTAATGGCATTTTGCTCTTTTATGTGACCTCTAGAATGCAGCACACATAGAAAAATCGAATTGTTGCGCCATTTTAATGCCTGTTCTTGCATGGTGTTAGTTTTTACACCTCCTTGTAATTCTGGGGCAGCATCAAAAAGAAATGGGTGTTTTGGTGGAATGTGCAAAGCAACACCCATTGCACACCCCTTTCAAGCAGATACCTGCGTGAAAGGATAGCATATTTACAAAGCACAATAAAGCCACAAAAATTGGCCTAACACCACTTTCTATATGGTGAAGGGCATACCGCCACCGGAGTGCAAAAAAAGTGACACTCCAGTGCTGCTAAGGGCTTGTACATATGCCCCAATGTTTGTTGTCCTGCTGCACCTGCCTTCTCCCACACCATGCAATGGTACATGCATTTATAGATAGTTTTGATATGTTCCCATATGGAACTTGTCTCAAAGGAATATTTCTTCCCAGTATGTCTCTATAATTGCTTGCTGCAGAAATTACGCATGATAAACTTGGCATTAACTTTTTTCTCACATGAAGGATTACTAAATTGTTTCCAAACATTACATCTTTTTTGCAAGTAGCATCTCCTCTACCATATCCAGTACAGGGCCAGGTTGTCATTGCTGATCTAAATACATGCCTGCATCTGCCTGAAGTACTTGTGCACAAAACTGTATATGTAAATAGTTAAATAAGGTATATTATGTTTATTGTTTATCATTTGGCTTAAATTTTATAATGTTATAATCTTAGATAACTTATTGCAGTAAGCTGATACTGTTATGCGCTGAACATTCAAGGGTTACCCCAAGACTACTACAGAGGTTGAGTGTGCTTCTCCTCCACATGCCTTCTCCAGCATCAAGTGATTGTCTGTCATTTTGCGGATAGTTTTAACATGCTTTCAAAGGAACTTGTCCCATAAGAATACTTTTTACCAGTTCCTCTTGATAATTGCTTGCCGCAGATGTAACGCTGCACATACTGTATCTTTAAGTTCGCCTAGTGTCTTGAATTTGATGACTTTAATGTTACAGTTTGCTTTTCTCAAAAAAGTATTGTAAGTCATCCCATACCAATGTGATGTAAGTTATACCATCATAATTATAATATTTGGAGATGTAAAGTAAACAGACAGCAACACTTCAAGTAAATGGGTACGGTCCTAGTGTAGCTAATCAGCAGTTAAGGTTTGGGTGTGTTCCTGTATTTGTAAATAGTAAATACATTATGTTATGTTTATTTGTTAATGGTTTGGCTTAAAATGTATTGTAATGTGTTAATATAATGTATTTGTAAAGTTATAAACATGTATTTTGCTAATTCAACTCATGGGCCACAAACACACCCACACAGGTACTCATACATGAACTCACACACCTAGAGAATCATTCACACAGGTGCTGACACACCCACACATACACTCACATACCCCTCAAAATCCCATGCAGTCAGTCACATGCAAACACCTACTTACATATACATAGAGTGCAGTTTCCCCACTATTCAATGATATTTCTTTCAGCAGTGCATCATTTATGGTGTATGAGTATAGAACATGAGAACAGTAAAAAAGGGAAAATGCACCCGCAGAAGCCATTTTTACAGTAACAAGTATGTGGCATTTTGCACAGTGAGTAACCATCTCACTCAAATATTCTTAAGCAGCTGGTATTGTAATGACTGCAGCTGATGATGGTTCAACAAACAAAGGGTGCTGTAGAGGTGGACTATCCTGCTGTACCTGCTTTCTCCCATATCATCTGGTTGTGGATCCTTTCATGATTTTTTTTCAAATGCTTCCACATGGAACTTGTCCTATATGACTACTTCTTGGCAGTGCCCTTGGATAACTGCTTGCCATAAATATTACACAGCACATATTTAGCTGTAACCTTCTTTTCCATGAAGAATTTTGTAAAATGCTGCCAGACATCACTTTGTTTTGTTGCTGATTTAAACACATACCTGCATTTATCTGGAGTACTTGTGCACAAAAGTGTATTTGTAAATAGTTAAATAAGTTAAGTTACGTTTATTTGTTTATTGCTTGGTATAAATTGTATTGTAATGTGTTAATAAAATGTATGGGTAAAACTGTAAAAATGTAGATTACTAATTTAACTTATGGGTCATAAACACATCCATACAGATGTTTATGCATAAACTCACACACTTATAGAGTCATTCGCACAGGTACTGACACACCCACATATACACTCACATACCCACTCAAAATTCCATTTAAGTAAGTCGCATACCCATTTACACATATAAACACCTACTTACATAGACCCATATACCCGAACACTCATATACTCATACCGCACTCACACACACAGATACAGCCACTTATATACCCATCTATACACTGATATAACCGCTGACACAACCACACACCAATACAGCTACTCACACACCCACACATACACTGTTAAAGCCTCATAGAGACTGACACATCTATACACAGACCAATACAGTCACTGACACACCCAGACACTCACTGATACAGCCACAGACAGAATCAGGCTCACACTGATACAATATCTGACATACCCAGGGACACACAGATATAGCCAAAGATGTACCCAGACACACACTGATACAACTACTGACATACCCAGCCACACACTAATGCAGACACTAACACACCCAGGCACTCATTGTTACAGACACTGACACACCCAGGCACACATAATATATAGCCACTGACACTTCAAGGCACACACTGACACAGCCACTGACATACCCAGGCAAGTACCCATATACCCTGTGGGAAGCTGGCTCTGTATATACTATACCAAAGTAAGGTATAGTGTGCACAGAGTCCAGTGGATCCCCAAAGGTATAGCAGAAGCTAAAGTAGATAATACCTTACTCTCTTTTGTGGTAGTGTGATTGAGCAGTCGGGCTTATCAGAGGGTAGTGTTAAGCATTTGTTGTACACACTCAGGCAAGAAATGATGTCACACATACAAAGACTGAATCCAGACCAATTGTTTGTATAAAGAGTTGTTATTTTGTTGTTTTATTTATAGATCCAAGATGTACTTAGTAGAAGGCAAGTTAAACTCTTCATACACAGCAAACACTGGTGTGGTAGGAACATTTAGCAGTTGAGAAAATCATTGATAAACTGTTCAAAAACACTTGAAATTACTGTGAGATTACTATTGGATTATTTCGGGATTTCTTTTCTAGGTTGGCATGAAACACACTCCTAACACAGTTTAAGCAACAGGACATTGATAAACAGGTTAATTCTGGTAAAAGCTCTAATTTACATTTTGTTGCAGTACAACACAAACAAATTTTCCGAGAAACCCCACCATTCAGTTGTATGGAGAAAAACAAAGGGTTAAGCTTACAGGTAAGTAAACGGATTTAGGATTGGGGTGTTGGGGGGATAGAACCAAAGTACCCCAAGGTTCAGGTTGGCACTCAAACGGCACCACCAGTGGCACTAGGGGAGCCGGGATCTGACTGCAGGATGCCAATGTTCGCAGGTGGGGCTAGGGGGTACCTCGGTTGGGGACTGCTCACCGGTAGGACACTCATCTTGGGAGTCAAGCTCCTGGGGTTATGGTGAGGATAAAAGGGGTCTCAGATTGGTACCAAGTCCACACCACCAGCGGCGCAAGGGCAGCCAGGTGCAGGGTGCTCAGGAGGTGTCGGGAACCCAATGCTTTCATATGGAGGATGGAAGTCACGGAAAAGGACTGAAGGCTGGAGCCAGAAGGCTGAATGAAGGGAACCAACTACTGGAGAATGAACTTGAAAAGTTGTTGGACACCAGGACACTGTTTGCGGGGCACCTCAGGACTCAGGGGCTGCAGGTACAGGTGTGTCTTTTCGTGTTATGTTCTTCTCACTGGTTCCAGTCATGGTCGGAGGGACCCTTCAGGATGAGGCTGCAGGCATCAAGGACAAGGTGGGTGGAGATCGTCCAACTCTGTAACACAGGTCAGGATCGCCGGCGTGACATCGGGGAGGAGGCATGACACCTTTGCACAGGATGTGCTTTGTTTCCAGACCCAGAGAGCGGAGGTCTCTCTACCCGGGGGCCCAGAAATCGGTCTGGTGGTGGCAGATGGCTGATAGCCAATCAGGAATCATACCAGGGTAGGTCATTATTCAGGGAGCCTCTCTAAGATTCCCTTCTGAGTGCATTTGTCATTACATCCCACAATGACATCCATGTGGGTTTAATGTGCTGGGAAGTTTGATACCAGACTTCAGCAAAGCCATTATGGAGCTGTGGAGTTCATGTTGACTAACTCCCAGCCCTTGCACTCAAAATAGCTCCACTGCACTTACAATGTTTGTGAATGGCACAGAAACTGTCGGAAACCAACATAATTCAAGTAATTAAACCTGACCACTGTGCACTATAACTCTGCATGCCTGCTTGTCAACAACCTGACAACCCTGCTCAAATTTGTCAAATTACAATCTATTTCTTGACAAAATTGTAAACAATCATGAAAACACATAAACAAATACATCAACGTAATTCACATGAACCAAGTGAAATTGATATAGTCATAACATTTTATTCTGTTGTAGACAGAAGTTTCTTTTAATGTAGACGGTACAAAGCTGTTCCCTGCCCAATGCATTTCGGGCCCCCCGGCCCTTCTTCAGGGGCTTCGAATCTAAGAATAACAAAATCACAACTTCTTGTCAAAAATGTACATTGTGCAGGAAAAAGTCAATCCATTTAAACTGTGGCCACACACCATTTTATCCCATCAAATCAGTTTAAGAATCCTGTCCATACGGTGATCATTAACCAAAAAAATAAAAAAAGCATAACATGAAAAGAAAACATAGAAGAAAAAGATATAAAGAAGTGTTAAAGATGAGATACCAAAGTTTCCCTTCATCATACTCATTTCTACAGGATAAATCTGGGAGTAACTACATTCGCCGCTTTGAAATGAAAGTCACAAACATGCAAATACCACTGTGCTCTATACACTTACTGGCAACACGCCTCAACGTCTGACTGTGAATAATAACGGAATGTATATCAACATAGACTCATGTATAAACCACACCGCAATAGTTGGCACACAACAGCAGCTTCAGCTCACTAACCTGCTAGGTACAAGGCTCTCAAAAAACAGTCCAGTCGAAGACGCTAGTTCTGGAAAAACAACGGACAATATATTGTAATCATCACTTCATCTCCCTACCCATGCCAAATCCACTGCATGTTACTCCCAATGCCTAAGTGCACTCACCTATAGAAAATCTTTACACCACTTAACACGGCACTGTCTCGCTCGAACGCGATGGAAAATGTGATTGCAACGCTGTTGCTCCTGATAAAGCTCTAAAACCGACGACGGACTCTGCAATGAGTTCACCGCAGCGAGATTAAACAAACTCAGCTCCATCTTAGAATGATACTGAACCTTACTGAGAACGGTGGGAAATGAACACCCAACCTTCTCACAGCTGTATCCCGTCAGAATACCTCCTAAACGACTATAGAAAAGTAGAACTCAATCCACTAACTTATCAGCAAACCCGCTCTCAAACCCAAACGCGAGTATAATAGAACAGAGAGAATAGACGAGAAGAAATAACGAAGAAAATATGAGGAAAAAGAAACTTAAAAACATTGGAATAATGTCAATTACATGCATTACTATGGTCAACACCAGTCAGGTTAGTTAACGTGGGATGATACATGTAATGGTGAATAGCAACCAAACATTTCTTTGAGAATGTAAACATCTCTGAAAACAGTAGTTATAAAAAACAACCCATATCTATTTTTTCATTCAGTCCCTTAGGGTCTTGTGTGTTTAGTCTCCTGATCCAAAAAATCTCTCTTTGGAGTAAAGATCTTGTGAGATCTTCACCTGGAATAGGTGATACTCTCTCTATCACTTGAAACTTAATTTGAGCAATAGAGTAACGAGCTTCAGCCCAGTGCACTGCAAGAGTACTGGTTTTGTTCAATGTCCTAATAGTACTTTTGTGTTCAGAAATCCGTATTTTGATTTTTCTTTCTGTTTTTCCGACATAAAGTAGTCCGCACGGACACTTTATGCCGTAAACCAAATTATTTGAATTACAATCTGAATTGTGTTTCAACGTAATGGTTTCTCCTGTTGATGGATGTTGAATTTTGGTGCCGGTTATTACATTATTGCAATGTATACAGTTGTGAAATTTTTGGTAGCATGGAAAACTGTGGTTACTTCTCTTGGTGTGTACATCAACAGTTCCTTCAAATTCTTTGACCTACTCTAGGGATTCAGAGGTTTCTCTTTAAAAGATCCATAAAATCTGTTTCGTTCTGAAGAATTTCCCATCTATTATTGATGATTTGCTTAATCTTCTTCGAACTTGTGGAGTATTTGGACACAAAAACGTGCAGTTGTAGCTGTTTTTTGGGTTGGTTCATCAGTAATGTAGCACAGTCTTTTTATCCATACGTTCAATAGCTTCATCCAGAATACTCCCGGGTAACCCCTTTCAATATATTTCTGTCTCTGTATGTTGATGTTGTCCTTTAGCATAGTGGTTTGTGAACAGATCCTTTTAATCCGTAAAAACTGAGAGTATGGTAAATTGTGGATTAGATTGTTGGGATGAAAACTGTGAAATTGTAATGCATTGTTTGTGTCTGTTTCTTTAGGATGCACTTCCGTATGAATCCCTAAGTTATCTATAGTAATAAGGACATCCAGGAAGGCGATGGATACGTCACTGATGGTGTGAGTGAACTGTATGTGGTCATCGTATGTGTTCAGCTGTATGATTTTGAGTTCTAGTTTTTCTCGACTGTTAGTCCACATTACAAAAATGTCGTCAATGTATCTGCAGTAAAGTAAAAGATTGGCTGTCCATTCCTTCTCTTTGTATACAAAGTCATTCTCAAATTTGCCCATGTAAGTATTTGCATACGCAGGTGCCCCTGCGAAACCCATGGATGTACCGGTTAGCTGCATGTAATACTTGTCTTTCCACTGGAAGCAGCTGTGATTGAGGCAGAAATGTAAACGTTCAAGCAAAAAAACGTTATCTGCTTTTATTCCAGATTGTTTCAAAAGAGCCCATTCCACAGCTTCCATTCCTCCCAAATGAGGAATTGAGGTATAAAGAGATTTCACATCAATGGTGCATAATGTAATCTCTGTGTTCGGTGTGACAGATTGTAATTTCAGAAGAAAGCCCGTTGTGTCTTTTACATAAGACCCCATTCTTGAACAAATGGTTGCAAAAGTAATCAATATATTGACCCAATGGTTCAAATATAGTGCCACAACCAGTGACTAAAGGTCTAAAAGGTGGATTTTGAAGATCTTTGTGGATTTTCGGAAGCATGTACAACCGCGTTCTTCTTGGATTTGACACAGTAAGATAGGTTTTAGTGATAGATGTTATCCAATCCATTTCCATTGCATTCTTCAAAATTTCTTCTAATGTCTCAACCAGCCTTGGTGTTGGATCTTGACTCATGGGAAGGTAAGTGGATGCATCTGTAACATGTTTGTTGACTTTCCGTATGTAAAACGCCTTATCCATGACCACAATGGCACCACCTTTATCTGCCTTTTGGATAAAGATATCAGAGTTCGTAGGCAGCGACCTCAAAGCGTTTCTTTCATGAATGGTAAAATTACCCTTTTGCTGACTCCTGATGTTCATTTTTTGTAGATCCTTCTTTACGAGATTTTCAAAAGAATCCAAAACCTTATGCGATACCGGTGCTTTGAGGTTGCTGTCTACGAACTCTGATATCTTTATCCAAAAGGCAGATAAAGAAAGTCAATGAACATGTTACAGATGCGTCCACTTACATGTGAATTACGTTGATGAATTTGTTTATGTGTTTTCATGATTGTTTACAATTTTGTCAAGAAATAGATAGAGTAGTTTGACAAACTTGAGCAGCGTTGTCGGGTTGTCGACAAGCAGGCACGCAGAGTTATAGTGCACAGTGGTCAGGTTTAATTACTTGAATTATGTTGGTTTTCGTGTTGACATGCCAAGACAGCATGTCCACCACTGCAGCACGCTAGATCAATTTGATTAGTTATTTTAAGAAAATATAAATCGGGGGTGCTCCACTTTTTCTACACAGAAACTGTTGGCGCATACTGCTCATGCAGGCATGCCCTCAATTGGGTATGGTGCACCCTGCCTTCAGGGCTGTAAGTCCTGCTAGAGGGGTGACTTACCCATGCCACATGCAGTGTTGGTGGGCATGGCACACAGGGATGTGTGCCATGTCGACTCTTCAGTTTTGTGTGTACCAAAACACGCAGCCTGCAATGGCAGGGGGTGGGTATTAAGGTGAGGGGTCTCTGAGGGTGACAGAATACATGCTGCAGCCCTCAGAGGCCCTCTCTATTCACAAGGGACTTACAGGTGGCTCCAAGGTGTGCCAATTTTGGGTAACAAAGGTACAGTTTTGGGAAAGAGCACAGGTGCTGGGGCATGGTTAGCAGGATCCCAGCACACACTCAAGCAAGTTGACATCAGATATCTGCCAAAAAAAGTTTGAGGATAACCATGCAAAAAGGGGCACTTTCCTACACCCAATAACACACCAACTCATACATCGATAGAGCCACTTACACACCCAGGGAAACACCGACACAGGCACTGACATTCCCAGCTAGACTCTGATACAGAGACTGATACATTCATGCCCACACTGGTACAAGAAATGATATACCCATGCACACACCAATACAATCAGTGACATATTAAAAAAACAGACTCAGGTCTTTATTTGACTAGATGGTTGTTTTAAAAATAACCATTTTTTTGTGCAAGCGTTTGTTATGTTTTTGTTTTTTTCAACAAAAAGAAAACAGGGTAGTAAAAGGCTAAGGATAGGGAAATGCAAAGAAGCAACTTGCTTCAGACTATGAAAAACCTTATGTGGTATCTGGAAGCAAAACAAACAACTAACAGCGATGCTTCTTCACTGTACCCAAGAATGCACCTACAGAAGACATTTTTACAGTGACAAGCATGTGTCATTTTGCACAGTGAGTAACCATCTCACTCAGTACTTTGCAGGCAACTGATAATCAAATGACTGCAGCTGCTGATGGCTCTCCCAAGATTGTTGTAGAGGTGGACTGTCCTGCTGCACTTGTTTTCTTCTGCATCATCCCATTGTAGACCCTTTCTTGGATTCTTTTTAAGTGCTTCCAGATGGAACTTGTCCCAGGTGAATACTTCTTGGCAGTGCCCATGGATAACTGCTTGCCACAAATGCTGCACTGCACATATTTAGTTGTAACCTTCTTTTCTACTGAAGGTATTGTGAAATGCTTCTGCACATCACTTTGTTTACTTGGAGGTGGTGTTTCTTCCTCCTCATCCTCAACGGGTTCTGGATGTTCATCCTGGACAGAAGATAAAGCTTCAGCCATTCAATGAAAGCAGATCACCACTGGTTCTAAATCCTCCTTCAACAGAGTTCACTGGAGAAATAGCTACTTTTGGGTGTGGTTTTACATGTACATGTGTGGAGTCCTAATGTACCCAATCAAAAGGCAATGTTTGGATGTGTCATCGAAAGAATTCACGAATACGGTCCATAGATTCGCGAAACTCATAAAATGAGTCACTTTCGTGAAAAACATATATAGAGGGATATATATATTATTAGAAATATGTCCACACTGATGTCATTAATGAAAATAGAGGGAGGTACATATGTGAAATAATCTTTAAAATATGCTGTGAATCCGCAGATCTGACTTCATGGATTCATTCCAATCACGTGATTGGAATTAAATACCATATAGTGCTTATGGTCCTGTATATGTTTTCAGACTCACGGAGGTACAGCAGAACCAAAAATTTATAAAAAAGAATATAAAACGTGTATATTTACATTACAAAAACATTATATATTTTACATTAAGTATGAATGTCATTTTTACCTTTTAAATCATATATAAAGTATTTTTATAGAAACAAAGTATGCGGGTCAAAAGAAAATGCTGAATTAAAAATCAAAATAAACTGTAGTATATTTAAAACTAAAAATAGATTCTAGAAAACTCAAAGAATTAAACATTACCGGGACGTAATACTTTAGAAATAGAATTTGAAAAACCTTTGAAATTCATTGAAAAAAACCTTAGAAATATAATGAAAGAAACAAAGGTTACAGGGACATTTTAGTTAGACTCAGATTATACACACACACAATTATAGAAATTCAGCAGTTATAGTTACCTGAGTTATAACTTATGTCCTGCAATGCACTGCTTGTGACTGCACATATTAAATCACTCATGACATGGTCAGTGAATTCACTGATGACATCTCAAATGACATCATTGATGATATCACAGATGATGTTATCTACAGAACCACTAACATGTCCATTCATAAACCTACACAGCCACTCATACACCCACTCACACATCCATACAACCACTCATATACCAACTGACTCATCCATAGACCCACTTACACAGCTACTCTCTTACCCATATACTACTCACACAGCCACTCACTCACCAATACAGTCACTCACACACCCACTCACTCACCCACACAGCTACTCATATATCCACTTATTAACCCATACACACACTCACACACCCACTCCCTCACCCATACAGCCTCTCAACAGAGCCACCCATGCACTTATATCACCACTCAAACACCCACTCACTCCCCCACACAGCGAGTAACATACACATCCATACCAGTACTCACTCGTCCTCTCACTCACCCATACACCCACTCACACAGGCATTCACTCTTTAATATAGCAACTCATACAGCCACTCAGCTAACCAAACGCCCACTCAAACAGCCACTCACTCACCGATCCAGCCACTTACATACCCAGTCACTCACCCATGTAACCACTCACACAGCCACGACCTCACCCATACAGCCACCCACACACCCACTCGCCCACCCATACAACCACTAACTCACCCATGCAGCCACTCACATACCCACTCACTCACCAATAAAGAACTCACAAACCCACTCACACACCCATACAGCCAGTCACAAACAAACTAACAAATGGATACACAGCCACTCACATAATATACATTAGAAATAGTATCATTCACACAAGGTATACTAATTTAACTTTTGTAGTACTTTAGTATATATGTTTAACACTCATAAACATTTATAAAATACTCACAAACACTGGATGATGTAATCAGTGATGTCAATATATATATATACATATATATATATATATGAGAAGAAAGAGTTGCCCCCAAGCGAGATGCATTCCCAGGTAGGTACATAATGTTCAGGGAAGGTCTTCGGCAAATACAGTTACAGCAGTTCATTGCCGACGCGTTTCGGACTTTGCGCCCTTTCTCATAGACAAACTGTGAGCCAAACGACAACTGCACTTTCAGCACTTTCCCAATTTATTCGTAATCGCATTCAGGTGAATAGTTCGCAAAGCATTCTGGGACTGGAAGTTCAAAATTTAAAAACCCATGTGGGTCGTTGTCATTGTACAGTCAAAAAAGTTGTTTCCCATAAAAGTATTTACCAAGCAGGTCATTCCCAAGTGCTCACAAACACCTCCTGGTCCGCTTTGGCTGTCCCAAAAAAACAGCCAAAGACCCGCTCTGTTTCGCAGCGGTGTCATCACACGGCCGGGCTGGCCGTCTTAATGAGAAGAAAGAGTTGCCCCCAAGTGTGATGCACTCACAGGTAGGTACATAATGTTCAGGGAAGGTCTTCGGCAAATACAGTTACAGCAGTTCATTGCCGACGCGTTTTGGGCTTTGCGCCCTTTCTCATAGACAAACTGTGAGCCAAACGACAACTGCACTTTCAACATTTTCCCAATTTATTCGCATTCAGGTAAATAGTTCACAAAGCATTCTGGGACTGGAAGTTCAAAATTTAAAAACCCATGTGGGTCGTTGTCATTGTACAATCAAAAAAGTTGTTTCCCATAAAAGTATTTACCAAGCAGGTTCTTCCCAAGTGCTCACAAACACCTCCTGGTCCGCTTTGGCTGTCCCAATAAATCAGCCGCAGACCCGCTCTGTTTCGCAGCAGTGTCATCACACGGCCGGGCCGGCCATCTTAATGAGAAGAAAGAGTTGCCCCCAAGCGTGATGCACTCCCAGGTAGTTACATAATGTTCAGGAAAGGTCTTCGGCAAATACAGTTACAGCAGTTCATTGCCGACTCATTTCGGGCTTTGAGCCCTTTCTCATAGACAAACTGTGAGCAAAACGAAAACTGCACTTTTAGCATTTTTCCAATTTATTCGTAATCGCATTCAGGTGAATAGTTTGCAAAGCATTCTAGGACTGGAAGTTCAAAATTTAAAAACCCATGTGGGTCGTTGTCATTGTACAGTCAAAAGTGGATTAACAGGGCACTACAGACTGGAACTTGGATATTGTAAGTTGCACTTGCAAGAATATAACTTTATTGGCATATACAACGGAGGCAAAGGACTACCGATCCCGTAATGCTTGGCACTTGTTGTTACTCACCTGATGACGATGGTATAAAGGAGGGAAAATATCGGCAGTCTGTGCTTCGTGTATACTATATGTCCTGCATTTGAGAAAGGGAGATGACTTCCGAAAACGCGTCAGACATGGGACATCTGCTGCCTTGTGTGTACAACTTGCCTTGGTCGTGGTGAACAAAAGCCTGTTTGAGGAGCGCATTTCGCTTTGGGGGCAACTCCTTTCTTTTCATTATTACGGCTGGTCTGGCCGTGAACTGTACAGCCGCAAGATCCTGGCGGCCACAGTTTGCTCATTTAGGCAACGCTAAGTGGATTAACAGGGCACTACAGACTGGAACTTTGATATTGTAAGTTGAACTTGCAAGAATATAACTTTATTGGCATATACAACAGAGGCAAATGACTACCAATCCCATAATGCTTGGCACTTGTTACTCACCTGATGACGATGGTATAAAGGAGGGAAAATATCGGCAGTCTGTGCTTCATGTATACTATATGTCCTGCCTTTGAGAAAGGGAGATGACTTCCGAAACGCGTCAGGCATGGGACATCTGCTGCCTTGTGTGTACAACGTGCCTTGGTCGTGGTGAATAAAAGCCTGTTTTAGGAGTGCATTTCGCTTTGGGGCAACTCCTTTCTTTTCATTATTATGGCTGGTCCGGCCATGAAATGCAGCGCCGCAAGATCCTGGCGGCCACAGTTTGCTCATTTAGGCAACGCTAAGTGGATTAACAGGGCACTACTGACTGGAACTTTGATATTGTAAGTTGCACTTGCAAGAATATAACTTTATTGGCATATACAACGGAGGCAAATGACTACCGATCCCATAATGCTTGGCACTTGTTGTTACTCACCTGATAACGATGGTATAAAGGAGGGAAAATATCGGCAGTCTGTGCTTTGTGTATACTATATGTCCTGCCTTTGAGAAAGGGAGTTGACTTCCGAAACGTGTCAGGCATGGGACATCTGCTGTATTGTGTGTACAACTTGCCTTGGTCGTGGTGAATAAAAGCCTGTTTGAGGAGTGCATTTCGCTTTGGGGCAACTCCGTTCTTTTGATTATTACGGCTGGTCCGGCCATGAAATGCACCGCCACAAGATCCTGGCGGCCACAGTTTGCTCATTTAGGCAACACTAAGTGGATTAACAGGGCACTACAGACTGGAACTTTGATATTGTAAGTTGCACTTGCAAGAATATAACTTTATTGGCATATACAACGGAGGCAAATGACTACCGATCCCATAATGCTTGGCACTTGTTGTTACTCACCTGATGACGATGGTATAAAGGAGGGAAAATATCGGCAGTCTGTGCTTCATGTATACTATATATCCTGCCTTTGAGAAAGGGAGATGACTTCCGAAAACGCGTCAGGCATGGGACATCTGCTGCCTTGTGTGTACAACTTGCCTTGGTCGTGGTGAATAAAAGCCTGTTTGAGGAGTGCATTTCGCTTTGGGGCAACTCCTTTCTATTCATATATATAATGTCTTATTTTGGTATTGACAGGATTCCAACCCCAGCTCGAGGAGGAGATCGGGAATGCAGCCTGAGGCGCCTGGAATCTGAGTACATTATACGCCTGCAGAGCAAGATCCCTGGAGGCCTCAACCATGAGGAGGACCTCTATGTGCATCTAGGGTACAAAAGATATTATATACCCTTGGTGCCCTTCCGTGCTGGGACACTGTATATACTTATATCTTTCTGATGAGCTGATTTTGGTCTCTTTTCTCTGCTGTGTCCCGGTTTCCCACTGACTGTTTCCCCACGGTCACCCGACAAATAGGTTGCACTGCCTCAAAGCGGCTGCTTTGACTATGAGTGTCCGATATTCACACACTTTTCTCCCCTTTTGATAGCACCAAGGGTGGGTCCACATCACAGTGGTTTTTATGTTGTTTTTTTGTTTTTTCCTTTGTTAGGGATTTTGTATAGAGGAGGGGTGGTCTAGGTACTGTGTCCTTTGGGGGACACCGTGCCTATGGACAACAGGCCGGTAGGGACTACGCGCCACAAGTGAGTTACATGCCTCCAGATAGCACCGTAGAGTAGACCAGCATGATCACTTGAAGGTTAGAGGCGCATCCTGCAGAATCAGGCACATGCCTAGCAATAACAGTGATATGAGATAAAATATGTGCGCCCTTACAGCCTAGGTAATGGTCTATAGCACTGGCGTTTTAGAATGGCTGAGTCACCTTGGGCTGACAGCGTGAAATAGCACTTGCATTTTATGTGGCGTCTCCATTACCCTTTAAGGCATTATTTAATTATTGACTTAGTGCACATGCGGTGGCAGCACGTAACTAGGCGAGCCACTATCTATTTTGTAATCATGACACCCCCATAAATGTCACATAGATATGCAATATTATTTCACATCAATTACGGAAAGTTGATGAATTAAGGTTGACACTAAATATGTAAAATGTCGATCACATGACGGGAGTCTGTTTTCCATTACCTGAGGACTCCAATTTTTGCATATGTTTTCTATGTTTATTATAAATGCATTTAAACACAGCCACTTCCGGGTTGCGGAGTGACTTTGACGAAGACCGTTAGGTTGAAACACGTCAGTCAATAACGTTTTTTTGTTTCCTTAAATCTTGAGTGCGACTCTGCCTTATGGACGCAAGACGTAAGGATTTTCTTATATATATATATATATATATATATATATATGAACAACAACTCCAGTTTCCATCCGGCACCTGGACACCAACACGGGACATCAGTTTAATAAAAGCAGAGATTCTCTTTTATTCATTATACGATTTAGTAACGCGTGTCGCCTGCGTCCGCAGGCTTGCTCACACCAATAACGAACGCCCAGAGCTTGAAGACCCCACACACGACGTGTAAGTTCGGCAATGGTGGAAAACAGCCTTTCACGTTGTGCACTCGCAGTTTTAATGTCACTTAGTCCTGCCCCCCTGGGCGCGTGCATTAGTGCATTGTGGTCATGGTAGTTGGATTCAGTAAAATCCGTAATAGAAAAGGCTGTACTTCTCCCTCCAGTAATGAAAATCCATTGGGTCGCTGTGGCAGGCAGCCGTGATGCTGCTGCTTCGCTTGTGCCTGACAAGGGGGCTACGTCGTTCCTGTTGTGCACCCGACAGTGCGAGTGCACAGACCTGCAGTCTGCAGTTGGGAGTCTTCGTGGCCAGAGCAGGCTACCATGACCACAATGCACTAATGCACGCGCCCAGGGGGCGGGACTAAGTTACATTAAAACTGCGAGTGCACAACGTGAAAGGCTGTTTTCCACCATTGCCGAAGCCAGTGAACAAGGGAATGACTCCTGAAACGCGTATGGCGTTAAACGGCTAAAGTGCGCTGGGATGACATTTGTGATGAAGCTGCTGCCTGCCAAAGAATAAAGTGGCTTACTTACACGTCGTGTGTGGGGTCTTCAAGCTCTGGGCGTTCTCGATTGGATATATATATATATCCAACTCCAGCATTTCCAATTCCTACAGCTAGATACCGACACCACAGTTTCAGCTTCAAGTAAGTTTATTTATTTAATGTGCTGTAACGCGTTTCAACAGGATCCCCTGCCTTGCTCATATAAGAGTTACCCTCGTGGCCGGCACTCACAGGCAGATAGGATAAAGACTCTTGTCAGGCTAGCAATGATCAGCGTCGCCCCCTCTTGTGCGCTGATCCGACGCGTTTTGGGAACAATCCCTTCCTCATGGATCATCAAAGAGACAATGCGGCAGGCAATAGGGCTACACAAAGTCCAACTTTTATTTCATGTAATTTATACAAACAGGAAGTCTGTCTCAAGTGAGCCAAAAAGCATTGTGGGACAAGTAGTCCATTGAGGTAAGTAACTCCCAAGTGGGATGCCTGCCACAGAGCAACTTAAAGCAAAAGTTCTTTAAAAAGTAGGAGCGTGAGCACTGCTGAAGCCGTTTACAAGGCAGCCTCCAGGCCACCCGTACCGCTACCCTGTCAAGTGAAACAGGAGCGGTTCCGCAAGGATCTCGCAGCCGTGCCATGCCGTGGCCGGGTGAGAGCCACACATTTATGAAACAAAGAGTTACCCCCGTGGCCGGCACTCACAGGCAGATAGGATAAAGACTCTTGTCAGGCTAGCAATGATCAGCGTCGCCCCCTCTTGTGCGCTGATCCGACACGTTTCGGGAACAATCCCTTCCTCATGGATCATCAAAGAGACAATGCAGCAGGCAATAGGGCTACACAAAGTCCAACTTTTATTTCATGTAATTTATACAAACAGGAAGTCTGTCTCAAGTGAGCCAAAAAAGCATTGTGGGACAAGTAGTCCATTGAGGAAAGTAACTCCCAAGTGGGATGCCTGCCACAGAGCAACTTAAAGCAAAAAGTTCTTTAAAAAGAAGGAGCGTGAGCACTGCTGAAGCTGTTTACAAGGCAGCCTCCAGGCCACCCGTACCGCTACCCTGTCAAGTGAAACAGGAGCGGTTCCGCAAGGATCTCGCAGCGGTGCCATGCCGTGGCCGGGTGAGAGCCACACATTTCTGAAACAAAGAGTTACCCTTGTGGCCGGCACTCACAGGCAGATAGGATAAAGATTCTTGTCAGGCTAGCAATGATCAACGTCACCCCCTCTTGTGCGCTGATCCGACGCGTTTCGGGAACAATCCCTTCCTCATGGATCATCAAAGAGACAATGCGGCAGGCTACACAAAGTCCAACTTTTATTTCATGTAATTTATACAAACAGGAAGTCTATATATATTCACTGAAAAAACCATAGGTTTCAGGCACGTTATAGTTAGAAATTAGCATTTAAAAACCTTAGAAATTCACAGAAAAACCATAGGTTTCAGGGACGTTATAGTTAGTTGGACATTTCACTCATACAAAACCATAGAAATTCCACCGTTATAGTTAGTTCAGCTAACTATAACTCGCGCCCCCGCAATGCACTACTGATAACGTCACATATTACATCATTCATGACATGGTCAGTGACATCACTGATGACATCACTGATGACATCACTGATGACATCACTGATGACATCATCCAGTGAATGTGGTTTTCTTTAAAATTTAAATATGCATTATATATATACCAAGCTGTATTGAAGAATGAATGGATGTATAAGTGTCTGGATGGAGGATTTAGTAGGTGTGTGACTGACTGTTTAAGTGAATGATTAAATGTATCTTACTGAATACATGGGTTAGTGTCTAAAGTGTGTGAATGTCTGTATCACTCTGTCTGTTGTTGTGTAAGCTGCTGCATCGGTTGGTCAGTAGCTACATGAATGTCTATATGGGTTATTGATTAGTTGCCTGCGTATTTGTATAGGAGACTGAGTGTGTGTGTGGTTGGGTGGGGGTGTGTGACTCTGTGCATAGATGTGTGAGTGGTTGATTGACAGGGTGTATGAGTTTAAGAGTGCATGTGGAAACAATTGTATGGGTGGGTAAGTGTGTGTATGGGCGTCTTGGTGAGTGAATCGATGTCTCAGTGCACATGTCCAGCTAAGTACATATATAAAAGGCAGTGTATGTGAGAGTTGGTGTATAGAAATGACTATACGTGAGAGTCAGTGATTGTGAGAGTGGCTGTATGTATGAGTGTATACTTGTATTAGTGATTATATAAGAGACTAAGTATGCATTACTATCTGTATGAATAAATGAGGTGGTGTGTGTATAACTGTGTAGGTGAGTAAATGGAACTGTGATTGATTCTTTGCATGAGTGACTAGGATGAGTACATAACTGACTAGGATGAGTGCTGGTGTGTCAATGTCTATATAGGTGTATGAGTGCATTTGATAGTGTTCTAATGATCAGTGACTGCATGTATGAGTGATTGTATGGGTGAATGGGTAGATGTGTGTGTAGACCTAGGAATCACAGAGTGGGTATGTAGTAACTGGTATTAGTGTGTCAATGGTATCGAAAATGGTAGTCTGTATTTTACAGTGAGTGTATCAAAGGTTATATTAGTGTGTGACGAGGTGCATCAGATTGTCACATGGATGATGTCATCAGTGATGTCATCAGTGATGTCATCAGTGATGTCACTGACCATGTCATGAATGATGTAATATGTGACATCATCAGCAGTGCATTTCGGGGGCGCGAGTTATAGTTAGCTGAACTAACTATAACGGTGGAATTTCTATGGTTTTGTATGAGTGAAATGTCCAACTAACTATAACGTCCCTGAAACCTATGGTTTTTCAGTGAATTTCTAAGGTTTTTAAATGCTAATTTCTAACTATAACGTGCCTGAAACCTATGGTTTTTTCAGTGAATTTCAAAGGTTTTTTTAAATGCCAATTTCTAACTATAACGTGCCTGAAACCTATGGTTTTTCAGTGAATTTCAAAGGTTTTTAAATCCAAATTTCGATCTATAACGTCCCTGAAACCTATGGTTTTTTCAGTGAATTTCAATGTTTTTTTAATGCTAACTTCTAATTATAATGTTCATTTAACCTATAGTTTTTTCCGACACCCAAGAAGGACACAACACCCACTGCCACAACCCTCAGGACCTCCCCCCGTACCACCCCTCTCCCTACTGTAATTTTTTTATTTGTTATTTAAACTATATAATGTCTTCTTCTTTTTAAATATTAAACAACTACATACAGTATGAAAGGGAGCCCAGCCCAGAGCCACATCTGAAGACCAACACATGTCATAGACCTACTGATCAAGCAGCTCCGACACCCAAAACGACACAACACCCACCACCACCCCCAGGACCCCCCCTCCCTCTATCACCGAGGCAGCGCAGAACAAGACAGCGAACTTTCCGAAAACGGTATGGCCCCTCAGCCACACAATAGCTGAATATTGGGACAGGTGTGAACAAACTATATGTGAAGGAAGCAATTCACCCCAGTTTAACAATGCACACAATGCAAAGTGTAGCGGTGATGTGCTGGACACATCTCAGTGTGCAGAACACACACCTCTCCATGTGCAAAAATACTACTGGTGCTTGTAGTGCTGTGGACAGTGGACCTAACCATGTTACGTCAAACACTAGGAAAGATCTCAGTCATGTAGCTGTGTCGTCACCCCCTGTAAGCATAAGCGTAACAGGAGTGGGTTGGTCCGACGTACGCCATCTCAGCGTAGGAGTGTGAATAAATAGGCCGGAGCTCTGGGCGTGGTTCACTTGTGGAAAGGCCAAAGCGTATGCCAGGGTGGCGCCCCTCACCCTGCCACGAGGCCGCCGACGTGACCGCCAGCCTCCTCTGCCGATCACTGGCTTCCACCACACAGGCCCCCAGTGGCACAGCACCGCGGACTTATGTCTGTACTAACTACTGCCTTCGATATCACTGCGGACAGCAAGGCTCACAATTCAGATCGCGTCGCGATTGCAGATGACGCAGTCCAGTAGGCAAGAGACATTGCTCAAGTCAACAACACATGGCTGTGGGCCCTTCCTGACCGCTGCCTCCTGCCTCCACTGCGGTGAGTAGGGCTCACAATTCAGAGCGACTCGCGATTGCAGATGACGCAGTCCATTAGGCAACAGACATTGCTACCAGTGTGGCCAGCCCGGACCACGCATCATCGCTGACTGCGCACACGCTAAGTGCTTCAAGTACCACTAACTCTGTGCAGCTCAAGTCAACGCCACGTGGCTGTGGGCCCTTGATGACCACTGCCTCTGGCCTACACTGCGGTTAGCAGGGCTAACAATTCAAGATTAGTGCCGATGCAAATAGTGTAAGAGAGTATAATCGGTTAAGAAGACTGTATGCTCCCAATCTGTGCAGCTCAAGTCAACGTCACGTGGCTGTGGGCCTTTGCTGACCGCTGCCTCCAGCCTACACTGTGGAAAACCGGCAACACGTGGTGCCACTAACCCTGTTCAACACAAGCCGGTCACACGTGGTGCCACTAACCCTGTTCAACACAAGCCGTGACACATGGTGCCACTAACCCTGTTCAATACAAGCCGGCGACACGTGGTGCCACCAACCCTGTTCAACACAAGCCGATCCCACATGTGGAACTGTGTCCTGAGTCCTGAATGGCAGTGACCCCAAGGATGTGGCAGCGACCACAGCACCAGACTCCCTTCGATCAGTGAGGCATATTTCCATATGCAAGGCCGGCGACACGTAGTGCCACTAACCCTGTACAACACAAGGCGCAACACGTGGTGCCACTAACCCTGTTCAATACAAGCCGATCCCACATGTGGAACTGTGTCCTGAGTCCTAAATGGCAGTGATCCAACTTCGTGGCAGCGACCACTGCACCAGACTCCCTTCAGTTTGATTTGTTGTTGTTTTGTTTAAATAAAATGTTTTATATGTAAATCTATACATGACTAAGATTCTTGTTTGTCCAACCACACAGGGACAATTCCGGGCCCAAGAATGTTGTTGGGGGTATGTTGGTAATGTGGGAAGAGGGTGCGTTACCTGCTGATGTGGGTAGAGGCAGCGTGAAAGGGGTATCTCTCACAGAAAGAACTCCGGTATGTTTTCAGAAATGCCTTGGACAGATGCCAGCTGACGGACTGAACCACAAAATGGCTTTTCAATGCTTATGTAGTGTGACTTATGAACAGTTCACACCCAGGCTCGCAGAGGGACAACTGCGGCCCGTCCGCTCAACTCACAGACGCAGTACTATGAGCCGTCCGCTCCCAAAGGAACAGCAGCGTAGTAGCTCGCAGAGGTACAGGCACAGCAGCGTACTAGCTGGCAAAGGTAGAGAGCTGCGAGCTGACGAACTGGCTTCTAATGGCATTATCTCGCATAGACAGAGCTCCGGTATATTAAATTGCCCCCGGGACCTTTCTTTTATATTTTCACTCGATGCGAGAAAGCACGCTTTCTGGACCAAGACCTTTCTCCCTACCAAATTTGGCGAAATTCCGTTCAGCAGTTTGACCTGTAGCCTTGTCTAAAGTTTCCTATGGAAAATCCATTGAGAAAACACGTTTTCACACCCCCCACATAGCTACCTGTCGCAGGCGTACTCGCTGTTGGTGAGCAGGTCAGTGGTCTAGTTGTCAACATGTCACGGCCACTCCCTGAGGGCAGGTTTGCACACACACCACACCCATCCGGCACATGCGTCACAGGCCATGTGACCACGCAAATATAATGGATCGACAACGTCACATCCTTTATTGCCGGTGGTGACTGGATGGCGGATGCTCCACGGGTCTCAATCATAAAGAGTCCATGAAAAGTTGCGCAGAGGGTTAGTCGCACCCTGAGCTGTATGGCCGTCAGGGGCCTACTACCACGTGGCGCAGACTTGAGTTGCACAGGGTTAGTGCCACCCGAAGCTGATGTGGCTGTCAGGGGCCTACCACCACGTGGCGCGGACTTGAGTTGCACAGGGTTAGTGCCACCCAAAGATGATGTGGCCGTCAGGGGCCTACTACCACGTGGCGCGGACTTGAGTTGCACAGGGTTAGTGCCACCCAAAGCTGATGTGGCCGTCAGGGGCCTACTACCACGTGGCGTGGACTTGAGTTGCACAGGGTTAGTGCCACCCGAAGCTGATGTGGCCGTCAGGGGCCTACCACGACATGGCGTGGACTTGAGTTGCACAGGGTTAGTCGCACCCTAAGTTGTATGGCCGTCAGCAGCCTACCACCACGTGGCGCTGACTTGCGTTGCACAGGGTTAGCGGCACCAAAAGCTGATGTGGTGTCCGCCATTGATGACTCAGGACTCAGCGACATGTGTGGGATTTGCTGGGCCGCAGAGCGGGTCCACATAATGTGCACCAAGCCATGGTGGCGGGACCGGGCCCTGGAGCTTTCACGGGCACGTGGAGTGCCCACTGGTAGACACTCCGGTGGCAGCAGGTAATTATTTGGTCATGGATGCGCAGGGGCGGCAGTGTCTCTCTCTCTCTCTCTCACTTCCCTCTCTTCACTCTCTCTCACTCTCTTCCTTCCTTTCCTTCTATCTCTCTCACTTTCTCTCCCTACTCCCTTTCTTTCCTTCCCTCTCTTTTTCTCTCTGGCTTTTTTTTCCTTCTCTCTTTCTCTGTGTCTCACTCCTTTGATATGCGCATTACACACGTCCTTATTTTGTGATTTATTTTGCAGGCTGTGTTGTCGACATTGATGGACCCGACAGGAGTCTTCCGCCTTGTTTTTTGTGTTGAGTTAGTTAAATTTAGTTTATCCTCTATATGTATGTAAACGGAAAAATAAAGTTGAAAAAAAAAAAATTCAATAAAGTTTTTGGTTGTTACTTAAGTGCTGTGTGACTCTTTCTTTTCTCGTTCTTATTACTGTTATTTGGTGGTGTCCACCATGGTGTTAAATTTTGGGGCAGTTATCGTTGGAATACTGGTGATGTCTGCAGTTTGCACGAGCTTCTGAATAGTGTGTTAGATTTATCTCAACTTTAGTTGCATTAAAGTGCTGATAATGAGATGCAGAGTAGGTGTTCCCATGCAAAAACACACGAGGTGCACCTTTGCGATTTATTTTAAATACTAAAATCCTGTATTGAATTGCACTGTGGTAGTGGGTGCATTTACAGTGTACACACAAAATCAATGAAGAAATCTCATTGTATTTATATTGATTGGGAATAGTGGGTCAGATGCTGAATCTTGACGGGAGCAAGTGTGTCCGTGTGGTCATTGTGTTAGCATGATGGGCACGGGCCCTGCAACATCACAGTGTGCTGTCTTCAGCGGACGTTACCATGTCACCTCAGCGTTGGCAGTGAGCCTGGACATGTAGCTACGCACGCATCCTCCTGCATGCACAAGCGTCGTGTGCTGGTCCGGCGTCGTGCTGGAGGTAGTGTTTTAGAGTTTACGAAAATGCAGTGGTGTTTGGGTAGTGTAAGGGGTCATGCTGGGAGTAGTGTTTTAGGGTTTAGGGTAGTGCAGTGGTGTTTGTGTAGCGTAGGGGGTCATACTCGGAGTAGTGTTTTAGTGTTTACGGTACTGCAGTGGAGTTTGTGTACTGTAGGGGGTCGTGCTGGGGTAGTCTTTTAGGGTTTAGGGTAGAACAGTGGTGTTTGGGTAGTGTAGGGGGTCGTGCTGGGGATAGTGTTTTAGGGTTTAGGGTAGTGCAGTGGTGTTTGTGTAGTGTAGGGGGTCATGTTGGGAGTAGTATTTTAGGGTTTAGGGTAGTCTAGTGGTGTTTGGGTAAAGTAGGGGGTCATGCTGGGGATAGTGTTTTAGGGTTTACGACAATGCAGTGGTGTTTGGGTAAGGTAGGGTGTTGTGCTGGGGGTAGTATTTTAGGGTTTAGGGTAGTGCAGTGGTGTTTGGGTAGGGGGTTGTGCTGGGGGTAGATTTAGGGTTTAGGGTAGTGCAGTGGTGTTTGGGTAGTGTAGGGGATCGTGCTGGGGTAGTGTTTTAGAGTTTACGACAGTGCAGTGGTGTTTGGGTAGTCTTTGGGTAGTGTAGGGGATCGTACCGACAGACTGACTCACAGAGTTCCGAGCCGACGACGGGCTTCTAAAGGCATAGCCGCGACCTGGTGATATGAAGAGAGGCAGCGTGAAAGGCATATCTCACACAGACACAGATGCCAGTTTCAACCATTCACAGCCAATAAGCTGCAAGCTGGTGCTTGTAACCCCTCAGCCAATCACATGTCAGAATTCTCAAATATCAATATCTGTAAAATTTGATATTTCTCAAAAACTACTGAACGGATTTACACCATTTAAACAAAAGCGTGCTTTCTGGACCATCACCTTTCTCCCTGCCAAATTTGGCGTAGTTCCGTTCAGCAGTTTCACCTGTAGTCTTCTGTAAAGTTTTGTATGGAAATTGCATGGAGAAAACACTTTTTAGGACCCTCTTTTTTCTCAGCCCCTCCTACACCATTCACCCCCAAACTTTCAATATAAGAGCTAATCAAAAAAAGAGAAACTTTTGGATAATTTCATAAAGATTCGTCAAACGATGCCAAAGTTACAAGCACATAGAAGGCTCCAGAAGGGGGCCGCGCAACCCCCGTCCTAACATGAGTGAAGCCACGGGGCTGCGCGGACCCCAGCGTACCCCCGCAACCCCTGCGAGCCCCTGCTATTATTTTTTAAGAAATACCCCCGGAACCTAGCCCACCCAAGGGCCTCATTAAAATGAAACGTGAGAACCCGCAGCCCCAGCGCAAATTTTTTCTGTTTTTTTTTTTAAATGATTTTTTGGGCCCTTCTGGGACCCCCTGAGCAGGCCTAGGGGGTCAGGGTTTTTCTACCCTGCCCCCTTCTCTTGTTTTATACCTTTGTTTCTCCATTTTCGGGTGACTCGCTTCTACCAAGCCACAAGATGGCTGCCAACACTGGTTTGGACTACTAGCAGCCAATCACAGTGAAGCTCGCGCATGCGACTTTGGCTCCGCCCAGATATCGAAACTTTTATTTTTCTAATTTCTCAGCAACTACTGAACGGATTTACATCATTTTTAAAAAGGTTGCTTTCTGACCCAAGCACTACCTTTCTGCCAAGTAATTCCGTTCAGTAGTTTCGGCTGTAGCCTTGCACAAAGTTTCCTATGGGAAATTGATTTTTGACTCTTATTTTTGAATTTCTCAAAAACTACTGAACGGATTTACACCATTTAAAAAAAGGTCGCTTTCGTAACCAAGCTCTACCTTTTTGCCAAATTTGGGGTAATTCCGTTCAGCAGTTCGGGCTGTAGCTCGTCGCAAAATTTCCTATGGAAATTAACATGGAGAAAATGAGTTTTGGGCCCCCCTTTTTTCTCAGCCCCCGCTTGACGAATCACCCCCAAACTTTCTGGATAGGAGCTGACCTGGATAGACTTTTGTTTGGGAGAATTTCAGGAAGATTCGTCAAACGACGCCAAAGTTATCAGCAAATCAAAAAATGCTTTTCCTATGGAAACTAGGTTCTAACTATAACTACCTACTGGCGACCGCCAGTAGGTAATATATATATATATATATATAGTCACTAAAAAAACAAAGGTTACAGGGATGTTATAGTTTGGAAATAGAATTTAAAAAACATCACTTGTACAAAACCATAGAAATTCAGCAGTTATAGTTACCTGAGCTAACTATCAAATAAAACCCCCACAATGCACTACTTATGACCTCACATATTACATCACTCATATCATGGTCAGTGACATCGCTGATGACATGACTAATGACATCTCAAATGACATCACTGATGACATCACTGGTGACGTCACCCCGTGAGTGTAATGTGTTTCGTAAACATTTCTGAGACTTAAAGATATATACTAAGCTGCAGCATAAGTTTAATTACTATTCTTTCTGTACTAGTTATTAGTCATACTATTTCTAACATAGCTCATCTGAGTGGCTGTGTGACTGTCTGTATCAGTGCATGAATGGATGTTTCAGTGGCTGTAAGGGTGTGTGAGTGGGTGTATGAGTAGCTGTATAGATGTGTTAGTGTGTATGTGAGTATCTGTATGGGTCAGT
Source organism: Calotriton arnoldi (assembly GCA_963921515.1). Taxonomy (NCBI): domain Eukaryota; kingdom Metazoa; phylum Chordata; class Amphibia; order Caudata; family Salamandridae; genus Calotriton; species Calotriton arnoldi. The sequence goes on from CAWUFW010002919.1 coordinate 516,321, forward strand.
GAGTGGCTATATGAGTGGCTGTATTAAAGAGGGAGTGAGTGGCGGTATGGTGAGTTAATGGTTATGTGAGTGTCTGCTTAGTTGTCTGAGTGGCTGTATGGGTGACTGAGTGGCTTATTGCAGGGATTCTGCAGAGTGACAGAACTATGCTTGGGATCATAGAACCTTAGTAGGCAGGTGCTGAGTCATCCTACCACCTGACTACCCATGAGCCCGGGACCGACTAGCTATAGTGTCTCACTTGCCCTCCTACTCACTCACAGAGGAACAAGTGATTAGACACCCCAGAACACAACATTCCTGACCCTCTCAGGAATCACGTTTACAGGACACACCCTGTCACTCTCACACTTGTACTAGTCCTCAATAAGATCTGACGGAGACTCGAGAAAAGTTTAGAATGTTTATTTTGAACGATCGTACTCTAGTATGCAGAATACATGCCACAATAAGTAAGAAAATGCCTAACATAAATACTGTCAGCATAGTAAGTAGTTCATAAATCATAAAAAGAGATGTCATTATATAAGACAGGGTAGCTTATCCCTCGTCCCCTTCTACAGAAGCAAAATTATTATATGTCAGAAGATCTCTGGGTGTTGGCAGCAGACCCCGTACCTTAGCATGCAAAGATGAAAGTTCTACATCTCAGATGCTGTCATGATCTCTTCCCTGGAAAGATCCCTCTCCAAGTGTGTTGTTGCCTATCTGTGCATACCTATATGACAAAAGTATGTGTTCCCAAACACCAGCTGCATTTGTGAGTTTTGTCTAGGTGTTAGGGCCTGACTAGAACAAAATAGTAACGGACATTGTTGTTTCACCTTGTCTACGGTGTCCATACTAAATTCCAGAAAAGAGCAGAATACAAAAACAACAGCAGGTGCTGTATAAAAGTACAGTGTGGCACAAAGCAGAATACGTTTGTATAGTAACATGCGCAAAGCAGAGCCCAGTCTGCAGCATGCTCATTCTAACAATGGTAAAATTACAATGGGCCTGCATGGGACATATGACAGGCTGTGAGAGTGGCTGTCTGAGTGTGGGAGTGGGTGTGTGATTGGCAGTATGGATGAGTGAGTAGCTGTTTAGTTTGTGTATTGGTACGAGAGTGGGTGTGAGTGGCTGCATTAAGGAGAGAATTTCGGTGTGAGTGGCTATAAGGGTGAGTGGGTAGACATGTGGGTGTGTGAGCGGTTGTATGGATCTGTGAATAGGCATTTAATTGGTTCTGTGGCTATGTGAGTTGATGTGTCAGTGGCTGTATGGGTAAGTGAGTGGGTGTGTGAGTAGCTGTATTGGTGAATGAATAGCAGTGTGAATGGCTGAATGGGTACGTATTTGGGCGTGTGAATACCTGTATGGGTGAGTGGCTGTGTGCATTTTTGTATGGGTGATTAAGTGGGTGTTAGACCTGGCATCCTTGGCATGGGTTTCCCCAGTAATTTCTGCCTCTGCCTCATATATTTTTACTGTGTGTTGGACTTCTTTGTTGCTGGTCTAGAAGCTTTGGGCACTTTGCCACTGCGTTCAGTGCCAAAGTGCAAGTGCTCCCTCTGTAAATTGTTGTCATGGATTAGTGGTTCCATAATTGGCTTATTTGATTTAGTACTAAGTCCCTAGTCCAGTGCACTGTGTGTGCCCAGGGCCTATAAATCAAATGCTGCTAGTGGGCCTGCAGCACTGATTGTGCCACCCCCAGAGAGGAAAGAACTGTTTTTTTGCTGAGCACAGACACTCTCTGCCACAAGAGAACAAAGGAATGTTGACTATAAAAAGTTGGACCCAGACCCCAGACTTTTAGATTAACTCTGGACTCAAGAGGACCCTCTGCCAAGGAGAAGATCTGGGACAGCTGTTGGAGAAGTACTGCCCCTTTGCTGTGTGCTGTCTGGGGTTGGCCTGCAGTAGCTGTTTCTGCCAAGGAGAGGAACTGTGTGTGTATCCTGCTTGAAGTGTTTCTCCAAGAGCTTGGTAGTAGAGCTTGCCCCCTGTTCAAGAAGTCTTAGGAAGAGCAAAGACTACACCATGCCTCTGGGCACTGTCTCTGGAACCGCGGGTTCCAGTTGCCACAGAGGAGAAGAGCAGACGACTCCATCACCGAGTCCGTTGCTGACTGTGTGTCCTGCAGGCACCGCAGAAGGCACTGCTGCACTTTACAGCACAACCCTGGCCTCACAACAGCATTTGGACGACCATCTCCGAGCCACAGCTTGCACCGCATCCTGTGGGCACTCCACTCTGCATCGCCTCCTTTACTCTGCCGCCCAGACTTCACCGACACCGTCGCTGCCCACTTGAACATTGACCGGCTCCGCTGCCTGCACTGTGACCTGCCAGTACCGCATCGAGCACCGCCTCACTCTGCATCGCAGCCCTGGTCTCACGATGCCATTGGACAACCATCACCGGGCCGCTGCCTGCACCGTGCATTGAGGGCACCGCACGCTGCACCACTTCACTTCACAACACAACCGCGACGGTTGCCCCAACCGACTCATACCAATAGGATCGGATGGAACGAAAAAGGGAAAAAGGTACTGTCTATAAGTCTGTTGATGCTACAGCTGACCCGTACCGACGCGGTTTGCTAGAAGTGTTAGTCTCTGTTGCTTTAAGCATCTCAGTAGCCCTGGACGGAGCTACCAACTCAGAAGAACTGTGTTTTGGGGATATTTCTGCAATTCAAAGGTTATCTTCCAAAGTACCTATTTTTCAGTATTGTATGTTGGATTTTGTTGTTTTTGGTCTTGTTTGGTTTAGATAAAGATTTGCTATTTTTCTAAACTGGTGTGGTGTCCATTTATAGTGTTTTCACTGTGTTACTGTATGCATGCACAAATGTTTACACACTGCCTCTGAGATAAGCCTGTCTGGTCGTGCCAAGCTACCAAGGGGGTGAGCAGGGGTTATATTAGAAGTGTATCCCCTTTACACTGACTAGGAAGAAGGGCCCCTACTTGGACAAAGGTGCAACCATTGCCAACTAGAGACTCCCATTTTTAACAGTGGGTGTGTGAGTGGCTGTGAGGGTATATGAGTTGGTATGTAAGTGTCCATATGTCTCTATGATTGGGTGGGTGAGTAGCTGAATTGGTGAGTGAGTGGGTGCATGAGTAGCTGTATGGGTGAGTTAGTGGCTGTGTGAGTGGCAGTATGAGTGAGTGGATGTGTGATTGGCTCTATGGATGAATGATTGGTTGGGAGTGCTGGTAAGGGTCAATAAATGGGTGTGGGAGGGGATGTGTGGGAGTGGGTGCATGAGAGGTTCTATGTTGGTGTGTGAATGTGAGAATCATTTTCTGGATGATGTCATTAGTGATGTCATTTGAGATGTCATCAGCGATGTCATCAGTGATGTCACTGAACATTTCCTGAGTGAAGTAATATGCATGGTCAGGACTAGTGCATTGCAGGAGTAAGTTATAGTTATCTCAGGCAACTTTAACTTTAACTGCTGAATTTCACTGACTTTATATGAGTGAAATCTGAGCCTAACTATAATATCCATGTAACCTTTGTTTTTTTCAGTGAGTTTCTAAGTTTTTTCTTAATTATATTTCTTAACAATAACAACCCTGTAACCTTTGTTTTTTTTAAGTGAATTTCTAAGGTTGAATTCTCTATTTCCTAACTATAACATCCCTGTAACCCTTGGTTTTTTAAGTGAATACGTATGGTTTTTTTAATGTTATTTCCTAACTGTAACCTTTTAGAGTGAGTATGTGAGTGAGTGCATGAATTTCTTAGTGTGTGTGTGAGTGAGTGCGTCAGTGTTTCACCAGATGTGTGAGTGTCTGAGTGAGTCTGTGAGTGGGTGTGTGAGTGTCTGAGTGGGAGTCTGAGTAGGTGCATGAGTGTCTGAGTATGTTTGTGAGTAGGTGTGAGAGTGCCTGAGTGGGTGTGTGAGAGCCTCCATGAGAGTATCAGTTAGTCTGTGAGTGATTGCATGAGTTTCTGAGTGGGTCTGTGGGTGTGTGTGTGAGTCTCTGAGTGGGTCTGTGAGTTGGGGCGTAAGTCTCTGAGTACATCTGAGTGGGTGTGAGAGAGTATGAGTGATTCTATAAGTAGTGCATAAGTGTCTGACTGGGTCTGTTAGTGGGTGTGAGAGTGTCTGACTTATTCTGTGAGTGGGCGTATGAGTGCCTGAGTAGGTTCTGCTCATTCTCTGATTGTTTTGTGCCTTTCTTCTGTATACTTATGACCTTTATTTTGCCTCTTTCTGCTTGTTTCTGACATTATCCTACCTCTGTCTGCTCATTGCTGACTTTTATTTTGCCTCTTTCGCCTAATTTCTGACCTTTATTTTGCCTCTTTCTTCTTGTTTTTGACATTTATTTTACCTTTTTCTGCTTGTTCCTGATCTCTATTTTGCCTCTTTCTGCTTGTTGCTGCCCTTTATTTTGCCTCTTTCAGCTAGTTGCTGACCACTATTTTGCCTCTTTCTGCTAGTTTCTGACCTCTTTTTTTTTTACACTTTTCTGCTTGCTTCTGATCTCTATTTTGCCTCTTTCTGTTTATTGCTGGACTTTATTTTGGCCTCTTTTTGTTTATTGCTGGCCTTTATTTAGCCTCTTTCTGCTTATTTCTGACCTTTATTCTGCCTCTTTCTGCTAGTTTCCGACCTTTATCTTGCCTCTTTCTGCTTGTTGCTGGCCTACATTTTGACCCTTTCTGCTCATTGCTGACCTTTATTCTGCTTCTTGCTGCTCGTTTCTGACCTCTATTGTGCCTCGTTCTGGCCAATGTTGACCTTTATTCTGCCTGTTTCTGGTCATTTATGTCCTCTTTTTTTACTCTTTAAACTTGTTGCTCACCTTTATTTTGCCTCTTTCTGCTCGTTGCTGTCCTCTGATTTGCCTTTTTCTACTTGTTGCTCACCTTTATTTTGCCTCTTTTTGCTCATTGCTGACCTTTACTTTGCCTCTTTCTGCTCATTTCTGACCTTTATTATGCTTATTTCTGCTCATTGCAGTCCTTTATTCTGCCTCTTTCTGTTCATTTCTGACTTTATTCTGCCTCTTTCGGCTTGTTTTTCACCTTTACATTGTCTCTTGCTGCTCTTTGCTTACCTTGAGTCAGCCTCTGTCTGCTTATTTCCCACCTTCATTTTGACTCTTGCTGCTGATTTATGACCTTTATTCTGCCTCTTTCTGCTCATTTCTCACCTTTATTTTGCCCCTTTCTACTAGTTTCTGACCTTTATTCTGCCTCTTTCTGCTTACTTCTCACCTTTATTTTGCCTCTTTCTGGCCTTTATTTTGCTTCTTTCTTCTCTATTCTCCCAGGACCACGGGGGCAGCCTTAAGGCAGCAGCAGTCCTGCATCGTACGGGAGCCGGCATTGCTGCTGCATGGAGGGAGCTGCTGGAAAGGCAGCTCCCTCTGTGCAGGAGTAATTATTTCATCTCTTTACCTGCCCATATCTCTGCTTCCACTGGAACTGGAATGTTTGCTTTAGCTTGGCGGGAGCTTTCAAGGCTCCCACCAAGAAAAAACAAACAGCTCTGTCCTGGGGGTAGGCACTCCAGGATATAGCAGTAGTAGGCCCTGGGGGTTGTTGGCCCCCAGGGCCATGTATGGCTCCAGGAGAGGGGCTGTGTGGCTCCCCTCCATCTGTTTGCAGTGGTGGTCCCTGGGGCCGAGAACAGCCCAGAGGAGGGCTTCATGGCTCCCCTCCTTCTTACAAAAAAGAAAAATGGGGAGATGGTAGTCCCTAGGGTGCAGGCAGTCCACCTGGCTCCTACCAATTGTTTTCATAGCCCCGGGGAGGTGGTGTCCCCGGGGCTTGTAGTAGCCAAGGAGGGGGGTCCGCTCAGCCCTCATCATTTATTGAAAACAAATCCCCAGGAAGGTGGTGGTCTCTGGGGCGCAGGGGGGGTCTGTGCAGCCCCCAGCAACATATTCTCATAAGCCCCAAGGAGGTGGTGGTCGCCAGGGGGGATCCGCATGCCCCGGCACCATTTTTATAATTAAAGCCCTGGGTAGGTGGTGGTCCTCAGGGCAGTATGAAGCCCTTGAAGGGGGCTCCATATGCCCCCTTCCATTTTTTGAACATATACAACACATACCCCTTGGACCTAGCCCACCTGGGGGCTTTGGTATAAACAAGCACAGCAGTCTGCGCTTTTATTTTTGCCATAGAATGCAGATCTGTCACATTTCTGTCGCAATTTTTAAACAAAATGCTTTTTGGCTATGTTGGGGTCACAGGGGGACCCCAAGAACACAGTACATGGTATTCCTACCAGGCCCCCTTTTCTTTTTTTTAAACATTTTTTCTGGGACTCAGCTGATGCCGAGTCCAAAGATGGCTGACAAAACTTTCTGGTTGAAGTGTTGGCAGCCAATCAGATTTCAGTACGGGGACTGTCGGATCCTCGAAGGATCCACGCCCCTGAATATACCAATTTGTTTACTTTAATATCTCCAAAACTATGGATTTACAGTAAATAACAAAAAGGACTCTTTCTGAACTAAGAGCCAGCTTTATGTCAAATTTGGTAAAATTCCGTCCAGCAATTCGGGCTGTAATCGTGTTCAAAATCCCTTTGGGAATTAACATGGAAAAAACACTTTTTTGAACCCTCCTTTTTCTTTGTCCTTGCTTGACAGATCGTCCCGACACTTTCCATGCACAACAAGATCCACCGGGGCACTTTTTGTGGAAAATAGGCCATGGTATAGGCAAGTGAAAAACACTTTTCCTATAGAAACACAGTCCTAACTATAACTACCTACTGGTGACCGCCAGTAGGTAGTATATATATTGATTTTCACTGAAAAAAACAAAAGTTTCAGGGATGGTATACTTAGGAAATAGAATTTTTTTAAAAACCTTAGGAATTCACTGAAAAAACAAAGGTTACAGGCATTTTAAGTTAGGCTCAGATTTCACTTGTACATAACCAGCAAAATTCACCAGTTATAGTTAGCTGAGCTAACTATAATGTATGCCCCTGCAATGCACTGCTTATGACCTCAAATATTACATCACTCATGACATGGTCAGTGACATCACTGATGACATTTCAAATGATATCACTGATGACATCATCCAGTGAGTGTGAATGCTTTCTAAATGTTTATGAGTGTTAAACATATAGACCAATGTACTACAAAAGTTAATATACTATACTTTCTGTTCTACTAGTGAGTAATACTACTTCTAACATATATTATGTGAGTGACTGTGTGACTGTGTATATGCATATGTGAGTGGGTGTCTGAGTGCCTGTATGGGTGTGTGATTGGGTGTGTGAGTAGATGTATGGGTATATAAGTAGGTGTGTGAGTAGCTGTGTGGGTGAGCGAGTGGCTGTGAGTGACTGTATTGGTGAGTGAGTAGGTGTGTGAGTGGCTGTATGGGTGAGTGAGTGGCTGTGTGAGTAGCTGTATGGGTGGTTGAGTGGTTGTGTAAATGACGGTATGGAGTGTGTGTGGGTGTCTGAATGGCTGTATGAGTGAGTGGCTGGCTGTGTAAGTGGCAGTATGTGTGAGTGACTGGCAGTTTGAGTGGGTATTTGTTTTAAGTAAGCTAGTGTGTGAGTGGCTATATTATAAAGTAAGTGTCTGAGTGAATGGATGTGTGAGTGCATGCATGGATGTGTGAATAGTTATGTAAGTCATTGTGTGAATGAGTGTGTGAGTGCTTGTATAGGTGAGTGAGTTGCCATGGTAAGAGGCTGTATGGCTGAGTGAGTGGCCATGTGAGTAGCTGTATAGGTGAATACGTGGGTGTGTGAGTTTTTGTATGGGTGATTGTGTGGCTGTGTGAGTGGCTATATGGGTAAGTGACTGGTTGTCTGAGTAGCTGTATGATTAAGTGAGTGGGTGTGTGAGTCACTCTATGTTTGAGTGAGTGGTTGTGTGAGTACTTGTGTAGGTCTCTGAATTGGTATGTGAGTGGTTGTGTGGGTATGTGAGAGGGTATATGAGAGATTATATAGGGGTGTGAATTGGTATGTGCATGCTTCTGTGGATGATGTCCTCAGTGATATCATTTGAGATGTCATGGGTGATATCATGAGTGATGTCCATAACTATGTCATGAGTGATATAATTTGTGAGGTCATAAGCAGTGTTTTGTGGGGATGTAAGTTATAGTTAACTGCTGAATTTCACTGGTTTTGCATGAGTGAAATCTGAGCCTAACTATATCATCACTGTAACCTTTGTTTTTTTCAGTGAATTTCTAAGGTTTTTAATTCTATTTCCTAACTATATAGTCTCTGTAACCTTTGGTTTTTTAAATGAATTTCTATGGTTTTTTTAATTGTTTTTCCTAACTGTAACAATTAACCTTTGACAGTGAGTATGTGAGTGACTGCATACGTTTCTCAGTAGGTCTGTGAGTAGGTGTGAGAGTGTCTAAGTGGGTCTTTCAGTGGGTGAGTTAGTGTCTGAGTAGGTCAGTGAGTGGGTGCGTGAGTCTCTGAGTGGATGTGTGAATGTCTAAGTGGGTTTTTGAGTAGGTGCGTGAGTGTCTGTGTGGGTCTCCGAGTGGGTACATGAATGTCTGAGTGGGTGTCTGAGTGGGTGCATGAGTCTCTGAGTAGATCTGTGAGTGGGTACATGAGTGTCTAAGTAAGTCTGTGAATGGGTGCATGAGTTGGTGCATGAGTCTCTGAGTGGCACTGTGAGTTGGTGCATGAGTCTCTGAGTGGGTCTGTGAATGAGTGCATGAGTGTCTGACTGGGTCTATGAGTGGGTGTGTGACTGTCTGAGTGGCTCTGTCAGTGGTGCATCAATCTCTGACTGGGTCTGTGAGTGGGTATGTGAGAGTCTGATTAGGTCTGTGAGTGGCTGTGTGAGTGTCAGAGTGGGTCTGTGAGTGGGTGCATGAGAGTCTGAGTAGTTATGTTGGTGGGTGCAGGAGTATCTGAGTAGGTTTGTGAGTGAGTGCATGAGTCTCTGAGGGGGTCTATGAGTGGATGTGTGAGTCTATGAGTGGGTTTGTGAGTGGGTGTATGAGTCTCTGAGTGGGTCTGTTAGTGGGTCTATGAGTCTCTGAGTGAGTCTGTGAGTGGGTGCATGAGAGTGTCAGTGGGGCTGTGAGTGGATACGTATGTATCTGTGTGGGTATGTGAGTGAGTGCATCAGTCCCGGAGTGGGTCTGTGAGTGGAGACATAAATGTCTGTGTGGCTCTGTAAATTGGCCCAGGAAACTCTGAGTGGGTGTGTGAGTGGGTGTGAGAGTGTGTCTGTGAGTAGGTGTGTGAGTATCTGTGTGGATTTCTGCATACGTCTCTGAGTGGGTCTCTGAGTGGGTGCTTGAGTATCTAGCCTGGTCTGTGAGTGGGTATGGGAGTGTCTGAGTGGATACATGAGTGTGTGAGTGAATCTCTGAGTGTTGTATTAGTGTTTGAGTGTGTCTGTGAGTGGGTGCATGAGTCTTTAAGTGGGTATGTCCGTGGATGTATGAGTACTTCAATGGGTTTGTCAGTGGGTGCATGAGTCTCCAAGTGGGAATGTGAGTGGGCACATAAGTCTCTGAATGGGTGTCTGAATGGGCACGTGACTGTCTGAATTGGTCTGTGAGTGGATGTGACAGTGCCTGAGTAGGTCTGTGAGTGATTATGTGAGTGGGTCTATGAGTCTGTGTTAATGTTTCTATATGGTTAATCGTGGGTATCTGAGTGCCTGTATGGATATGTCAGAGGGTACAACAGTATCTCTATGAAAGTAAGAGTGGGTGTAAAAGTAGGTATATATATTTTTTTGGGAGGGGGCACACTAGCTTCAAGCATCCCTTCCAGAGTTACACAAGCTGGCCTCGTCAACCCAGCGAGTGGTCCGCACATCTCACTAATGGGAGAAAAAAACGTTTTGATGTATTGTCAACTACAGTACACATGCTTGCCTTTCATTTTAAACATACACAAGGGGTCAGGGACCCTCTCACCTAACCTCTTCAATTAGAATTCAAACAACATTTCAGCCCCAAGAACCATTTCTCTGACATATAAAATGGCAGACAAACTTTTCCCTCAGGTTTCGGCCATCCAATCAGGGCTCTGCTTTGGGACAAGGAATCACGGATCCACCATGGCTAAATCCGCAGAGGATCTGTGGCCCTAGATATGCAAATTTGGATTTCAGTTAATATCTCTAAAACTACTCAACGGATTTACACCAAACTACCAAAAGGTACTTCTGTGGACCAAAATCTATCTTTCTGCCAAATTTGGTGTATTTCATCCAGTGGTTCAGGCTGTAGTTGTGTTCATAAACCCTTTGGGAATAAACATGGGGAAATCACCTTTTGGGATCCCCTTTTTTCTAAGCCCCCACTTGATGAATCACACTTGATCTTTCAAGACAGAACTGAAGTGACCGGTGAATTAATTTTCAAAATATTTTGAAGCTTCATCAAACGGCGCCAAAGTTATTAGCGAAACAAAAAAAGCTTTTCCTATGGAAACTAGGTCTTAACTCTAACTACCTGCTGGCGACTGCCAGTAGGCTATATATATATATATATATATTCTGATCATGAACAGGATCCTCCAACTGTCACTGTGGAAAATGAAGTGAAAGTTAGATTGATTACTACCTATAGTAAACAAGAAAAATCTATTTGCTCTATTATCAAGAAGCAATGGCCAACAATACTAACAGATTCTACACAAGGTTCTATTTTACCTAAACAACATGATATCACGTTTCATCAAGCTTTGTTAAAAGCAGCCCTGAAGTAATCTCTATCACCAATTGGCTGTCGGCCAGAAAGGGATTTTATAAGTGCAGTTCTTGTAGGGCATGTTTGGGGCCAACAATGCCAATTTCAGTACACCGTTTAAATCTAAACCAGTGGAGATAGAAAGGTTGTACACATGTAAAACACAGTATGCTGTTTATGTGTTGGAATGCACATGTGGGCTTAGTTATGTGGGAACTGCCAAGCTACAAGTCCATTTAAGAATACTCCAACGCTTGAGGGCCATTGTGAATTCAGATCATGCTTATCCGGTGGCTCAGCACTCTAAGCAAGTACATAATGAGAATTTAGACTGCTTAAGGTATTTTGTGATAGATGCTGTCCCGGTTTCAAGAAGAGGTGGCAACCGAGAAAAGTTATTGCTGCAGTTGGAGACTAGGTAGATTTTAGAATTAGACTCCCAAACCCCGAATGGCCTTAACATCATCGAAGATTTGCACAATTTCTTATAATTACAGTGGTTTCATTCAATTCAGTTGTATAGGTATTCACTCCAGAATATTTTGAGAATAAGAAATGACTGTTGGCGCCTTGAAACTGTTCGGATGATTAAGTGAACAACTAGTTTAACAATGTCTAGTACAGAGGTAGCTGCTATTTGATTTTATTCAGCACTTGCTCTTTATATTGAAGCACTTTAAACACTGGGCACTTTGATTAAATGCTAAACAGCATGGATACTTATAATAACAAAATAATGTTCACTAAGTGTGTCTAGAAAAAACTAGATAATTTGACTCACTAGATACGTACACTGTCGGTGTGAAAAAACTTACTGTTGATCTACAGTAATATTTAGCACAGGACATGTATCAATTCAATATATGGTATAACGTAGTCGCTAAATAGAATGTTATTGCAGTGGTCAGTAAGCCCACTATGGGTACAATTTTGATGACCAGTATATACAACAATATATGAGCGGTATAGTGGATGTCTTAAAAGATTACATAATAGCTATGTTACTGTGATAATGACGAGGCACATCACACTGTTGATTAAATGGATTTTTAAATAAATGTTTTAATTAATTTTGAATTAATTTTAAAATTAATGAGCTATATATATATATATATATATATATATGTGTGTTCATTGATGATGAATTTGTTCACGAATAATAAAAGTATTATTTTATAATGATATTCAAATCATGAATAAACACTGGAATGTCCTTCTAAAAGATCATGACATGAAAAAAATCCTAGGTAACCAACCCAATATAACGTACAGGAAGGCACCATCAATCAAAGACAAACTAGTACACGGCCACTACACGAGACCACAATCAAAGTCGTGGCTAATGGAACTCCAAAGAGGATTCAGAAAGTGCGACAAGTGCAAAGCATGTCACATTAGAAAAAATATGAAGGAAATAACTGACTCCAAAGGTAGGAGCTTCCATATTAACCAAAATATCAATTGTGAGAGCACTTATGTTGTGTATATGGTGGAGTGCAACTGTGGCAAGAGGTACATTGGCAGCATGGTGTGCCAATTAAAGAAAAGAATCCTTGAGCATATCTATGCAATGCAAAATGACGACAATAACTATGCCATGACTAAACACATGCACACACATGTAAATCACAACTGGCAACAAATGAAATATTGGGGCCTAGCGACAGTCCCCGTCAGTGAGAGAGGCGGGGACAGAACAACAAAATTGTGATGCCTTGAGTCTAGGTTGATAATCAGATTCCAAACAAAACAGCCACATGGTCTTAACGGGGATGAAGAACTGTATGTTCATCTGTAAATAACAAAACAAGAGACAATGGATCCACCCATAAAACACGGCTCCAACCCTCTGAAAGTAACCAAAAAATCGCACAACTGTGTACCGTAGAACACAAAGAAACCGGATTGTGCACAACTCAAGCGAGGTGATACCATCTGCTAACCCATATGTGGCACTTAGCCAATCATGATAAACATTGTATACCCATTACGGAGAAAAGGCAGACACTGTCAGATCTATGAGTGGTCGAGAAATGAGGACTTACCCATGAACAGAACACGGATAACAATATCCGAACTGAAAGTGCCACTTGCAGTGAGATTATCCTTAAATGAAAACAAATGGGATAGGGCACTGAGCCGAAAACGATGGTGAAAATGTGGATATCAGTTATTCCACGAATAAACTAAAAAGTAAGGAGTTTGCAATGAAATGTAAAAATCACTACTTGAATAAAGAACCTTGTAAATATGTTTTTAATTTGTCAAGGGAGAAATGTTCAATTTGTTTAAAGCAACAACAATGGATTGAACTACAAATCCCACAGTGCCTCATTATGGGCTACTTGGGAGGTTTTGTAAAAAAAGACATGAAAGATGGACTACCACTAACTAGGATCAAGATCAATTTGGTCGAAATGCATTGGTTTGTAAACTGGTGATGGTGATGGCTATTATTTGGATTAAATAAGCCCTTCAACTCAAAACCCTGGAGTGCGAGTCAAATTTCTTTGGTGGTAAAAATTAAAGCAGAATTCGATTCCTTTCCACAGACCAGCACCGGTTGAGAGCGCACTGTGAGAGGAATCTATTGTTGGTAAATATATATATATATATATATATATATATATATATATATATATATATATATATATATATATATATATATATATATATATATATATATATATATATATTATATATATATTCACTGAAAAACCATAGGTTTCAGGGGCGTTATAGTTAGTTGGACATTTCACTCGTACAAAACCATAGAAATTCCCCCGTTATAGTTAGTTCAGCTAACTATAACTCGCAGCGTCCGCAATGCACTGCTGATGACGTCACATATTACATCACTCATGACATGGTCAGTGACATCACTCATGACATCACTGATGACATCTCAAATGACATCACTGATGACATCACTGATGACATCATCCTTATGATAGAGTGGCAGACCTCCTCTCACCCTAATATAACCTTTGATACACACACTCAAAAATACAAACTAACATTTTCAAAACAATGGACATACCAATACCAGTTACAACACACCTATTCAGTAATTCCAAGATCTACACACACATCCACTCATTCACCAACAGTCCCTATACAGTCACTCATACATGCACTCACTCATCATATGTACTCATACACCTATACATCCTATTACACACCGCCACTCATCCATAGAGTTACTCACACACATAGTCACACATGCAAACAAAGTATCAAACATCCATTTACTTGCATATACAGTTATACACACACTACCACACTTACTTCTACAGAAACTTACTCATACTTACTCTCTTAAACAATCACTTATAGAAACACCTACTTATTTGTACAGGAACTCTTCCAATCTCTCACTCTCACATATACTCACTTATATACACCAATACTCACATATACTAGTTTAAAACATATGTAGTTACTCATAAAGACACTATTGAGACAGTCATTCACTCACTAGCACACCCATACACATACTCATCCACCTATACAGTCCTGCACACATGCTGTCTTCAACACATACAAACAGTGAGTCACTCATTCATGCATCTATGCACTAAGTAATACCCCCACCGAACCATACAGACACTCAGACACTCATACTGATACTCAAAAACCAACTAATAACCCATATAGACACTCATGTAGCTACTCACCAACCCATGCAGCCACTTATACACAAAGTAAGAGACTGATACAGATATTTTCATATTTAAACATTACTCACTAACCCATGTATTCACTAAGATACACTTAGTCAGTTATACAATCAATTTTATAAAAAAAATTCATCCATTTAGACACTTATATACCCAGTTATTCTTCCATCGACCTTGAGATATACATATATAAAACATATTTAATTTTCAGAAAAACACACATTCACTGGATGATGTCATCAGTGATGTCATTTGAGATGTCATCAGTGATGTCATGAGTGATGTCACTGACCATGTCATGAGTGATGTAATATGTGACGTCATCAGCAGTGCATTGCGGGACGCACGAGTTATAGTTAGCTGAACTAACTATAACGGGGAATTTCTATGGTTTTGTACGAGTGAAATGTCCAACTAACTATAACGCTCCTGAAACCTATGGTTTTTTCAGTGAATTTCTAAGGTTTTTTAAATGCTAATTTCTAACTATAACGTGCCTGAAACCTATGGTTTTTTCAGTGAATTTCTAAGGTTTTTTAAATGCTAATTTCTAACTATAACGTGCCTGAAACCTATGGTTTTTTCAGTGAATATATATATATTTATTATACTATGTATACATGTGAAAATGTCTCGGTCCCCTGTTTGCCTCGGTGGCACGGAAAAAATGGGTGGAACTGACGTCAGCACGTCGACGAGGTCCTCTTATGGCTCCGATGACGTCATACGGTGCCGCGAGCAGAGCCGTGCTCGTTGACGTGGGAGAGCTAGGAAAGAATTTCCGTGGAATGCTGGTGCAGGGGATATTCACCTAAGTGTTCAGGCTAGTCCTTTGGGAGCAACTGTTTATGTTGCCACTCCAGAAACCGAAACCAGTGATCCGAGGGCAGAGGCCCTGCAGATGGCACACGAGGTGGGGTGCCCAGTCGTGTGCACCGGCGGGGCAGCAAAGTGACAAGCACCACAACCCACAAAAAAGGTAACGAGGGCATTGAATAACACAGGATCTTCTCTTTGTATCTGGCAGTGAACAACGAAGTTAAAATGCCCTAGTACCAAAATGTGGAATTAGTGCTACAACGGTCTTCAAGAGGACCTGCGATGCCGCTTCTGCCTCCCGTACCCTGGAGGCGGCACATGGGTCACGCGGTACGGTCATACTGCGGTGGGACGCACACTCGTTGACCTCTCATGGCACTGCTCCACACTTCAGGGAGGACGCTTTCCATTAGCTATGTTTTCTGATGACATGTCGCGCCGGCCCCGTCCAACAACAGAACTCCTTTAGATCCAAACAGACTCTTCCACTCTCTCACCGGAAGTGAAACCAGGCCATGCGGACACTTTCACAATACAACAGCCGGGAATGCACTTTTCGGTAAAAAACCACATTCCTTCCTCCTAATTAATCAAATAAACGTCTCACTGAAGAACAGGGGCCAGCTTCGATCGGTAAACAGCCGTTACAATGACTTTTTACTTTGCGATACCATTTCAACGCATGCATTACCACGCATGCGTTGTACATCACGAAGTCATTACTACGCATTTTTAGAACGCATGGTCATTTACCACGCATGCCTTTACAACGAATTTTGTTGTAAAGGTATGTATGATAAATGACCATGCGTTCTAAAAACATGTAGACGATCCATGTCGTTGTAAGGAAACAGAGGCTGTTCCGTTTCCTCACAACAACGTGCACCGCCCTCAGAGATGACGTGAAGCAGGAACCACGAGGAGAGAGGAACCATGAGGACTGAGAGGTAAGGGGATTGGGCATAGGGTGGGGGTTTCTTTTCTAGGGTTTAGGGTAGTGCAGTGGTGTTTGGGTGGTGTAGGGGGTCGTGCTGGGGGTAGTGTTTTAGTGTTTAGGGTAGTGCAGTGGTGTTTGGGTAGTGTAGGGGGTTGTGCTGGGGGTAGTGTTTTAGGGTTTAGGGTAGTGCAGTAGTGTAGGGGTCGTGCTGGGGGTAGTGTTTTAGGGTTTAGGGTAGTGCAGTGGTGTTTGTGTAGTGTAGGGGGTTGTGCTGGGGGTAGTGTTTTAGGGTTTATGTTAGTGCAGTGGTGTTTGGGTAGTGTAGGGGTAGTGCTGGGGTAGTGTTTTAGGGTTTAGGGCAGTGCAGTGGTGTTTGTGTAGTGAAGGGGTCATGCTGTGGGTAGTGTTTTAGGGTTTAGGGTAGTGCAGTCGTGTTTGTGTATTGTAGGGGTCGTGTTTTAGGGTATAGGGTAGTGCAGTGGTGTTTGGGTAGTGTAGGGGGTCATGCTGGGGTTAGTGTTTTAGGGTTTAGGGTAGTGCAGTGGTGTTTGGGTAGTATAGGGGTCGTGCTGGGGGTAGTGTTTTAGGGTTTAGGGTAGTGCAGTGGTGTTTGTGTAGTGTGGGAGGTCATGCTGGGGGTATATTTAGGGTTTAGTGTAGTGCAGTGGTGTTTGGGTAGTGTAGGGAGTCGTGCTGGGGGTAGTGTTTTAGGGTTTAGGGTAGTGCAGTGGTGTTTGGGTAGTGTAGGGAGTCCTGCTGGTACATTTTTTCTCATTAATTTCAGGCATGTGTGCCACCTTCCCCTTCAGTGAGGGCCTGGGGCATTCTCCCCTCATCCTATTCCTGACCTCCCTTTCAAGGGGTTGATGGATTTTCCCCACCACATACTCTGCCACTTTGGTATCAGGTGTCCACTCTGCCGACCTAGGATGGTAAATTTGGGTAGGCTCGAACATGTCCGAGTGGACCCCGGCCCCAACCGGGGACTGAGGAGAAATCGTCCTCCGATACACCCTCTCCCTCTAAGGGAAACCCGCCGTCGGGGTCTACAATAGTGGTGACAGTGTCGCAATTTTCTTCAGGCCCCTCCTCCTCCCGGCAGGGTGCATGTTTTAGCGTTCGCGCACACTTGAGGAAGGTCTCCGTAAGTTTATCAAATCCTTCCAAGTGCCCCGCGTTATGCTTAACGGCCCTTTTATTCCCCATCTGGGAGCTACTTGGACCTGCCACCACCAGATCTGGGTCACTGAACACCCCAGGAATGCTTTTCACCAGCTTATCAACCTGATCCCTAAGAGGAGCCAGCGCCCTAGAAATAGCCAGAGAGAGGGCTTGGTCCACTGCTGGAGGGAGAAGTTGGGGGGCCATTCCTCCTCCACTTCCTGGTAGGAGGAGTAAAAATGGTCTTCTGGAGAAGACATGATAGCAGAGGGTGTGAGCACAGAACAAATGCCCTTAAAATCCTTAAGACAGCCCCTCGCCGGTGCTCCAACAGCTGGGCTTTCCCGAAGCTGTTATAAGAATAGACTGAGGCGCAATACCAATTACCACCACCAGGTGGCGCTGGTCACTAACGTGGCCGTGTGGGGAAATCACCGCGTAGCGGTGTCAAAATTAGGCGAGAGTTGGTCGGGAATCAAGCGGACACTAAAGGAGTGACCGGATTCCCAAACGCGCGTAAAGACCAGCGGGAGCGCTCGACGGAGCTGCCTCGCTCGGACCAGACGCGCCTGACAGGATCTCACCGCACGCAGAGCACACAGCGGGAGAAACTGCGAGGGGGAGAACGCGCCCGGGCAAGAGCCTGCTGCGCAGGGAATATGAAACAATACCAAGGCAATATGCTAATAACGTGCACAAGAAACCGCTATACAAACAGCAACAACGTCAGATTAAGCCAAGAATGTAAGGAATGCACTTAACTGACGAGCAGTGAAGAAAGAGGAAGCGGAAGGGACGTCACAATATTATATACGATGGACTGTGATATGATTGGACTATAGTTGCCTTGGAGACTACCCCTAATGGTTCATGGGTTGTGTAGTCTTTTGTTTAATGATTGTTGTGTTACGTTTTCTTTGAACTGCTATGCAAATAAAGTGAGGAAAGATATGCATAATCCTCGCCTCCGTCCTGCCATATAATTCATTAAACTTTATTTGATCTGATTTAGAAACATAGATCATAAAAGTGTACAAAAAAACAGTAAATCCTCTTTCCTAATACAATACAGTGAGAATTAATTAAAACCAGTAGGTAAAAACGGGTGTTACAAAGCCCGGTTCAGAGCAACTTCAGGTTAACAGAATAGTAAAGTTCAATGTTTCGCAAGATCAATCTCATGTACTTCGTGCAAAATACGCAATAAGGGGTCCAAGTAAGATGTAACGCTCCAATACCTGACCAGTTTGCACTATATAAAACTGCAGAAAATCTAAAAATAAAAAGTGTTTTGCACACTTCTGTCATTGGGCTATATGTGGGCTACATCTGGGTGATATTTGTGCTACATTTGGGCTCTTTTTATCTGGTGGCCATCTTGGGAGACTTATTTGTTATGAAGTTTCCTAATTTCGTCATTTACTGCAGTCTCCTCAGTAGGAAATTCTTTCAGTTTTTTACTTTGATTCCATCAAGAAGGCATTCAGATGTGTCACACATTTGCCATAAATTCAGAATGTTTGCACTCTAGTTGTTCATTAGATCACTGTAGTAAAGCTACTGCTCACCAGGGAGTTAACTGGAAGTCTACTGCTGGTATTGAAAGTGATTGTTTCAGTCTGCATGTCAGAATTTTCTAATGAAATAGAAGAGGATTTGAGATCTCACTTAAAACATGCCCTAAATTTTCTTTCTGCAGCACTAACCATAATTTCTATGGCAAAATGAACCACCTCATGTTGTTCCTTTTTAAATTAAATGTTTTAAGTGTTACCAGTTTATTCCAATCAAGATGGCTTCAGGTGTGCCATACTTTTGTCATAAGTAAGACTGTTAGCGCTCTAGTTGTTCTTTAGAACACTCTGGGAAGCTGCAGTAGAACACAAAGGCATCAACTGACAGGCTGCTCCTGTTGAAATATAACAGGAAGATATTTGAGATCTCACTTAAAACATGTCCTAATTTTTCTTTCTACAGCACTAACCATAATTTCTATGACAAAATGAACCCCCTCATTTTGTTCCTTTTTAAATTAAATGTTTTAAGAGTTACCAGTTTATTCCAATCAAGATGGCTTCAGGTGTGCCATCATTTTGTCATAAGTAAGACTGTTAGCGCTCTAGTTCTTCTTTAGAACACTCTGGGAAGCTGCAGTAGAACACAAAGGCATCAACTGACAGGCTGCTCCTGTTGAAATATAACAGGAAGATATTTGAGATCACACTGGAAACATGTCCTAATTTTTCTTTCTACAGCACTAACCATAATTTCTATGACAAAATGAACCCCATCATTTTGTTCCTTTTTAAATTAAATGTTTTAAGTGTTACCAGTTTATTCCAATCAAGATGGCTTCAGGTGTGCCATACTTTTGTCATAAGTAAGGCTGTTAGCACT
Source organism: Calotriton arnoldi (assembly GCA_963921515.1). NCBI lineage: Eukaryota > Metazoa > Chordata > Amphibia > Caudata > Salamandridae > Calotriton > Calotriton arnoldi. Next base: position 535,995 of record CAWUFW010002919.1, read on the forward strand.
CTAGTTGTTCTTTAGAACACTCTGGGAAGCTGCAGTAGAACACAAAGGCATCAACTGACAGGCTGCTCCTGTTGAAATATAACAGGAAGATATTTGAGATCTCACTTAAAACATGTCCTAATTTTTCTTTATGCAGCACTAACCATAATTTCTATGGCAAAATGAACCCCCTCATTTTGTTCCTTTTTAAATTAAATGTTTTAAGTGTTACCAGTTTATTCCAATCAAGATGGCTTCAGGTGTGCCATAATTTTGTCATAAGTAAGACTGTTAGCGCTCTAGTTGTTCTTTAGAACACTCTGGGAAGCTGCAGTAGAACAAAAAGGCATCATCTGACAGGCTGCTCCTGTTGAAATATAACAGGAAGATATTTGAGATCACACTTGAAACATGTCCTAATTTTTCTTTCTACAGCACTAACCATAATTTCTATGACAACATGAACCCCATCATTTTGTTCCTTTTTAAATTAAATGTTGTAAGTGTTACCAGTTTATTCCAATCAAGTTGGCTTCAGGTGTGCCATACTTTTGTCATAAGTAAGGCTGTTAGCACTCTAGTTGTTCTTTAGAACACTCTGGGAAGCTGCAGTAGAACACAAAGGAATCAACTGACAGTCTCTGCCCTTGTTGGATGTACATGTTTTACTGAGAATGTCAGACTTCATTCTCACATGACTGAGAAAGATAATGTGAATTTACAGAAAATATGCTCTCATTTTAGCTTCTGGAGCATCTTCCAAAACTGTATGGGACAAGCATGTGAAAATAGTTTTCTCTCAAACATGATTCATGATATCCCAGCAGAAGGTTTTTCACAGGGTAAAATCACCTTAGAACACACCACAATTCCTGAAATTAGTATGGTACCATCAACAAATGAATTCTAATGTAACTAAAGTCTGTTATCACCCTTTATAGTTCTCCTTTTGGTAACCCTCAAAATCTTCGATTCACTACAATGCATTTCAATGGGGTACTATCATTTATATTGGTCCCAAGATGGCTGCCAGCAATTCCAGGATGAAGTGCTGACAGCCAATCAGATCTCACGATGACATGTGTGGTTAGGCTCTGCCCAGATATATATGTGTTTTCTTTTTCAAATTTCTCAGGAACTACTGAACAGATTTACACCATTTAACCAAAAGGCACGACTCTGAACCAAGGGCTACCTTTTGCCAAATTTGGTGTAATTCCGTTCAGCAGTTCGGGCTATAGCTGCGATGAAAGGTTCCTATGGAAAATTGCATGGGGAAAACACGTTTTGGGACCCCCCTTTTTTCTCGGCCCTCACTTGACAAATCACCCTGAGACTTTCAGGATAGGAGTGGACCGGAGTGGGCCACGAGATTTGAAAATTTTGCGAAGATTCGTCAACCGGCGCCAAAGTTATTTTAAATAGAATGTTGCGGATTTCCTATGGAAAATAGGTCCTAACTATAACTATCTACTGGCGACCGCCAGTAGATAATATATATGTATATATATATCTATATATCGACAGGGGTAAAATACTAGGAGAAATAGATAAAATCTATGGAACTTTGGCAAAAGAAACCGACCAGGGTAAAATCTGCAAGTTCTTCGATGAAATGAAAGAAAGAATGAGAATTTTGGAAACAACAATAAAAACACGCAAAGCACATACGTTTTCGAGAGACAAGCATGATTACGACAATGGACAAATTTACACATTCGCAAAAAAATTCGACTCCATCCGCCGTCAAAAACTCTCAGCAAAATCTGACAATACAGAAACCCGTTCGGAACAAAGCAGTATCGTAAGCTCAGAAGCGGAAACAAGTGCAGATGAAAGTCCGAGTAGACAAGCAATTGGCCCGGCACCATCTGAAATTGAGGAACTGGGTTTTTTACGTGAAGAGAGACGCTTCAATCTCAGGCCACGACAACCAGTACAAAATCAAAGGCCACAAAGAGGAAGAGGCAGAGGCGTAAGAGGAGGCAGGGGTCAAAGTACCGAAGCACCGGTGGAGAAGAAAAGTGGAGTCGGAAGTAACTGAGGAGGATGCAATGAATGACAACAATGTTATCAACCTCACTAACATTGTCATTTCAGAAAAAGAAGAAAAATATTATCCTTGGGACTGTCGTATTGCATGAAAACAAAGATGAATTATGTACAAACAAGAATTGATTTTTTAGATTCATGAGAATGCTCAAATTAAAGAAACACTACATGATGCAAGAGCATAAGCCAAAAGAAACTGGCCAAATCACCACAGTTGATGAGGATGGCCTGCAAATACGGGACATGGAACTATTATTAAATCTGAAAGACTTGGCAGGGGAAATCGAAAGGAATATAACAATGCCAGTGGATGGAGTGGCCAGCGAAGTAGGGCAGAATTTGTTCGGCACAGAGCAAACAAGTTTTAGACCTAACTCCAGATTTATTCCTATGACAAACCGGGACTCGATTGATGTATACAATGATTTAGTGACAAATGAATTGAAAAGTCTATATGAAAATACCAATAAACGTCATAACATCAGCTCGCAGCAAGAAAGGGATTATTTTGCTTTGATCACCAAGTTGTCAGGAGATGGTAACTGTGTAGTGAGAAATTCGGATAAGGGGGGAAATGTAGTCCTTTGGTCAAGGGAGAAATACATCAAGGAGGCATACATTCAACTGAATAATGATGAGTGTTATACACGAACAACTAAAGAAAAAATGGCAGATTCACATGTAAAATTTAATAGAGATCTATATGAATGGCAAACACAGGGTTTGATCAGCCAGGAAGAATTTAAATATCTTAAAATAGATGCACCAGTAACCCCCGTCATGTACCTGATACCAAAGGTACACAAAGATTTGTTAAATCCCCTGGCCGACCAATAATATCTGCCATAGGAAGTGCCTTTGAACATACCTCTAAGTTTGTGGACTCATTTTTATCCCCCTTTGTAAAATCTTTACCATCTTATGTTCAGGATACGGGGACTTCCTACAGAGAATATTTGACACACCATGGGAAGACAATTTGTTGTTAATGACAATAGATGTTTCTACATTGTACACAAGTATTGTGCATACTGATGGCCTTAATGCAGTTAAACATTTTTAGGTGCGAGATCATTGAAATTATGGCACCATACATTAATGTTGGTTAAAATGATAGAAACTTGCCTTAACAATCATTTCTTTCTTTTCAACAATGAATTGTTTCATCAGAAGTGCGGTACTGCGATGGGCACCTGCTTCGCCCCCAGCTATGCGAATCTGCATATGGGCTGGTGGGAGGAGCAGGTGATCCAATCGCAGTATCATGAAGTATGGGACAGTAATATAGTCCATTGGTATAGATATATAGACGACCTGTTTGTTGTATGGAGGGGCACTGAAGAAGCAGCAGAAGATTTTCTCAAACAGATTGAGATCAACAATCTGAATCTGCATTTTACTAGCACTATTAGTGCACAGAGTGTCAATTTTTAGATCTGACAGTGTATGTGGCTAACAACCGATTGGAAACCAAGTTATATAGAAAACCTACTGCAGGCAATACCCTCCTGCACGCATCTAGTTTCCACCCGACAAGTCTAGTGAGAAGTATCCCCTATGGGGAGGGTTTAAGAGTAAAGAGGAATTGCAGTGAAGGAGTTGAAGCAGAAAAGGAAATCAAAACGCTTAAGACCAGATTCCGCAAAAGAGGCTACCCAGATGAATGGGTGAATACTGCACTAGCAAAGTAGACTTACAAAACAGAGAGCAAGTGCTGTTTAGTAAAAGGAAAAAGGGAAATCTGAGAAAAGAGCAACAATCTCATTTCAGATTGGTAACCTCATATAGTCTACAACAGGGCAGTATAAGAGGGATCATAAATAAATACTGGTTTCTGATAAGGAATGATCCAATTCTGGGAAAATTAGCTCCCCGAAATCCAGCAATAACCTTCAGAAGAGCCCCTAGTATGAAACAGAGTCTAGTGAGCAATACTCTTAAAGAAGTGAAAACCGCCAGTGGGCCCTCCTGGTTAAAAAGAAAGCAAGGATTCTTGAAGTGCTACAAATGTAAAGCGTGCCAATTTGGCAAAAACATGGAGACTTACACTACAGATTTAAATCCTAGATCTAAGAAAATCAAAGGAAAATACACATGCAAAACTGATCATGCTATTTATGTTTTACAGTGTCCCTGCAAACTTAAATATGTGGGCAGTACAACATTAGAAGTACACAAGCGTGTGTTGCAGCATATCCGTGCTATAAAAAACGGGGATAAAACTTACCCCATAGCACGTCATTTCAGTAAAATGCACGGTCAGGATACCAAAGGCCTTACATATTATGTAATTGATTCGGTACCCATAGGAGAGAGGGGTGGCAATAGAGAGAAGGCTTTAAGAAAATTGGAGTCTAAATACATAATTGAATTTAATTCCAAAAGTCCAAATGGTCTTAATATAGGGGAAGACCTACATACCCATTTGTGATGTATCATGTTGGTAGTTTTGTGGAATTCCTCTTCCCTTTAGCATTCAGTGAGACAATAAATGAAACTGTAAGTTTTAATATCTAATAGGTTTTAATTCACTTTTTTCACTTGCACGTAACAAAAATGAGCACTTTTTTTTAAATCAAAGTTTTTACAGTAGTTACCCTGAAATATCATGTTTTACTGTTTATTCGGAATGAATTTGCCCACTTGGGCGGGACATAAGCATAATATGCATTGAGTTAGTGGCTTTGATGGTGTAAAATAGCCCCTGCCATCAATGATGGAGAATGTACAGTTATATATGCACCCGTAAAATGAACTTTAAGATTATGAATGCATAAAAGCGACAAATTATGTATTGCTTTAATAAGATGGTTAGATTGAGTGATAAATATCATATGCACATTTTTTAAGTGGATTGAGCCATAAATATACCAAAAAATACAGATCTGTTCTTCATGTCTATGGATCAGTAGTTTAAAGGGTTGTAATGGGTGCAACTGGTTGATATTTATATCAGGAACTACGGGTCTGTTGTTTATGTTTATACACTTGTAGTCACATATTTGAAAATGGTGTTGAATAAAAACGTGACGTGAATGCTCCCTCGTCATTGGTGAGCAAGGCTGGGATCAGCCGAAACGCGTCCGATGGCGGTCTGACTAAATAAATGAAGTTTGAATCGCACAAAGCGTCGTCCTCCTTTTTCTTAAAGGATTGCACTAATTAAAAGGATTTTGCTGCAAGGATCCTCTGACGACGCGCCCTTCGTTTAGGTGACAGCGTGCAAGTGCAGAAACGATGAAAAAAAAAATATATATATACATATATATATGACCTACTGCCGGTTGCCAGTAGGTAGTTATAGTTAGGACATTGTTTTAATTTAAAAAGCGTTTTTTCTTTTCCCAACATCTTTGGCGTCGTTTGACGAATCTTCGCACAATTTTCAAATAGTAATGGCCCGCTCAGGTCAGCTTCAGTCCTGAAATTTTTGGGGTGATTCATCAAGCAGGGGCCGAGAAAAAAGGGGGGTCCCAAAACACATTTTCTCCATGGTAATTTCCATAGGAAACTGTTGACGCAGCATCAGCCCGAACTGCTGAATGGAATTACACCAAATTTGGAAGAAAGGTAGCTCTTGGTCCGGAGTGCACTCTTTTAGTTAAATGGTGTGAATCTGTTCAGTAGTTCCTGAGAAAATCATATATTTACAAATATTATTATCTGGTGGCCGTGAAAGATCCGCAAACCCTCCCGATCTTGAACCTGACTCTGATTGGCTGATAACAGTTCCAACCAAGAAGTGTTGGCAGACATCTTGTGACTCTGTTGAACCATGTCACAAGAAAAAAGGTGAAAAAACTAGAAAACGGGGCAGGGTAGAAACACCCTGACCCCCTAGGCCTGCTCAGGGGGTCCCACAGGGACCCCGAGGGCCAAAAAAAGCAATTAAAAAAAAAATTGCAGCAGGAGTTGCATAGGGTCCATGAATCCTGCTGAAAATTAAAACAAAAATACGAAGCGCGGTTTCCCACGCTTCAGTTTCTTGAAGCCCCTGGGTGGGCCAGGTCCCGGGGCAAAGCTTAATCATGATGCTGGGGCCCCCACAGTCCCGGGGACCGCCACTCCCCTGGGGCTATTCTAATGATATGCGGGGGCCATGCGGGCCCCCGGCAGCCCCAGGGACTGCCACCTCCCCGGGGCTTTTAAAAAAAAAAATAGTGTGGGGGCTCCTGCCCTCTCATGCTGCCTCGGGGACCTCCACCTCCCCGTGGCATACATTAATTCAGTGCAGGGGTCCGTTGTGGACCCCCGGCCCCGGGACCACTACCACCCTGGGGCTTTAAACCTGTTGGGAGGGGGCAGCACAGCCCCCCTCCAGAAGCCCTCCTTGGCCCTGGGGACCGCCACCCCCCAGGGCTGGCTCCAGCAATGTCCTGGGGTGCCCACCCTTGGGACATTGCAGTTTGCTATGACATGGCGCCATGCCATAGCCAGTTTGCTATGTTTGCCAGTATGCTATGGCGCTCCCGCCATGCCATAGCAAACTCTGTTTTGCTTCATGGAAGTGAGAGCAGGAAAACTGCTCTCGCTTCCATGAAGTGAAGCAGATTTGCTTTTCTCTGCCCAAAAGCAATGCCGGCTCCTGCAGGAGGTGGGGAGCCGTCAGGGACCATGGGGAAATTGGGTCTCCCCCCATGGTCGCCAACGTCATGGCCATGACCCGGGGGATGGGGTCCCCGGGGCCAAAAATGGCCAAGGTAGGGGGGCCGCGCAGGCCCCCCTATTCATTTTTACTTTTACAAAAGGATTGGCCAAGCCCGGGGCTGATATCGGGCAATGGAAGTGGGGGGCAGTCATTTTTTTTTCTCTTGCGATAGGTGTTGTGACCCTATGGCGGCTCTCAGCGCAGCCCCCCCAGTGTAACGTTGCGGTGGATTTGCGGACCCATCTTTAATAAAAAATTTGATAGTATATAATTCAGAAGGTAGTGTTGCATTTGTGAACTTTTTTTATAGAGCTAGTGAGATTGAAGTTAATAATCATATTAAAGTTGATAGAGTTAGAAATAATATAAAAAAATAAAAATTAAAAGTTAAATTTGAAAAGTGTATTGTGTTGTAGTACATTGAATACGTGCTTTTGTTTCGTAAATTTGCGGCGGGTTCGCAAATCCGGAAAATATTTAAAAAGAGTATGTATGTTAAAAAAATAAGATTCACTGTTGGGTTATAGGGTGGCTCTAAAAATAGCCATTGTGATCATTATGACTTTTTGGAGCTACATGTAAGTGCGGATGCACAGCTTAAGGTTGTTGAGAAAAACTCTGTTTCCTTCATCTGTGAAATGAACTCCATCACTTCTGTAGATTTCATGCATATCAAAGTGTAGATTGTTGTTATAGATGGAGCTCATCCTATGGTCTCTGAGGTAAGCAGAAACAGCTTTATTGACATTCTTCCAAGCTTTCTCAATCTGTGGACAGAATTGATTTGACCACTTCCATTTCTGTCTTTGACATATATTAGAGTATACAAAGACTATTTGAGGCAAAAGCAACATCAATTGTGCAAAGGTAACCTTCATTAGGATTTCTAGCCCTACTCCAGTCAATGTGCCTAGGTCATTGCCACCACAGTGCACAATCATGAGGTCAGGGGGTTGGAGATGCAAAAAGGTATTAACCAAAGGCATCAATTGGTGCCACTTTAATCCTCTCTGTGCAATCCATTTAATATCCAGATTTTGCAAACCTATGCCTTTGTCAGTACCTATGTGTTCAGCATACCTTTTGCACCAGAAAACATAGCTGTGCCCTACAATCCATACTGTAAGCATTTTGAAGGGATGTCTAAAGGAATGAAAAGATGTCTGTAGCTGAGGTAATCAGTTGGTAGAATGAGAGGTATCTAAAATGGTGGAGAACATGATGTTTTTGAGAAAACCGATAATTGATTGGCTGTTCATCAACATTGTGCAATCAAAAATAGGATGCATGTTACTTTCCTGAAGAAGCATGTTTTTAATTGGTTATTAAAAAATGTTTGAAAGGTACAGTAGATAGGATAAGGTAATATTTTGCAAAAGTCAACCACACCTGCTATTTGTATTTGTAAGCTTGTGTACTGAATTTGAAAATGTGGTGAACGTGCGACCTTCTGGTACAGTTTAATGTTGGAGAAAGTGTTACTATAGAAACTAAGATTAAACAGAATGGGGAAGGGTTGAAACTTAACTGTGGTTTTAAAATGTGAAATGGTAACTTAAATATATGTGATATACTACTAAATTAAGTTTTCCCAAATGAGTTGTATGTTTAGAAGTAATGTGTTGTTAAAAATAATACTACTATTATTGGAAATAGGTTTTTGAACTCTCGTAAGGGTTCGCAGCTCCATTGCGACGATATATTGTGGCACTGCAGTGGAGTTGCGATTCCAGTAATTTACAGAACTGATTTGGGCACTTTTAGAAGACACTTAGAAAGGGTTAATATGTCTAACCAATAGAAATGTGTTTCAGAATTTGAAATAATGAAGGAAGCATTTTGATTTGTTACTTACATTTATTTGTGTGCAGAAAGAGAGGGAAAGTTTGCCATTACTGGTTTTACCTTGTTGAGAGTGTTGCATTACATTTATTGTGTGAAAAAGAAAATCTTTTATGAGTTTCTGATATTTCATATTCTGCAATACTATTTGAAAGATGAGTTACAAATTTATAAGGTGTGTTATGTATTGTGTATCTAGTGATATTTTTTAACTTTAAAAAGCATTATTTTTAAAGTTTGGAAAATATTAGAGAAGTGTGAAGTTTGAAATATGTTACGAAATGTACAAATGTGTATTGTAGTTTGTTTTATTGTACTGAAATGAAGATTGAAATAGGTTGTGCATAGGAATATGTGTGCTTTGGTAGATGAATTAGTGATTATGGTACTTCGTATGAGTCTTTGAAAAGGCATAGTTGAAGTACGCCGTATAAATTTAGGTGTCTGCTTGAAATGAGAAGTGCAGTCTGTCAAGTTTAAAGGACTGCATGGTCTTGTGACTGAGGTATGTCTCTACTTGTACATGTATTTTAACATGTGTTATGTATCTGAAGTTGCTAGACGTATAAAACACAGGTATACATCTATTTGTATGTTTCTTTTACATATGATGCCACTAGTAAAAGGTACAGACACCTGCATGCATGCTTTGAGAAATCTGGTGAGACTTACAACAGTGATATGCGAAGGGATGCTGTTTTATATTTGACTAGGCCCAACACTCTGATTAGTTTCTGAATAGTGAGGCTGCAGCACAAAAGTGAGGTTTAAGACATGTTGGCAGAGGGATTAGTGATTAGGCTACTTTGTATGAGACTGTGGAAAGGTACACTTGATGTAAGCCGTATAAATGTAGCTGTTTGCTTGAAATGGGAAGTGCAGTCTTTCAAGTTTAAAGGACTTCATGGTCTTGTGACTGAGGTATGTCTCTACATGTACATGTATTTTCACACGTGTTATGCATCTGAAGATGCTAGACATTTCAAACACAGCTATTCATATATTTGTATGTTTCTTTTATGTATGGTGCAACTAGCAAAATGTACAGACACATGCAGTCATGCATTCAGAAAGATGGTGAGACTTACAACAGTGACATGCGAAGGGTCGCTATTTTATATTTGGCTAGGCCCAACACTCTGAATAGTCACTGAATAGTAAAGCTGGATGAGAAAAGTGAGGTTTTAGACATGTTGGCAGAGGGATTAGTGATTAGGCTACTTCGTATGAGTCTGTGGAAAAGTACACTTGATGTAAGCCGCATAAATTTAGGTGTCTGCTTGAAATGGGAAGTGCAGTCTGTCAAGTTTAAAGGACTGCATGGTCTTGTGACTGAGGTATGGCTCTACTTGTACATGTATTTTCACACGTGTTATTCATCTGAAGATGCTGGGCATTCAAAACACAGGTATACATCTATTTGAATGTTTCTTTTATGTATTTTTCCACTAGCAAAAGGTACAGACACATGCATGCATGCTTTCAGGAATAAGTTGAGACTTACAACAGTGATATGCGAAGAGTTGCTGTTTTATATTTGGCTAGGCCCAACACTCTGAGTAGTTGCTGAATAGTGAAGCTGCAGCACAAAGGTGAGGTTTAAGACATGTTGGCAGAGGGATTAATGATTAGGCTACTTCATATGCGTCTGTGGAAAGGTTCACCTGAAGTACGCCGCATAAATGTAGGCGTCTGCTTGAAATGGGAAGTTCAGCCTGTCAAATTTAAAGGACTGCATGGTCTTGTGACTGAGGTATGTCTCTACTTGTACATGTATTTTCACACGTGTTATGCATCTGAAAATGCTAGACATTTCAAACACAGGTATACATCTATTTGTATGTTTCTTTTATGTATGATGCCACTAGCAAAAGGTACAGACACATGCATGCATGATTTCAGGAATATGGTGAGACTTACAACAGTGATATTCGAAGTGTTGCTGTTTTATATTTGGCTAGGCCCAACACTCTGAGTAGTTGCTGAATAGTGAAGTTGCAGCACAAAGGTGAGGTTTAAGACATGTTGACAGAGGGATTAATGATTAGGCTACTTCATATGAGTCTGTGGAAAGGTACACTTGAAGTACGCCGCATAAATGTAGGTGTCTGCTTGAAATGGGAAGTGTAGTCTGTCAAATTTAAAGGACTGCATGGTCTTGTGACTGAGGTATGTCTCTACTTGTACATGTATTTTCACATGTGTTATACATCTGAAGATGCTGGATGTGTGAAACACAGGTATACATCTATTTGTATGTTTCATTTATGAATGATGCCACTAGCAAAGGTACAGACACATGCACGCATGCTTTCAGGAACATGGTGAGACTAATAACAGTAACATGGGAAGGATTGCTGTTTTACATTCGGCTAGGCCCACCATTCTGAGCAGTTGGTAAATAGTGAAGCTGCAACAGAAAATTGAGGTGTAAGACATGTTGGTAGATGGATTAGTGATTATGGTACTTCGTATGAGTCTCTGGAAAGGTATAATTGAAGTATGCCATATAAATTTAGGTGTCTGCTTGAAATGGGAAATGCAGTCTGTCAAGTTTAAAGGACTGCATGGTCTTGAGACTGAGGTGTGTCTCTACTTGTACATGTATTTTCACATGTGTTATGCATCTGAAGATGCCAAATGTGTGAAACACAGGTATACATATATTTGCATGTTTCTTTTATGTATGATACCACTAGCTAAAGGTACAGACGCATGCATGCTTTCAGGAATATGGTGAGACTTACAACAGGGACATGCAAATGGTTGCTGTTTTATATTTGACTAGGCCTAACATTCTGAGTAGTTGCTGAATAGTGAAGCTGCAAGAGAAAAGTGAGGTTTAAGACATGTTGGCAGAGGGATTACTGATTGGGTTACTTTGTATGAGTCTGTGGAAAGGTATAGTTGAAGTACGCCGTATAAATGTAGGTGTCTGCTTGAAATGGGAAGTGCAGTCTGTCAAGTTTAAAGGACTGCATGGTTTTGTGACTGAGGTATGTCTCTACTTGTACATGTATTTTTTCATGTGTTATGCATGTGAAGATGCTGGATGTGTGAAACACAGGTATACAACTATTTGTCTGTTTCTTTTATGTATGATACTAGTAGCACAGGCCACAGACACAAGCATGCATGCTTTCAGGAACAAGGTGAGACTTACAACAGTAACATGGGAAGAATTTCTGTTTTAAATTTGGTAGCTGTAACATTCTGAGGCGTCAGTGAAAAATGAAGGTGCAGCAGAAATGTAAGCTTTAAAATATATTAGCAAAGGTTTGAGTGATTAGGGTACTTTGTATGAGTCTCTGGAAAGGTATAGTTGAAGTATGCCATATAAATTCAGGTGTCTGGTTAAAATAGGTAGTGCAGTCTGTCAAGTTTAAAGGACTGCATGGTTTTGTGACTGAGGTATGTCTCTACTTGTACATGTATTTTCACAGGTGTCATGCATCTAAAGATGCTGGATGTGTGAAACACAGGTATACATCTATTTGTATGTTTGTTTTATGTGTAATACCACTAGCAAAAGGTACAGACATATGCATGCATGCTTTCAGGAACATGGTGAGACTTTCAACAGTGACATGGGAAGGATTGCTGTTTTATATTTGGCTAAGCCCAACATTCTGAGCAGTCGGTGAATAGAGAAGCTGCAGAGAAAAGTGAGGTTTAAGACATGTTGGTAGATGGATTAGTGATTAGGCTATTTGGTATGAGTCTGTGGAAAGGTACACTTGAAGTACGCCGTATAAGTTTAGGTGTCTGCTTGAAATTGGAAGTGCAGTCTGTCAAGTTTAAAGGACTTCATGGTCTTGTGACTGAGGTATGTCTCTACTTGTACATGTATTTTCACACGTTATGCATGTGAAGATGGTAGACATGTGAAACACAGGTATACATCTATTTGTATGTTTCTTTTATGTATTCTACCACTAGCAAAAGGTACAGACACATGGATGCATGCTTTCAGGAATATGGTGAGACCTACAACAGTAACATGAGAAGGAATGCTGTTTTATATTCGGCTAGGCCCAACATTCTGAGCAGTCAGTGAAAAATGTAGGTGTAGCACAAAAGTGAGGTTTTAAAGATGTTAGCAGAGGGATTAATGAGTACGGTACTTTGTAAGAATCTGTGGAAACGTATACTTGAAGTAGGGTGTATAAATGGAAAGCTCTGTTTGATATGGCAACTGCACTAAGTCAAGTTTAAAGATCTGTGTGCTCTTGTGACTGAGGTTTGTGTCTATTTGTACATGTATTTTCAAATGTGTTATGCATCTGAATATGGTAGACGTCTGAAACATAGGTAGAGAACTGTTTGTATGTTTTTTTTTATGTATGATGGCACTAGGAAAAGGCATGGACATATGCATGCATGCTTTCAGGAATATGGTGAGACTTACAACAGTAACATGGGAAGGATTGGTGATTTACATTTCTGGAGTTCTCTTGATTCTTTCGGTAGTTGTCTTGCCTCTTTGTGCATCTCTGTTGCTTTTTTGTGCAGTTCTGTTGGCTCTTTCTGCATTTCTGTTGCTTTTTTCTGCACTCCTCTTCCTCTTTGTGCACTGTTCTTTTCTCTTTGTCCACCTATGTTGCCTGTTTGTGTACCTCTCTTGCCTTTTTCTGCACCCCTCTTGTCTCTTTGTGTACCTCTCTTACCTCTTTCTGCATCTTCCCTTACCTCTTTCAGCTCCTCTCTTTTAGCTCCTCTCTTGCCAATTTCTGCACCTCTGTTGCTTTTTTTTGTACGTCTCTTGTTCCTTTCTTCACCTCTCTTACCTTTTTCTGTACCTCTTTGCCTCTATCTGCACCTCTCTTGCCTTTTTCTGCACGTCTGTTGCTTCTTTTTGCATTTCTCTTGCCTCTTTCTTCACCCTTCTTCCCTCTTTCTGCACATCTGTTGCCCATTTGTGCACCTCTGTTGCCTCTTTGTGCATCCCTTTTGCCTCTTTCTGCATATATTTTGCCACTTTCTGCACTTCTCTTGCCTCTTTCTGTACCTCTCTTGTCTCTTTCTGCACCTCACTTGCGTCTTTCTGCACCTCACTCTCTTGTTTTTGCATCTTTCTTCTCTCTTTCTGTACCTCTCTTGCCTCTTTCTGCACCTCACTTGCCTCTTTCTGCATCTCACTCTCTTCTTTCTGCATTTCTCTTGCATCTTTCTCCACTTCTGTTGCCTCTTTCTGCACCTCACTTGCCTCTTTCTGTACCACTCTTGCCTTTTTCTGCACTTCTGCTGCTTCTTTCTGCACTTCTCATGCTTCTTTATGTACCTGTCTTGCTTCTTTCTGCACCCCTCTTGCCTCTTTTTGCACTTGTCTTGCTTCTTTCTGCACTTTTCTTCCTCTTTCTGCACTTCTGTTGCTTCTTTTTGCACCTCACTCTCTTCTTTCTGCACCTCACTTGCCTCTTTCTGTATCTTTCTTGCCTCTTTCTGCACCTTATTTGCCTCTTTCTCCACTGTCTTGCCTCTTTCTGCACTTCTATTTCCTCTTTCTGTACTTCTCTTGTCTCTTTCTGTACCTCATTTGCTTCTTTCTGAAGTTCTCTTGCTTCTTTCTGCACCTCTCTTGCCTCTTTCTGCATTTCTCTTGCTTCTTTCTGCACCTTTGTTCTTCTTTCTGCACTTCTCATGCCTCTTTCTGCACTTGTCTTGCTTCTTTCTGCACCTTTCTTCCTCTTTCTGCACTTCTATTGTGTCTTTCTCCACCTTTGTTGCTTCTTTTTGTACCTCCTTTGCTTCTTTCTGCATCTCTCTTGCTTTTTCCTGCACTTCTCTTTCTTCTTTTGCACCGCTCTTGCTTCTTTCTGCACTCCTCTTGCCTCTTTTTCCACCTCTGTTGCTTCTTTCTGCGCTTCTCTTGATTCTTTCTGCACCGCTCTTGCTTCTTTCTGCACCCCTCTTCCCTATTTTTACACCTCTCTTCCCTCTTTCTGCATCTCTCTTGCCTCTTACTGCACTTCTCTTGCCTCTTTCTGCACTTCTCTTGCCTTTTTCTGCATCTCTGTTGCTTCTTTCTACACTCTTCTTGCCTCTTTCTTCTACCTTGTTCCCTCTTTTTGCACTTCTGTTGCCTCTTTCTGCACCTCTCTTGTGTCTTTCTGCACCCCTCTTGCCTCTTTCTGCACATTTCTTAATCTTTCTACAGTTCGCTTGCCTCTTTCTGCACTTCTCTTGCTTGTTTTTCTTAGTCAGTTGCTTGTTTATACACTTGTCTTGCTTTTTTCTGCATCTCTCAAGCTTATTTCTGAACCTCTATTGCCTTTTTCTACAGGCGTCTTGTCTCTTTTTCACTTCTCTTGCCTCTTTCTGCTTCTCTCTTGCCTCTTTGTGCCCCTTTCTTGCATGTTTGTGCACCTGTGTTGCTTCTCTGCGCACCCCTATTGTCTCTTTGTGCACCTCCATTGCCTCTTTCTGCACTTCTCAAATTTTTCTGTAGCTGTGTTGCTTCTTTGTGTATTTCTTTTGGGTCTTTCTGAATATTTTTTTTTTCTTTCTGTTGGTTTCTTTATTTTTCAGCACCTTTTTTCCTCTTTCTGCAGTTCTCTTTGTTTCTGCACTTCTGTTTTTGTATTTGTTATAAAGAGATTAGCAATGTAATTATAAGTAATTACTTAGTGGGTATTATGAATATTGACATGTAATTAATTTGAAATAGTTAATTGATGTGACAAACTATTGAAACTGTTGTTTGTTTTTTAGAAATTGATTTTATTTGAGACACAAATTAAAGATAGCAAGAAAACATTAAAAGAGAAGAGAACAAAGAAAACAGTACTACTTAAAGAAAAGTAAAAAGAGTGCATTAGAAAAAAAGCAAAATGTTACTCAGGATAAAATCTTATCTGTTAAGAGCTCTAAACAGTTTCTTAAAACAGTTGTAGAGAGATTAAAGAAAGTCAATTATAATGAACGGAAAAAGAGAACTTAAAATAATTTAAAGAGATACGTATAAGATTGTTTAGAAGTAGATTAATTCAAAATTCCTTAAAAGATTGTAAAAAGTATAACTGAAGATCAGCAGCGTATAAGAAGAAGAAACACGTTGAAAGTGTAGTAGATACTGCTTTTGAATTGAAACGAAAAGTATTCATATTAATATTGAAGAGAATGAGAACATTGGATAAAACAATGGTGTTTATGAAAGAGAAAAGCAAAAGAAAAAGACTTGTTAATAGAAGTAACTTTTGTAAAACTTTTACTGGACAATGGAAGCACACTTCCAGTACTGAGCCTTTCTTTAATTAAGAAAGCTATTTTCAACAGAACACATTAGTACATGCAGTTGATACTAGTGGTCGATGCTATGAGATGAAAGATTGTTGTCCTATTCGAAAAGAAAACATGGTTGTTAGAGGTGTGGAAGAAGTATAGCTGAAGAAGTTCAAGGGAAGCTTACACAAGCTTCGGTATATAAATGGGATTGTAGTAGTATTTGCAGTATTCGACCAGAATCTATTGACATATTTTTTTACATACAAGAAAATATGCAAAAAAAGTGTTAAACAGAAGATTAAGATGTTACAATAACTAGATTAATGTAAAATAAGAAAATATACTAATTTGCAGGGTCATCATCATCATCAACAAACTTTATTCGGCTTTAAAGATAAAACCATAAAAGTCAAACAACCTGCGATATACCATCATTCTATTCAAGTTACAGATTAACAAAGATAAAAAAATTTGGGTACACAAAACACAGAATAAAAAGACATTATTTTCAATACAAGTATTAATTGCAGCTTGTCCTTAGTCTAATGGCCTTTGACCACAACCATGTCACGGGGCATATCACTCAGAGCCTGTCTCAACTTCTTAGAAGCATGGGAACATGCGGAGTCAAACCATCTTGGGCCTGCTAGCTCCCTGCCCCCATCCGGAACACTCAGTAGCCTCCGTATGGCAGCGGACATAGTACCAAAAGTGCCCAAGATGTCCGAGGCACTAGCCTTGCCGTCGAGACAGGTGGCAAACTCCCTGCGACACTGCAGGGTCATTCTCTGACTTGTCTTTCAAGAAAAGTGTGCCAAAGTACTTTTCATCGTTGAAGAATGTTAGCGGTACATCACTCTGAAATGCTAAAGTTAGTAAGGAGACTCTACTATGTAAAAACTCCTGCATTATGTTTAAGTGAAATGAACACAGCTCTTTTGCACGGTTCAGTATTAGATGTAAAAAAAGTTTGTGATGAGATACAGTTTCATTTTTTGGTTCACAAGAGGAGTGTAGAGAAAGTGAGAGCTTGTTAAGTGTAGGTGTTGAAGAACACGGCAAAGAGTTTAGTATTGATGAGGTTGCAGAAGAAATTACAAAGTTTAAGACAGTTTCATCTGAAAAACCAAACTATGGTTGTATTTGTTGTCGACGTACTCACTATAGAAGTCAAACTAGGAATGTTGATTTATATTTAAAAAGTGAAAAGGAAAACAATTATAAGTGGCAGCAATTTGGTGCCTATTTGTTGGTAGAAGGTCGGTTTGAGTTGGCTACTGATAAAGTTATTTTTAAATACTATTACAATAACTTAGAAGAGAACAAAATGCCAGCTAGAGCAGTACATAACAATTTAGGGGCATATTATCAAGGGCAGTATCGCCACTTTAGCGGCACTTTTTGCCGATAAAGCGGCAATATTTTTATCGCCCTATTAGCAAGCTGTCGCTAACAGCTGTTAGTGACAGCTTTATGGCGAACGCAACCGTTTTGTTGCCGCTCTGCATGTCAGAGATAATTATCGCTAATGACATGCAAAGTAAGCGTTCCCAACGAAAAGCAACTGCAAACAGTCGCTAACACAACTTCCCCCTATTAGCAATGCCCGCGAAGCGATAAAAAAAGTTGCGCTAACTGCGATTATCACTGCAATTTAACACCTGAAAAAAACTTGACTTAACCATCTTGTCAATGGGAGGTGGATTGTAAGGTTAAGTCCTCACCTGCCTATTAGCAAGCTTTTCACTAGCGCAGTGAATTTATCACTGGATTTCTCACGCTATTGCTGGGTTTCGCCGCTATCGCCGGCGATAGAAAAAACAGCGCGCTTTGCGATAATTATCGCAAATCCTTGGTAATATGCCCCTTAGAGTTGGTAGCTATTCCTCAGGAACTGGCAGTTTTGAATGCATATGAGTCCATTCTTATTCAATCTGTACACCCATTTCATGCCATAGTTCGTATGGAGCCTATAACAGGTAAGCTGCCACCAACAGATTTACAAAGAGGTCTGAAAAGAAGAGTTGTCTACTTACCTTTAGATTTTAAGAAAAATATTGAAACTGTTGGTGTAGACGGGAGGATAATGAGCCAGTAGTTATTCTAGTAAAACAAAGAGTCGAAAAATCTGACAACAGTTTGTAGATGTGAATAAACTTCAAAAGGCTACATTATATCTGGGTCAGAATAATATTTATTTTAAGAATGTAAATGTTGATGAACAGGTAATATGCTTAGAAGATGAAACAGAAATTTCAAGTGGGCAAATAGAAAAAGTGATCAAAGTCCCAGAGTGGAGAGATTTATGAGCATTATACTATACATCCTCTACATTCAAAGGAAATGATTGGAAACAGTATTAAATTATTGCAAATGAAGGAAGCAAAGGGAACTCCCATGAGTGTATTGGACAAAGGTTTGGAAGCTCGTTGTTTTCGAGAGCTATTCCCCACTGGAGAAGGTAGACGATTTGATGAGCGAGCTGTATGGATTCCAGCTTCAGAATACCGCTCAACAAGATTGTACTCTGAAGATCCAAGATTTCGACAGTGCATTCCATATATATTTCATCTTCTGTTTGAAAGTGATTTGTCTGCACTTTCATATGCAGTGAACCACATATTAAAAATAGGAGTTCATCTTCCACATGTTTCTGCAAAAGAATTCATGGACAAAGTTTAACAAAGAGATACAAATTTAGAATCTACGTTAATTAATTTGATGGCGTGTCAACGTGGTACCAATCAATATTGGTTTTGTCTTCACAGTGAAATTAAATGTATGTTAAGAAACTTAGGTACCCATACATGGTTTGTAACACTTAGCTGTGCTGAATATGCGTGGGACGATTTACTTGAATTTCTACGAGAAGCAAATTCAAATGTTAAAAAACATTGAATTGAAGACAGCTGGAGAACTGTGTTCCTTGGATCCTGTAAATGTGTGCAGATATTTTAATTATAGGTTTCAAGCTATGATGTCATTTATCTGCAATAAAAATATTCCACCTCTTGGAGAGGTAACAGATTTTTTGGGGAGAAAGGAGTACCAAGCCAGAGGTGCTCCTCATATAAATATGCTATTATGGATAAAGAATGCTTCAAAATTTGGAACCGATACTGATGAAACTGTTTTGTCTTTCATTGAACAGTATGTTTAATATGCCATTCCAAGAGAAGGAGGAGAAAAGAGATTGAGACAACAAGTTTTACGGTTTCAAAGTCATCGATGTGGAAAATACTGTTGACGAAAATAAAAGTGTAAAGGGAAAATGTATACAAAATGTCATTTTAGATTCCCACATCCAATACTTTCTAAAGGAAGAGTAAAGAGTTTTTTGTCAGCAGTAAGGCATACAATAACTCGGAAATCTCCAAAGAATACATACAACTTAAAAAGAACCAAATAATCAAAGTACATTAATGATTACAATCCAGTTACTTTGAAAATGTGAAATGCAAACATGGATATTCAATGTTGCAGATAATTCAATTGCTGTTACTCACTATATTACTTCATTTATAACCCAATCTTAAAAGACAGAGATGAAAGAAATGTGGGAAAAAATTTCACAAGAGAAGAGTCTTAGTAAGAAATTGTACAGCTTTAGCTTGAAAATGCTTTCCCATTGAGAGATTGGATCCTATGAATGTTCAGATCGCTTGAGCTCTGCAAGTTTATATTCAAAGTCAAAAGGAATCATTTGGGTAAGTTTAGGTCTTGCCTCCACATCAAATAGAGTATTGATATCGTTACAATAAATCGAATACCTAGCACAGAATGAACCAGAAAGTACAGATATTGTTAAAACTAATATGTTGGATACATACTATCCCAAAGGAGTACACATCTTGAAAACCTATGTTTGTATGAAATACTTCAACATTACAACTTTAAAAGAAAAGTTACAGAAAATATAAAAGAACAAAAATATGCAGTAATTGAATGTGGCAGATGTTTGGTGCCAAAGGAAATCTTATTAACCACAGAAAACTCAGTTGCGAAAGTCCAGATAAGATGGAATGTTTCTATTAGCACTTCTGCAACCGTTCAAGCCTTGGCGTAGTGAAACGAAATTACTTGGACATTTCGACTGCTATGAAGATTCTTTTAATATAAGTAAAGAGAGCATTCAGTGCACAATTTTCCCTACATATCTACAAATATTAAATTATGAGATTGAACAACAAAGTACTATTGCAGCTGAAATAGCTAGAGAAAGTTCTCAACATAGTCAAAGTTCTGGTCCACTGACTCAAGATACACTGAGACAGCCAATTATCGAAAATGAATCAGCAATAGCCATGAATCAGGTAGACACTGCAATGCAACAAGCACAACAGGATATTATTCAGTTGGAAAAGTTTGAAGAATATCTAAATATTGAACAGAAAGAAACATATCTACAACTCGAACAGATACAACATGGTTTGGTGCACGAATAAAAAGAATGCGAATGTTCATCATTTAAACCTATTCTAATGTACATCAGTTGTCATGCTGGAACAGGAAAAAGTATCTTAATTCAAGTTTTGACCAGTTATTTACACAAAACTACAGAATCACATTTATCTTGTGTTGTAACAGCTCCAACTGGATTAGCAGCACACAACATTAAAGACATTACTTTACATTACTTATGCTACCAGTTGAACATGATAATAAATTGGAATATCAGAAGCTATCTGGAGAAGCTTGTTATGAAGTGTCAAGAGTACTGAAGAAAATGAAACTTTTAATTATTGATCAGGTGAGCATGGTCTCAAACTTAATGCTTGCCTTTGTACACTTGAGAATGCAACAGATTTTAAAAACAGATTATGATGTTCTACTACAACTAACTCCTGTAAAAGGACAACCTGTTTTTAAAACACTTGTCCATGAAGACACTCGTAAATCTTTGGGAAGTATTGGAGATGTGAACATTTGGTTACATTTTGAATATAAAGAACTCATTAAGAATATGTGACAAGCAAGTGATGAAGATTATGGAAATATTCTTCCAGACATAAGAATCGGTGTCTTGACAAAACATGGTAAACAAGCTTTAGAAATTCGGCTACAAGGAACTTGTTTACAACTGGAAACACAGCAGCTGAAGTAATGTACAATATGCTTGGAGAAAAGAAGTCCATAGTTTGCCTAATGCCTACACTACAAGATTGTTCTACATTTAATCAACAACTTTTGAAACTGGAAAAACAACAAATAGTGGAAATTGAAGCTATTGATAAAATTGAACACCAGGGAGTGACTATTCTTCTTACAGAGAAGCTTCAGGCTAAATTGCATTCTTCGGAAAAGTCTGTATCTAAAACTGCAGGCTTAGAAAAGACTTTACATGTATGTATAAACTGTCAGGTAATTTTACAGCGTAATTTGAATGTAGAAGAAAGATTAGTAAATGGAGCAATTGGAAAAGTTGTTGATTTTGTAAAATTTCAGAATAGTGATGGAATAAAATTTTTGATTATAAAATTTGATCAGATTAAAGAGGGAAGTCAGATTGGGCATCATGTTGTACGTTTTTCGCTTGCAAAAGATGTATCTGTTCGCAGAAAACAGTTTCCTCTGTCTTTAGCATATGCAGTAACTATTCTTAAATCTCAAGGTTTAAGTATAGACACTGCTTTTGTAAATATTGGAAGTACAGTGTTCAAAGAGGGAATGGAATACGTTGCATTGTCTCGAGTAAGAACATTGTCTGGTTTGTATTTGATAGATTTTGTTGAGAAAAAGGTTAGTGCTGATGCAAATTGTGTAAGAGTGTCATGTAGTTCCTATGGTACCCCTGCAGGACCTGCGCATTTGGATAACATATACTGTGGGCTTGGTGTTAGACTGACTGTGCTCTCCCACCACATATGTTAGCCTGGTTTGCATTAGCTAGCTCACAGTGCCACTAGAATCTCCTCCTCTTGGGGAGAGATTAGTTTCTGGCAACCTTAGATCATGACAACCCAAATTCCTCAGAATCGTGGAAACAATGTACTACCTTTCGCTCAGTCACTCGTGCTCACTTATTCGGTTTGTCTCAGAGAGTTACACAGAATAAACAGTCTGGGCATTTCAATAAGTATTTATTGAACAGTTGTTATTCTAGTGTAAAATATATGTGCTGCAGCAATCAGCAGACAATAGCAGAGATATATTATCAGCAGTACGATCAAAGTGAAAGGATAGAACAGTTCTACCAAATTGCAATAATCATGAATACATGCATGAATATAAAAGGCATTATGCAAGTGCGCGTACTCCTACGATGCCTAACTAGATGTACCTGAGTGTACCTAGCATATGTGTAGGTCTAAAAGCCTAAGAGCCAAGAATCCCTGTAGGATTTAGTCGAACCCCCATACCTGAATAGAGAGTGTGTGGGACACCGCCCTGGTCTCGAGTTGGACACCCAGCAAGGGCTGTGTTAGACCGCTGTCAGCTGGAGCGACTGCATGCAGGAGCCTCAGCGTCTCTGGTCAGTGTGTCAGCATGGAAGTCTCGGTTCCCTCTGTCTTACCGTGGCAAGATGTGGTATATTTATACCCTAAAGTGTCTTGTCCCTCAGTATGGTTTGTATTGGTCTTTGTTGGACATGAGGAAGACGTCAGGGGTGAACTTTGTACATACATATTATGCGGGAGATGTAGCTGGTGAATACTCATGCATAATTTATGAGTACATTGTAGGCCTGTGTTCTGGAACGACCTTGCAGTGTTCTAACCACAGACTAGATAACGTTCAGCCCTCAGAGCTCGTTGTGTACTGTAAGGAGCTAATGTAGGTTAAAGATCATGCCTATATTAGGAGCCATGACTATAATAGGGCATATACGAGTATGACCAAAATAGGGCATATACGAGTATGACCATAGTAGGGCATATACGAGTATGACCATAATAGGGCATATATGAACATGAACATAATAGGGCATATAAGAGTATTTCTACATTATGGCATATATGAACGGGTCTACATTAGGGCCTATAAACGAAACATAACACCCACTCCACTTCCGAATTGGATGACAATGACCATACTTAAAATCTGGACAATTTAAAAATATTCACTTAAACCGATTAAAACATGGATTTTAAAAAGACTTTAAAAAAATGTTTAAAAAGTGTAAAAAAAAATCTTAGATACCACTTGAAAAGTCAAAGTATGTCCCATCTACAAAGTTGCATCACTATAAGCTGAAGAAGGCCATGCTTTTCCAAGCGAAAGTGTCAATTTTAGGAAATGTTCCAAATGTTGTTTGTTTATTTATGAAACGAAGTGGAGAAGCCGAATTCTTTCCCAGGACGCGATGAGCCAATTCAAGATTAAGTGTCCTGGCTGGGAGATACAGCATTATCGGTGTTAGCTACTGCAGATGACAAATCCAACGCTTCACAGAGAACGTCAATCGCACATAGATGGAATTCGGCACTGCCAACAGTCGTTGCTGCAGCAGCTTGTGCGGCAGTTGTTACCTCAGTGCCTGTGGAGGAGCCACCTAACCCAGCAGGAGCAAACGGCACCTGTGGATTCTCAAGGAATGCATTCATCAGAATTGGAAGACGCTGGGGACAACGCAGAGCATGGGCCTTTAGGGGGTCCAGCATAGCATCTAGGTCTAGTGGCGTATCCGATAGAAACGTTAGACAGAGATCCAACGTGAATTCTTCTCCGCAGAACAGGCATCGAAGAACAGGTAAGATGCAGCCCACCCAGACTGGTCTAAATGATAGAAACCAAGAGGCGTTCAGTTCTCTTAGGCAAGATATGCCCAGAAGCTGCACCATGCGTTCACGATATTTCCGTTCCATGAGCAAGTTCGCCATTTCCTCAGAAATGGGGCCGTCCATTGCGTAGCAGTAATATTACAATCAGGACTCCTGCAATTAGGAACAGGATAAGCTGGAGACCTCCAAAGACGCTTCCCAATAAGGAGTGTATGAACGGGTCTACATTAGGGCCTATATACGAAACATAACACCCACTCCACTTCCGAATTGGATGACAATGACCATACTTAAAATCTGGACAATTTAAAAATATTCACTTAAAACGATTAAAACATGGATTTTAAAAAGACTTTAAAAAATGTTTAAAAAGTGTAAAAAATTATTTCTTAGTTACCACTTGAAAAAGTCAAAGTATGTCCCATCCACAAAGTTGCATCACTATAAGCTGAAGAAGGCCATGCTTTTCCAAGCGAAAGTGTCAATTTTAGGAAATGTTCCAAATTTTGTTCGTTTATTTATGAAACGAAGTGGAGAAGCCAAATTCATTCCCAGGATGCGATGAGCCAATTCAAGATTAAGTGTCCTGGCTGGGAGATACAGCAATATCGGTGTTAGCTACTGCAGATGACAAATCCAACACTTCACAGAGAACGTCAATCGCACATAGATGGAATTCGGCACTGCCAACAGTCGTTGCTGCGGCAGCTTGTGCGGCAGTTGTTACCTCGGTGCCTCTGGAGGAGCCACCTAACCCAGCAGGAACAAACGGCACCTGTGGATTCTCAAGGAATGCATTCATCAGAATTGGAAGACGCTGGGACAACGCAGAGCATGGGCCTTTAGGGGGTCCAGCATAGCATGTAGGTCCAGTGGCGTATCCAATGGAAACATTAGACAGAGATCCAACGTGCATTCTTCTCCGCAGAACAGGCATCGAAGAACAGGTAAGATGCAGTCCACCCAGACTAGTCTAAATGATAGAAACCAAGAGGCGTTCAGTTCTCTTAGGCAAGATATGCCCAGAAGCTGCACCATGTGTTCATGATATTTCCGTTCCATGAGCGTGTTCGCCATTTCCTTGGAAATGCGGCCGTCCATTGCGTAGTAGTAATATTACAATCAGGACTCATGCAATTAGGAACAGGATAAGCGGGAGACCTCCAAAGACGCTTCCCAATACGGAGTGTATAAAATTTGGGATTACTCCGAGGACTGTCTGAAAGGTGCTTAATAGTCCTGACCCTATGGTCTTAAATAGGTGTACAATACCGCTCGTAAAAGACATGTTAAAGATGCGACCCACCATTTCTGCGAAATGAAAGAGGAAGTTTGTACGTATAAGCGCTTGTATCTCAGTCCTTGCAACTTGAAGTTCAAAGATTTCTCGAGCGGAGGTTAAGGGCACGGGTTGCTGTAAAAGCATGGCTTTCAATCTGCTCAGAGTATCAAATTGTATAAAGGAAACATTCAACGAAGGCCATAACGGTGCCTCCCTGACTGTGTTCAGTGGTGGAAACAATACTTGCATACAGCAAGTAACCCTGGAGTTAACAGTGACCAGATAGGCGACGCCCGGAAGCATCCCACAGCAACCTTGATCATTTAACATTAAGTAACTCCCATTCGAGAGCAGCTGGAAAACCGGCGTGATCATGGCTGCTGGGGTCCCTGACATGTGATAAGATAAGTTCACAACCAAACCACTACATGCTCCATGTAGAGAAATATCCTGACACATGAGAGAACCGCTTAAAGCGTTCTTGCAGTTTGTACCACTCAGATACACTTCTCAATCCCCATTCCGGCATCAATATCTATATGGTAACTCCCAAGTTTCCTTGATGTATCCTTTACCCATCTTTTCTTATTTGCCTGCCTGCCTTTGCTCAAGGCAATATTGAAACTGAAACGTGGTGACCGGTAGAGTGAATGGTAACCTATCCAGTTTCTCAATATGCAGTTTCTCAATACGCAGCATTGTATATTTGGCTCCCCTTTGTGCCATTTCCGTCTGTTTATCTGTTAGACTGTATTCTGAAAACAGAGACGTGGTGTTTATAAAACGCCAGGGCACGTAGCCTGCATGCAAAGATTGCAGCGTCCAGCTTAACATCATAATAGAACGTAGCTGAGATTGCCCGTGTTGTAACAAGGCCAGATCTTGTTCTAATATGTTGATTGCCGAAGATACAATGTTGCCTAAGGAGTAAATCCTGGAGGTCAAAGTTGTTAACCCATTATCCACTACAGTTAATGCCTTCTCTAAATTAATACGGTCTATTTCTCGTATTCTTTCTGCGGCCTCCTGTTGGGATATTTTCCAGTTTTAATTATAGTAGGCATAAAGGCCAGCATATATGAAACGTTTCTGACGTGTTTTCCTTGGGCCTAGTAAGAAATCCCTAAGGTCTACATCAGGTGTGATTAAGGTTAAATGATGTTTCACTTCTGTGAGTGTTGAGGTTTCTAGCCAATCAAGGCACAACTTCCCAACACTATAGGATGTCACTACCCCTGGGTGTTGTCTCTGTACATATCGTGGATCTGGCCTATGGATACTAAACCCTTCGGCAAGAAATGATGACCATAATGTTGGTAACAGTACAATGTATCATAGTCTGAAGTACCTTCTAACATTTCATTGTTCGGAAATGCTGCAGTTTTTTCTAAATCAGACATTAAATTGTTTACAGTTTCAGTGTCCCAATAATCAGAAAATGTACTGGAGGTAATGATATCACTTAAAGAAATTTTAAATACATGTTTAAGCTTTAAAGGTTCAGTCGGACTGAATAGATCATAATCAATCTTGTCCCATACTAAACCGTCCGGTATAGGAACTGCTGTGATGTTCACTGAAGACAAGTCTCTTGGTTCACGATGTGAAGACTGGTGTGGTTTTAAAATCAAATTGACTCTTTGGGCTGTAGAGCTTTGTTGTAGGTATCGTCCATTAATAAGCATACTAAAAGTTATTATTAAACCTACCCAGAAAAGAATAAATTAAATCCCAGTGATATACCATAGTTCAATCCAAGATGACACCAGGTAAGTCTTTCTAAAAAAGTTCAAAAAGTCATTGAGTTTCTGTTTGAGTGATTTTTGGGCTGGCGTCGTTTCTAGCTCACTTGGGTCCAGGGAAAACGTATCAAAGTTCATGAAATAGTCAGAAGCAGTTCGATCAATTGTTGGAATTGCATCGGGATTTGTTGAAATCGGATTTTGCTCTTGACGAGGCACGTTGACGTAGATGTCAGTAGTCAGTCTGATTGCAACTTGGGTGTTAAGTTGATTTTCTTCTTGTTGAAGTGGAACGAGTTCCAGGGCATTGTTGCGTAGTCCTTCATTCAGTACAGGTGGCTCTTCAAACGTGATGAGTCTTTCTGTTTGAACTTCTTGGATTGTAGCCAGAGGAGGGCGTCTGCTACTGTGAAGTCCACGAGGCCTACTGTTTAGTATCGGCCACATAGTGTGGTTTGATTAAGTCGATTGAGACAAATCTTTTCTCCTTTTTCCCGGCAAGAGGTGGCAGAAGTACAGTTCTTGTGCCTTGGATTGCTAGGACCAGTACAGGCTTTCTGTAGGATGGCCCGAATTCTTTCTTGTCAGCAATCTTCTCTCTGACCAGATCCCCGACTTTTGGGATCCAGACAGGTCTTGCCGTTACTGCCTTAACTTCCTCAGTGGTGGTCTGTTTCTGGAGCACGTTACTTTGTTGTGTTCTGGATACATTTAGATCCTATAAAACAGCCAAACGATCATGGATATCAAATGGTTTTTCATCCGCCACTGTGCCTTCACAATCAAGATCAGGTACCCACATTCTTGTCCCAAATAGGACCTCGTAAGGAGTGACACCCCCTAGAGAGCTTCTTGGCTGATTGTTGATCACTCGTTGGACCCCATAAAGGTGATCGACCCATCTACCGCCCTTGCCTAATACCCTAGCTGTTAAAGATTGCTTTAAGTCCCGGTTTTTCCTCTCCACAACAGAATTTCCCTAGGGATGGTACGGAGAGGAGTACCGCAATGCTACGCCCATTCCTTCCATGGCCTCTTTGTAAGCCTGAGAGCTAAACGCCGGACCACGGTCAGAATGTAACGAGCCAACTGCGTATGTGCCGATAAAGACTCGCAAATCTTTTATAACAGTTCGAGCGTCAGCCTAGCACTGAGGCCAGATCTTGAGGAAACTTGAGCTGGACGTACACGAACAAACAACCTAATGCTGTCTAATAATGGTATCTGTACTGGACGTGTTGTGGTGGACCCTTCCATCTGCTTGCAGATGTCGCAGTTCCAGACATAGTCTCTAATCTGCCTTCTCATCACGGGCCACCAGTAGCGTTCTTTCAACAAAGAAACAGTCTCCCTAAGTCCCTTATGTACAGAACCTTTCCCTTCGTGTGCTGCCACAATTAAGCCTCGCCTACGATCCATATTTGGTATTACTCTATCCCCCACTCCAGGAATCTGAGCATATGGAATGTTTCGTGCATCTAACTTGTAGGAGTACTTGAGTGGAAATTTCTTTGGTACTGCTGTGCTGCCTTTGCGCGAAGCATTGACAGCTACCATAATCTCACCGTCTATTCTCATTTTTGAACGAGTGATTGCAGCTACGGATGCTGGGCATACAGCCCCCTTTGCGGCTTCATCAGCCAATGAATTCCTTTCAACATGAATGCCATCACGCTGATGACTCAGTGTATGTATCACGTGAACCCTTGATAGTTCGTTTCTCAACTCCACTACCTGTTCCCATAGCATTTTATGCTTAATTGTGCCACCTTTTGCGTCTTTGAACCCGTTTTGTTCCCAATGATGTAAATATTCATTGTACGACTGTACACAGTAAAAGGAATCACACACAATTAGTGTGGGGAATTCGTGATCCATATTTATATGTGCCAGTATCAGTGCTTTTAGTTCTGCCAACTGAGCCGTGCAGTCTCCTAGAGATTGCGTTTTAGTGCTACTAGAATGGAACTTTCCATCGTGCATGCGACATTTAACGATTGCACACGCCGCGCTGTAAGCTTGCTTATTCCCTATGGCTGGTTGAGCAGATCCGTCAGTGTAAGTAATGTATTCATACTGATCTAGAGGCAAAATTTCATTTGGTAGAGGATATTCTTGTTCAAATTGCAGGAATGCCTGTCTTTTTAAACTTGGATCAAATCTGTATTCAACATCCGTTGCAGTAAGAGAATTAGCCCATTGTATCCATCTAGGATGTAAGGCTTTCGCATTTGGAATGCTAGCTTTTGTAACAGCTTCTAAAGCTGGTACTGGGGTCTCGACAATTATGCGTTTTCCCTGAGCCAGAGCTCTTTCTCTTGCTACAGCGGTCTGCACTGCTGTCAGGATTTTTTCTGTTGAAGTGAAACGCATTTCTGCGTTTGTGTACAAGTGTGATTTGTATCCGATTGGTACTGTTTCCCCTTCATTGAAGGTCAAATAAGTGTACCCGCATTGACCCGCTATTACTCTGATCACTAAGTTGTGTAAGTTTACGTGTGTCTGTAAATGTTTAGAAGCTATCATGTCTTCCTGAAGGGAATGCAGGATATTTGTATGTTCCTGTGTCCATTGTCTGACTGAAAAATCAGGTTTTATTAAGTCGTAGAAAGGTTTTACTCTTTCTGCATAATCCAAAATGTATGTTCGACCAAAATTTAGGAATCCCAGAATTGATTGTAAATTCTTTAATGATTTTGGAGGTTGGAGCAGCGCACACTTTTCTAAAAAGTTAGCTGCTAGGCTTTTTCCTTCACTTGACAACTCGTATCCTAAAAACAGGAAACTGAGGTGGGCAATTTTTGATTTTTTGAAATTAAATTTATAGCCCTCAGAGGCGAATCCCATAATAATGGTGCTCACCCTGGTCAAGTGCCTCGGCAAGTCATCGTCCGTCAGATAAATATCATCCACATAGGACAATGCTTCTTCATCCAAATTTTGGAGTAACTCTGTTACCCTTGCTGAAAACAACCCCGGGCTGTTCTTATACCCTTGGGGGAGTCGGCAAAATTGCCGTTGGGACCCCAGCGCTGAGAATGCGGTCAGATACCTGCTTCAGGCGCTATATTTTGGCAGAAAAATCCATTTGAGATATCAAGTGTTGTTTTGTATTTTTGTCGCACAATGTTATTCATTAATGCGGCACTGTGTGCATTTTGAACTGCAAATGTCTTTGTGCAAGTGTTTAAATGTCTGTAATCTAAAACTAGACGATATGTGTTGTCAGGTTTGGCCTCAGGGAACAAAGGATTGTTCATAGGTGAAGTGCAATTTTCTATCACCCCCTGGTATTCAAGTTGATCTAGGATCTCCCTGACTTGTTTTTTAGCTTCCTGCTTTATAGGGTATTACCTTTGAGCATTTGGGGAACCTTTTAATGGGATCACGTGGTAGGTTGAATCCTCATCCTAACCAGCATGATTTTTGTACAATGCCTGAGCTAGGGCAACCGCCCACTACTGCGCATATGCATGTTTAAGATGTATGGGAACGAGGTCGGAAAATCCTGCAAAAATTACTTTTTCTCCCTTTGGGCACTCCATGATGAATGCTGGCGGCCAGTCTTGCTCTGCTAATAGGATGTCATATCCAGATGACAAATTTTCCCAAAATAGACCTTTAACTTTTCTGGGTTAGTCCCCCTCCATCCGGAGTGTTATCTCATGTAACTTATGTAGGACACTTACCCGAGTATCAGGTGTTTCCACCGTGATATACTCACTCAACTCCGCTGTCACCAGAAATTCCTTCAGGTTCTGGTGAGCTATTGTTACTTCTGCCGCGCTGTCTAGCTTCGTCAGAGCCCATTCCCCGTTCAGAAGCTGTCTCCTCAGAATTCTGGGCATGTCTGATCTTGAGACCTGCTACCTTTTTCTTTTTGAACTGAGGTTTCTGTTTTTGTTTATCTTCTTTTTTAGGTGCGTAGTCCGCAGTGCGTTGCGTGTCTCTGGACTTTGTACGATCCTCTTGTCTGTGTTCTGACCGTCCTTCCCTCTCGGAGTTTCTTGACGAACCCTGAAAGGAACGAGAGGAACGTTTATCAGTATCCTGATACCTGTCAGGTTTTTTAATATTATCCCTATTCCTGAGTTTATACCTCCTTTCAGAGGGCTCCTGTTGAGGAGACCTGCCTCTGGATTGAGATCTGCTGTCTTTAGACTTTTGTTGTTTTTTATTTTCCCACTTCTTTTTAGAAGAAGTAGGTGTCTTTTCAGGACTGCCCACCAGTAGTGGTTTTAATGCCTTCCCACCTAGACTGTCTCTGCCTAATTCTGCATATGCAGTTTCAATTATTTTGGGTAGTTCGTGTTGTTGATCTACTGGACCGAACTCCCTTAGGCGTTGGTGGATCGCCACTGAAGCTGCTTCCCCCTTAATGTTAGCTAGTATTATGGCTGATACCTGCTCAAAGTTATTTAGTAACTTCATCCCTAAGTTAAGGGCAGGCTCTGCTCCGTACTCATTTTGTATCTGTCTGAATACGTCAGGTACTACTGCTAATGACGGGATACCATGTGTTCTGGTATATATGGCAGCAAAGACTGAACCCCAAGAGGTGCAATCCTCTACTTGTGGTGTGATCCCCATGGGCAAGCAGATTGTTAGAATTCTGTGTTTTTCATAGGTGGTAGTATTCGGGAATACTGCCTCAAGCTGAGTTATTTTCTGAGCTGTCCAGAAAGGTATTTGTTCGCATTTTGCGGGCATTTTGCCCATTACCGCGTGTAATGTTTGTGGAGTAATTTTATTTCCTGTACCCTGAGCTGGAGAACTATTTGCTGCACCTGGTGCAGGTTAGATTGTTAAAGTCCTCATGACGAATTGTGTCAGGTTTCTGTAGATTTTAATTAAATCTCTGTGTTGTAAGAGTAATTCTGGCTGTGGCATTTTTCCAATGTCAGGGTGCGGTGTGTAAGCCGCTAGTATTGGCCATGTGGCCCCGTCTCCTCCGAGCGGGCCTAATCTTACTCTTCCTCGTACGTGGGGTAGGGCACCATTAAACCAGTAAAAATGTTCCTGGTAAGTGAGTGGAATCTCTATGTCCTGAAACGGGGCATATTCATGGGGCATCTCCTCTCAAATAGTAGTGAAATTTATTTGTTATGGCATTTGCTGCTGGGAATGTAACCCATGAATAGAACACCTCTGTTTTGCTTGATTCAATAGTCTTATGGTGATTGTCCTTCTGAATTTTGGTGCAATCTGTATTGCATCCTCAGGATCTTCTCCTCCTGTTAAGAAATTCAGGTCAACTCTCTCATCCCCTGCCTCGGAATCAGGTATATTTAGAGGAAGAAGTGTTCACAGGGAACTAAGATGAGGTGTTATGCACAATTTAGGAACTAAATGTCCTTCAAGCTTGATTAACCAATAGCCGATAAATAGGATATCTCGCCTACTCAGCTGTGGTGGAGTTTGTGCCCACCCACTCCAGACGTCTCTGGGGTTTTGTGAGTATGTTCTCTGAGAATAGCACGACTGAACTACTCAGATTCTACTGTTAAATAAG
Organism: Calotriton arnoldi; assembly: GCA_963921515.1. NCBI lineage: Eukaryota > Metazoa > Chordata > Amphibia > Caudata > Salamandridae > Calotriton > Calotriton arnoldi. The sequence continues at coordinate 567,997 of CAWUFW010002919.1, forward strand.
TACCCAACCAACGTTGGCGGCGCCATGTCGTGTAGTTCCTATAGTACCCCTGCAGGACCTGCGCGTTTGGATAACATATACTGTGGGCTTGGTGTTAGACTGACTCTGTGCACCCCCACCGCCTGGTTTGCATTAGCTAGCTCACAGTGCCACTAGAATCTCCTCCTCTCGGGGAGAGATTAGTTTCTGGCAACCTTAGATCATGACAACCCAAATTCCTCAGAATCGTGGAAACAATGTACTACCTTTCGCTCAGTCACTCGTGCTCACATTCGGTTTGTCTCAGAGAGTTACACAGAATAAACAGTCTGGGCGTTTCAATAAGTATTTATTGAACAGTTGTTATTCTAGTGTAAAATATTTGTGCTGCAGCATTCAGCAGACAATAGCAGAGATATATTATCAGTGGTACGATCAAAGTGAAAGGATAGAACAGTTCTACCTATTGCAATAATCATGAATACATGCATGAATATAAAAGGCATTATGCATGTGCGCGTACTCCTACGATGCCTAACTAGAGGTACCTGAGTGTACCTAGCATATGTGTAGGTCTAAAAACCTAAGAGCCAAGAATCCCTCTAGGATTTAGTCAAACCCCCATACCTGAATAGAGAGAGTGTGGGACACCGTCCTGGTCTCGAGTTGGACACCCCGCAAGGGCTGTGTTAGACCGCTGTCAGCTGGAGCGACTGCATGAAGGAGCCTCAGCATCTCTGGTCAGTGTGTCAGCATGGAAGTCTCGGTTCCCTCTGTCTTACCGTGGCAAGATGTGGTGTATTTATACCCTAAAGTGTCTTGTCCCTCAGTATGGTTTGTATTGGTCTTTGTTGGACATGAGGAAGACGTCAAGGGTGAACTTTGTACATACATATTATGCGGGAGATGTAGCTGGTGAATACTCATGCATAATTTATGAGTACATTGTAGGCCTGTGTTCTGGAACGACCTTGCAGTGTTCTAACCACAGACTAGATAACGTTCAGCCCTCAGAGCTCGTTGTGTACTGTAAGGAGCTAATGTAGGTGAAAGATCATGCCTATATTAGGAGCCATGACTATAATAGGGCATATACGAGTATGACCAAAATAGGGCATATATGAGTATGACCATAATAGGGCATATACGAGCATGACCATAATAGGGCATATATGAGTATTTCTACGTTATGGCATATATGAACGGGTCTACATTAGGGCCTATATACGAAACATAACAAGAGAGTACAATTGTTTAAGAAGACTTTATACTCCTGATTTAGGTGAATATCCCATATATGAGAAACGTGTAGTGTGTACAAAACGGAAATATGTCAAACATTCAAATGAGGTTCAAAAAAAGAAAACAATTGAAGAGAAATTTGAAGGCGTAAAGAAAAAGAAAATAGAAACTGTTGATGACATTGTAGGATACCAGTTGGAAAATAGTTCAGGTATCAACTGTTATGCTAATGTGATTCTGAATGTTGTGTTTTAGCTACTGAAATCTTCATCATGAAATCATGGGAAATGTGAAAAAGATTCTGTTCTTTACTACATCATGTATTTCAACAGTTGGTAACTGACAGAAGTAAAAGGCATTATGTTTCTGGTGTTCTGCATCTTTTGGATATATGTACTGGTTCTTTGACATTTACTCTCAATATACAAAAAGATGTACAAGAATTTCTAATGCTTTTGCTTGGAATGTTAGAACATGAAGGAATACAGATTAATAACTTATTCGGACTAAGTTATGAATGGAATCATAAATATGAAGAGTGTTCATTTACTTCTACCACTGAAATACAAACTGAACGATTCATATACTTGATGATACCAGACTGCAAATCAGTACCTTTTAACAAATTGATTAAATCAGCCAATCAGGACATGAGATGTTTACATTGAAGATCAGAGATGTTGTCTACATTACATATAGAAAGATTGGGAAAATATCTGGTTTTAATGCTACAATGTTGTAGAGCAAATGGAAGTAAATTGGAAACAAAAATTTAAACTTTTAATGCAAGTCAAATATCTATTTCAGGAAGAACTTATACAGCAGTGGCAATTATTTTCCATGATGGACCTACTACAACATCTGGACACTATACTGTGTATTTAAAGTGTAATAAAGGATTGACGCATTGCAATGATGACCCCTTTGAATTCAAACCTAGATTGCCTTATGAATTACCAAATTCATATTTGTTATTTTTAAAGCCAAAGTTTTGAGTACATCATTTGGCCTATTGGGAAGATGTGAACAGAAATTAGACAGCACTGCAAAGTATTCGTATTTATAATTAGTGTTTGGATTATTATTTGCGCTAATTGATATAACATTTGGAAAATAGCAAATAGTTTATATATTTGTTGTCTATATTGTACCAGATGTAAATGAGAATCTATATTCTGGCAAATGTATTTGACATAAATAATACAGTTAATGTGTATGAAGAAAGTAATTAACAACGTGTAGATAGAAAAACGCATAGCTACACATATTCATAATGATGTACTATGCTGATTTGTTTGTTTTTTGTACAATCCATTTGATTATTTTTTTCCCCGCTGTTCAATAATGATACTACATTGAAATCACTGTGTATGGTGAAATTAAGTGGAATCTGAGAACAGCAAAAAAGGGAAACTGAAATGGTATGTAATTCTAAATTTATGTTGTGTTCTTAAAAATATAATATTATAATTTCTTAAAAATGTTATTATTAAATAACAGTTTTTCTTCTTTCTTATAGTAGCTACTGTTGAAGTTTGAAAACAGTTTTAATGCTGTTTAGGACAATACTATTCTAAATAGTTCTACTGAGTAATATATGTAAATTACGTGAAAGGTAAGAATACATAATATAATATGCATAATAACCATAGAAAAATGTTTAAAATTTAATTATATGTTATTTGTTTCTAATATAATTAATGTTGATCCTTTACACTATTTGAAAACTATCATCATATTTTTGAGGAGCAGTATCACATTTACTTTTTACAGAACTGCATAAAGCAATAAAAGTGCTTTAATTGCAAGTTATTTACTCCTCATTATACAGGACAGGTGTGTATTGAACTCCCTATCCAATGACTTCTCAGATACATACATAGAAAAGATATGCACTAATAGCATTACCCAGGGACTACTCATCCACTCATTGAATGAAACAGATAGTAAAAATGCACTGATGCAATCACACAGGGACTACTTGTACACTCATTCATTACTATCTATACACTCATAGAATCAGCCAGACATTATCCTTGCACTTATCCTTTCAGTCAAGCACTACCCATGCACTCATCCAATCACCCAGGCAGTAGCTCTGTACTCATGCAATCACTCAGGCACTATTCTTGTATTCAACCATTTACATAGGCATTACCCATGCACTCATCCATTCTCTTAGGAACTACCCATGCACTCATCAAATGACCCAGGCACTTCCTTTTCACTGATACATTCACTCATGCAGTACTCATGCAGTCATCTAAGTACCCAGGCATTACCCTTCCACTCATAAAGTCATTCAGGTAGTACACATGCAGGCATCCAAACACCTAGGCAGTACTGCTGTGCTCATGCAATCACCCTGGCACTACCCATGCACTCATGCAATCATTCAAGCACTACTGTTGCACTGAACCATTCACTCAGGCATTGCCCATGTACTCATGTTTTCTCTTACGAACTACCCATGCACTCATCCAATGATCCAGCCATTACCCTCTCACTCATCCTTTCATGCAGACACTACTCATGCAATCATCCAATCAGCCAGGCTCTACATTTCCACTCATACAATCACCCACGCACTACCCATGCACTCATGCAATCACTCTGGTACAATTCATGGACTCAATCATTCACACATGCATTACCCATACACTCATCCATTCCTTCAGGAACTACCCATGCACTCATCTAATGACCCAGGCACATCCTTTGCACTGATCCATTCACTCATGCAGTACCCATGCACTCATCTAAGTACCCAGGCATTACCCTTGCACTCATAAAGTCACTGAGGTACTACACTTGCAGTCATCCAATCACCTAGACAGTACTGCTGCACTCATGCATTCACCCAGGCAATACACTTGCACTTATGCAATCACTCAGGCAGTATTCTTGGACTCAACCATTCAATCTGGTACTACTGTTGAACTCATCTTTTCTCTTAGGCAGTATGTATGCACTTATCCTATGACCCAGGCATTACCTTTGCACTCATCCTTTCATACAGTCACTACCCATGCACTCATCTCTACTCTCTGGCACAACTCATACACTACTGCAACAACCCAGGCATTTTCCTTGCACTTATCCTTTCAGTCAAGCACTATCCATGTACTCATCTAATCACCTAGGCAGTACCTCTGCACCCATGCAATCACTTGGGCGCTATTCTTGTACTGAACCATTCACACAAGCATTACCCATGCACTCATCTATTCTCTCAGGCACTGCACATGCACTCATCCAATGACCCAGGCACTACCCTTGCACTGATCCATTCACTCATGCACAAACCATGCACTCATCTAAACATCCAGGTATTACCATTGCATTCATGAAGTCACTCACGCACTACACATGCAGTCATCCAATCACCAAGGCACTACCCCTACACTCATGGAATCACCCAGGAAATATATATATACTTATGCAATCACTCAAGCACTACTCTTGCACTTAACCATTCAGTCTGATACGGCTGATGCACTCATCTTTTCTTCTAGGCAATAGGTATGCACTCATCCTATGACCCAGGCATTACATTTGCACTTATACTTTCAGTCAAGCACTACCCATGCACTCATCCAATCACCCAGGCAGTAGCTCTGTACTCATGCAATCACTCAGGCACTATTCTTGTACTCAACCATTCACATAGGCATTACCCATGCACTCAGCCATTCTCTCAGGAACTACCCATGCACTCATCAAATGACACAGGCACTTCCTTTGCACTGATACATTCACTCACGTAGTACCCATGCAGTCATCTAAGTACCCAGGCATTACCCTCCCACTCATAAAGTCATTCAGGTAGTACACATGCAGTCATGCAAACACCTAGGCAGTACTGCTGCACTCATGCAACCACCCTGGCACTACCCATGCAATCATGAAATCATTCAGGCACTACTATTGTCCTGAACCATTCACTCAGGCATCACCCATGTACTCATGTTTTCTCTTACGAACTATCCATGCACTCATCCAATGATCTAGCCATTACCCTCGCACTCATCCTTTCATACAGACACTACTCATGCACTCATCCAATCAGCCAGGCTCTACACTTCCACTCATACAATCCCCCAGGCACTACCCATGCACTCATGCAATCACTCTGGTATAATTCATGGACTCAATCATTCACACAGGCATTACCCATACATTCATCCATTCTCTCAAGAACTACCCATGCACTCATCTAATGACCCAGGCACTTCCTTTGCACTGATCCATTCACTCATGCAGTACCCATGCACTCATCTAAGTACCCAGGCATTGCCCTTGCACTCGTAAAGTCACTCAGGTAATTACACATGCAGTCAGCCAATCACCCAGGCAGTACTGCTGCACTCATGCAATCACCCAGGCAATACACTTGCACATATGCAATCACTCAGGCAGTATTCTTGTGCTCAACCATTCAATCTGGTACTACTGTTGCACTCATCTTTTCTCTTAGGCAGTATGTATGCACTTATCCTATGAACCAGGCACTTCCTTTGCACTCATCCTTTCAAACAGCCACTACCCATGCACTCATCTATACTCTGGCACAATGCATGCACTAATGCAATAACCCAGGCATTTTCCTTGCACTTATCCTTTCAGTCAAGCACTATCCATGCCCTCATCTAATCACCCAGGCAGTACCTCTGCACCCATGCAATCACTCAGGCACTATTCTTGTACTTAACCATTCACACAGGCATTACCCATGCACTCAACTATTCTCTTAGGCACTACCCTTGCACTCATCTAATGACCCATGCACTTCCTTTGTACTGATCCATTCACTCATGCAGTACCCATGCACTCATCTAACTACCCAAGCATTACCATTGCACTCATAAAGTCACTCAGGTACTACACATGCAGTCATCCAATCACCCAGGCAGTACTGCTGCACTCATGCAATCACCCAGGCAATACACTTGCACATATGCAATTACTCAGGCAGTACTCTTGCACTCAACCATTCAATCTGGTACTACTGTTGCACTCATCTTTTCTCTTAGACAGTATGTATGCACTTATCCTATGACCCAGACATTACCTAATAACCCAGGCATTTTCCTTGCACTTATCCTTTCAGTCCAGCACTATCCATGAACTCATCTAATCACCTAGGCAGTACCTCTGCACCCATGCAATCACTCAGGCACTATTCTTGTACTGAACCATTCACACAGGCATTACCCATGCACTCATCTATTCTCTCAGGCACTACCCTTGCACTGATCCTTTCACTCATGCACAACCCATGCACTAAACACCCAGGCATTACCATTGCGTTCATGAAGTCACACACGTACTACACATGCAGTCATCCAATCATCAAGGCACTATCCCTACACTCATGGAATCACCCAGGAAATATATATATACTTATGCAATCTTATGCAATCACTACTCTTGCACTCAACCATTCAGTCTGGTACTGCTGATGCACTCATCTTTTCTTTTAGGCAGTAGGTATGCACTCATCCTATGACCCAGGCATTACATTTACACATTTACACTTATACTTTCAGTCAAGCACTACCCATGCACTCATCCAATCACCCAGGCAGTAGCTCTGTACTCATGCAATCACTCAAGCACTATTCTTGTCCTCAACCATTCACATAGGCATTACCCATGCACTCAACCATTCTCTCAGGAACTACCCTTGCACTAATCCTTTCACTCATGCACAACCCATGCACTCATCTAAACATCCAGGCATTACCATTGCATTCATGAAGTCACTCACGTACTACACATGCAGTCATCCAATCACCAAGGCACTACCCCTACACTCATGCAATCACCCAGGAAGTATATATACACTTATGCAATCACTGAAGCAGTACTCTTTTTATTTTATTTTTTTATTTTTTATTTTTACGGAGTTTTATATAGCGCAAACTTGACCCGCAGGTATCGAGTATCAGAGCGCTTTATATAGCACCAGTTGCGTTACATGAGGACACATTCATTTTTTGTTATGCACGGGGTGATTAAGTGATTTGCCCAGAATCACAGGATGTTCAATGTCCTTGCCGAGACTCGAACCCGGTTCCCCAGATTCGAGGTCGACCGCCCTAGCCGTTAGGCCAACTCCTCTCCCTCTCTTGCACTCAACCATTCAGTCTGGTACTGCTGATGCACTCAACTTTTCTTTTAGGCAGTACGTATGCACTCATCCTATGACGCAGGCATTACATTTGCACTCATCCTTTCATACAGGCACTACACATGCACTAATTCATTCTCTCAGGCACAACTCCTGTACTAATGTAATAACCCAGGCATTATCCTTGCACTTATCCTTTCAGTCAAGCACTACCCATGCACTCATCCAATCATCCAGGCAGTACCCCTGTACTCATGCAATCACTCAGGCATTATTGTTCTACTCAATCATTCAGTCAGACACTACCCATGCACTCATCCATACTCTCAGGCACTACCCATGCACTCATCCAATGACCCAGGCACTACCCTTGCACTGATCTTTTCACTCATGCACTACCCATGCACTCATCTAAGCATCTAGGTATTACCCTTGCACTCATGACGTCACTCAGGTACTACACATGCACTAATACAATCACTGCAGCAGTACACATGCACTCATGCAATCACCCAAGCACTACCCACCCACTCATGCAATCACTCAGGTAATACTCTTGCACTCAACCATTCACTCAGGTGCTACCCATGTACTCATGTTTTCACTTAGGCACTACACATGCACTCATCCAATGACCCTGGCACTACATTTGCACTCATCCTTCCATGCAGGAACTACATGTGCACTCATCCAATCACCCAGGCAGTACACCTGCACTCATAAAAACACTCAGGCACAACTCTTGCACTCATCATTTTACTCAGGCAGTAACCATGCAATCATCCAATCACCCAAGCACTACCCATCCACTTATGCAATCACTCAGGCAGTAGTGTTGCAGTCAACCATTTACTCACGCAGTACCCATGTACTCATGTTTTCACTTAGGCACTACACATGCACTCATCCAATGACCCTGGCACTACATTTGCACTCATCCTTCCATGCAGGAACTACATGTGCACTCATCCAATCACCCAGGCAGTACACCTGCACTCATAAAAACACTCAGGCACAACTCTTGCACTCATCATTTTACTCAGGCAGTAACCATGCAATCATCCAATCACCCAAGCACTACCCATCCACTTATGCAATCACTCAGGCAGTAGTGTTGCAGTCAACCATTTACTCACGCAGTACCCATGTACTCATTTGTTCTCTTAGGCACTACCCATGCACTCATCCATTCACCAAGGCATTACCTTTGCACTCATCCTTTCATGCAGGCACTACCCATGTACTCATGCAATCACCCGGGCAGTACACCTGCACTCATACAAACACTCAGGCACCACCAATGCACTCATGCAATAATTCAAACACTACTCTTACACTCAACCATTCACTCAGGCATTATGCATACAGTCATCCATTCACTCAGCCACTAGTCATGCATAACCCTGGGCTAATTCACGTAGTAGTGCTACGCGTAGCTACGCGAAGTGCACTTCGCACTACGCGTAGTGCGGTAGGAAATGCTGTTCGCAATGATTGCACAGTGCCGGATGCTTGTCCGCACTGTGCAATCATTGCAAACAGCATCTTGCACAGTGCAAGCGGTCGTTTTCTGCCGCTCGAGTAGATTTATACTCAAGCGGCAGTTTTCTCAACGTGGACTGGTAGTTTCTCATCGCGAGCGGTCGCGAGCATACGCGACCACTCGCAATGAGAAACCTGACCTCCCCGTGTTGAGAATCTCGCCAGGAGGTTTATTTGCCACGCTCGCGATCGGCAACTTGATGTTGCTGATCGCGAACGAGGAAAAAGTCTTGCCGGGATGTCATTTTGCTCGCTCGCGGTCGCTAACTTGACGTTGAGGACCGTGAGCAAGCAAAAAATGCCCGCTACACGTTTTTGCACTGTGCTACGTGCAATTCGCGTAGCGTGCAGTTGCGCAAACTACGCAAACTACTCGAGCGTAGCGTAGTTTTCCGCCCAGGCCTAGTCATGCACATATGAAATCACCCAAGCACTATTCTTTCAGTCATTCATTCATTAATCATTCGCTCATCCATTCACTGAAACACTACTTATGCAGAACTCTAATATTCATCACACACACATTTATATCACTTTCACTACAGACAATTTTTCTAATTTTAACCAGGATAGGTGGTTCCGTTAGAACTGTTTTTTTTTATTTAAATTTTGTATTTTGTTTGTATTTTCAATATTTTAAAATAAAAAATAAAAGTTAAATAGTCCAACTGTGGTGTTTCTTTAAAACAAAGAAATACAAGGAAGAAAACAAAAAAATGTTTTAGAACTTCTGTGCTTTCAGGAGATTTTTGAAGGCATCAATGGAGAGCTCTCCAACACAAAGAGTCGTCAAACACTTTCAACAATGGATGCCTGCATCCGCCAATTCAGGAACAATCGGAGGTTGTGGAGTGGTCAATACAACCCCTGTAAATCTAAAATCTAAATCTGTATTTGTAAAGCGCGAACTACTCACCCTTACGGGTCTCAAGGCGCTGGGGGCCATCGTGGAAATTAAGTGAGCTATTGCCCAGAGTCACATGGTGCTGAGCTGAGCTGCCGCCGGATCCGGGGATCGAACCGTGAACCCTGTGCTCCGAAGTCAGCTGCCCTGGCCGCTGCACCACACCTCTCCTGTAGAAGTAGATTGTTGATGAACATCATCACTGGCAGCTTGCTCCCTCTTCTGGCGCTCCATTATCTCCTATGCCAGAAGAACCGGATTGATAGTCTCAAGGTGCTTCTTCGTTGAAGAAGTGCTGCACAAGCACTTCTTCTCTGATCCTCTGGAGAGGACTTTGTGGCAGATGCTGCAGGTCACCTTCCAAGCATTCACCTTTTATTCTCCCTCCGGCAGAGTGAAAAAAGCCCATACAATACTCTCCTCTCACTTTTTTACTGGCTCCTCCACCTCTTCCATCTCCTCCTGCTGCTCCTCTTCAGGAAAAGCTGATGCCATTTTTAAACACAAAAATGATCAACACCAAAGAAAATAAACAATTAGCAGAGCCTACAAAAAAGGTAGTCTTAAAAGCAGACACACCCAAAATGAAAGGGCTGGAACACGTGTTGGTTCCACCCTCCAAGAGAATGAAATGCTCTTCAACCAATGAAAATCGTTCCCTCTATGTCACATGGAGTCGTGTACGGGTCACGCACCCATCGCGTACGCGTCGCGCACCCGTAAAATGTACTAAATGTAATATAAAACTGCAAATTGCTATTAGGATATTGTGTTTCAAAGTATTTCAATGGAAAGTCTTTATGCAAAACAGATATTTAAACTTGAAACATCCATATTTCATACTTTTAAATATTAAACCAGAGTCGGGACCCCTACGCGATCCCAGAAATACCTGTTGGCAGGGTTTGCGACCCCTACGCTTCCGGTGTGCAATGGTGTCGCATACATAAAAATGTGTTTTAAACATCCTAAAAATATTGTACAAGAACACTAATACTAGATTTTTGGATTTATTAATAAACCTCTTTGTTTAAAAAATATATTATTTCAGTGTAAGTAAGTATTTTAGACTTACATTCGTGTAACGGATTCGCACACCCAACGCGTAGATCTGCGACCGGTGCGCGATACCATTGCGGCCAGAGAAATCTGTTAAAAACATTTTTATACGAATTTATAACTTCTATATTACTATTTTTATGTACTCAGTAATAAACCTGTTCGTGAAAAAATATATTAATTTGTGCTAAATATGTATTTTAGAGTGATATTCGTATAACGGATCCGCGCACCCACCGTGAAGGTTCAAGTACGGTGAGCGACCCTTTTTTGTAAATTAAAAAAAATATATATATATAAAGAAGATAATAAAAGAACAAAACATCTTTCATACTATTAAAAGCAATCATACAGAATTTAACTTAGCAAAAAACAGTAGAACAAAAATATGCTAAAAAATTATATACAATTTTTTTTTTCTATTTAAAATTCTGCTATTTAATAACACACTGTACAAAATTAGAAGCAATAAAACAATATTACAATTTTGTAAAAATTAAAATTATTCAAATAAACAACACTACAAATCTTTAATCATATATGTTATATATATATTTAAAAAGTGATTATAATTATTTTAAAAGTTTATAAAAATACATAGAAAATCATAGAAAAAAAAGAAAAAATTGTTACAAACATCTTTTCATAAATAAAATGGTTTAAAAAACCTTACAAATGCACAAAAAAACACAGGCTTGAGGGACGTTGTAGTTAGGAATTAGCATTCAACAAACCTTAGAGAGTCACTGAAAAAAACACAGGTTTCAGGGACATTATAGTTAGGAATTAGTATTTAAAAAACCTTAGAAATTCACTGAAAAGAACACAGGTTTCCGGGACGTTAAAGTTAGGCTGACATTTCACTCATACAAAACCAGAGAAAATCAGTCGTTATAGTTAGCTGAGCTAACTATAACTCGCGCCCCTGCAATACTCTGCTGATGATGTCACATATTACATCACTCATGACATGGTCGGTGACATCACTGTTGACATCTCAAATGACATCACTGATGACATCATCCAGTGACTGAGTGTTTCCAAAAAGTTTAAGAATGTTATATATATACGCCAAGGTGTATTAAAGAATGAGTGAGTGTATGAGTGTGTGAATGGATGATTTAGTGGGTGCGTGACTGACTGTATAAGTGAGTGAACAAACGTGTCTTAGTGAATGCAAGGGTAAATGACTAATCTGTGTGAATGTCTATATCAGTCTCTCAGTTGGAATGTAAGTGTCTGCATGGACTGGTGAGTAGCTACATTATTGTCTAAATGGGTTAGTGATTGGTTGTCTGAACTCCCAGTCTTATATCTTCTTCCCAAGATACACAAGGCCCCTCTTGTCCCACCTGGATGTTCCATATTGTCTTCTAGAGGCAGTGCTTTGGAACATGTCTCCAAATACGTGGATCCTTTCCTGAGGGACCGCGTATTCAAACTTGACTCATACATTAGGGACACAAAGGACTTTTTGAGCAAGCTACAGGACATCGAGAGGGAAGATGATTCCCTGATGATCACCCTCGATGTCAATTCACTGTACACGATCATAGAGCACGAACAAGGACTTGAAGCATGTCGCTATTTCTTACACAGAAGACCGATCCGGTACAGGGAACACACTCTCATGATTTGAGAAATGATAGCACATTGTCTTAGGAATACCATCTTCCTATTCAATGGTGTCATTTACAGACAAACTATCGGGACTGCCATGGGTTCATGCTCCGCACCCAGTTTTGCTAATCTGTTCATGGGCCTATGGGAGGAGGAGCTGTACCTGTGCCCCGAGCTTGCACAAGACTTTGGTCATGTGGTGGTGTGGCTCAGGTACATAGATGACCTTTTTTTCATCTGGAAGGGCTTTGAGGATCTAGCAACTGACTTCATTAGGAAACTCAACGACAACAACCATAACATACTACTTACTGGTAAGATCAGCAGCACCATAGTGGAATATTTGGACATCAAGGTAGACATCAGGCAGAAAACCATACAGACTGAACTCTTCCGCAAAAGCACGGCGGGCAATAGCTTGCTGCACGCACTGAGTAGCCATCCAGAGACCCTCAAGTGGAGCATCCCGTATGAGGAGCTACTAAGAGCCAAACGGAATTGCAACACTGAGGCAGCTTATCAACATGAGTGTGGGATCATGATGAACAGATTCAGAAAGAGGGTCTACCCGACCTGGGTGCTCAATAAGGCTAGTGACAGAGCTGAGGGCATCAGTAGACAGGAGACCCTCTCGGACAAGACCAACATTGAGACGGAACAAATTGAGGATGGCACAAGGATCATCCTGACATACAATGGCAATGGCAATAATGTCAGGTGCATCCTTGTGAAGAACTGGAACATTCTCAAAAGTGACAGCACTATAGGCAACAGCATATAGGACAGACCCCGCATCACCTATAGAAAAGGACACAGCCTCAGGGACAGGTTGGTCCATAGTGACATAACTGCAGTTACGGATGGCAACACACACAACCTTCAAGGTTTCTTTCCCTGTGGCCACTGTAAGGTGTGCAAGAATAGCCTGATGCACAAGGAGATGACATGGGGTCCAACCAAGAGGGTTATCTCCCAATTCCTCACATGTAGTAACAGCTTTGTCATTTATACCATTGAGTGCCCGTGTAAATTATGGTACATTGGAAGCACTACACTGATGGCCAAAAAAAGAATCTTAGAACATATGAGGGCCGTCAACAACAGGGATCCTAAGTATCCAGTAGCCCCGCACTTTCAGGTCAAACATTTTTCAGACTCATCCCAACTCGCATACTGTGCCATCGAACAGATAACCAACGATCCTAGAGGTGGAGATAGAGTCCTGAAGCTTAGGAAGAGGGAGTCTAAGTATATCATTGACTTCCAGACCAAAATCCCGGCTGGGTTGAACCAGGATGAGGAACATGCTGTCCACCTCAAAGAGGAATGATTCCTTTTGCCTCCATTCTCGACTATTCCTTCATCTGCATAAGAAAGCAAATCGTTCATTTTGTATGTGATGACATGCATAATGTGTTTTTACCTTTATCTCTTTGATTCTGACATTTTTCTATTTTTTCTGGTTTCTTCTTTGTAGGAGGAAAGGAAAGGACCCATCACCAGAAACTCATGAGCACGGGCTTCCCGACCCTTTTCTTCATCTTCACTTCTGGGATACCATCACAGATAAGATATCTCATGCATGATTACATTGAATTTCATTATTTGTGGATCATTGTGCATTGTGCAATTTCAGTCAGTATGAGCCTGGATACTGGTCCATTGCCCATGGTGTAGTCATTTAGAGCTTTTTCTTCGATGTCAGACACTTAACATCCCAACCTGGACTGACCCACACTTTTTGGGAAGAGATTCAGCAACACGTCTGCATACAGGCACTATGCCTCCACGTCTAACAGCCTGCCATGTTTTGTTGTCTTTGGGTTTGGTTTCATCACCATGCGAATACCATTTTGAGGCACATTGCCTGAGGCAGTTCGCCCTTGCCACACACACTTCACCACTTTGGTGCAAATATGCATTTAGTGTTATTTGTTTGGCTCACATGCCTGACTTTCGTTGAATATATTCCTTATTGTAAGGGTGCACACTCACCATGGTATGGTTTACACTCTTTCTGACTTGCTAAACACAGTTCCAATATGGCCGACACATTAGATCCTTTTGTGTCCTTCCTTTATGTCTATCATGCTTTTTTAAGGACACCCTAGTGGTGATGTAAACACATGTGACCAAGGCTGCTGGGCAGTCGAACCGCTTTGTGTGAATAAACAGTTTCCTGAAATACTGTGATTCTTTGTGCTACATCCTGAGAGCGCGCCTACCTGACTCTCAAAATTATATATCTATATATATGTATATATATATATATATATTCACTGAAAAAACCATAGGTTTCAGATATGTTATAGTTACAAATTAGCATTTAAAAAACCTTTGGAATTCACTGAAAAAACCATAGGTTTTAGGGACAGTTATAGTTAGTTGGACATTTCACTCGTACAAAACCCGTGAAATTCCCCGTTATAGTTAGTTCAGCTAACTATAACTCGCGCCCCACAATGCACTGCTGATGACGTCACATATTACATCACTCATGACATGGTCAGTGACATCACTGATGACATCTCAAATGACATCACTGATGACATCATCCAGTGACTGTGTGTTTCTGTAAAGTTTAAATATTTTTAATATATATAGGAAAAGACGTATTGAAGAATGAGTGGGTGTGTAAGTGTCTGTATGGATGATTTAGTAGGTGCGTGACTGACTCTATAAGTGAGTGATTTAACGTATCTTACTGAATGCATGGGTTAGTGACTAGACTGGGTGAATGTCTGTATCCGTCTGTCTGTTGCTGTGTAAGTGGCTGCATGGGTTTGTGAATAGCTACATGAGTGTCTATATGAGTTATTGATTGGTTGTCTGAGTATCTGTATGGGTGCCTGAGTGTTTGTGTGGGTGGGGTGTGTGCGACTCTGTGCATAGATGTGTGAGTGGGTGATTCACTGGGTGGATGGTTTCAAGAGTGCATCTGTGATAGACTGTATGGGTGGGTAAGTGTGTGTAAGAGTGTGTTAGTGAGTGAATGTATGTCCCAGTGGTACATGTGTGAGTAACTACATATGTGAAAGCCAGTATATATGTGTGTTGGAGTATATAAATAGCTATAAGCGAGAGTGAGTGATTGTGATAGTGGCTGTATGGATGAGTGTGTGCTTGTATCAGTGATTGTATAAGAGCGTAACAATGTGCTAGTATTTGTATGATTAAGTGAGCTGGTGTGTGTATAACTGTATAGGTGAGTAAATGGCAGTGTGTTTAATTATTTGCATGACTGACTAGGTGTGTGAGTACCTCTATGGATGAGTGGCGGTGTTTGAGTGTCTATATAGGAGTAAGAGTGCATATGATAGTCCTGTACTGAGTGACCATAAGTATGAGTGACTGTATGGGTGAGTGAGTGGATGTGTGTGTGTAGACCTAAGAATCAGTGAGTGGGTATGTAGTTATTGGTGTTGGAGTGTCTATAGTTTTGCGAATGGCAGTCTGTAATTTAGATTGGGTGTATCAAAGGTTATATTAGGGTGTGAGGAGCTGCATCAGATTATCACGTGGATGATGTCATCAGTGATGTCATTTGAGATGTCATCAGTGATGTCATCAGTGATGTCACTGACCATGTCATGAGTGATGTAATATGTGACGTCATCAGCAGTGCATTGCGGGCGCGAGTTATAGTTAGCTGAACTAACTATAACGGGGAATTTCACGGGTTTTGTACGAGTGAAATGTCCAACTAACTATAACTGTCCCTAAAACCTACGGTTTTTTCAGTGAATTTCAAAGGTTTTTTAAATGCTAATTTGTAACTATAACATATCTGAAAACTATGGTTTTTTCAGTGAATTTCAAAGGTTTTTAAATGCTAATTTGTAACTATAACTGTCCCTAAAACCTATGGTTTTTCAGTGAATTTCAAAGGTTTTTAAATGCTAATTTCTAACTATAACGTGTCTGAAACCTATGGTTTTTTTCAGTGAATTTCAAAGGTTTTTTAAATGCTAATTTGTAACTATAACGTGCCTGAAACCTACGTTTTTTCAGTGAATTTCAAAGGTTTTTTAAATGACATTTTTTAAATGTATTAATTTTTATAGTTTTGCGAATGGCAGTCTGTAATTTAGATTGGGTGTATCAAAGGTTATATTAGGGTGTGAGGAGCTGCATCAGATTATCACGTGGATGATGTCATCAGTGATGTCATTTGAGATGTCATCAGTGATGTCATCAGTGATGTCACTGACCATGTCATGAGTGATGTAATATGTGACGTCATCAGCAGTGCATTGCGGGGCGCGAGTTATAGTTAGCTGAACTAACTATAACGAGGGAATTTCACGGGTTTTGTACGAGTGAAATGTCCAACTAACTATAACTGTCCCTAAAACCTACGGTTTTTCAGTGAATTTCAAAGGTTTTTTAAATGCTAATTTGTAACTATAACATATCTGAAAACTATGGTTTTTTCAGTGAATTTCAAAGGTTTTTTAAATGCTAATTTGTAACTATAACTGTCCCTAAAACCTATGGTTTTTTCAGTGAATTTCAAAGGTTTTTTAAATGCTAATTTCTAACTATAACGTGTCTGAAACCTATGGTTTTTTTCAGTGAATTTCAAAGGTTTTTTAAATGCTAATTTGTAACTATAACGTGCCTGAAACCTACGTTTTTTTCAGTGAATTTCAAAGGTTTTTTAAATGACATTTTTTAAATGTATTAATTTTTATAATAATTTTTTTCATACTGATTTACTACATTTTTAGAAACAATTTCTTTTACATATTTTATTTTTTAAATTACATTGTAATTACATTATACATTACATTACAAAAAATACTTTCTCAGAATGAATTACTTTAGTTTAAATACTTAGCACATAGGCAATAGAGTTTTAAGTACAGTAGTTACAGTTGTTGCAATGGGCAACACAATTTCAAACACAATGCAACATTCAGCTCAATGTGAATTTCTAGTTAAATGCAATTAGTTACTTTATGGATTACTTTTCTAACCACAGGACTGGATCCTAGATTCAGTCCTGGGACATCTCCTGTAAACAGTTGAGTAAAAGCGTTTTGGTTACAGTCGTGATTTTTAAGGAATATTATTGTATTTTAAAAGTTGACACTTAGAAACTTTTCCTCATAGAATCACCAATGTTACCCTATGGAAGGAAATTCACTTAGCAGGTAAAAACTGTTATCGTTACTTTTTCTTACTCAGTGTTGGATCCTGGATCCAGCACTGGTGCATCTCCTGTAAACAGTTGAAAAAATGCGTTTAAGTCATACAGGCGATTTTTAAGGAATATTTGTAGTTTGTGAAAATCGACACTTTGAAACTTTTCTGCTGAAAACCAGACAATGGATTCCTATGGAAGAAAAGATAAGTTACTGGTAAGTACGGTTAAAATTACTTTTCAGGGTCAGTGCTGGGCTAAAAGATGCAGCACTGGG
Organism: Calotriton arnoldi; assembly: GCA_963921515.1. Classification (NCBI taxonomy): domain Eukaryota; kingdom Metazoa; phylum Chordata; class Amphibia; order Caudata; family Salamandridae; genus Calotriton; species Calotriton arnoldi. The sequence continues at coordinate 585,899 of CAWUFW010002919.1, forward strand.
TTCTCTCCTGATAACAGGTGAGTAAATCGGAATTCGTATTTCGGCTGATTTTAGAAGAATAATTTAAAGTTCCAAAACTCCACACTTAGAAGAATTTTCAAGTGAAACCAGTCAATGTTAGCCTATGGAAGGAAATTCAAGTTACTGGTAAGTACGGTTAAAATTACTTTTCAGGACCAGTACTGGGCTGAAAGATGCAGCACTGAGGTCTCTCCTGATAACAGGTGAGTAAATCAGAATTCAGATTTCGGCTGATTTTAGAGGAATATTTGTATGTTTCAAAAATCAACACTTAGAAACTTTTTCAGCAAAAAGCAGGCAATGATATCCTATGGAAGGAAATTCAAGTTACTGGTAAGTACGGTTAAAATTACTTTTCAGGATTAGTACTGGGCTGAAAGATGCAGCACTGAGGTCTCTCCTGATAACAGGGGAGTAAATCGGAATTCGTATTTCGGCTGATTTTAGAAGAATATTTGCACATTGGTGAAGGGAGGGGGCGGGGCCTGAGGTGACATCTGTGCAAACGCGCCCCGTGGCGCGTTTTAAGTTGGGGATTAAGTCCCCTTGAATCCTGAGGGTCCCTAGTGGCCAACTAGCCCACCAGGAACCTCCAATATGCGCCAGGGGCTGCGTTGCAGAGACGTGTAGAGAGGCCACACCCCTTTTACACCTCTCTGCAACGCAGCTCTGTGGCGCTTTCTGGATGTACCTGTTGGGCTAGTTGGCCCCAGGGACCCTCAGGATTGAAGGGATTTAATCCCCCAACTTAAAACGCGCCACGGGGCGCATTTGCACAGATGTCACCTGAAGCCCGCCCCCTCCCTTCACCACTGTGCAAACGCGCCCCGTGGCGTGTTTTAAGTCGGGGATTAACTCCCCTTGAATCCTGAGGGTCCCTGGGGCCAACTAGCCCAACAGGTATATCCAAAAGCGCCACAGAGCTGCGTTGCAGAGAGGTGTAAAAGGGCGTGGCCTCTGTACACCTCTCTGCAACGCAGCCCCTAGCGCATACTGAGGTTCCTGGTGGGCTAGTTGGCCCCAGGGACCCCAGTATTCAAGGGAATTCGTTCCCCAACTGCAAACGCGCCAGGGGGCGCGTTTGCAGAGTGGTGAAAGAAGGGGGCGAGGCCTGCGGGCCCAATCGTTTTTTTTTTTTTTTGGTCCCCTGAAGGGGGGCTGTGTGGCCCCCCTTCCTTTTTCCTGTTTTTGGGCCCTGGGGACCCCATCCCCCAGGGCCTTACCCCTTTTTTAAATTAAATTTAAAAAAAAACGGGATGGGGGCAGCGTGGCCCCCTTCCCTGGGCCTGTATTGGCCCGGGGACCCCATCCCCCGGGGCATGGCCTCGATTTTTTTTTTCTTTGGAGGGGGCTGCGTGGCCCCCTCCTCAGGCCATTTAAGGCCCCGGGGACCCCATCCCCGGGGCCGGCCTTTCCGTTTTTTAATTTATTTTTTTAATTTTTTGGGGAGGGGGCCGCGTGGCCTCCATCCGGCCCTACTGCCCGGGGACCCCATCCCCCGGGGCTGGCCCTCTCCGTTGGGGACTGTGGGGGTCCCCAATCCCCCACAGTCCCGCCGGCTCCCGCGTCCCTTGGGAGCCGGCATTGCTTTTCCACATGGGGAGCTGCTAAGATGCAGCTCCCCATGTGGAAAAGCTATGTGCTTGGATATTGGAAGAGAGAGCAGGTTTCCTGCCTCTCTTCCAATATCCAAAGCAGTTTGCTATGGCAGGACGGGAGCCGCGAGGCTCCCGTCCTGCCATCAGCAATCTACAGTGTCCCGGGGTAGGCACCCGGGACACTGCAGGAGCCAGCCCTGGGGGTGGCGGTCCCCAGGGCCATCAAGGGCTCCAGGAGGGGCCGCGCGGCCCCCTCCCTTAAATTGCACAGCCCCGGGAGGTGGTGGTCCCCGGGGCTCTGGGGGTCCGTAATGGACCCCCACATTTATTTTGTAAGTGCCCGGGGAGGTGGTGGTCCCCGGGCGTGTGGAGGCTGGAGCCCCCACACCTTATTATTTAAAAGAAGCCCCGGGGTTGGCGGTCCCCGGGGCTGCGGGAGGGCAGGAGAGCCCTCCCGCACCATTTTTATAAAGCCCCGGGGGTGGCGGTCCCCGGGGCTTGGGGGCCCTTGAGGCCCCCCATACAAACGATATACCCACCCCCACCATGCCCCCGGGACTTGGGCCACCCGGGGGCAAAATGTGTCGAGCGCGGGAGACCGCGCTTCGATTTTTTTGGCAGGATTCGCGCATCCTGCCGATTTTTAAAAAATTATTATTTTTATTTTTTGCCCAGGGGTCCTTGTGGGACCCCTGAGCAAACCTAGGGGGTCAGGGTGTTTCTACCCTGCCCCCTTTGTGCGCTTTGCGCACTTGTTTCTGTCCCTCGGTTCTACCGAGGGACAAAATGGCTGCCAACATTTCCTGAATCGGAATGTTGACAGCCAGCTGACAACCAATTAACATGCAGCTCGTGATCGGGACGGTGCGCGCAGGGTGCGCTGAGGGTACGCGGACCCTACTCGGCCATAGATATATCTATCTTTTTACTTTTGATTTTCTCAGCAACTACTGAACGGATTTACACCATTTAACAAAAGGGTTCTTTCTGAACCAAGAACTACCTCTTTGCCAAATTTGGTGTAATTCCGTTCAGCAATTCAGGCTGACGCCGTGTCTAAAGTTTCCTATGGAAAATTGCATGGGGAAACGCGTTTTGGGACCCCCTTTTTCTCGGCCCCCGCTTGACAAATCCCCGAGACTTTCAGGGTAGGAGCGGACCGGAGCGCCCCACAAAGTTTGAAAATTTTTGCGAAGATACGTCAACCGGCAAGAGAGTTATTTCAAATAGAATGTCGCGGATTTCCTATGGATAATAGGTTGTAACTATAACTATCTACTGGCGACCGCCAGTAGATAATATATATATACATATATATATATATATATATATATATATATATATATATATATATTCACTGAAAAACCATAGCTTTCAGGGACGTTATAGTTAGTTAGACATTTCACTCGTACAAAACCATAGAAATTCCGCCGTTATGGTTAGTTCAGCTAACTATAACTTGCGCCCCCGCAATGCACTGCTGATGTCATCAGTGATGTCATTGACCATGTCATGAATGATGTAATATGTGACGTCATCAGCAGTGCATTGCGGGGGCGCGAGTTACAGTTAGCTGAACTAACTATAACGGCGGAATTTCTATGGTTTTATGCAGTGAAATGTCCAACTAACTATAACTGTCCCTGAAACCTATGGTTTTTCAGTGAATTTCTAAGGTTTTTAAATGCTAATTTCTAACTATAACGTGCCTGAAACCTATAGTTTTTCAGTGAATTTCAATGGTTTTTTAAATGCTAATTTCTAACTATAACGTCCCTGAAACCTATGGTTTTTTCAGTGAATTTCAAAGGTTTTTTAAATGCGAATTTCTAACTATAACATAGCAGTCACATTTGCAGAGTGGTAGAGACAGGTGAGCGTGGCCTTCAAACACCTTTTAGCAATCCCACTGTGTGGGATTTAGTGGAAGTAACAGGAGGGATAGTCAGCCCCCAACTTCAACCTTGGGGGCCAACTACTCCTTTTATTACCTCCATTAAGTCCCACACAGCAGGATTGCTAACTTGTTATATCAGGCCCCACCCCCTCCCTGCAGCACTCTGCAAACATGCCCCCTGGCACATTGTAAGTTGGGGGATTAAGTCCCCTTGAATCCTCAGGGTCCCTGGGGGCCAACTAGCCCGCCAGGTACCTCCAATAAGCGCCACAAAGCTGCGTTGCAGAGAGGTGTAAAAAGGGGCGTGGCCTCATACCACTTCTCTGCAACGCAGCTCTGTGGTGATTACTGGAGGTACCTGGTGGGCTAGTTGGCCCCCAGGGACCCTCAGGATTGAAGGGGACTTAATCCCCCAATTTACAATGTGCCAGGGGGTGCGTTTGCACACTTGCTATGTCAGGCCCCGCACCCTCTCTGCACCACTGTGCAAATGCGCCCCCTGGCGTGTTGTAAATTGGGGGATTAATTCCCCTTGAGTCATGAGGGTCCCTGGGGGCCAACTAGCCCACCAGGTACCTCCAGAAAGCACCACAGAGCTGAGTTGCAGAGAGGTGTAAAAAGGGGCATGGCCTCGGAACACCTCTCTGCAACGCAGCTCTGTGGCGCATACTGGAGGTACCTGGTGGGCTAGTTGGCCCCCAGGGACCCTCAGTATTCAAAGGGAATTAATTCCCCAACTTAAAACACGCCAGGGGGTGTGTTTGCTGAGTGCTGCAGGGAGGGGGCGGGGCCTCCGGCGCAATGCCAATTTTGGCCCCGTGGACCCCATCCCCCGGGGCAAGGCCACATTTATTTTGTTTGTTTTTTATTTTTTAAGGAGGGGGGCTGAGTGGCCCCCCTCCTTAGGCCTCTATTGGCCCAGGGGGCCCCATCCACCGGGGCTGTGCCTCTTAATTTTTATTTTTTTTTAACATTGAAGGGGGGCCACGTGGCCCCCCTCCTGGGCCACTTCTGGCCCCGGGGACCCCATCCCCCTGGGCCGGCCCTTTGTGTTGGGGACCGTGGGGTGCCCGAATGCCCCCACGGTCCTGCCGGCTCCCCACCTCTTGCAGGAGCCGGCATTGCTTTTGAGCAAGGGAAGCTGCTGACATGCAATCCTGCTTTGCTTCATTGTAGTGAGAGCAGGTTTTCCTCTCTCTCTGTCAGTCAGTCAGTCTTTCTCTCAGTCAGTCAGTATCTCTCTCTGTCAGTCAGTTTCTCTATCAGTCAGTCAGTCTCTCTCTGTCAGTCAGTCTCTCTCTCAGTCAGTCAGTCTCTCTGAGTCAGTCAGTCTCTCTCAGTCAGTCAGTCTCTCTCAGTCAGTCAGTCTCTCTCTTAGTCAGTCAGTCTCTCTCTCTGTCAGTCAGTCTCTCTCACTCAGTCAGTCTCTCTCAGTCAGTCAGTCTCTCTCTGTCAGTTAGTCTCTCTCTCTCTGGCAGTCAGTCTCTCTCTCAGTCAGTCAGACTCTCTCAGTCAGTCAGTCTCTCTCACTAAGTCAGTCTCTCTCAGTCAGTCAGTCTCTCAGTCAGTCAGTCTCTCTCACTCAGTCAGTCTCTCTCTCTCTGGCAGTCAGTCTCTCTCTCAGTCAGTCAGACTCTCTCAGTCAGTCAGTCTCTCTCACTAAGTCAGTCTCTCTCAGTCAGTCAGTCTCTCTCTGTCAGTCAGTCTCTCTCTCTCTCGGTCAGTCAGTCTCTCTCTCTGTCAATCAGTCTCTCTCTCTCTCTGTCAGTCTCAGTCAGTCAGTCTCTCTCTCAGTCAGTCTCTCTCTCTGTCAGTCAGTCTCTGTCAGTCAGTCTCTCTCTGTAAGTCAGTCTGTCAGTCTCTTTCTCTGTCAGTCAGTCTCTCTCTCTCTCTGTCAGTCTCAGTCAGTCAGTCTCTCTCTCTGTCAGTCAGTCTCTCTGTCAGTCTCTCTCAGTCAGCCAGTCTCTTTCAGTCAGTCAGTCTCTCTCTCTCTGTCAGTCTCTCTCTCTGTCAGTCAGTCTCTCTCTGTCAGTCAGTCTCTCTCTCTCTCAGTCAGTGTCTCTCTGTCAGTCAGTCTCTCTCTCAGTCAGTCAGTCAGTCTCTCTGTCAGTCAGTCTCTCTGTCAGTCTCAGTCAGTCAGTCTCACAGTCAGTCAGTCTCTCTAAGTCAGTCAGTCACTCTCTCAGTCAGTCACTTTCTCGGTCAGTCAGTCTCTCTCTCTGTCAGTCAGTCTCTCTCTGTCAGTCAGTCTCTCTCTCTCTTAGTCAGTCAGTCTCTCAGTCAGTCACTCTCTAGGTCAGTCAGTCTCTCTCTCTCTCTGTCAGTCAGTCTCTCTCTGTCAGTCAGTCAGTCTCTCTCTCTCTCAGTCAGTCTTTCTCTCTAAGTCAGTCAGTCTCTCTTAGTCAATCAGTATCTCAGTCAGTCAGACTCTCTCAGTCAGTCAGTCTCTCTCTCTCTCTGTCAGTCTCTCTCTGTCAGTCTCTCTCTCTGTCAGTCAGTCTCTCTCTGTCAGTTAGTCTCTCTCTCTCAGTCAGTCAGTCTCTCTGTTAGTCAGTCTCTCTCTCTCTGTCAGTCTCTCTCTCTCTCTGTAAGTCTCTCTCTCTGTCTTTCCCTCTCTCTCTCTCTCTCAGTCAGTCTCTCTGTCAGTTAGTCTCTCTCTTTCAGTCAGTCTCTCTCTGTCAGTCAGTCTCTCTCTCAGTCTCTCTCTCTGTCAGTCTCTCTCTCTCTCTGTCAGTCTCTCTGTCAGTCAGTCTCTCTCTGTCAGTTTCTCTCTCTCTTTCTCTCTGTCAGTCAGTCTCTCTCAGTCAGTCTCTCTCTCTGTCAGTCAGTCTCTCTCTCAGTCAGTCAGTCTCTCTCTCTGTCAGTCAGTCAGTCTCTCAGTCAGTCAGTCTCTCTCAGTCAGTTAGTCTCTCTCAGTCAGTCAGTCTCTCTCTTTGTCAGTCAGTCTCTCTCAGTCAGTTAGTCTCTCTCAGTCAGTTAGTCTCTCTCAGTCAGTCAGTCTCTTTCTTTGTTAGTCAGTCTCTCTCTCAGTCAGTCAGTCTCTCTCTGTCAGTCAGTCTCTCTCCCAGTCAGTCAGTCTCTCTGAGTCAGCCAGTCTCTCTGCCAGTCAGTCTATCTCTGCCAGTCAGTCTCTCTCTCAGTCAGTCAGTCTCTCACTCTGTCAGTCAGTCTCTCTCTCTCTTTCAGTCTCAGTCAGTCTCTCTTTCTGTCAGTCAGTCTCTCTCTCTGTCAGTCTCTCTCAGTCAGTCAGTCTCTCTCTCTGTCAGTCAGTCAGTCTCTCAGTCAGTCAGTCTCTCTCAGTCAGTTAGTCTCTCTCAGTCAGTCAGTCTCTCTCTTTGTCAGTCAGTCTCTCTCTCAGTCAGTCAGTCTCTCTCTGTCAGTCAGTCTCTCTCCCAGTCAGTCAGTCTCTCTGAGTCAGCCAGTCTCTCTGTCAGTCAGTCTATCTCTGCCAGTCAGTCTCTCTCTCAGTCAGTCAGTCTCTCACTCTGTCAGTCAGTCTCTCTCTCTCTTTCAGTCTCAGTCAGTCAGTCTCTCTTTCTGTCAGTCAGTCTCTCTCTCTGTCAGTCTCTCTCAGCCAGTCTCTCTAAGTCAGCCAGTCTCTCTCAGTCAGTCTCTCCCTCTCAGTCAGTCTCTCTCTTTCTCAGTCAGTCTCTCTCTGTCAGTCAGTCTCTCTCTCATTCAGTCAGTCTCTCTGTCAGTCAGTCTCTCTCTCTCTGTCAGTCTCAGTCAGTCAGTCTCTCAGTCAGTCAGTCTCTCTCAGTCAGTCACTCTCTCAGTCAGTCTCTCTCTCTGTCAGTCAGTCTCTCTCTGTCAGTCACTCTCTCTCAGTCAGTCAGTCTCTCTCAGTCAGTCAGTCTCTCTCAGTCAGTCAGTCTCTCTCTCTGTCAGTCTCTCTCTCAGTCAGTCTCTCTCTCTGTCAGTCAGTCTCTCTCTGTCAGTCAGTCTCTCTCTCAGTCAGTCAGTCTCTCTGTCAGTCAGTCTCTCTCTCTCAGTCAGTCTCTCTCTCGGTCAGTCTCGCTCTGTCAGTCTCTCTGTCAGTCAGTCTCTCTCTCAGTCAGTCAGTCTCTCTGTCAGTCAGTCTCTCTCTCAGTCAGTCAGTCTCTCTCTCAGTCTCTCTCTCTGTCAGTCTCTCTCTGTCAGTCAGTCTCTCTCTGTCAGTCAGTCTCTCTCTCAGTCAGTCAGTCTCTCTGTCAGTCAGTCTCTCTCTCTGTCAGTCTCTCTCTCTCTCTCTCTGTCAGTCTCTCTCTCTCTCAGTCAGTCTCTCTGTCAGTCAGTCTCTCTCTCAGTCAGTCAGTCTCTGTCAGTCAGTCTCTCTCTCAGTCAGTCAGTCTCTCTCTCAGTTTCTCTCTCTGTCAGTCTCTCTCTCTCTCTCTCTCTCTCTGTCAGTCTCTTTCAGTCAGTCTCTCTCTGTCAGTCAGTCTCTCTCTCAGTCTCTCTCTCTGTCAGTCTCTCTATCTCTCTCTCACTCTCTCTCTGTCAGGCTCTCTCTGTCATTCAGTCTCTCTCTCTCAGTCAGTCAGTCTCTCTCTACCTCAGTCAGTCAGTATCTCTCTCTCTCAGTCAGTCAGTCTCTCTCTGTCTGTCAGTCTCTCTCTCTCTGTCAGTCTCTCTCTCTCTTTGTCAGTCTCTCTCAGTCAGTCAGTCTCTCTGTCAGTCAATCTCTCTCTAAGTCAGTCAGTCTCTCTCTCAGTCAGTCAGTCTCTCTCTAAGTCAGTCAGTCTCTCTCTCTCTGTCTGTCTCTCTCTCAGTCAGTCTCTCTCTCTGTCAGTCTCTCTCAGTCAGTCAGTCTCTCTGTCAGTCAATCTCTCTGTAAGTCAGTCAGTCTCTCAGTCAGTCAGTCTCTCTCTAAGTCAGTCAGTCTCTCTCTCTCTCTGTCAGTCTCTCTCTCAGTCAGTCAGTCTCTCTCTTAGTCAGTCAGTCTCTCTCTCAGTCAGTCTCTCTGTCAGTCAGTCTCTCTGTCAGTCAGTCTCTCTCTCAATCAGTCAGTCTCTCTCTCTCCATCAGTCTCTCTCAGTCAGTCAGTCTCTCTGTCAGTCAGTCAGTCTCTCTGTCAGTCAGTCTCTCTCTCAGTCAGTCAGTCTCTCTGTCAGTCAGTCTCTCTCTGTCAGTCTCTCTGTCAGTCTCTCTCTCTGTCAGTCTCTCTCTCTCACTCTCTCTCTGACAGGCTCTCTCTGTCATTCAGTCTCTCTCTCTCTCAGTCAGTCTTTCTCTACCTCAGTCAGTCAGTATCTCTCTCTCTGTCAGTCAGTCTCTCTCTCTGTCTGTCAGTCTCTCTCTCTCTCTCTGTCAGTCTCTCTCTCTGTCAGTCTCTCTCAGTCAGTCAGTCTCTCTGTCAGTCAGTCTCTCTCTGTCAGCCAGTCTCTCTCTCAGTCTCTCTCTCTGTCAGTCTCTCTCTCACTCTCTCTCTGTCAGGCTCTCTCTGTCATTCAGTCTCTCTCTCTGAGTCAGTCAGTCTCTCTCTAACTCAGTCAGTCAGTATCTCTCTCTCAGTCAGTAAGTCTCTCTCTGTCTGTCAGTCTCTCTCTCTGTCAGTCTCTCTCTCTCTCTGTCAGTCTCTCTCAGTCAGTCAGTCAGTCTCTCTGTCAGTCAATCTCTCTCTAAGTCAGTCAGTCTCTCTCTCAGTCAGTCAGTCTCTCTCTAAGTCAGTCAGTCTCTCTCTCTCTGTCAGTCTCTCTCTCAGTCAGTCAGTCTCTCTGTTAGTCAGTCTCTCTCTCAGTCAGTCAGTCTCTCTCTCAGTCAGTCTCTCTGTCAGTCAGTCTCTCTCTCAGTCAGTCAGTCTCTCTCTCTCTCTCCATCAGTCTCTCTCAGTCAGTCAGTCTCTCTGTCAGTCAGTCAGTCTCTCTGTCAGTCAGTCTCTCTGTCAGTCAGTCTCTCTCAGTCAGTCTCTCTGTCAGTCAGTCTCTCTGTCAGTCAGTCAGTCTCTCTGTCAGTCAGTCTCTCTCTCAATCAGTCAGTCTCTCTCTCTCCATCAGTCTCTCTCAGTCAGTCAGTCTCTCTGTCAGTCAGTCAGTCTCTCTGTCAGTCAGTCTCTCTCTCAGTCAGTCAGTCTCTCTGTCAGTCAGTCTCTCTCTGTCAGTCTCTCTGTCAGTCTCTCTCTCTGTCAGTCTCTCTCTCTCACTCTCTCTCTGACAGGCTCTCTCTGTCATTCAGTCTCTCTCTCTCTCTCTCAGTCAGTCTTTCTCTACCTCAGTCAGTCAGTATCTCTCTCTCTGTCAGTCAGTCTCTCTCTCTGTCTGTCAGTCTCTCTCTCTCTCTGTCAGTCTCTCTCTCTGTCAGTCTCTCTCAGTCAGTCAGTCTCTCTGTCAGGCAGTCTCTCTCTGTCAGTCAGTCTCTCTCTCAGTCTCTCTCTCTGTCAGTCTCTCTCTCACTCTCTCTCTGTCAGGCTCTCTCTGTCATTCAGTCTCTCTCTCTGAGTCAGTCAGTCTCTCTCTAACTCAGTCAGTCAGTATCTCTCTCTCAGTCAGTCAGTCTCTCTCTGTCTGTCAGTCTCTCTCTCTGTCAGTCTCTCTCTCTCTCTGTCAGTCTCTCTCAGTCAGTCAGTCTCTCTGTCAGTCAATCTCTCTCTAAGTCAGTCAGTCTCTCTTTCAGTCAGTCAGTCTCTCTCTAAGTCAGTCAGTCTCTCTCTCTGTCAGTCTCTCTCTCAGTCAGTCAGTCTCTCTGTTAGTCAGTCTCTCTCTCAGTCAGTCAGTCTCTCTCTCAGTCAGTCTCTCTGTCAGTCAGTCTCTCTCTCAGTCAGTCAGTCTCTCTCTCTCTCTCCATCAGTCTCTCTCAGTCAGTCAGTCTCTCTGTCAGTCAGTCAGTCTCTCTGTCAGTCAGTCTCTCTCTGTCAGTCTCTCTGTCAGTCTCTCTCTCAGTCTCTCTCTCTGTCAGTCTCTCTCTCTCACTCTCTCTCTCTGTCAGGCTCTCTCTGTCATTCAATCTCTCTCTCTCAGTCAGTCAGTCTTTCTCTACCTCAGTCAGTCAGTATCTCTCTCTCTGTCAGTCAGTCTCTCTCTGTCTGTCAGTCTCTCTCTCAGTCTCTCTCTCTGTCAGTCTCTCTCTCTCTCTTACTCTCTCTCTGTCATTCAGTCTCTCTCTCTCAGTCAGTCAGTCTCTCTCTACCTCAGTCAGTCAGTATCTCTCTCTCTCAGTCAGTCAGTCTCTCTCTGTCTGTCAGCTCTCTCTCTCTCTCTGTCAGTCTCTCTCTCTGTCAGTCTCTCTCAGTCAGCCAGTCTCTCTGTCAGTCAGTCTCTCTCTCAGTCAGTCAGTCTCTCTCTCAGTCAGTCAGTCTCTCTCTCTCTTAGTCAGTCTCTCTCTCTTAGTCAGTCTCTCTCTCTGTCAGTCTCTCTCTCAGTCAGTCAGTCTCTCTCTGTTAATCAGTCTCTCTCTGTTGTTCAGTCTCTCTCTCTCAGTCAGTCTCTCTCTCTCAGTCATTCTCTCTCTCTCTGTCAGTCTCTCTCTCTCTCTCTCTCTCTCTCTCTGTCAGTCTCTCTCTGTCAGTCAGTCTCTCTCTCAGTCAGTCAGTCTCTCTCTCTCTCTACAACATACCTTAAAAACATAGCCAATATCTCAGGCTAAACACTTATAAGGTCCCAACGGCGAGACCTATTGGCGATGCCAATGCTTGTTTTTTATTTTTCTTCCGGATTCGCGCACCCAGCGCCAATTCGGACGTTTTTTAACATGTTTTTGGGCTGGGGGTCCTGGTGGGACCCCCTGAGTAGGCCTAGGGGGTCAGGGTGTTCCTACCCTGCCCCCTTTTCTTGTTTTTCATCTTTGTTTAACTGTTTTCTTATGACTCTGGTTCAACCTAGTCCCAAGATGGCCATCAGCATTTCCTGGATGAAGTGCTGACAGCCAATCAGATTTCACGATGACATGTGTGGTTAGGCTCCACCCAGATATCGATATTTCTTTTTCCTTTCTTTTTCCTTTAATATTTCAAAAACTACTGAACGGATTTACACCATTTAAAAAAAGGGTTCTTTCTGAACCAAGGGATAACTTTTTGCCAAATTTGGTGTAATTCCGTTCAGCAGTTCGGGCTGTAGCTTTGTCTAAAGTTTCCTATGGAAATTAACATGGGGAAAACGCGTTTTGGGACCCCCCTTTTTTCTCGGCTTCCGCTTGATGAATAATCCCGAAACTTTCAAGACAGGAGCTAACCAGAGCACCCCACTAGTTTTGAAAATTTCGCAAAGATTCATCAAACGGCGCCAAAGTTATTGGGAAAAGAAAAAACGCTTTTTGAATAGAAACGAGGTCCAAACTATAACTACCTACTGGCAAACGCTAGGAGGTAATGTATATATATATATGTGGAGCAGCATGAGGATGTCACAGTAACCCACTTGGGATTTATTTTGACTGTACAAAGTATGGGAGCAAACAGCAACTCACTGAAGCAATACTGGAGCACTACGGGTACCAGGAGGCCCAGCGCGGTCACGCCCACCGGGGCAGGTGCCCTGATTAAACTTTGGTGCTTTAAAAACTGCCAGAAGTACTCCCGTAATGACTAGCCTATGACAAAGTTCACGAAGCACGAAACGCGTCGGCTGTACGATGGAATTGTGGCATCTCTTTGTGTTCCTGTGCAGCAGCCTCCATTAAAGATGTTAAGCCTTACCCTCCTGTGTGTGGCCCTTCTTTTGCGGGCAACTTTTGTGTGGATTTGTAAGGCTGGTCCGAGCCATGGAGGGAGCCCCGCTGCTTGAAGGCAGACCCGATGTGACGCCAATCGGCGGATCAAGTAAGGGACAAGTGCTGTTATTGGAGGCGGTAATATACTGCGGAGCAGCATGAGGATGTCACAGTAACCTACTTGGGATTTATTTTGACTGTACAAAGTATGGGAGCAAACGGCAACTCACTGAAGCAATACTGGAGCACTACGGGAACTAAGAGGCCCAGCGCGGCCACGCCCACCGTGGCAGGTGCCCTTATTGAACATTGGTGCTTTAAAAACTGCCAGATGTACTCCTGTAATGATTAGCCTATGACAAAGTGCACGAAGCACGAAACGCATCGGCTGTACAATGGAATTGTGACATCTCTTTGTGTTCCTGTGCCGCAGCCTCCATTAAAGATGTTAAGCCTTACCCTCCTGTGTGTGGCCCTTCTGTTGCGGGCAACTTTTGTGTGGATATATATATATATATCCACAAACACAGGTAGCCCCAAAGGAGTGAAGCCTCAGACACGTCTATGCTCACACATTTATTGGCGATTTGCAAGCAGGCAGCAAACAGGAAACAGGCATCAAAATCAATCCAACGCCAGACGCGTTTCAGGAGTCCTTTATCACATCTTCAGTGGCGTGTATTTATAAATGAAAGCAAAGTTGATCACACACCTGTCTAATTTCAACTACCCGCCCCAGTGGGCGTGGCCCTCTCACGGCCTTCTGGTCGTTGTGGTGTGGAGTATTAAATCCCCAGTGGGCATGCTTTTCATCAAAAAATAAAACAGTTCATTGTCCATGTGGGTTGATGCCAGGTCCTGCCGGCAACCTGCCCCGCTTTCCAAACGCCAATGTACGCACCAAGGCGGCACCACCCTGCAAATGGCTCCGAACTTGCATGTCTCCCGTGATTGCCAGCACTCCTTGAAGCCAGCACAGGCCCGCAACTGCAGTGGGCTTCACTCCGCGGCTGGGCAACAGCCGTTGTACATCCACAAACACAGGTAGCCCCAAAGGAGTGAAGCCTCAGACACGTCTATGCTCACACATTTATTGGCGATTTGCAAGCAGGCAGCAAACAGAAAACAGGCATCAGAATCAATCCAACGCGAGACGCGTTTCAGGAGTCCTTTATCCCTTCTTCAGTGGCGTGTATTTATAAATGAAAGCAAAGTTGATCACACACCTGTCTAATTTCTACTACCCGCCCCAGTGGGCGTGGCCCTCTCACGGCCTTCTGGTCGTTGTGGTGCGGAGTATTAAATCCCCAGTGGGCATGCTTTTCATCAAAAAATAAAACAGTTCATTGTCCATGTGGGTTGATGCCAGGTCCTGCCGGCAACCTGCCCCGCTTTCCAAACGCCAATGTACACACCAAGGCGGCACCACCCTGCAAATGGCGCCGAACTTGCATGTCTCCCGTGATTGCCAGCACTCCTTGAAGCCAGCACAGGCCCGCAACTGCAGTGGGCTTCACTCCGCGGCTGGGCAACAGCCATTGTACATCCACAAACACAGGTAGCCCCAAAGGAGTGAAGCCTCAGACACGTCTATGCTCACACATTTATTGGCGATTTGCAAGCAGGCAGCAAACAGGAAACAGGCATCAAAATCAATCCAACGCCAGACGCGTTTCAGGAGTCCTTTATCCCTTCTTCAGTGGTGTGTATTTATAAATGAAAGCAAAGTTGATCACACACCTGTCTAATTTCAACTACCCGCCCCAGTGGGCGTGGCCCTCTCACGGCCTTCTGGTCGTTGTGGTGCGGAGTATTAAATCCCCAGTGGGCATGCTTTTCATCAAAAAATAAAACAGTTCATTGTCCATGTGGGTTGATGCCAGGTCCTGCCGGCAACCTGCCCCGCTTTCCAAACGCCAATGTACGCACTCAAGGCGGCACCACCCTGCAAATGGCGCCGAACTTGCATGTCTCCCGTGATTGCCAGCACTCCTTGAAGCCAGCACAGGCCCGCAACTGCAGTGGGCTTCACTCCGCGGCTGGGCAACAGCCGTTGTACATCCACAAACACAGGTAGCCCCAAAGGAGTGAAGCCTCAGACACGTCTATGCTCACACATTTATTGGCGATTTGCAAGCAGGCAGCAAACAGGAAACAGGCATCAAAATCAATCCAACGCCAGACGCGTTTCAGGAGTCCTTTATCCCTTCTTCAGTGGCGTGTATTTATAAATGAAAGCAAAGTTGATCACACACCTGTCTAATTTCAACTACCCGCCCCAGTGGGCGTGGCCCTCTCACGGCCTTCTGGTCGTTGTGGTGCGGAGTATTAAATCCCCAGTGGGCATGCTTTTCATCAAAAAATAAAACAGTTCATTGTCCATGTGGGTTGATGCCAGGTCCTGCTGGCAACCTGCCCCGCTTTCCAAACGCCAATGTACGCACCACGCCGGCACCACCCTGCAAATGGCGCCAAACTTGCATGTCTCCCGTGATTGCCAGCACTCCTTGAAGCCAGCACAGGCCCGCAACTGCAGTGGGCTTCACTCCGCGGCTGGGCAACAGCCGTTGTACATCCACAAACACAGGTAGCCCCAAAGGAGTGAAGCCTCAGACACGTCTATGCTCACACATTTATTGGCGATTTGCAAGCAGGCAGCAAACAGGAAACAGGCATCAAAATCAATCCAACGCCAGACGCGTTTCAGGAGTCCTTTATCCCTTCTTCAGTGGCGTGTATTTATAAATGAAAGCAAAGTTGATCACACACCTGTCTAATTTCAACTACCCGCCCCAGTGGGCGTGGCCCTCTCACGGCCTTCTGGTCGTTGTGGTGCGGAGTATTAAATCCCCAGTGGGCATGCTTTTCATCAAAAAATAAAACAGTTCATTGTCCATGTGGGTTGATGCCAGGTCCTGCCGGCAACCTGCCCCGCTTTCCAAACGCCAATGTACGCACCAAGGCGGCACCACCCTGCAAATGGCGCCGAACTTGCATGTCTCCCGTGATTGCCAGCACTCCTTGAAGCCAGCACAGGCCCGCAACTGCAGTGGGCTTCACTCCGCGGCTGGGCAACAGCCGTTGTACATCCACAAACACAGGTAGCCCCAAAGGAGTGAAGCCTCAGACACGTCTATGCTCACACATTTATTGGCGATTTGCAAGCAGGCAGCAAACAGGAAACAGGCATCAAAATCAATCCAACGCCAGACGCGTTTCAGGAGTCCTTTATCCCTTCTTCAGTGGCGTGTATTTATAAATGAAAGCAAAGTTGATCACACACCTGTCTAATTTCAACTACCCGCCCCAGTGGGCGTGGCCCTCTCACGGCCTTCTGGTCGTTGTGGTGCGGAGTATTAAATCCCCAGTGGGCATGCTTTTCATCAAAAAATAAAACAGTTCATTGTCCATGTGGGTTGATGCCAGGTCCTGCCGGCAACCTGCCCCGCTTTCAAAACGCCAATGTACGCACCAAGGCGGCACCACCCTGCAAATGGCGCCGAACTTGCATGTCTCCCGTGATTGCCAGCACTCCTTGAAGCCAGCACAGGCCCGCAACTGCAGTGGGCTTCACTCCGCGGCTGGGCAACAGCCGTTATACATCCACAAACACAGGTAGCCCCAAAGGAGTGAAGCCTCAGACACGTCTATGCTCACACATTTATTGGCGATTTGCAAGCAGGCAGCAAACAGGAAACAGGCATCAAAATCAATCCAACGCCAGACGCGTTTCAGGAGTCCTTTATCCCTTCTTCAGTGGCGTGTATTTATAAATGAAAGCAAAGTTGATCACACACCTGTCTAATTTCAACTACCCGCCCCAGTGGGCGTGGCCCTCTCACGGCCTTCTGGTCGTTGTGGTGCGGAGTATTAAATCCCCAGTGGGCATGCTTTTCATCAAAAAATAAAACAGTTCATTGTCCATGTGGGTTGATGCCAGGTCCTGCCGGCAACCTGCCCCGCTTTCCAAACGCCAATGTACGCACCAAGGCGGCACCACCCTGCAAATGGCGCCGAACTTGCATGTCTCCCGTGATTGCCAGCACTCCTTGAAGCCAGCACAGGCCCGCAACTGCAGTGGGCTTCACTCCGCGGCTGGGCAACAGCCGTTATACATCCACAAACACAGGTAGCCCCAAAGGAGTGAAGCCTCAGACACGTCTATGCTCACACATTTATTGGCGATTTGCAAGCAGGCAGCAAACAGGAAACAGGCATCAAAATCAATCCAACGCCAGACGCGTTTCAGGAGTCCTTTATCCCTTCTTCAGTGGCGTGTATTTATAAATGAAAGCAAAGTTGATCACACACCTGTCTAATTTCAACTACCCGCCCCAGTGGGCGTGGCCCTCTCACGGCCTTCTGGTCGTTGTGGTGTGGAGTATTAAATCCCCAGTGGGCATGCTTTTCATCAAAAAATAAAACAGTTCATTGTCCATGTGGGTTGATGCCAGGTCCTGCCGGCAACCTGCCCCGCTTTCCAAACGCCAATGTACGCACCAAGGCGGCACCACCCTGCAAATGGCGCCGAACTTGCATGTCTCCCGTGATTGCCAGCACTCCTTGAAGCCAGCACAGGCCCGCAACTGCAGTGGGCTTCACTCCGCGGCTGGGCAACAGCCGTTGTACATCCACAAACACAGGTAGCCCCAAAGGAGTGAAGCCTCAGACACGTCTATGCTCACACATTTATTGGCGATTTGCAAGCAGGCAGCAAACAGGAAACAGGCATCAGAATCAATCCAACGCCAGACGCGTTTCAGGAGTCCTTTATCCCTTCTTCAGTGGCGTGTATTTATAAATGAAAGCAAAGTTGATCACACACCTGTCTAATTTCAACTACCCGCCCCAGTGGGCGTGGCCCTCTCACGGCCTTCTGGTCGTTGTGGTGCGGAGTATTAAATCCCCAGTGGGCATGCTTTTCATCAAAAAATAAAACAGTTCATTGTCCATGTGGGTTGATGCCAGGTCCTGCCGGCAACCTGCCCCGCTTTCCAAACGCCAATGTACGCACCAAGGCGGCACCACCCTGCAAATGGCGCCGAACTTGCATGTCTCCCGTGATTGCCAGCACTCCTTGAAGCCAGCACAGGCCCGCAACTGCAGTGGGCTTCACTCCGCGGCTGGGCAACAGCCATTGTACATCCACAAACACAGGTAGCCCCAAAGGAGTGAAGCCTCAGACACGTCTATGCTCACACATTTATTGGCGATTTGCAAGCAGGCAGCAAACAGGAAACAGGCATCAAAATCAATCCAACGCCAGACGCGTTTCAGGAGTCCTTTATCCCTTCTTCAGTGGCGTGTATTTATAAATGAAAGCAAAGTTGATCACACACCTGTCTAATTTCAACTACCCGCCCCAGTGGGCGTGGCCCTCTCACGGCCTTCTGGTCGTTGTGGTGCGGAGTATTAAATCCCCAGTGGGCATGCTTTTCATCAAAAAATAAAACAGTTCATTGTCCATGTGGGTTGATGCCAGGTCCTGCCGGCAACCTGCCCCGCTTTCCAAACGCCAATGTACGCACCAAGGCGGCACCACCCTGCAAATGGCGCCGAACTTGCATGTCTCCCGTGATTGCCAGCACTCCTTGAAGCCAGCACAGGCCCGCAACTGCAGTGGGCTTCACTCCGCGGCTGGGCAACAGCCGTTGTACATCCACAAACACAGGTAGCCCCAAAGGAGTGAAGCCTCAGACACGTCTATGCTCACACATTTATTGGCGATTTGCAAGCAGGCAGCAAACAGAAAACAGGCATCAGAATCAATCCAACGCCAGACGCGTTTCAGGAGTCCTTTATCCCTTCTTCAGTGGCGTGTATTTATAAATGAAAGCAAAGTTGATCACACACCTGTCTAATTTCTACTACCCGCCCCAGTGGGCGTGGCCCTCTCACGGCCTTCTGGTCGTTGTGGTGCGGAGTATTAAATCCCCAGTGGGCATGCTTTTCATCAAAAAATAAAACAGTTCATTGTCCATGTGGGTTGATGCCAGGTCCTGCCGGCAACCTGCCCCGCTTTCCAAACGCCAATGTACACACCAAGGCGGCACCACCCTGCAAATGGCGCCGAACTTGCATGTCTCCCGTGATTGCCAGCACTCCTTGAAGCCAGCACAGGCCCGCAACTGCAGTGGGCTTCACTCCGCGGCTGGGCAACAGCCGTTGTACATCCACAAACACAGGTAGCCCCAAAGGAGTGAAGCCTCAGACACGTCTATGCTCACACATTTATTGGCGATTTGCAAGCAGGCAGCAAACAGGAAACAGGCATCAAAATCAATCCAACGCCAGACGCGTTTCAGGAGTCCTTTATCCCTTCTTCAGTGGTGTGTATTTATAAATGAAAGCAAAGTTGATCACACACCTGTCTAATTTCAACTACCCGCCCCAGTGGGCGTGGCCCTCTCACGGCCTTCTGGTCGTTGTGGTGCGGAGTATTAAATCCCCAGTGGGCATGCTTTTCATCAAAAAATAAAACAGTTCATTGTCCATGTGGGTTGATGCCAGGTCCTGCCGGCAACCTGCCCCGCTTTCCAAACGCCAATGTACGCACCAAGGCGGCACCACCCTGCAAATGGCGCCGAACTTGCATGTCTCCCGTGATTGCCAGCACTCCTTGAAGCCAGCACAGGCCCGCAACTGCAGTGGGCTTCACTCCGCGGCTGGGCAACAGCCGTTGTACATCCACAAACACAGGTAGCCCCAAAGGAGTGAAGCCTCAGACACGTCTATGCTCACACATTTATTGGCGATTTGCAAGCAGGCAGCAAACAGGAAACAGGCATCAAAATCAATCCAACGCCAGACGCGTTTCAGGAGTCCTTTATCCCTTCTTCAGTGGCGTGTATTTATAAATGAAAGCAAAGTTGATCACACACCTGTCTAATTTCAACTACCCGCCCCAGTGGGCGTGGCCCTCTCACGGCCTTCTGGTCGTTGTGGTGCGGAGTATTAAATCCCCAGTGGGCATGCTTTTCATCAAAAAATAAAACAGTTCATTGTCCATGTGGGTTGATGCCAGGTCCTGCCGGCAACCTGCCCCGCTTTCCAAATGCCAATGTACGCACCAAGGCGGCACCACCCTGCAAATGGCGCCGAACTTGCATGTCTCCCGTGATTGCCAGCACTCCTTGAAGCCAGCACAGGCCCGCAACTGCAGTGGGCTTCACTCCGCGGCTGGGCAACAGCCGTTGTACATCCACAAACACAGGTAGCCCCAAAGGAGTGAAGCCTCAGACACGTCTATGCTCACACATTTATTGGCGATTTGCAAGCAGGCAGCAAACAGGAAACAGGCATCAAAATCAATCCAACGCCAGACGCGTTTCAGGAGTCCTTTATCCCTTCTTCAGTGGCGTGTATTTATAAATGAAAGCAAAGTTGATCACACACCTGTCTAATGTCAACTACCCGCCCCAGTGGGCGTGGACCTCTCACAGCCTTCTGGTCGTTGTGGTGCAGAGTATTAAATCCCCAGTGGGCATGCTTTTCATCAAAAAATAAAACAGTTCATTGTCCATGTGGGTTGATGCCAGGTCCTGCCGGCAACCTGCCCCGCTTTCCAAACGCCAATGTACGCACCAAGGCGGCACCACCCTGCAAATGGCGCCGAACTTGCATGTCTCCCGTGATTGCCAGCACTCCTTGAAGCCAGCACAGGCCCGCAACTGCAGTGGGCTTCACTCCGCGGCTGGGCAACAGCCGTTGTACATCCACAAACACAGGTAGCCCCAAAGGAGTGAAGCCTCAGACACGTCTATGCTCACACATTTATTGGCGATTTGCAAGCAGGCAGCAAACAGGAAACAGGCATCAAAATCAATCTAACGCCAGACGCGTTTCAGGAGTCCTTTATCCCTTCTTCAGTGGCGTGTATTTATAAATGAAAGCTAAGTTGATCACACACCTGTCTAATTTCAGCTACCCGCCCCAGTGGGCGTGGCCCTCCACGGCCTTCTGGTCGTTGTGGTGCGGAGTATTAAATCCCCAGTGGGCATGCTTTTCATCAAAAAATAAAACAGTTCATTGTCCATGTGGGTTGATGCCAGGTCCTGCCGGCAACCTGCCCCGCTTTCAAAACGCCAATGTACGCACCAAGGCGGCACCACCCTGCAAATGGCGCCGAACTTGCATGTCTCCCGTGATTGCCAGCACTCCTTGAAGCCAGCACAGGCCCGCAACTGCAGTGGGCTTCACTCCGCGGCTGGGCAACAGCCGTTATACATCCACAAACACAGGTAGCCCCAAAGGAGTGAAGCCTCAGACACGTCTATGCTCACACATTTATTGGCGATTTGCAAGCAGCAGCAAACAGGAAACAGGCATCAAAATCAATCCAACGCCAGACGCGTTTCAGGAGTCCTTTATCCCTTCTTCAGTGGCGTGTATTTATAAATGAAAGCAAAGTTGATCACACACCTGTCTAATTTCAACTACCCGCCCCAGTGGGCGTGGCCCTCTCACGGCCTTCTGGTCGTTGTGGTGCGGAGTATTAAATCCCAAGTGGGCATGCTTTTCATCAAAAAATAAAACAGTTCATTGTCCATGTGGGTTGATGCCAGGTCCTGCCGGCAACCTGCCCCGCTTTCCAAACGCCAATGTACGCACCAAGGCGGCACCACCCTGCAAATGGCGCCGAACTTGCATGTCTCCCGTGATTGCCAGCACTCCTTGAAGCCAGCACAGGCCCGCAACTGCAGTGGGCTTCACTCCAAGGCTGGGCAACAGCCGTTATACATCCACAAACACAGGTAGCCCCAAAGGAGTGAAGCCTCAGACACGTCTATGCTCACACATTTATTGGCGATTTGCAAGCAGGCAGCAAACAGGAAACAGGCATCAAAATCAATCCAACGCCAGACGCGTTTCAGGAGTCCTTTATCCCTTCTTCAGTGGCGTGTATTTATAAATGAAAGCAAAGTTGATCACACACCTGTCTAATTTCAACTACCCGCCCCAGTGGGCGTGGCCCTCTCACGGCCTTCTGGTCGTTGTGGTGTGGAGTATTAAATCCCCAGTGGGCATGCTTTTCATCAAAAAATAAAACAGTTCATTGTCCATGTGGGTTGATGCCAGGTCCTGCCGGCAACCTGCCCCGCTTTCCAAACGCCAATGTACGCACCAAGGCGGCACCACCCTGCAAATGGCTCCGAACTTGCATGTCTCCCGTGATTGCCAGCACTCCTTGAAGCCAGCACAGGCCCGCAACTGCAGTGGGCTTCACTCCGCGGCTGGGCAACAGCCGTTGTACATCCACAAACACAGGTAGCCCCAAAGGAGTGAAGCCTCAGACACGTCTATGCTCACACATTTATTGGCGATTTGCAAGCAGGCAGCAAACAGAAAACAGGCATCAGAATCAATCCAACGCGAGACGCGTTTCAGGAGTCCTTTATCCCTTCTTCAGTGGCGTGTATTTATAAATGAAAGCAAAGTTGATCACACACCTGTCTAATTTCTACTACCCGCCCCAGTGGGCGTGGCCCTCTCACGGCCTTCTGGTCGTTGTGGTGCGGAGTATTAAATCCCCAGTGGGCATGCTTTTCATCAAAAAATAAAACAGTTCATTGTCCATGTGGGTTGATGCCAGGTCCTGCCGGCAACCTGCCCCGCTTTCCAAACGCCAATGTACACACCAAGGCGGCACCACCCTGCAAATGGCGCCGAACTTGCATGTCTCCCGTGATTGCCAGCACTCCTTGAAGCCAGCACAGGCCCGCAACTGCAGTGGGCTTCACTCCGCGGCTGGGCAACAGCCATTGTACATCCACAAACACAGGTAGCCCCAAAGGAGTGAAGCCTCAGACACGTCTATGCTCACACATTTATTGGCGATTTGCAAGCAGGCAGCAAACAGGAAACAGGCATCAAAATCAATCCAACGCCAGACGCGTTTCAGGAGTCCTTTATCCCTTCTTCAGTGGTGTGTATTTATAAATGAAAGCAAAGTTGATCACACACCTGTCTAATTTCAACTACCCGCCCCAGTGGGCGTGGCCCTCTCACGGCCTTCTGGTCGTTGTGGTGCGGAGTATTAAATCCCCAGTGGGCATGCTTTTCATCAAAAATAAAACAGTTCATTGTCCATGTGGGTTGATGCCAGGTCCTGCCGGCAACCTGCCCCGCTTTCCAAACGCCAATGTACGCACCAAGGCGGCACCACCCTGCAAATGGCGCCGAACTTGCATGTCTCCCGTGATTGCAAGCACTCCTTGAAGCCAGCACAGGCCCGCAACTGCAGTGGGCTTCACTCCGCGGCTGGGCAACAGCCGTTGTACATCCACAAACACAGGTAGCCCCAAAGGAGTGAAGCCTCAGACACGTCTATGCTCACACATTTATTGGCGATTTGCAAGCAGGCAGCAAACAGGAAACAGGCATCAAAATCAATCCAACGCCAGACGCGTTTCAGGAGTCCTTTATCCCTTCTTCAGTGGCGTGTATTTATAAATGAAAGCAAAGTTGATCACACACCTGTCTAATTTCAACTACCCGCCCCAGTGGGCGTGGCCCTCTCACGGCCTTCTGGTCGTTGTGGTGCGGAGTATTAAATCCCCAGTGGGCATGCTTTTCATCAAAAAATAAAACAGTTCATTGTCCATGTGGGTTGATGCCAGGTCCTGCCGGCAACCTGCCCCGCTTTCCAAATGCCAATGTACGCACCAAGGCGGCACCACCCTGCAAATGGCGCCGAACTTGCATGTCTCCCGTGATTGCCAGCACTCCTTGAAGCCAGCACAGGCCCGCAACTGCAGTGGGCTTCACTCCGCGGCTGGGCAACAGCCGTTGTACATCCACAAACACAGGTAGCCCCAAAGAGTGAAGCCTCAGACACGTCTATGCTCACACATTTATTGGCGATTTGCAAGCAGGCAGCAAACAGGAAACAGGCATCAAAATCAATCCAACGCCAGACGCGTTTCAGGAGTCCTTTATCCCTTCTTCAGTGGCGTGTATTTATAAATGAAAGCAAAGTTGATCACACACCTGTCTAATGTCAACTACCCGCCCCAGTGGGCGTGGCCCTCTCACAGCCTTCTGGTCGTTGTGGTGCGGAGTATTAAATCCCCAGTGGGCATGCTTTTCATCAAAAAATAAAACAGTTCATTGTCCATTTGGGTTGATGCCAGGTCCTGCCGGCAACCTGCCCCGCTTTCCAAACGCCAATGTACGCACCAAGGCGGCACCACCCTGCAAATGGCGCCGAACTTGCATGTCTCCCGTGATTGCCAGCACTCCTTGAAGCCAGCACAGGCCCGCAACTGCAGTGGGCTTCACTCCGCGGCTGGGCAACAGCCGTTGTACATCCACAAACACAGGTAGCCCCAAAGGAGTGAAGCCTCAGACACGTCTATGCTCACACATTTATTGGCGATTTGCAAGCAGGCAGCAAACAGGAAACAGGCATCAAAATCAATCTAACGCCAGACGCGTTTCAGGAGTCCTTTATCCCTTCTTCAGTGGCGTGTATTTATAAATGAAAGCAAAGTTGATCACACACCTGTCTAATTTCAACTACCCGCCCCAGTGGGCGTGGCCCTCTCACGGCCTTCTGGTCGTTGTGGTGCGGAGTATTAAATCCCCAGTGGGCATGCTTTTCATCAAAAAATAAAACAGTTCATTGTCCATGTGGGTTAATGCCAGGTCCTGCCGGCAACCTGCCCCGCTTTCCAAACGCCAATGTACGCACCAAGGCGGCACCACCCTGCAAATGGCGCCGAACTTGCATGTCTCCCGTGATTGCCAGCACTCCTTGAAGCCAGCACAGGCCCGCAACTGCAGTGGGCTTCACTCCGCGGCTGGGCAACAGCCGTTGTACATCCACAAACACAGGTAGCCCCAAAGGAGTGAAGCCTCAGACACGTCTATGCTCACACATTTATTGGCGATTTGCAAGCAGGCAGCAAACAGGAAACAGTTGCCCAGCCGCGGAGTGAAGTCCACTGCAGTTGCGGGCCTGTGCTGGCTTCAAGGAGTGCTGGCAATCACGGGAGACATGCAAGTTCGGCGCCATTTGCAGGGTGGTGCCGCCTTGGTGCGTACATTGGCGTTTGGAAAGCGGGGCAGGTTGCCGGCAGGACCTGGCATCAACCCACATGGACAATGAACTGTTTTATTTTTTGATGAAAAGCATGCCCACTGGGGATTTAATACTCCGCACCACAACGACCAGAAGGCCGTGAGAGGGCCACGCCCACTGGGGCGGGTAGTTGAAATTAGACAGGTGTGTGATCAACTTTGCTTTCATTTATAAATACACGCCACTGAAGAAGGGATAAAGGACTACTGAAACGCGTCTGGCGTTGGATTGATTTTGATGCCTGTTTCCTGTTTGCTGCCTGCTTGCAAATCGCCAATAAATGTGTGAGCATAGACGTGTCTGAGGCTTCACCCTTTGGGGCTACCTGTGTTTGTGGATGTATAACGGCTGTTGCCCAGCCTTGGAGTGAAGCCCACTGCAGTTGCGGGCCTGTGCTGGCTTCAAGGAGTGCTGGCAATCACGGGAGACATGCAAGTTCGGCGCCATTTGCAGGGTGGTGCCGCCTGGTGCGTACATTGGCGTTTGAAAGCGGGGCAGGTTGCCGGCAGGACCTGGCATCAACCCACATGGACAATGAACTGTTTTATTTTTTGATGAAAAGCATGCCCACTTGGGATTTAATACTCCGCACCACAACGACCAGAAGGCCGTGAGAGGGCCACGCCCACTGGGGCGGGTAGCTGAAATTAGACAGGTGTGTGATCAACTTTGCTTTCATTTATAAATACACGCCACTGAAGAAGGGATAAAGGACTCTGAAACGCGTCTGGCGTTGGATTGATTTTGATGCCTGTTTCCTGTTTGCTGCTGCTTGCAAATCGCCAATAAATGTGTGAGCATAGGCGTGTCTGAGGCTTCACTCCTTTGGGGCTACCTGTGTTTGTGGATGTATAACGGCTGTTGCCCAGCCGCGGAGTGAAGCCCACTGCAGTTGCGGGCATGTGCTGGCTTCAGGAGTGCTGGCAATCACGGAGACATGCAAGTTCGGCGCCATTTGCAGGGTGGTGCCGCCTTGGTGCGTACATTGGCGTTTTGAAAGCGGGGCAGGTTGCCGGCAGGACCTGGCATCAACCCACATGGACAATGAACTGTTTTATTTTTGATGAAAAGCATGCCCACTGGGGATTTATACTCCGCACCACAACGACCAGAAGGCCGTGGAGGGCCACGCCCACTGGGGCGGGTAGCTGAAATTAGACAGGTGTATGATCAACTTTGCTTTCATTTATAAATACACGCCACTGAAGAAGGGATAAAGGACTCCTGAAACGCGTCTGGCGTTGGATTGATTTTGATGCCTGTTTCCTGTTTGCTGCCTGCTTGCAAATACGCCAATAAATGTGTGAGCATAGATGTGTCTGAGGCTTCACTCCTTTGGGGCTACCTGTGTTTGTGGATGTATAACGGCTGTTGCCCAGCCGCGGAGTGAAGCCCACTGCAGTTGCGGGCCTGTGCTGGCTTCAAGGAGTGCTGGCAATCATGGGAGACATGCAAGTTCGGTGCCATTTGCAGGGTGGTGCCGCCTTGTTGCGTAAATTGGCGTTTGGAAAGCGGGGCAGGTTGCCGGCAGGACCTGGCATCAACCCACATGGACAATGAATTGTTTTATTTTTTGATGAAAAGCATGCCCACTGGGGATTTAATACTCTGCACCACAATGACCAGAAGTCCGTGAGAGGGCCACGCCCACTGGGGCGGGTAGTTGAAATTAGACAGGTGTGTGATCAACTTTGCTTTCATTTATAAATACACGCCACTGAAGAAGGGATAAAGGACTCCTGAAACGCGTCTGGCGTTGGATTGATTTTGATGCCTGTTTCCTGTTTGCTGCCTGCTTGCAAATCACCAATAAATGTGAGCATAGACGTGTCTGAGGCTTCACTCTTTGGGGCTACCTGTGTTTGTGGATGTATAACGGCTGTTGCCCAGCCGCGGAGTGAAGCCCACTGCAGTTGCGGCCTGTGCTGGCTTCAAGGAGTGCTGGCAATCACTGGAGACATGCAAGTTCGGCGCCATTTGCAGGGTGGTGCCGCCTTAGTGCGTACGATTGGCGTTTGGAAAGCGGGCAGGTTGCCGGCAGGACCTGGCATCAACCCACATGGACAATGAACTGTTTTATTTTTTATGAAAAGCATGCCCACTGGGGATTTAATACTCCGCACCACAACGACCAGAAGGCCGTGAGAGGGCCACGCCCACTGGGGCGGGTAGTTGAATTAGACTGGTGTGTGATCAACTTGCTTTCATTTATAAATACACACCACTGAAGAAGGGATAAAGGACTCCTGAAACGCGCCTGGCGTTGGATTGATTTTGATGCCTGTTTCCTGTTTGCTGCCTGCTTGCAAATCGCCAATAAATGTGTGAGCATAGACGTGTCTGAGGCTTCACTCCTTTGGGAGCTACCTGTGTTTGTGGATGTATAACAGCTGTTGCTCAGCCGCGGAGTGAGCCCACTGCAGTTGCGGGCCTGAGCTGGCTTCAGGAGTGCTGGCAATCACGGGAGACATGCAAGTTCGGCGCCATTTGCAGGGTGGTGCCGCCTTGGTGCGTACATTGGCGTTTGGAAGCGGGGCAGGCTGCCGGCAGGACCTGGCATCAACCCACATGGACAATGAACTGTTTTATTTTTGATGAAAAGCATGCCCACTGGGGATTTAATACTCCGCACCACAACGACCAGAAGGCCGTGAGAGGGCCACACCCACTGGGGCGGAGTAGTTGAAATTAGACAGGTGTGTGATCAACTTTGCTTTCATTTATAAATACACGCCACTGAAGAAGGGATAAGGGACTCTGAAACGCGTCTGGCGTTGGATTGATTTTGATGCCTGTTTCCTGTTTGCTGCCTGCTTGCAAATCGCCAATAAATGTGTGAGCATAGACGTGTCGGAGGCTTCACTCCTTTGGGGCTACCTGTGTTTGTGGATGTATAACGGCTGTTGCCCAGCCGCGGAGTGAAGCCCACTGCAGTTGCGGGCCTGTGCTGGCTTCAAGGAGTGCTGGCAATCACGGGAGACATGCAAGTTTGGCGCCATTTGCAGGGTGGTGCCGGCGTGGTGCGTACATTGGCGTTTGGAAAGCGGGGCAGGTTGCCAGCAGGACCTGGCATCAACCCACATGGACAATGAACTGTTTTATTTTTGATGAAAAGCATGCCCACTGGGGATTTAATACTCCGCACCACAACGACCAGAAGGCCCTGAGAGGGCCACGCCCACTGGGGCGGGTAGTTGAAATTAGACAGGTGTGTGATCAACTTGCTTTCATTTATAAATACACGCCACTGAAGAAGGGATAAAGGACTCTGAAAGCGCGTCTGGCGTTGGATTGATTTTGATGCCTGTTTCCTGTTTGCTGCCTGCTTGCAAATCGCCAATAAATGTGTGAGCATAGACGTGTCTGAGGCTTCACTCTTTGGGGCTACCTGTGTTTGTGGATGTATAACGGCTGTTGCCCAGCCGCGGAGTGAAGCCCACTGCAGTTGCGAGCCTGTGCTGGCTTCAAGGAGTGCTGGCAATCACGGGAGACATGCAAGTTCGGCGCCATTTGCAGGGTGATGCCGCCTTGGTGCGTACATTGGCGTTTGGAAAGCGGGGCAGGTTGCCGGCAGGACCTGGCATCAACCCACATGGACAATGAACTGTTTTATTTTTTGATGAAAAGCATGCCCACTGGGGATTTAATACTCCGCACCACAACGACCAGAAGGCCGTGAGAGGGCCACGCCCACTGGGGCGGGTAGTTGAAATTAGACAGGTGTGTGATCAACTTTGCTTTCATTTATAAATACACGCCACTGAAGAAGGGATAAGAGGACTCCTGAAACGCGTCTGGCGTTGGATTGATTTTGATGCCTGTTTCCTGTTTGCTGCCTGCTTGCAAATCGCCACTAAATGTGTGAGCATAGATCATGTCTGAGGCTTCACTCCTTTGGGGCTACCTGTGTTTGTGGATATATATATATATATACATAAATATATATATATATATATATTGGCTACTGGCAGAAAAATGTTTAATGACTTACCTATTTCTTTGGCGCCGTTTGATGCACCTTCGTAAATTGTTTTTAAAAAAGTGTCAAAGTTAGTTTTGTGGTGCATTGGAAGTTTCAGGGTGATCTGTTAAGTGGGGCTGAGCAAAAGGAGATTAATAAAAGTGTGTGTTCCCATTTTAAATCCCATAGGAATGCATTTTCGAACATACAGCCCGAACTGCTGGAAGGAATTACACAAAACATTGCAGAAAGGTAGATGTTGTTACGCAGATTGAGATTTTTTATTTGATGCAAATCAGTTCAGTAGTTTTTCAGAAATGTAAGTTGAAAATTATAGTGATATCTCTGGTCGCCAAAAAAGACGAGCTCGTGGAGGGAAATGCACAACTCCAATTGGTTGCCAACACTTCAAACAGGTAGTGTTGGCAGCCATCTTGGGACACGGTTTCACCGAATCCCTCCCAAAAAAGAAAATAAAGAAAAGTGGGCAGGGTAGGAATACCCTGACCCCCAAGCCATGGTCTTGGGGTCCCCCTGGGATCCCGCCAAGGCATAAAAGCATTTTTTAAACAAAATGATTGCTGCAAAATCACAATCATCGCAAATTCCAAGCAAAATTGCTTGCTTTTAAATAACACCCAGGTGGGCCAAGTCTCAGGGGCATATTATAAATTTAGGAGGGTGTGCATGGGGCCCCTGTACTAGGGCTTATCAAAACCCTGGGGACTGCCACCTCCCCGGGGCACTTTATATTGTGTATGTATGCACTGGGACGGCCGGCGGCCCTGGGGACCACCACCTCCCCAGGCTAATTCCAATATTATGGGGAAGGCCTCGCAGACCCACCCTTCCCTGGTGACCACCACCTCCCCGGGGCTTTTCATTTTTCATGTGTCAGGAGTCTCACAAACCCCCCGGGCACCAGGGACAACAACCACCCCGCACTACTGGTTCAGAAATGAAGTCCACTTTACTCCTGAGGGACCTTGGTGGCCAAGAAGCCCTCCTGTTACCTCCTGTACGTCCTGGACTATGGGATTCCTGAGAGCTGGTCAGAGGCCAGCCCCCTTTCTCCACCACTCTGCAAATGTGACTACTAGTTAAAAAAACATAGAAATTCACTGAGAAAAACAAAGGTTAGAGGGACGTTATAGTTAGAAAATGGAATAAAATAAACCTTAGAAATTCACTTAAAAAGAAAGGGTTACAGAGACGTTTTAGTTAGGCTTAGGCTTCACTTTCACAAAACCAGAGACATTCTCAGTTATAGTTAGCTGAGCTAACAAAAACTTGTGCCCCCAATGCACTGCTTATGACCTCACATATTACATCACTCATGGCATGGTCAGTGACATCACTGATGACATCTCAAATGACATCACTAATGACATCACTGATGATATCATCTAAAGAATCTCTGATGCACCCACTCACACCCCAATATAACCTTTCATACACCCACTCCAACTTCTACCCAACCATTCTCAAAACCATCGACACACCCATACTAGTGCGTATACCCCCACTCACTGATTCATAGGTCTACACACACATCCACTGAGTCACCCATACAGCCACTCATAACCCAAATCACTCACTAATACAGTGATGTATATATCCACTCATATACCCATACAGTAACTCACACACTGTCAGTCACCCATAGAGCTACTCACATACCTACATACTCACCCAAAGATTCAATCACACACCCACTCACTTACTCATATAGATATTGACACATACTCACTCATCTATACAGTCATTGAAACAAGCAAACACACACCCATACAGCCTCTCTCATAATCACTCTGTCGTGTACTTCCCACTAATTCATAGGACCTGCACATTTGTTGGACTACACCAACTTTGGGTGAGGTGCCCAGACTGATTCCGAGCACCCCCACAGGATATATTAGCCTAGAGACCAGCTAGCTCACACTGCCACCATGAGCCCCCCTAACCTGACCCGGGAGCGAATGGTTTCTGGCAACAATGAACATGATAACCCTGACAACTCAGGGATCGTGGAAACTGATCAGAACCTTTCGCTCAGTCACTCATGCTTACTTGTGCTCAGAAAAATATACAGAGAATACACACTGGGACGTTTTCAATATATTTATTGAACAAACGTTATTCTTGTATAGCATACATGTGCTGCGATAATCAGTAGACAGAAGCAGAAGAAAGTGATTACAAGCACCAAAAGCGGAAATAGAAGAAATAGTTCTACCATGCTACAAAAACAGTGTGTACATTTAGGCATACAAACATGGCAGTAATAAGGCATACTCCCACTATGCAAACCCTACTCTGTGTGTACCTAGAGTGTCTGTAGATGTGAAGCCAAGAATCCCTTAAGGGATGATCCAACCCCTTTACCTGGCGGGAAAGAATATAGGTCACCCCCTCATGGAGATGTCAGACCGCTGCGTGTCTCAGCAAGCAGGGACCCTCGGTGTTAGCTGAAGTGCCTCCTCTGCTAATCTTTTGGGATGCTAATTCTTTATAATAGAAAGCATCCTTGTGATGTACGTATAGATTAATAATGTTATGAATATGTAGAGAGCCCTATTGCCCCATGGATGAAGATAGATTGACATTTGTACATAGTGCGTAAAACGACCTTGTACATGGTGTTCGAGGCATCATGATAATATTATGCGAAGCTAGATGTGTAAACAAAAGTAGTTTTAGAGAAACTAATTCAACATTGTCGCGCATGCAAATGTGCAAAAGGTCACAACAGAAATGTTATTGTGAAAAAGAGGACAATGAAAGAGATGAACAGCTTTGCTACATGGGCATAACCGAGACACATAACAACTCACTCACCCATACAGTCACTCATATACCCCAGCACTCACCTATGCTGCCTTTCACATATACAATTACTCACCCAAATACCACTGACACATCCCATCACTCACCGACACAGCCATACACACACTCACTCACCTATACAGCCCCTCACACACACACTCACTAACCCATACAGCCACTGACTCACTCACTCACTCATCCATACAGGAAGTCACACACCTCTTCACCCACCCATACAGACACTTGGACACCAATAGAGGTACTCAGACAATCAATAGCTCGCCCATACAGCCACTTATGTACCCACTCACACACCCTTACAGCCATTTAGACACCAACTGACACACTGATACAGACATTCACACAACCAGTCATTCACCCATATATTCACTTAGACACATAATCACTCACTTATAGAGTCAGTTGAGCACCCACTTAATCAATCATACAGGCACTCATACACCCACTGATTCTCTAATACACCTTAGTATATATATTTAACTCTCCAATGCAGAGGGTGATTTCAGTGAACCATCTCCATTCATCTCCCAGCTGCAAAGTATTCATTACAAGGAAGGAACTAAATTGGAGGAGAATTCATTGATTTCCATAGATTACCCTGAAAACTGAATCTGAGGAAAAAGTTATATTTTTTTCATTTTGCCCACTGGGCTTTCACATAACAACATGCCTTCATGAAATCCAGGAGACATCCACTCTTCTGTTCTGCAAAGGAGCATGTAATATATTTTAAATTTGATCACTTTCTGTACAAGGACTTGCTTTGGCAAAAGCAACTAAAATGCAACTATAAACAAGTTTCTCAGAACATAGCTAATATTATACTGTTGTGGAAGTGGGAGTGAAATACACAAGTCGCAAGAAGTTGCAAGAAGATATTGGGATACCTGCTTTGACTTACATGTGTTTCTTCATTAAACCTCAATGCTAGAGCCACTAATCGCAGAGAAATGCGCGGGCGCTCGCGCGCATGCGCAGTTTTTGCAGTGATCACCATAGACGGCGAGGAAGAGGAGGAGGGCAGCCCGGGGATGACGCAGTACAGGTAAGTGTTTTTTGGTTTTGTTTTAAATAATTTCGAATTAATTTTTAATGGGGGGGTGGAGTTGGGGCTGGCCAACCTGCTCTGCTGCGGAGTGTGCAGAGATCTGCCTACTCCGCATTCTGCGGAGAACGCGGATTAGGCAAATCTCCGCACACTCCATGGGCGGAGCGGAGTTCTCCACCTGCGCCTACACGTAACATGCTGTTTGATAAAAGGCAGAACCGCCTCATCACTATCTGTTCCAAATGTTGGTGCATCCTTCATCCATAACAGCATGTGCATATGAGGAGAACCTCTGGCTTGGTACACTTTTCACCAAAAGAAATCAGTTACCTCTCCAAGAGGTGGAATACTTCTTTTTTTTTTGTAACTCTTTTTATTAAAGAGGTGGAATACTTTTATTGCAGATAAATGACATCATAGCTTCAAACCTATGGTTAAAATATCTGCAGACATTTGCAGGATCCAAGGAACAGAGTTCTCCAACTGTCTTCACGTCAATGTTTTTTATATTTGAATTTGCTTCTCATAGGAATTCAAGTAGATGATCCCAAGCATATTGAGCACAACTAAGGGTTACAAACCAAGTAGGTGTGCCTAGGTTTCTCAAAATGCATTTTAGTTCACCATGGTGATGATACCAATATTCGTTGGTACCACGTTGACACACCACTACATTTTGGTAAGTGACGTTCCAAATTTTCATCCCTTTGTTCAACTTTCTCCATCAGTAGTCTTGCAGAAAGATTTTGTAGATGAATTCCTGTTTTTAATATATGGCTCACTGCATATGAAAGTCCAGACAAATCACTCTCAAAGAGAAGATGAAATAGACAGGGAATGATTTGACGAAATCTTGGATCTTCACAGTATAATCTTAATGACCGATATTCAGATGCTGGAATCCGTACAGGCCGACCATCAAATTGTCCTCCATCTCCACTAGGGAACAGCTTCTAAACAAAATTCCCATATACTCATGGGAGCTCTTTTTGCTTATTTTATTTGAAATAATTCAACAGTGTTTCTGATGATTTCTTTTGAATGGAGAGGATGTATGTATAATATTCATGAATCTCTTGACTTCTGGATTGATCCACTTTTTCAGTTTGGCCAGTTGACATTAATGTTTCATCTTGAAGGCATCTTGCTTCATCATCAATATTTACATTCTTATAATATATATTATTTTATACCAGGTATAATGTTGCATTTTGAAGTTTAGTAATATTTACAAACTCTTGCCAGATTTTGTTACTCTTTGTTGGTACACCATTTACTAGAATAACTACTGGCTTGTTTTCCAGTCTGTCTACACAAACAGCTTTAATATGTCTTCTTAAAATCTAAAGGTAAGTATACAACTCTTCCTTCGAGACCTTTTTGTAAATCTGTTGTTGGCAGTTTACCTGTCTTGGGCTCCATACGAACTATGGCCTGGAATGGATGTACAGATTGGATAATAATAGACTCATATACATTTAAATCTGCCAGTTCCTGAGGAATAGGTACCAAAACTAAGTTGTTATGTACTGCTCTAGCTAGCATTTTGTTGTCTTCTAATTTGTTGTAATAGTAGTTAGATATAATCAGTGGACAAGTCAAATCGTTCTTCCACAAATAAATAAACCGCAAATTGTTGCAAACTTATTATTGTTTTCTTTTTCACTTTTTAAATGTAAATCAACATTCCTAGTTTGACGTTTGTAGTGAGTGCGTCGAGTACAAATACAAACATAGTTTGGTTTTTCAGAGGAAACAGCATTAAACTTTGTAATTTCTTCTGCTAAATCATCAATACTAACCTCTTTGTCCTGTTTTACGACACCTGCAGGTATCAATACCTCAATTTTCCTACACTCCTCTTCAGAACCAAAAAATAAACTGTACATCATCACAAACTTTCTGCACATCTGCTACAGAACCATGCAAAAAAGCTGTATTCATTTCTCTTAAACATAATGCAGGAGTTTTCCATAGTAAAGTCTCCTTACTAACTTCAGCATTTCGAGTGGTGCACAGCTAACATTCTTAAATGATGGAAAATGCTTTGGCACACTTTACTTGAAAGACAAGCCAGAGAATGAGCCTGTAACTTGGTATATGTTTTTATTTTACATGGATCTAGTCCTTGTAACGTTAATCTTCAATTTAACACTTTTATTTGCATATTCATGTAAAAAGAATCGCAATATATCAATAGACTCCTGTCGAATACTACACATACTGCTGCAACTCCACTTATATACAGGAACTTGTGTACACCTTCCTTAAACTTCTTCAGCTATTACTTCTTCTACATTCCTAGGAACCATTTTCCCTTTTGGAATGGGGGAACCAGATTTAACCTCATAACACCGACCACTAGTATCACATGCATGTACTAATGTGTTCTCCAGAAAATAGCTTTCTTCATTAAAGAAAGGCTCAGTGCTAGAAAAGTGCTTCCATTCACCAGTAAAGGTTTTACAAATGTTAGTTCTATTAACTAGTGTTTTTTCTTACTTTTTTCCTTCATGAGCACCACTGTTTTATCAAGTGTTCTCAATCTCTTCAATATTGAGGTAAATAACTTTTGTTTCAACTCAAAAGCTTTATCTATTACACTTTCAATCTGTTGCTTTTGCATCACAAACTGCTGATCTTCTCTTATACTGTTTTAAATTATTTAGTCAATTTTGAATTACTCTACTTCTACTTTACAATGTGTACTTCTTTGAGCATAAGTAATCCCTTTTCGTTTCTGACTTGTTCTTAAAGTTTTGTTTGTCTTTTCAACAGTTTGCACAATTTTCATTTTTCTTAATATTGTTTTAAGAAACCACTTAGTTCTCTTACCGGTAGATTTCTTTTCCTCTGCAATATTGTGTTCATCATCCAATTTCTTCTTTTCACTCTTTTTTAAGTAGGACTGTTTTTTTTCAGTGCTTCTCTTTTGCTGTTTTTTTGTCATCTTCAAGTCTTTTGCTTCAAGTAAACTATATATCTGAAAATAAAGATTAATTTTAATAGTATGTTATATAAATTAATCATCCTGTTTTATTCATATAACATTACTCATAACAATCAATTAGTAGTTGTTTAAATTAGATTGGCAATGTCTCCTTTACCAATAGATATGTACAATTTCTAACTATATACTTCACGGAGGGTGTACATACTTGAAACACTGTCTGAGAGGATGAATAAGGTGCTATACACTTTTAGTTTATGCATAGATCATTTTTTACTTTTTATACAAGGTAGCAGTGTATGAAGGTGTATGTTCAAGTGCTTCCATGAAGCCTGCTTAGAAAAGAGATATGTGGTACTGAGACTGAAACATGAAGTAGCTATATCAATATTTGCACAGGGATATGATAGACCTTTTAGTTTTGAAGTTAGGGTCATCAGCTGCACCACACGTCTAAGTACATGTACAAGTACAGACGAATAGGTGACGTTACAACGCATGCTATTACATCGCATGCCGCTGCAACGCACACTTTTACTCCGTTTTTCTGTTGGGGCGCTGGAAGTTGGAATAGATTAATTTTCTATTCCAACTCCAGTGTGTGCAACAGTAGGGAAGGTGTTGGAGTTAAATCCAACACCTTCTACCCACTGCTGCACACCTTTTGCGTTGCAATGACATGCGATGTAAAGGCATGCGTTGTAACAGTTTCGTTGTAAAGGCTGTCTCCCATACAGACATGACTGAATACATTGAAGAGGGCAGAAATTCAAACTTGACATAATATGTTTTCACTTTCGAGCACACACATCACTATCTACATCCTGCTTGCAGTGTACCTTTGCAGAGAGTTATATATATTACAATAGTGTTTAATACATTTGGGAGCATGTTTTAAACCTCATATTTCTCTGCCAGTTTCCTTAGAAAGACAGAGCTTCCAGTGTCAGGCCTAACCAAAAATGAAAGAGCAACTCTTGTCATGTCACTCATTAGTATCAGCATCTTGCCAGAGACCTCAATGAGTCAGTCTGTCTTTTACGGGTGCGATGATACATGTAAAATAGTGTATAAGCACTAGGCTGCCTCTACTTCAGTCATATACCATATAAATGTATTTAGATGATCCAGCATGTGTCACTTTCTGGATATTATACAGGGCAGTCAGGAATGAAGCTGTGTGTTCAAGTGCTTCCATGAGGGCTGCCTAGCTAACGGATTTGTCCTTCTGGGACTCAATGATAAACTAGGTCTGACAATATTTGTCCAGGGTATAACAGACTGTAGTTTTTAAGTTATGCTCACCAGCTGCAGCACATGTGCCATGTATAGGTTGTCTCTGGGTGATTAGACGAGCGTATGGGTACTGGCTGGCTGATTGTATGGCTGCTTCGGTAGTGTCTGTTTTTTTGGATTAGTGAATGTGTAATACCATGTTCATTGTATGACTGCAATGGTAGTGTTTGGGTGATAGGATAAGTGAATGTGAAGAGGATCCCCGCACTTTTATATGTGGATGACACGGTCCTATTAGCCAGAACTGCAGTGGGCCTTCAATCACTTTTAGATGGTTTTATAGTTTTTATGACTCTTTAGACTTTTCAACAAATTTTAAGAAATCACATACCATGTCTATCGGTCCTGGAAAGTCCCCAAAAAAGACTACATTTTACCGTAAAGGGGTCGAATTAACAAAGGTTTCAACATTCCCCTATTTTGGGGTACTCTTTGATGAGTGCGGGTCATGGTGCCCACAAACTATGCAAAAAAAGAATACTCTCATTAGAGCGACGGGGGCAACATTAAATGTTGCTAAGAGATTAGGGTCTAAACCCATTCCAGCCCTGATGAAGATATACAAAGAAAAATGCATCCCTATGGCAACTTACGGATGCGATATTTGGGGATAAAAGGAAGGAAAGGACATTCAGCATGCTGATGACAAGTTTTTACGTAAGCTCTTGGCAGTCCCGCCCTCCACCCCTGCATACATACTACATGAAGAACCAGGGGTGGGATATATATCGGATCAGATAGCGGTAGCTCCCCTACTGCGCTGGTTGAGAGTTTGGGCAAGCCCTATTATTACCCTAAATCAAATAATAATTACTGACTGTCTAGCGTTAGACAGAACTGAACATATCCCCTGGCTAAAGTATTTGATGGATTCGACAAAATGGTTAGGTTGTCCTGACTTATTTTTTAACCCTAAACCCTTGGATAAATCTAAAATCAGAAATATTAAACAGCAGTTCATGGCCAAGTGCCAGGGACTCAGGGAAGAAAAGGAGCTGGTAAAACCAACGGTGAGAGGATATGTCACATTATCTTTGTATAACCAAGTTCAACCATATCTACTCATCGTTAGCAACCCCTTCCATTGTTTTGTATTAACCAGATTTCATTTGCAAATGGTTCCCTGGCTCTTGGCTGTTCCCCACGGCTTTTCAAAACCTGGCACTTTAAAACCTTGTCCTTGTGACAATTTCTCTGAGCAGGATACTCTTCATTTTATTTTATTTTGTGATTATTATGTTTCTTTACGTAAGAGATTCATATTACCATTACTCAGAGATTGCCATTTTTCTCAAGTCAGGCCCACCCTACTGTACCTTCAAATGTTATCTTCCCCCATGGTCTGCTTTGGGGTTGCAAGTTTTCTAACAGGAGCAATTAGGTGCAGGAAAAAAATTTTTTTTTAACTATCATTAGTTTTTATATGTTTTTATCTTAGAGCCCACTCCGTGTCATCAAAGGGGTTTTTGCTTTTGATTGTATCTGATCTTCGCACTTTGCACTTTATACAATGTTTTTGTTTTATCATGTATTTAGAACTCGGCCCACCGATTGATGATAAGAATGCTTTTTAATTCTGGTTTTTAAAATTTGTCAATGAAATAAATTTTTGTTTGATATGTTCACTTTTATGGCATTGAGTTGCCGAATAAAGTATTCTTGACTGACTGAATGTGTAGTATGTGTGTGATTGAATACGTGTAGAAGTAGTGTTTGGGTGATTGTAAGAGTGCGTGATTGTATGACTATATAGATAGTGTCTGAGTGATTGTAAGAGAGTTTGAATAGTGCTTGTTTGGTTATATAAGTGCATGGGTACAGTTTGGGTGATTGCATTAGTGGACAGGTAGTGTAAGAGTGCATTAGTACTGCATTGGTGATTGGATAAGTTCATGAGTACAGTATGCGTTGTAGAATGACTGCACAAGTAGTGGCAGGGTGATTGCAAGAGTATGTGAGTAGTGATTAGCTAATTCTATAACTGAATGACTAGTGCTTCTGACACTGAATGCTGAAGTAGCTCTAACAATATTTGTCCAGGGGAAAAATAGACTGGATAGTTTTTAAGTTAGGCTCATCAGCTGCACCACACGTGTCGGTATACACATAGAAATATAAACATATGTGAGAC
Organism: Calotriton arnoldi; assembly: GCA_963921515.1. Taxonomy (NCBI): domain Eukaryota; kingdom Metazoa; phylum Chordata; class Amphibia; order Caudata; family Salamandridae; genus Calotriton; species Calotriton arnoldi. The sequence goes on from CAWUFW010002919.1 coordinate 624,352, forward strand.
ATGGTAAGTGTCAGGCATCCAAATTTGACAGAATGCTCTTTAGTTTCAAACAGACAAATCACTATCTATGGCCTATTTGAAGTCTTTCTTTTCAGAGAGTTATATGGACTAGGATAGAGGTTAATATATTTGGCAACATGTTTCAAACATCACATTTCTCTACCAGTTTCATTAGAAAAGCAGAGCTGACCATATCAGGCCTAGGCCAAAATAAAACGCCCACTCCTTTTATAGCATTCTTATTAGTATCAGCACCTTTTTAGAGACCTCAATTAATGTGTCAGTGCATTTTGGGGTAAGATAAAACATGTATAGAAGCCTATAGATACTAGACTACCTCTGTTTTAATCCGTATGGTGTATATATGTGTTTAGAAGAAACTGCGTGGGTCACTTTCTGCTTATTATACAAGGCAGCCGGATATGAAACTGTGTGTTAAAGCGCTTCCATGTGGCCTGCCTAGCTAAGAGATCTGTACTTCTGAGACTAAATGCTAAAGTTGCTCTAAAAATGTTTGTCCAGGGGAATAATAGACAGTATACTTTTTAAGTTATGCTCATCAGCTGTACCAAACGTGTCAGTCTTTATGTAAAAATACAAATACACCTGAAAATAGTAGCAGTCAGAGATGCAAACTTGACAGAATAATGTTTTAGTTTCTACGACCTACTAGAAGTGTACCTTTTCTAAGCCTTTTATGGACTAGAATAGAGGTTAATACATTTGGCAACATGTTTTAAACCTCACATTTCTCTACCAGTTTTATTACAAAGGCAGATCTTGCTTTACCAGGCCTAAGCCAAAATGAAACAACGACTCCTGTCATGGCACTGTTATGAGTGTCAACATCTTTCTAGAAACCTCATTGAGTCTATCAGTGTCTTTTAGGGGTAAAGTGACACATGCAAAGTAATCTATAGATACTAGACTACTTCTGTATCGCACTGCATACTCTGTAAATGTGTGTAGAAGAAGCACCATGGATCACTTTCTGTTTATTATATAGGGTAGGCGAGTCTGAAGCTGTGTTCAAGTGCTTCCATGAGGCCTACCTACCAAAGAGATGTGTACTTCTGGGACTTAAGTTGAAGTAGCTCTGACAATATTTATATAGGGGTAGAATAGATCGTTTTGTGTTTAAGTTAGTGTCATGAGCTGCACCACATGTAGAAGTACAAAGATACGTGAGACATGGTAGCAGTCAGGCTTTCAAATTTAACAGAATACACTTTCAGTTTCAAGCCTGCATATCACTATTTACGGCTTACTTTTAGTGTACGTCTGGGGAGAGTTACATGGATTAGGATAGTGGCTAATAACCTTGGGCCCCATTCACAAAAGTAATCTGAGACAAAATCCTAACTTTACGGGAATATGTTTTGAACCTCATATTTCTCTACCAGTTTGATTATTGAAACAGAGCTAACAGTGCCAAGCCTAACTCAAAATGAAAGGCCAACTCCTCTCATACCATTCTTATTAGTATCAGCATCTCTCCAGAGACCTCAATGAATGGGTCAGTGCTTATTAGGGGTGAGATGAAACATGTGAAGTAGCCTGTTGGCACTAGACTACCTCTTTTTCAGACCATATAGTCTGTAAATGTGTATAGATTAAGCAGCATGGATCACTTTCTTGTTATCATAGAAGACAGCGAGGCATGAATCTATATGTTCAAGTGATTCCACGAGGCCTGCTTAGAAAAGAGATATGTTGTACTGAGACTGAAAGGTGAAGTAGCTTTGTCAATATTTGCCAAAGGTTATGATAGACTGTATGGTTTTCAAGTTAAGATTGTCAGCTGCATGACACGCCTTAGACTACATGTACAAGTAAAGACATAGCTGAAATAAGGAAGAGTTCACACATTGAAAGTTGCCAGAATACGTTTTCAGTTGCAAGCACTGACATCACTATCTACAGCCTACTTGCAGTGTACCTTTGCAGAGAATTATATGTCCTGGGATAGTGGTTAACACACTTAAGAACATTTTTACACCACACTTTTCTCTACCAGTTTCATTGGAGAGTCAGAGGCCACAGTGCCAGGCCTCACCCATGAAAGGCAGACTCTTCTCATGCCACTCTTATTAGTCTCAGCATCTCTGCCAGAGACCTCAATGGGTGTGTTAGTGCTTTTTAGGGATGCGATGACATATGTAATGTAGCCTATAAGCACTAGGCTACCTCTGTTTCAGACCGTATACTCTGTAAACATGTGTAAAAAAAGCTATATGGATGATTTTCTGCTTTTTATACAGGGCAGCAAGGGATTAAGCAGTGTGTTCAAGTGCTTTCACGAGGCCTGCTCAGAAAAAAGATGCGTGGTTAATGCACTTGGAACATGTTTTCAACCTCACATTTCTCTACCTGTCTGATTAAAGACACAGAGCTCATAGTGCCAGGCCTAACACAAAATCAAAAGTCAACTCCTGTCATGCCACTGTTATTAGTATCGATACAAAGAGGATGATGGACGGAACGTTTGAACCAATCAAACACTCACCCCCAGTCAACTGATCTGGGTTTAATCCATCATCATTCTTTAGCTCACTCCACCACCCCAGTTCAGACATGGCCATATGCAAATCAGTCTGACCCTGTGCCTCATGGGAACAGTCCAGCCCGAACTGCCAAGCCATGTCTTCCCTGGACCGGAAACAAGCATCCTAGGACCGGTTTCTGGCATTCCAGCCGTCATCAGCCAGGCTTGCTTGAATCCAGTGGCAAAGTGAGCAAGGGACCCACGTCTGGGCATACCCCCGCCAACTTAGGGCGAACAAAGCGATACAAAAGGGGATGATGGACGGAACGTTTGAACCAATCAAACACTCACCCCAGTCAACTGATCTGGGTTTAATCCATCATCATTCTTTAGCTCACTCCACCACCCCAGTTCAGACATGGCCATATGCAAATCAGTCTGACCCTGTGCCTCATGGGAACAGTCCAGCCCGAACTGCCAAGCCATGTCTTCCCTGGACCGGAAACAAGCATCCTAGGACCGGTTTCTGGCATTCCAGCCGTCATCAGCCAGGCTTGCTTGAATCCAGTGGCAAAGTGAGCAAGGGACCCACGTCTGGGCATACCCCCGCCAACTTAGGGCGAACAAAGCGATACAAAAGGGGATGATGGACGGAACGTTTGAACCAATCAAACACTCACCCCCAGTCAACTGATCTGGGTTTAATCCATCATCATTCTTTAGCTCACTCCACCACCCCAGTTCAGACATGGCCATATGCAAATCAGTCTGACCCTGTGCCTCATGGGAACAGTCCAGCCCGAACTGCCAAGCCATGTCTTCCCTGGACCGGAAACAAGCATCCTAGGACCGGTTTCTGGCATTCCAGCCGTCATCAGCCAGGCTTGCTTGAATCCAGTGGCAAAGTGAGCAAGGGACCCACGTCTGGGCATACCCCCGCCAACTTAGGGCGAACAAAGCGATACAAAAGGGATGATGGACGGAACGTTTGAACCAATCAAACACTCACCCCCAGTCAACTGATCTGGGTTTAATCCATCATCATTCTTTAGCTCACTCCACCACCCCAGTTCAGACATGGCCATATGCAAATCAGTCTGACCCTGTGCCTCATGGCTCAAACGTTCCGTCCATCATCCCCTTTTGTATCGCTTTGTATCACTGTAATTAGTATCAGCATCTCTCCAGAGACCTCAATGAGTATGTCAGTGCCTTTCAAAGATCAGATGACACATATAATGTGACGTATAGGCACTAGACTACCTCTGTTTCACACTGCAGGCAGAGCAGCCAGGTATGAAGCTGTGTCTTCAAGTACTTCCGTGATGCATACTTGTTAGAAATGTGGGTCTCTAGATGGCAGAGTAGGGACTCTTCTTCCTAGTCAGGGTAAGGGGGATACACTTCTAAAATAACACCTGCTCCCCCCCTGGCAGCTTGGCATGAACAGACAGGCTTATCTCAGAGGCAGGGTGTAAAACATTTGTGAACACATACAGTAATACAGTGAAAACACTACAAATGGACACCACACCAGTTCAGAAAAATAAGTAATCTTTATCTAAACCAAAACAAGACCAAACTACAAAAATCCACAATACAGTAATAAAAATATGACTTTCAGATGGTAGAAATAGTTCAGTTTAAGGCAAATTGCAGATGTGACACTTTTCACACAAAGTACTTTGGATGCGTCATGCACAAAGCAAAAAGGGCAGCAGGGAAGGTGATGCGTTGGTTCCTTACACCAGGGAAGGTGATGCGTCGGTTCCTTGCTCCGGGGGAGGTGATGCATTGGTTCCTAACCGGAGAGGAGGTGATGCATTGGATTCTTACTGCGTGGGGAGGTGATGCATTGGTTTCTTACTGCATCCCCAGCAATGCAACAGACTTGGCACCTCGATGTGATGGTCCGGGACGATGCGTGGGTTCTTGCAGCCACACAGCAGGGTTTGCGTCAGAATCGGTGAGATGATCTCGGACTTCGGAGATCATTGCACTCGATGTGGCGTGCAGAGATTTCTCAAGCCGTGGCAGGTGCTGCGACGGTTTCGTCGGTGTTACGTCGGAAACAGGTACGGATGCGGCACGCTTCTCGGTGTTGAGCTGATTTTCCAGCTCCCAGCAGAAAACATTCACTAGAGGTCCAAAACAACAGCTGCCACCTCTTTGCAGGTCTGAACTCCCAGCAAGGAAGTTCAGGGGAGCTGGAGGTGAAGTCTTTGTGTCCCTGAGACATCAGAACAGGAGGCAAGCTCAGTTTCAAGCCCTTGGAGATCTTCCCCAAGCAGGGGACACAGCAAACAGCAAAGCCCTTTCTCTTTTCCTTGGCAGCAAGTAGCCACTGCAGGCCAACCCCAGACAGCAAACAGCACAGGGGCAGTATTCCTCCTCAGCTTCTCTGGCTTTTCTCCTTGGCAAAGGTTTCTCTTGATTTCCCAGAAGTGATCTAAAGTTCTGGGGCCTGGGCCCCAATATTTATACTACAAAATCCTTTGTTCTCTGGTGGCAGAGAAGCCCTGTGCCCAGTCAACACCAGTTCTGTCCTCTCTGGTGCAGCTTCTGGGCAGGAGGTGGAGACAGCATTGTGGAAGGCAGACCAGGCCCATTCAGGTGAAAGGAAATCTCATACCCTACTCTAAATGCAGCCCACGTCTATTCAGCCCAGCCCTGACTCATCAGACTCTCTGGAGCCACTGCTCCTCCCCATACCCTGTCCTCCAAATCAGACATGCAATACACAAACCTAGCAGAGGCACACTGGATGGCTAAGCAAGAAAATACCTACTTTCTAAAAGTGGTATTTTCAAACACAGAATGTAAAAATCACCCTCACTAAAAGATGCATTTTAACATTCTGAGTTCAGGCATACTAAACTTTATTTTCTTACCTTGCTCCCAGGGTTAGTTATGTTTATAAGATGTTATGAGCAAACTCCCCATTCTGTCTTATGAGAACAGGTAGCCTTGCAATAGTGAAAAACGAAATTGGCAGTATTTCATTATCAGGACATGCCACACACACCAGGGCAAGTCCTTCCTTTCACATACACTGCACCCTGCCCACAGGGGTACCTTGGGCCTACCTTAGGGGTGACTAACATGTAAGAAAAGGGAAGGTTAGGGCCTGGCAAGTGGGTGCACTTGCCAAGTCGACATGGCAGTACTAGACTGCACACAGATGCTGCAGTGGTAGATCTGAGTTACATTTACAGGCTGCTTATGTGAGTGGCACAATCAGTGCTGCAAGCCCACTAGCAGCATCTGATTTACAGGCACTGGGCACACACGGTGCACTGTACTAGTGACTGACTAGTAAATAAAATATGCCGATCATGGAAATGCCAATCCACAACAATAATTTACAAAGGGAGCACTTGCACTTTGGCACTGAACAGCAGTGGCAAAGTACCCAAAGCATCTAGACCAGAAAAATGGAGTCGAACACACAGCAAAAAAACAGGAGGTCAAGGCAAAAAATACAGGGGAAACCCACGCCAATGACGCCAGGTCTAACACTACCTAGCTAAGAGATCTGTGCTTTTGGGACTGAATGCTGAAGTAGCTCTGACAATATGTGTCAAGAGAATTATAAACTGTATAGTTTTTAAGTTAAGGTGATGAGCTGCAGGACACATGTCAGATTACACGTACAAGTACAAACATACCTGACACATGATAGCAGTCACACATTGAAACTTGACACAATATGCTTTCAGTTTCAACCAGACACATCGTTATCTTTAACTTATGTGCAGTTTACCTTTGTGTGAAAAAATATATGGACTAGTTTAGAGGTTAATACATCCAGTAATATGTTTTAACCCTCACTTTTCTCTACCATTCTCATTAGAGAGTCAGAGCTCACAATGCCAGGCCTAAGCCAAAATGAAAGGCCAACTCCTGTCATACCACTCTTGTGAGTCTCAGCATCTTTCTAAAGACCTCAATGAGTGTGCATTTGAGGGGTGAGATGACTCAAGCAAAGTAGCCTATAGGTACTAGACTACATCTGTTTCACACCACATGCTCTCTAAATGTGTGTTGAAGAAGTTGCATAGATCACTTTATATTCGTTATGCAGGGCAGTCGGCTATAAAGCTGTGTGTTCATGTGCATCTGGGACTGAATGCTGAAGTAGCTCTGACAAGATTTGTGCAGGGCTAAGATAGACTGTATAGTGATTAAGTTAGGGTCATCAGCTGCCCCACCTGTGTCAGACTACACGAAGAAGTGAAGATATACCTGAGACATGGTAGCAGTCAGACATTCAAACTTGACAGAGTACGCTTTCAGTTTAAAGCACAGACATCACAATCTACTGCCTACTTGCAGTGTAGCTTTGTAGAGACTTATATGGACCAGAATAGAGGTTGATACATTTGTCAACATGTTCTACACCTCACTTTTCTCTACCAGTTTCATTAGAGAGTCAGAGGTCACAATGCCAGGCCTACACCAAATTGAAAGGCTGACTCCTGTCATGCCACTCTTGTGAGTCTCAGCATCTTTTTAAAGACCTCAATGAGTGTTTCTGTGCCTTTTAGGGGGGAGATGACACGTGTAAAGAATCCTACAAGTACTAGACCACCTCTATTTCACAGTGCATACTCTCTAAATATGTGTAGAAGAAGCTGCACAGATCACTTTCTATTAATTATACAGGGCACTCTGCTATAAAGCTGTGTGTTCAAGTGCTTCATGACGAGTGCCTAGCTAAGGAATCCCTGCTTCTGGGACTGAATGCTGCAGTAGCTCTGACAAGATTTGTGCAGGGGTATGACAGACTGTATAGTTTGTCACTTAGGGTCATCATCTGCATCTCGTGTCAGACTACACGTAGAAATGCAGACATACCTGAGACATGGTAGGAGTCAGACTTTTAAACTTGACAGAGTACGCTTTCAAGTTAAAGCACAGACATCACTATCTATGGCCTACTTGCAGTGTACCTTTACGGAGAGTTATATGGACTAGGATAGAATTTAATACATCTGCCAACATGTTTTAAACCTCACTTTTCTCTACCAGTTTCATTAGAGAGTCAGAGCTCACAATGCCAGGCCTACACCAAAATGAAAGGCCGACTCCTGTCATGCCACTCGTGGTCTCCATGCCACTGGAGTCAAGCTATCCTGGCTGAAGAGGGGTGAAACACCAAAACCGGTCCTATGATGCTTCTTTACAATCCAGGGAGGACCTGGCCTGGCAGTTCGGGCTGGACTGTTCCCATTGGGCACAAGGTCAAGACTGATTTGCATATGGCTGGGTTCAAACTGGAATGGCGAGTAAAAAAACAATGGATTTAGGCCCAGATCTCTGTACTGGGGTGAATGTATGACATTGTTCTGCATTCTGTCCATCAATTGTTGTTTTTGCATTTGTCACCCCGAGTGAGATGGCTATGCCCAGACGTGGGGCCTGTGCTCTCCATGCCACTGGAGTCAAGCTATCCTGGCTGATGAGGGGTGAAACCATAAAACCGGTCCTAGGATCCTTGTCCATAGTCCAGGGGGGACCTAGCCTGGCAGTTCGGGCTGGACTTTTCCCATTGGGCACAGGGTCAAGACTGATTTGCATAAGGCTGGGTTCAAACTGAAAAGGAAAGGTGAGCAAACAAACGATGGATTTAGGCCCAGATCTCTATACTGGGTTGAATGTATGACATTGTTCTGCATTCTGCCCATCAATTGTTGTTTTTGCATTTGTCACCCGAGTGGGACAGGTATTCCCAGACGTGGGTCCTGTGCTCTCCATGCCACTGGAGTCAAGCTATACTAGCTGATGAGGGGTGAAATCCCGAAACTGGTCCTAGGATGCTTGTTTCCAGTCCAGGGAGGACCTGGCCTGGCAGTTCGGGCTGGACTGTTCCCATTGGGCGCAGGGTCAAGACTGATTTGGATATGGCTGGGTTTAAACTGGAATGGCATGGTGAGCAAAAAAACGATGGATTTAGGCACAGATCTCTGTACTGGAGTGAATGTATGACATTGTTCTGCATTCTGTCCATCAATTGTTGTTTTTGCATTTGTCACCCCGAGTGGGACGGGTATGCCCAGACGTGGGGCCTGTGCTCTCCATGCCACTGGAGTCAAGCTATCCTGGCTGTTGAGGAGTGAAACCCCAAAACCGGTCCTAGGATGCTTGTTTCCAGTCCAGGGAGGACATGGCCTGGCAGTTTGGGCTGGACTGTTCCCATTTGGCACAGGCTCGTCTGATTTGCATATGGTTGGGTTCAAACTGGAATGGCATGGTGAGCACAAAAATGATGAATTTAGGCCCAGATCTCTGTACTGAGGTGAATGTATGACATTGTTCTGCATTCTGCCCATCAATTGTTGTTTTTGCATTTGTCACCCGAGTGGGACAGTTATGCCCAGACGTGGGTCCCATGCTCTCCATGCCACTGAAGTTAAGCTATCCTGGCTGATGAGGGGTGAAACCCCGAAACAGGTCCTAGGATGCTTGTTTCCAGTCCAGGGAGGACCTGGCCTGGCAGTTCGGGCTGGACTGTTCCCATTGGGCACAGGTTCAAGACTGATTTGCATATGGCTGGGCTCAAACTGGAATGGCATTGTGTGCAAAAAAAATGATGGATTTAGGCCCAGATCTCTGTACTGGGGTGAATGTATGACATTGTTCTGCAATCTGTCAATTAATTGTTGTTTTTGCATTTGTCACCCCGAGTGTGATGGGTATGCCCAGACGTGGGTCCCGTGCTCTCCATGCTATGGAGTCAAGCTATCCTGGCTGATGAGATGTGAAACCCCGTAACCGGTCCTTGGATGGTTATTTCCAGTCCAGGGAGGACCTGGACTGGCAGTTCTTGCTAGACTGTTCCCATAGGGCACAGGGTCAAGAATGATTTGCAAATGGCTGTGTTCAAACTGGAATGGCATGGTGAGCAAAAAAAATGATGGATTTAGGCCCAGATCTCTGGACTGGGGTGAATGTATGACATTGTTCTGCATTCTGTCCATCAATTGTTGTTTTTGCATTTGTCACCCCGAGTGGGATGGGTATGCCCAGACGTGGTTCCCGTGCTCTCCATGCCACTGGAGTCAAGCTATCCTGGCTGATGAGGGGTGAAACCCCGAAACCAGCCCTAGGATGGTTATTTCCAGTCCAGGGAGGGCCTGGACTGGCAGTTCTTGCTAGACTGTTCCCATTGGGCACAGGGTCAAGAATGATTTGCAAATGGCTGTGTTCAAACTGGAATGGCACTTTGAGCAAAAAAACGATGGACTTAGGAACAGATCTCTGTCCTGGGGTGAATGTATGACATTGTTCTGCATTCTGTCCATCAATTCTTGTTTTTGCATTTGTCACCCCGAGTGGGACGGTTATGCCCAGACGTGGGTCCCGTGCTCTCCATGCGACTGGAGTCAAGCTATCCTGGCTGATGAGGGGTGAATCCCCAAAACCGGTCCAAGGATGCTTGTCCATAGTCCATTGAGGACCTGGCCTGGCAATTCGGGCTGGACTTTTCCCATTGGGCACAGGGTCAAGACTGATTTGCATATGGCTGGTTTCAAACTGGAATGGCATGGTGAGCAAAAAAATGATGGATTTAGGCCCAGATCTCTGTACTGGTTTGAATGTATGACATTGTTCTGTATTGTACCCATCAATTGTTGTTTTTGCATTTGTCACCCGAGTGGGACAGGTATGCCCAGACGTGGGTCCCGTGCTCTCCATGCCACTGGAGTTAAGCTATCCTAGCTGATGAGGGGTGAAATCCCAAAACTGGTCTTAGGATGCTTGTTTCCAGTCCAGGGAGGACCTGGCCTGGCAGTTCGGGCTGGACTGTTCCCATTTGGTACAGGCTCGTCTGATTTGAATATGGTTGGGTTCAAACTGGAATGGCACTTTGAGCAAAAAAACGATGGATTTAGGAACAGATCTCTGTCCTGGGGTGAATGTATGACATCGTTCTGCATTCTGTCCATCAATTCTTGTTTTTGCATTTGTCACCCCGAGTGGGACGGGTATGCCCAGACGTGGGTCCCGTGCTCTCCATGCCACTGGAGTCAAGCTATCCTGGCTGATGAGGGGTGAATCCCCAAAACCGGTCCAAGGATGCTTGTCCATAGTCCATTGAGGACCTGGCCTGGCAATTCGGGCTGGACTTTTCCCATTGGGCACAGGGTCAAGACTGATTTACATATGGCTGGGTTCAAACTGGAATGGCATGGTGCACAAAAAAACGATGGATTTAGGCCCAGATCTCTGTACTGGGGTGAATTTATGACATGGTTCTGCAATCTGTCCATCAATTGTTGTTTTTGCATTTGCCACCCCGAGTGGGACGGGTATGCCCAGACGTGGATCCCGTGCTCTCCATGCCACTGGAGTCAAGCTATCCTGGCTGATGAGGGGTGAAACCCCGAAACCGGTCCTAGGATTCTTGTTTCCAGTCCAGGGAGGACCTGCCCTGGCAGTTCGGGCTGGACTGTTCCCATTGGGTACAGGGTCAAAACTGATTTGCATATGGCTGGGTTCAAACTGGAATGGCATGGTGAGCAAAAAAACAATGAATTTAGGCCCAGATCTCTGTACTGGGGTGAATGTATGACATTGTTCTGCATTCTGCCCATCAATTGTTGTTTTTGCATTTGTCACCCGAGTGGGACAGGTATGCCCAGACGTGGGTCCCGTGCTCTCCATGCCACTGGAGTCAAGCTATCCTGGCTGATGAGGGGTGAAACCCCGAAACCGGTCCTAGGATTCTTGTTTCCAGTCCAGGGAGGACCTGCCCTGGCAGTTCGGGCTGGACTGTTCCCACTGGGTACAGGGTCAAAACTGATTTGCATATGGCTGGGTTCAAACTGGAATGGGATGGTGAGCAAAAAAACGATAGATTTAGGCCCAGATCTCTGTACTGGGGTGAATGTATGACATTGTTCTGCATTCTGCCCATCAATTGTTGTTTTTGCATTTGTCACCCGAGTGGGACAGGTATGCCCAGACGTGGGTCCCGTGCTCTCCAAGCCACTGGAGTCAAGCTATCCTGGCTGATGAGGGGTGAAACCCCGAAACCGGTCCTAGGATTCTTGTTTCCAGTCCAGGGAGGACCTGCCCTGGCAGTTCGGGCTGGACTGTTCCCACTGGGTACAGGGTCAAAACTGATTTGCATATGGCTGGGTTCAAACTGGAATGGGATGGTGAGCAAAAAAACGATAGATTTAGGCCCAGATCTCTGTACTGGGGTGAATGTATGACATTGTTCTGCATTCTGCCCATCAATTGTTGTTTTTGCATTTGTCACCCCGAGTGGGACGGGTATGCCCAGACGTGGGTCTGGTGCTTTCCATGCCACTGGAGTCAAGCTATCCTGGCTGATGAGGTGTGAAACTCGAAGCCGGTCCTAGGATGCTTGTTTCCAGTCCAGGGAGGACCTGGCCTGGCAGTTCAGGCTGGACTGTTCCTATTGGTCACAGGGTCAAGACTGATTTCCATATGGCTGGGTGCAAACTGGAATTGCATGGTGAGCAAAAGAACAATGGATTTAGGCCCAGATCTCTGCAATGGGGTGAATGTATGACATTGTTCTGCATTCTGTCCATCAATTGTTGTTTTTGCACTCTAATGACTGTCAGCATCGTTCTGGAGACCTCAATGACTGTGTCAGTTCCTTATAGGGGTGAGATAATGCATGCAAAGTAAGCTATAGGTACAACACTACCTCTATTTCACATCATATCCTCTGTAAATATATGTAAAAGAAGCTGCATAGTTCACTTTTTGTTTACTATACAGGGTAGCCATTGATGAAGCTGTATATTCAAATATTTTTATGAGGTCTACCTATTTAAGATATCTGTGCTTCTGGGACTGAATGTTGAAGTAGTTCTAACAAGATTTGTGCAGGGGTATGATAGACTGTATAGTCTCTGAGTTAAGAGTCATTAGCTGCATCACACATGTCAGTGTACACGTACAACTGCAGACATACTTAACACATGGTAGCAGTCAGACATTCAAATTTGACACAGTACACTTTCAGTTTAAAGGACACACCTCACTATCTACAGCCTAGTTGCAGTGTACCTATGCAGGGGCTTATATGGCCTAGGATAGAGATTAATACATCTGGCAACATGTTTTAAACTTCACTTTTCTCTACCAGTTTCATTAGAGAGGCACAGCTCTCAATGTCAGGTCTGAGCCAAAATGAAAGCCTGACTCCTGTCATACCACTCTTCTGAGTGTCAGCATCTTTCTAGAGACCTCAATGAGTGTGTATATGACTTTTACAAGTTAGTTAACTCATACAAAGTAGTCTATAAGTACAACACTACCTCTGTTTTACATCGCATCCTCTGTAAATATGTGTACAAGAATCTGCATAGATCATTTTTAGCTTACTATACAGGGTAGCCAGTGATGAAGCAATGTGATCAAATGATTCCATGACACCTGCCTAGCTAACTGACCTGCGCTTCTTGGATGGAGAAATACAAACAATCATTAGACATGGTAGCACTCAGACATTCAAATTTGAGAGAATTCACTTTTAGTTTCAAGCACAGATTTCACTATGTACAATGCATTTCTAATCTACATTACTGTAGAATTATATGGACTAAGATACATGTAAATGCACTTGGCAGCATATTTTAAACCTCACATTTCTCTAATACTTAACAACATTTATAAATACTTCATCTCATATTTAGAAAATTAAATAAATCCCTTAAGCACTCCTACACCATACATCACACTTCTTACACATTTGCAACTTACCGGTGAAATCCTGTTGTAGATTATGAAAATATCAGAAATTCTTAGATAATTTTCTTTTCCACTCAATAAACGTGATATACCACTCTCAAGAAAGAAGAACCAGTAATGGAAAATGTTCCCTCTCATTTTCCACAGAAATTAATGTAAGTAACAAATCAAACTATTCCCTTTATTTTTTTTAAATCTAAAACCACTTTCTATTGGACAGTTATGTTAACCCTTCATTAATCTCTTCTAAAGAAGCCCAATTTGGTTGTGTAATTTGCTGGAGGCGCGACTCCACTGCTGCGCCCTTACGGGAGTTCAAAAAGCCATTTTCAATAATACTACTATAATTTTTTAACAACATATTACTCTCAAACATACTGATGAATTGAAAAAATTAACTTTTCAAAAGTATAAGATATATAAAATACACACTTTACTTTAAAGCCTTCCCTCAGATTGCTTCACCTCAGTTTCCATAGCAACATTTTATGAAACATTCAACTGTACCAGTAAGTCAAAAGTTCAACATGTTCTTAATTACAGCACACCAGCTTCCAATTCAACAGTAGCAGATGTGGTTGAGTACTTAAAAATGTAAGCTTATCCAGAGTATTGAACCTTTTAATGTTTTATCCCCAGCCAATCAGAAAAATACTTGTTTTGAAAACTAAGATACAACCTATTTTTAAGTATGAAATGTCTATGAACACCCAATCACTTATCTCCTTTTCTTAAGACAGAATCTGTCCTCCATTTTAGATGCCTTTCATTATACCAACTGTCCCATTCAGCTACAGACTTCTTATGAATCCTACTGCTCCTTACTTCAAAATGCTTACAGTATGGATTGTGGGTCACAGCTATGTTTTCTGGGGCAACAAGTATACTCGAGACAAAGGTATTGACAAAGACTTGAGTTTACATAATGTGGATATTAAATGGTTTGCACAGAGATCATTAAAGTGGCACCAATTGCTGCCATTTGTTAAAACCTTTTTGAATTTCAGACCCCCTGACCTCATGATTGTGTGCTGTGGTGGCAATGACCTAGGAACACTAACTGGGGTAGGATTGGAAATCCTAATGAAGGATACCTTTGCACAACTAATGTCGCTTTTCCCTCACACTGTCTTTGTGTACTCTAATATATGCCAAAGACAGAAATGTAAGTGGTCAAATCAGTTCTGTCCACAGATTGCAAAGCCAGGAAACCTGTTTATAAGCTGTTTCTGCATACCTCAGAGACCATAACATGGGCTCTATTTACAACAACAACCTGCATTTTGACATGGATAACATCTATACAAGTGATGGAGTTCACTTCACAGATGAAGGGAACAGGGTGTTTCTCAGCAACCTCAAACTGTGCATCCACACTTACATGTAGCTGCAACAAAGTCATAATGAACACAAAGGCTCTTCTCAGATCCACCGTATAACCCAACATTGAAAAGTATTATAATCCAACATTGAAAAGTATTTTTTTTAAAATATATATATGTCTCCCTCATAAATATTTTCTGGATCCGCGATCCTCTCATGGATCCACAAAACAAAAGCACAAACTTAATGAACAACAACAACACATTTTACATTTTAACTATAATTTTAGCTCTATACATATTAAAATGTTTTCTAACCCTGTAAATTTGAATGTAAGTGTGTACTTCACTCTGAGTAGCTCTATGATAGGCTTCACAAGGGTGTGAGGGGTCTGTGACACAATGCATCACACTCTGAGTGGGTCTGTGACTTGTTGTATCAGTGTCTAAATGGAATTCTACATGGAAGCAACAATGTTTGGCTGAGTCAGTGACTGGGCATGTCAGTAACTGAATGGGTCAGTGAATGGGTGCATTAGTGTGTGACTGGGAATGTGAGTGGCTGCATCAGTGTCCAAGTAGGTATGTGAGTGGGTGAACCATTGTCAAAATAGGTTTCTCAGTGGATGTTTAAGTGTCTCACTGACCCTGTGACTAGGTGCATCATTGTCTGACTAGATCTCTAAGTGGATGCATCCGTGTCTTAGTAGGTCAGTGGTTGACTGTTTCAGTGTCTGAGTGGCTATTTTAGAGGTTGCATCAGTGTCTGTGTGGATCTGTGACTTAGTGTGTTACAATGTAAGTGAATCTGAGAGTGTATGTGTCTGTGTCACTCAGTAACTGGGTATATTAGTGTCTAAGAGGGCCTGTGAGAGGGTGCATCAATCTCTGTATGACTGGATCTGTGCGTTGGTGCATAGTAGTGGGTGTGTCATAATCGAAGTGAGTGTGTCAGTCTCTAAGTGGGTAGGTGCGGGTGCCTTAGTATCTGAGTGGGTCTCGGACTGGCTACATCAGTAACTCAGTGGGTCTGTGAAAGGATGCCTCAGTGTCAGTGTAGATCTGTAAGTAGGCACATCCGTGTGTGAGTGGGTTTGTCAGTAGGTGTTTTAGCATCTGATTGAATTGATGAATGGGTGTTTCAGTGTATGTGTGGGTTTCTAAGTGGACTTGGCAATGACTCAAAAGGTCTGTAAGTGGGTGCATCAGTGCCTGGAAGTGGGTGCATCACTGTCTGATTAGATCTGTAAGTGGTTATATCAATGTCTCATTCACTCTGTGAATGAGTACATAAATCCATGAATTAGTCTTTGAGTATATGTCTAACTGTTTGTATAAGTATATGACTCAATACATTATTCAGTACATTTATATTTTAATATTTTTATTTATTCATTTATTTTTGGTAGATCAGAGACTCCACCGTGTCGGTATATGGGGGGCCGTGCTGAGCTCCGCGATGGGGCCGCGACTCCAACCATGTGAGAAAATATATATATTTTTTTATTAGTGGACCCTCATTCTCTGGCCTGATTTTGGCCCCGGGGACCCCATCGCCTGGGACCTGCCCTTTTCTATTTTATTTTAAAAAAATGGAAGGAGGGCCGCGCGGCCCCCCTTCCAAGCCGATGTTGTCCATTGGGACCCTGTCCCTGGTGCCCACATATTTTCCATCTTAGGGACCGTGAGGTGAGCCTGAAGGCCCCCTCAGTCCTGGCCGGCTTCCTGCCTCCTGCGGGAGTCAGCATAGCTTTTTACACACAGGGAGCTGCTGACAAGCTGCTGAAGTGACTGGTGTATTCATTTTGAAAATTCCGAGAGGATTAGACAAACAACGCCAAAGTTATTGGCAAATAAAAAAACGCTCTTCCTATGGAAACTACATCCTAACTATAACTACCTACTGGTGACCGCCAGTAGGTTGTTATAGTTAGGAGATGATTTCTATCAAAAAGCTGTTTTTGATTTGCCAATAAGTTTGGCGTCGTTTGACGAATCTTCACGAAATGTTCAAAACTAATTTGACGCTCACTTCAGCTCCTGTCTTGAATTTTTCTGGGTGATCCGTAAAGCGGGGGCTGAAAAAAGGGGTGTCCCAAACCGAGTTGAACCAAGTCACAAAAAAAAAACATTAAGAAAAAAGATAAGGGGGCAGGGTAGAAACACCCTGACCCCCTGGGCCTCTTGGGGAGGGTCCCACAGGAACACCCCCAGGGCCAAAAAAAACATTTTTTTAAAAACAAAATTTGGCGAGAGTTGCGTTGGATTCACGAATCCCGCCAACATTTTTCACTCTTTGTTTAATCAAGCCCCCAGGCTGGCCAGGTCCCGGGGCAAAAAATAATAATGATGGGGGGCCCTGTACAGGCCCCCGTAGCCCCGGAGACCACCACCTCCCCAGAGCTGAATCATTGAAATGCGGGGTGTCACCCGGCATCTGCATCCCCAGGACCACCACCTTCCTGGTGCTAATATATTGAAATGTGACCCCCACGCAGCCCCGGAGACCGCCACCTACCTGGGGCTCTGCACAAGATGGGAGGGGTCAGCACAGCCTCCCTCCAGGAGCCCTGCTTGGCCCTGGGGATCGCCACCCCCCAGGGCTGGCTCCAGCAATGTCCCGGCGTGCTTACCCCCAGAAAATTGCAGTTTGCTATGGGATGGCGGGAGCACTGCTCTTGCGTGTTCAAATCATAGCACACTTTGCTTTCTACACACAGAGAGCTGCATGTCAGCAGCCCCCTTGGTGTAAAAAGCAATGCTGACTCCTGCAGAAGGTGGGAACCGGCTGGAACCACGGGGGCTACAGGCTCCCCCTGCAGTCCCCAACCAGCTGGCCATGTCCCGGGGGAGGGGGTCACAGGGCCGAAAATGGCCCGGAAGGGGGGACTTCTCGGCCCCCCTCTGTTGAATGAAATAAAAAGAAATGGCCGGCCCTGGGGGATGGGGTCCGTGGGGCTGAAATCGGCCTTGAGGAGGAGGGCCGTACAGCCCCCCTTCCTTTAAAAAAAAAAAAGACATGACCAGGTCCGGGGGATGGGGTCCCCAGGGCCAAAATCGGCCTGGGAAGGGGGGCTGAGCAGCGTGGGCTCCGAACGCGTAGAGTGTTATGCCACCATTGAAATAAACTAACATCTTTGCAATAAGCTGAGTCTGCGGCATGCTGTTTTTGGGATTGACTGCTGAATTTGGAAAGGATTCATTGGGACTTGCCACCCTGCCGCATGTACGCCGTCATCGAGAGGCTCGGGTAGGAGCGAACAGTTTTGTTGGTCTATATACATATATATATATACAAACTACTGCCAGAAGACGCCGTAGACCTGCCTTTACATGCCAATGCCAGCGGTGGCGGCAGGAGCCTCCCAATTATTTCAACAAAATCCAGTCCAACGAACGAAGGAATGCGCCACACCTGTCCAGTTCTCAAGTCTTTTGCACAATAAACACTTGAGAACTGTACTGGTGATCTGCATTGATTCGTCAATTGAACTGGTTTTTGTTGAAAAAATAAAAATAAAAAATAATATATATATATTAGCCATGGAGGATGGGCCAGAATTGTACACCAATCAGTGAATATCTACTTAGATTGAGTTAGATTACCATCTGCCTCCTATTTTGGCCTGCCGGAGGAAGTGTGCTTTCTGTGGCCAGCAACGTTTGGGACACCACTAGGTGTTTGAGTATGCAGATCACTGTATCTGCACTTGCAGCGGGAGGCACAAAATTCCGACATGGATCATTGCAGATATGACGTAAATGGAAGCCGTGGAGGATGGGCCAGTATTGTACAACAATCAGTGAAGATCCACTTAGATTTAGTTCTAGCCTCCAGGTGTAACATCTTTTGAAGTGTAGCGGGCACTGAGGAAAGCCGCGAGACTGAAACGCGTCTGCCCAGCATTTCACGAAGACAGAAAGACTTTGTCCTGAGCCTGAATTGCAATTAAACTTCAACTTTCACCAACGAGCAAGTGTCGGACCCGTTCTTTTGAGTGGGATTGGACTCTATGTTAAACCGGTAGCAAGCGCTGTTTTCCGGCACGCCCTTTCATTCTGGTTTAACGCGCCTGGCTTGCAAAGTGTGGACTTTGATAAAAAATACAGCGCATCGCCCCCTCTGATGGTACAAGATACTCACTGGATGTTGGTGCCATATGGGGAGAAAGGAAGCAGTTCCCACTGCGTGAAGGTGTTTTGAGTTGGATTACCATCTGCCTCCTGTTTTGGCCTGCCGGAGGAAGTGTGCTTTCCGTGGCCAGCAATGTTTGGGACACCACTAGGTGTTTGAGTATGCAGATCACTGTATCTGCACTTACAGCAGGAGGCACAAAATTCCGACATGGATCATTGCAGGTATAGCGCAATTGGAAGCCGTGGAGGATGGGCCAGTATTGTACACCAATCAGTGACGATCTACTTAGATTTAGTTCTAGCCTCCAGGTGTAACATCTTTTGAAGTGAAGCAGGCGTTGAGGAAAGCCGCGAGGCTGAAACGCGTCTGCCCAGCATTTCACGAAGACAGAAAGACTTTGTCCTGAGCCTGAATTGCAATTAAACTTCAACTTTAACCACCGAGCAACTGTCGGGCCCGTTCTTTTGAGTGGGATTGGACTCTATGTTAAACCGGTAGCAAGCACCATTTTCCGGCACGCCCTTTTGTTCTGGTGCAACGCGCCTGGCTTGCAAAGTGTGGACTTTGTTAAAAAATACAGCGCGTCGCCCCCTCTGATGGTACAAGATACTCACTAGATGTTGGTGCATATGGGGAGAAAGGAAGCAGTTCCCACTGTGTGAAGGTGTTTTGAGTTGGACTACCATCTGCCTCCTGTTTTGGCCTGCCGGAGGAAGTGTGCTTTCTGTGGCCAGCAATGTTTGGGACACCACTAGGTGTTTGAGTATGCAAATCACTGTATCTGCACTTACAGCGGGAGGCACAAACTTCCAACATGGATCATTGCAGGTATGGCGCAATTGGAAGCCGTGGAGGATGGGCCAGTATTGTACACCAATCAGTGAAGATCTACTTAGATTTAGTTCTAGCCTCCAGGTGTAACATCTTTTGAAGTGAAGCGGGCGCTGAGGAAAGCCGCGAGGCTGAAACACGTCTGCCCAGCGTTTCACGAAGACAGAAAGACTTTGTCCTGAGCCTGAATTGCAATTAAGCTTCAACTTTCCCCACCAAGCAAGTGTCGGACCCGTTCTTTTGAGTGGGATTGGACTCTATGTTAAACCGGTAGCAAGCACCGTTTTCCGGCACGCCCTTTCGTTCTGGTGCAACGCGCCTGGCTTGCAAAGTGTGGACTTTGTTAAAAAATACAGCGCATCGCACCCTCTGATGGTACAAGATACTCACTGGATGTTGGTGCCATATGGGGAGAAAGGAAGCAGTTCCCACTGCGTGAAGGTGGTTTGAGTTGGATTACCATCTGCCTCCTGTTTTGGCCTGCCGGAGGAAGTGTGCTTTCCATGGCCAGCAATGTTTGGGACACCACTAGGTGTTGGAGTATGCAGATCACTGTATCTGCACTTACAGCGGGAGGCACAAAATTCCGACATGGATCATTGCAGGTATGGCGCAATTGGAAGCCGTGGAGGATGGGCCAGTATTGTACACCAATCAGTGAAGATCTACGTAGATTTAGTTCTAGCCTCCAGGTGTAACATCTTTTGAAGTGAAGCAGGCCCTGAGGAAAGCCGCGAGGTTGAAACGCGTCTGCCCAGCATTTCACGAAGACAGAAAGACTTTGTCCTGAGCCTGAATTGCAATTAAACTTCAACTTTCACCACCGAGCAAGTGTCGGACCCGTTTTTTTGAGTGGGATTGGACTCTAAGTTAAACCGGCAGCAAGCACCGTTTTCCGGCACGCCCTTTCGTTCTGGTGCAATGCGCCTGGCTTGCAAAGTGTGGACTTTGTTAAAAAATACAGCGCATCGCCCCCTCTGATGGTACAAGATACTCACTGGATGTTGGTGCCATATGGGGAGAAAGGAAGCAGTTCCCACTGCGTGAAGGTGGTCTGAGTTGGATTACCATCTGCCTCCTGTTTTGGCCTGCCGGAGGAAGTGTGCTTTCCGTGGCCAGCAATGTTGGGACACCACTAGGTGTTTGAGTATGCAGATCACTGTATCTGCACTTACAGCGGGAGGCACAAAATTCCGGATACAATATTTATTTCTGATATAATTGTACCTACCTATATAATTATACCATATTGCGGTAAATGGTAATTTTGACACAATATTTTTCTCAGTGATATTGTTTACCAAGGTATTGTGTCATGTTTTTCATTTTACGATTAAAACTGTATTTCTGAACCAAGAGTCACTCTTTTAAAAATATTTTTATTAAATATCTTGTTAACTATTTGTTAACTATTTTTGCTTTCCTAATATTTTTTATAACTATAGATTGCTGTTGAATTTTTTTCATTAAATGTGTTTCAATTGTTTGTGTTCTCAGAAATGGGTTTAAATGTTTCCCATGAATTTGCACTTTACATGTTAAAACCCTAAATTATTCATGCATTCATTAAACCATCTACTGTCTGAAGCCAGACTGTCCTATAGAGAGCAACAAAATAGAAAGGGAGTAGCTTATCCTTTACACCTGCAAAAAATGGAACGTCCAGAATACATTCTCTAACGTCACTACTGTGAAATAATTTCTTTAGTAGGGTCTGACGTCTCTGCGGCATATACTTACTTACTTCCATAGCCTCTGTAGAGTGGAGATGAGCTTGATGTAGAACCAATATTTTGAGTGAATTGTTACATGAAATTCAGTTTTTGAAGAATGTCACCCGTATGATTTAGAGGTAACATTCCATAATGTATCTGCCAGGATTGCCCTGCTGAGAAATGGTGTCAGTGCATTAAAGGAGTGAGTCGCTTATAAGAATGTTTTTATTCTCTTTCTTTTTCACTTAAGCCACACGTGATGTTATTGTTTGCAGTACGGTGGGAAGGAAAGGATGTGACAGATCCAGCTTCAGAATGTTATGCAGTACCACCTCTCTGTGATCCCTTATTTACTCGCCTTTTGGTGATTATAGTTAGGATGGTCACATACTTTGAGGAGTGATTGTTATGGTCATTTTGAAGGAGGTACTGCACGTGGTTGTTATTGTTTATTTTTTACTTAAGATGAGCTTAATACAGTTGAATTGTTTCTTCTCTGAAGTGTACATTTCACTCCACTGTGGATTATTAAGGAATCTCTAACTTTAGTGTTTTGATCAGCCGTGGCCGCTTCAGGTAAGAGCGGTGGGCCGCTGGGGCCAGGTGATGGGGGATTTCGAGAGATGACCACGAGGGGAAATTAAATAAATAATTAATTTTCCCTCATGGTCATCTCTCGAAATCCCCCCTCACTTGGCCCCACCGCCCTACCGCTCTTACCTACAGCGGCCGCGGCTGGTTTTGATGTAGGGTATTACAAAATGTGTTTACCCCACATGGGTGTATAAACACATTGCTGTTAACATGGAAACTGCATCAATCTACATATCAAACGTATTGGATGTGCTTTTGTGCATACTGCAAGCATTATGATGATTTGTATATGAAGGCATTGTTTTATAAATTCATTATGATGGTTAATGCATAGATAAACTATGCTAAATGTTTATACACATATCAAACAGATTGGTTTGAATCAAAAACCATAGGGTGTATGCAAAAAGTCTTTACGGATCCTAAGCCAATAGGAAATTCTGCTGGGTGTCTGCTCTTTGGACTTGGCTTGCAGGGAACAGTATTATGTGTTCCCTCCTATCTATAGAAGAGATACATATAACACATTGACATATTATGGACATTGCGTCAGTTTTCCACGATATCAACATTACCATGGTTATTTCTTTATTACATTCAATAGCCTCAGCACTATTGGTTTTGGTTCAACATTATTTTTTTGCCTTGCGAAAGTGGCTCAAAGCTGTGAAATACGTGTTGGTTGTACAAAATAGCAAATTGTTTTAAACTATTCTTATGCATGATGCTAATAAGTGATAATATGTATATATGAGAATAAAAGCAAATGTTAATATTCAATGGACGAATAGAATACAGTGTACACTTGTTTGAGGTGCCTCCGACAATATGTTATGCCATGTTTTGTTATGTTATATTATGGTATGGTATGGTATGTTATTTTGTATTTGTATACTAATGACTATCATTGTTATGGCATCATAGTGCATTCCCTATCTGGGTATTCCTCTGTGTTTTAGTCATTGAAGATCTATTTGTTGATTTTCCTTTTTTCTGTCAATTGAGGTCAATTGTCAGATAGAACATGTCGGGGGAGATTTATTAAGAGTTTACGCCATTTTTGTGTCACAAAAGTGACGCAAATCGGCGCAAAATCTTTTTTTCCCGATTTACTTTCCAGTGCTAAACTTTTTTAGCGCTAGAAATAATGGGAAAGTAATGCAAAGCAGCGCATAGCTTTGCATTACTTAGCGCCAAGGGGAGCGTACCATGGGTGGAGCATGGGCGTTCCCATACAACCACCCAAGGTTTCTCACCTAAACCCAGTTTACTAAACAAAGTAAACAGGGTTTAGTGTGAGAAAATTGCACCCTTTCAAAGTAGGCTCAAGGGAGGAGATATGCTTTCATTTATCCTTACTTTTCCGACATGTGTGCTGCACCATACAGCACACTTACGAAGTGGGAAAAGGCTTCAAGTTAGTCTAAGCATGGTATTTTGTACTGGAAGGATTCCCTTCCATGACAAAACCTATGCTAGACTCACAGAGACACCCTTGCACCCTGGCACAAAGGTGTCTCTCTGGTGCATGGCTGCTGATTTCAGTGTTGGTGCAAGGGAGAGGGGAGGAGAGTGCCTTATTTTAGTAAATTGGGCGCACTCCTCCTCTCTCCTTTTCACGCAGCGCAGAATTTGGAGCTGCTGCTGTGCACTACCTGAAGAAATGGTACATCTCCCCCGGTGGTGTTTCCTATCTTTTTGCACCACAATCTGGTCAATGTCTTGTCAGGCTTTTCGTGGGTCCTCAGAGAGCTCCGAGGTTTCTGGGTACTCCAACTGAATGATCAAATACTCCAATTTGATCTTGGACTCTCTCCAAGTCCACTTCAGATATGCTGTGTTCATATGATGATGTGTTACGTTAATACAAAGTAAGAATTATAGGTGAAAAGAGTGAAACATGGCATTATTTGAAATTATCACTGAATGTGCTGTGTTAGATGCATGCTCCTCGTACCGTTCAATCCTACATGGTGGGCGCAGGGTCTGAATGCCAAGATGACCTCCTATGCAGGATGGAGGGCTGCGCCTTGTGAGATGAGCAAAAGACAAGTCTGGTGAAATACCACTAATACTCAGATAAAGCATAAACTACAAAGCCAGGCTAAAGTCATCAAGAATGCGGAAAAGTCAGAATACTAAGAAAGCCCCGTCACGTCCCTTGAATGTAGTACTTTCCAGTAGATGAATTAAGCATACAAACCCAGTGGGTCTTGTAATGTCTGGTTCCTAATAATTATCCTCCATCTCTCTACTTACCTGAGTAGGAGTCACTGTCAGGCATATCACTCTCCCTCCTGTTTGCTATTAAAACAACTAGTTTTGCTCTTCCATGAAACCACGGCAAATATGAGATTAAAGAAAAAAGCATCTTCTAACAAAATACTCTCCAACCATACTATTTAGGAGATAAGCTAACAATGTTCTGGCCACATAACATTCTACAGATTATTCAAAGTCATCCAATTCCTTTGGAGAATCTGCTATTCGACTGTGTGAAGAGACGAAACACTGCACTCTGAGGAGAATGAGAAGTATTGATACATTGCTGGAAGCAATACAGTGTTCTGGAAATATGTGCTTTGCCATCTGATTGAGTTACTAACATACATCACAAGACAGTGCATTATGGTTGCTGCTGCGTTAGGGTAAAATTTTCACAGTGCAAGTAGCTCATTCAATATGCCACTAGTGCTCTCCTGGTGCAATGACAGTCAGAGACCACTTGGGCTTTTCCTCGTATCCACGTTCATAGCTTGTAATATGATCTCCTGTGATGAGATGATTGGGCCAGAGGCGGTTTGGTGCCATTTCCCCTGATATCATCATTATGCCAATTAGTGGTTTTGAAAATTGAATAGCCCATATATTTTAAACAACGTACTAATTTCATGTTCATATGTGAGTATGCGCTGTAAGAATTTCTCACCTGGGGGTCATGGACGCATACAGGCAACACCGTTGAGACTCCCTGAAAGTCTAACCATTGATGGAGTATGGACTGGAGAAATCCACTGCTGAAGCAGAGAGGTGAACATTGAGAAAGCACTCAGTGCACCAGATTGTCCAATGTCCAGACAGGCCTAGTCTTCCACCACAGTCAACACATTGTGCCAACCCCCGTCCATATAAAAATAATTGTTTTAAAAACCCAGACTAGCTGCCACAACTGCCTTCAGCAAATGTCTGGGCAGAGTAACAGAAACCTGCACTGAAATAACAAGCTCAATGCACTGTCCCTCCTCCAGAATATAGCACAGATCTCCAAAAGATCTCTTCAATCTTAATTCAAGCATCACAAGCCACCTTCCACAGGCTCAATCAACACTTAAACGTCCCCTGTTCAGGCCATCCACTACACCCAGTGATCTATCATACTTTCATCCAGATGAAGGCTGTGACCCCGCCACTGACCACCACAGCAGCAAGCCCACATGACTGTGCCCTCCACAGCTGCATGTCCTTACACCTTCTACAACCACTCCATATCCAGAACTAAACCATACCTGCAAGGGGAGATCACCCTCTTGAAAACTGAAGCTAAAGCACACCGTCTTTCCTGCCACACCTTGCTCCATCCTGGCTCATTATTCCATTCCCCAATTTCTATACAACAATTCCTTCAACACCTGAGCCGACCCATCATCCTGGAATCCTAATGACGGCCGTGAGTGTGAGCAACAGTGATGTGCTTCAATGTTACCCCACTTCAGTGACAGAAAATATAGCCTTCTCTGATGGCAAGAGACACTAGAGGAGAGGATACTGGCACAGAGATCTGGTTAACGCCTGAGAAGGCATATACCAGGCTAGAGTGAAGTGATGAAGTGATCGGTTTTCATTCTTGAGTAGGAAAACACCAACATTTTCAAAGTTAACAGGAGGCGAATCACAAGAGTCAATAAATGTGTGGTGATTGTGATTTATCTGGACTAGGAGTTTTGGATGGTCAAGATAAAGAGAGTCTAGAGAGAGAATCAGGATGAAGAAAGTGGACTGACAAAGGGAATATAGTGACCATCTTGTCTTGTGAATTCACTGACCCGCATGTTTACATTACTAGGTCATTGTTAGAAATGTGGGGTATGTAATTGGCAGAGGTATGCACCTTTGTCCAAGTAGGGGCCCTTGCTTCTAGTGAGGGTCAGGGTAAAGGGGTACACACTTTAAATAACCCCTGCTCAACCCCTTGGTATTGGTAGCTTGGCATGAGCAGACAGGCTTATCCCAAAGGCACTGTGTAAAGTATTTGTACTCAAAACACACAGTAACACAGTGAATACACCACAAATGGACACCACACCCGTTCAGAAAAAGACCGAAATGACAAAAATCCAACATACATCCATCAAATAGCACTTAAAATCTGTTTATTGCAGAAATAGCACTTGTAGAAACAAATAGCTCCATCTGGGGCTCTTACGACATTGTGACAGGCATAAATCAAAGTATGGCGCCGACCGTGAGGTGCGCGGCGTCAGGCCCGGAGTCACATGGATCCTCTGAAAAGGGTACCTTAGAAAACGAAGTTTATGTACGATGCACAGTGTCGTGGAGGTGAGGCGTCAGTGTTGAGGTTGAGGCCGGTTCCCTAGTTGCCATGGAGGAGGTGAGGCATCATGTCCAGGCATCATTTCAGTGAGGCGGCGAGTCGTCAAGTCCAGGACAGGGGAAGTTAGGTGTTGTCGGCAGTGACTCTTCGGTTCCGGTGAGGCTATGCAAAGTTAAGAGTTCGTGATGCCACCCTCATCGGTTATCAGCTTGGAGTCACCCAGGAAAGGCAGGACACACCTCAACCCCCCTTGTGGCTGTATAGAGTGAATGCACATCCCCAGCCCCTGTCACTCCAAAACCAGACGGCCATTACACAAAACAGCAGAGGCACACGGAATGGTTAAGCAAGAAAAAGCCTACTTTCTAAAAGTGGCATTTTCAAACACACAATTTAAAAATCATCTCCCTAAAAAGATGAATACATTTTGAGTTCAGAGGGCCTAAACTCCATTTCTCTAGCTGGTCCCGAAGGAAAGTTATACTTGTAAGATGTTACAAAGTAACTCTCATGTTAGCCTATGGGACAGATAGCCTTTCAATAGTGAAAAAGAAATTGGCAGTATTTCCCTATCAGGGCATGTAAAACGAACAAGTACAAGTCCTACCTTTTACATACACTGCACCCTGCCCATGGGAGTACCTTGGGCCACCTGAGGGGTGCCTTACATGTAAGAAAAGGGAAGGTAGGGGCCTGGCAAGTTGGCACACTTGCCAGGTCGACATGGCAGTTTAAAAACTGTGTGCAGACACTGCAGTGGCAGGTCTGAGATACCTTTACAGGGCTACTCATGGGGGTGGCACAACCAAGCCCACTAGTAGCATTTGATTTACAGGCCCTGGCACACTCAGTGCACTTTACTAGGGACTTACCAGTAAATCAAACATGCCAATCATGGATGCCCAATTATAATCATAATTTACACAGAGAGCATATGCACTTTAGCACTGAATAGCAGTGGTAAAGTGCCCAGAGTCCTAAAGCCTACAAAAACAGTTTTGGAAAAATAGGACGAAGAAGCAAAACGTTTGGTGATAACCCTGCAAAAAGAGCCATTTCCAATAGTCATATAGATAATATATTGGTTAAGTCATCATAATGTACTGGTGTTTATGTGTAGTATATTAGTTTTGATGTATAGCTTATTGGTCTGAAAGCACTATAGTGAGTCTGATTGTAACATGCTGGTCATAGCATACTGATTTGCAAGGATATTGTTCGGGTAAACTTGCAAAATTATGTAGTTCATCTGCATAACAAATCAGTTTGTATCCATAACATAACTGTGCGTATAAAGAATATATCATTTGCTAATCATTTCCTAGTAACCTTTAAGCACAATATAGTGGTACATATTTTTTGCATGCCCATTTATTTATGCCACTCACAATTGTTAATGCGCTTAAAGCTTTTTAAACTTTTTATCAACAAAAATATTGATTTATTATTTATTTGGGTGTGCTTTAGTAGTTTGCAAAATTGTTGGAATGTAAACCTTATTTTAAAGTGTGTTGCTGTGTGAGCCCATAGAATTCAGCAAGATTAATGCCAGGTGGTTGAAAGATGCTAAATAAATATCCATTTGACTCACAAATTCAGAATGATGTTTATACTCAAATCAAATTGCATAGCTGAATACAATTACTTCTCAGTTGTACCTGCTCTCTAACTTTTCTGGAGGGTCTTGTGAGATATCTTAACCAATAGTTTTGTTCTTCTTGTTGATTAGAGTGCATTTGCACTGAAACGGCCGGGCCTGTTAGTTCTAGGCCTGTTAGTTCTAGACCTGTTCTAGAGACACAAACTGATGGTTCTTTTTCGCAGCATGAAAGTGTAAAGGGGAGAAAATCATTAATACACAATGAATTAGTCAATAAATCTGCAGGATACATAATAACTCACGGAACCACTAGCTAAAGGTAGTTAATTTATTACAAAGCTAAAAATATTTAACTGGACATACAGACACCTCAATACAAGGGTATAGAAATACAAAGGAAATAGCATGAAGCCAAATATACACATCCAATTTAGAGGGTGCAGCATGAACAGAACTATTAATTCAAGAAGCAGGATACAGAGAATCAAAAAGCATGAGTCCAAATCAGGCCTGGGCGTAGTTCGTGGAGTTTTGCTACGCAGAACTCCGCGAAGTTACAAAAAGAGTTCCGTGAGTGGCGGAGTGCAGTGCAAACTGCAGTTTGCGCTGGTATTCCTGCCGCTCGGGTAGAAATTCTACCTGAGCGGCAGCTTGCGCTTGCAAACTTACCATTCGCGCTCGCGAACATCGCGAGCGGGGAAAAAACTCCGCTGCACATCGCGAAGCGGAGTTTTCTGCACTCCGCGAGCTCCGTGGAGTGCGGAGTGCAGAAAACGCCGCAAACTCCGCGAACCGAGCGAAGTTCACCACACAGGCCTAGTCCAAATGTCTCTGCATCGAGGGTTGATGAGTATAAAGCATTAATCTATCCCTACTCTAGCTCTAAGCTGACATCCCTACATAAGCATTTTCAATACAAGGAGAAAAAGTTGTCAGTGCATGGAGACTTCCTCAGAAGTCTCTCCAGCATCAATGGGTCAAGTATCAGAAAGCCACTATCAATAGGAAAGACCTTGTTCCAATATGCTGTCTCTCCTAAGGTAAGAAAGAAGTGGGGATGTTTCCCTAGTTCCAACAATCAGTTATCCACAGGTAGTATTTCCATGATGCACCTCGCATCATGCCATCCACTCTGGGTGAAGTTATGGATGTACTTTTCCACAGTGTTGCCCATGTTCCTTCCTCACAACAATTTGTCCTTGGCTCCCATGCCTTCTCCCATGTGAAACTGCCTCTGTCTTTATCACCTCCAACCCATGTAATTGTAACTTCTTCTCTCCTTGCCTAGCTACTAAAACACAGACATTGCTTTTCTCTAAAAGAATGCTTCTCCACCTGCAATGGAAACATGAGAAAGAACAGATTCTGCAGTGCACATGAAATTTGACTATTAATTCTAAAGCAAGAGTTTTCAGGGACCTGCATTTCAGGGATACGATTTTGGCTAACATAAGAATATGTCACTTTAAGCATTACAGTTCGCATAATCATTATAGCATTTCATCTAATACATTTACCTACTAATTAGGAAATATCATTTGTCGAGCACATTAAATATGTGAGTAATGTCAGTTTCACAGTACGAGTTTCACATGTTAACGTTTTCTGCTAGTTACATTTATTTCCTACGTTAATTCAACATAACACTTATCCATAAACTAAAGCACGTCACATAATTGTGTTAATACATTTCACAATTCTAGCACCTCATGTCAACATAATTTGCTTATATGCGGGTGCATTCTACACGTGATTATAATGCTCCCCTACAAATAAATTACATTTCTGCTCCATCAGTTCCCCCCTCTGATGACATTGAGTAATCATAAACCTTTCAAAACATCCCTGCAGAGTAGACCAATCTAAACAGATGTCGTAGCTAGTCTTCTCTGTCTGAACTCTTCCATTCGCTTCAAATTCTCACAGTGACTGTCCTGCAGTCTTTCTATCCTCCTTTCTCTTTCCCCCAAGGAGTTCTCCAACTGCTTTGCTTTGTGCCACTTGTATGCTCTTATCATCGCCATCAAGATAATGATACAGATTATGGCAATCAATATTGGCTTCAAGATGTATCCAAATATTCCACTTCCCAAATTTGCAAACCATTTTCAAACTGCGCCAACTCCCTTTCCAACCTTATCCGAAACTCCTTCAGCTGCCAAGTCCTGTATCTCATGATGTATATCAGTGATGTTATTAATATATCCCCTCAGATCTTTACTTCTATCTGGGATATAAGTACAACACTGTTGGACCTTCAGCATCCGATAGACTCTGCCTTCTTTTGCCAGTAATACATCTGATGCAAGACGGTTCTGAATCAACATTGCCCTTATCAAGACCATCTCCCCATCTAGGAGTAAGAAAGACTGAGCTGTGTTAACAGATAACTTATCCACTATTGTAGACAGCCTTCTAATCTTGATGTCATTCAACTCTACTCCCAAACTAGGTATTATCGCTCTAAATATATCTTCCACAACCTCTTCTGCACTCAATCCAAATCTTTCCCTTCTGTTCGACTTTCCTTCCAAACTCTCCAGATCATCCACATGGTATATCTTTGAGAAAGCAACCGCTAAATGGCATGTACAATACCATTTACTAGGTAACCAAACATACGCATTCTTTCTACACACAAAATATACTCCTGGTACCATTCGAATTGACTCTTGCAAAAACTTCTTCCAAGCACCATTAATTGAGAAGATATGATCACACACACTCTCTCCCATGAATACTGTATCATAGCGACTCTCAGCTTGATGAATGCAAAGCTTTCCTCATTGTTACCAATCCAAAGCTATAGGATCAGAACTTCCCTTAGCCTTATGAGCTAATTCCTCCTTGGTCCAATCAGATTCTTTGCTCTTATTGTCAGTATTAACAACTTACGTTCTACGTCTATCTTCTACTTGATCTACAAATTTCTTCTCTATATCCGTTAGTATGCATGTTAGGTTATGCCTGTGCACGTAAGCAGTATCTAGCGTTACTGTTGGTGAGATGTAATTTTCCAATCTTTCTACTCTCTTATAGTAATCGTATTTATTCAGATGTTTATATATAAGGGGATTTGTGAAAGTACCACGTCATAATTTGAAAAGTAGTACTTATCATGGCCTTTTCCTTAAACATACTATGGAGTAAACTACAAGTAATGCTATAAGTCAATGGTTATTGATGGTAACAGATTGCCTCCACGACTGAGGCAGGCAATTGCATGCACACATAACAATCTCTTACTTCCATTGTGTCAACATACTCATACAGCAACTTAGCATAAGCATTCAGCGTATAATCACCCTTAGATAGGTCATGAAGAAAGTGACTAGTTTGCTCTATTAAGCCTTTCTCAGATCCTAGTGTAACCCTCGTTTATAGTAGCAGTGTTAGGTGTAGATGTTCGGTGTACCCCCACCCCATGCTCCTTATTTTCAGATGAACTCAAAATTGATTCTATGATGACTACAGCTATTACTATAACAACCCCTACAATGAGTACACCTATAATACATTTGTGCCTACGATTCGAATATCCAGACTCCATTTTTAAGTACATCAGATCCCAGTTCGAAAGAGGTTCAACGCACAGAGTCTCTGTTCTCCGCCTTCTTTACGTATGACAAAGTTCTCGAGCAACTTTTGAAATCTTGGATAGTTCTTTTTCAATATGTCTCTGCTTTACAATATTCACACAGCTTGGAAGACCTCCTTAGCCCTCTTTCTTCTTCTAGGTGAAAACCCTTAGGTTTATTCTTCTTCCACACAGGCCTAGGTTATCTTCTTTCAACAAATTAATTACAGATCAAAGTTCAGTTCACTTTCCTAATCTGGTTAGAGCCAATCTCCTCAATGACATGTTATAACAATTGAGGAGACAGTGGTGCTCCAAAGCTTGGGAATTTGCTGTCTTCCAAAATCAAGGTTCATAAGCCACTTAGCCTTGGTGGGAAAGGAACAGTCAATGACAGAAGTGCATTTGCTTCAATACCAGGAACTCTCAGTAGGATCTCGACCATCAGTATCGAAATCTTGGACCTCGCTTCCCCAGCATTTGGAACCAGATAATTCCACTCTGGGGAGGGATATCTCTGACAAGGCACTCGAGCTCTCCAGGATTTTCTCGTACTCTCTGTGTTCAGCTCAGTTTTACTGAGATCGTACTCTGATGATGGTGCAAGTTTTCTTTCAGAGGCAAGTCTCAGATTCCTTCTTTTCTGTCTCACTGGCCAGGTCTCTGTACGAGGGTCCCGTTCTACTATATAACAGAAACCCCAAAGTACCATCCTGCTCTGCTCAGGCAGCATGACACTCCCAGATAGGCCCCACCACTCAGGTTCTGATGGAAGCCCTAAGTTGTCCATTCTCCCTTAGATGTCCAAAGTTGTCTATTCCTCCTCAGCCTTTTAGTACCTGTCACAGTGGTCCCCACCTCCTTAGATCCACACACATGTAGGCCCAAGCCCACACACCTTAGATACATACACATAGGCCCACAAGCCCAGTGCCTCTTGCTATCATTTGTAATAAAACAGATCTCGTAGGCTTCACTGATCTGAAAGCAGGGACCTGTGCCATCCACCACGACACCAGCCCCCCTTGTAAATTTCCACAGTTACAAGAATAAGGTCCGCCCACACACGTACGTGACATTCTGCTGGTACATCTGGCTGTTTCACAAGCAATGTTTGCAATATTTTTACTTATGAAACCTTCCGCGCTTGCTCAACGGAAACTGAAAGGCGGCTACGTGACAGAGAAATGATATATAAAATATTACTTTCTGAGCATTTTACGGTAAAAATTATCCTTTGTTTTTGTGTGTTTACTGTTTGTGGTCAAAGAGCACTGAACACCTGCTAAGAACACCTGCGTTCTCATGATACCACTTCCGTGTTCTCAAAATCTTTCCGATGTAACCATAAGCTTGTGGTCAAAGGCCCACGTCAAATGTGGTTGACAGTTCTGCATTAAACCATATAAAAGATTGTTGTAGTAATGAACTCCAGGAGGCGGTGATAAGGTTGAGCTGGGTTTATTACATGACAGCTACACAGCAGAGACAGCAAACAAGATCCCCAACAGCTGGGTCCAACTGCCCTCTTGAACTGTTCAAACCCCCCAGAACATAGTGACAATGCATCCAGGCAACCACCAACATTCCACCTGTCATAGCCTGGAATGCATCACACCATTGCACACTATTGAGAGCATAACATATCCTCTCTTCTCAATAAAAATTAAAAAAAACAATAACAACACTCATAACTTAAAAGCATAAAGATAGTACATGCTTGCACAATAAAAACTATTTACATCACAATTAGTATCTCTTGAAGAACACCTTAGATCTTGGCATAAAAGCTTGTTACATCACAATAGGTATTTTTTTGGGATCACCTTAGGTCTTGTGCTCCTTCTAAGAGGAACTTGTAAACCCACAGTTTCGGAAGACGAAGGTACATTTGAGGGACATGGCACGACATTTTTCATTTTTACAATCTTTCCTACATTCCACCAGTTTCCTCCCTCAACTTGTACAGCATTTTTCCCCACCCGCGTGACTAACACAGGTGGACCAAACTTACTCTCTCCCTTCTTGACATGAATGGAAGATTTAACGCGGACCAAATCCCCAATGAAAACAGGTACAATTTTTGCTGATTTTTTTTTGTCAAACCACAATTTTTGTTTGCTTTGGGATTCTAAAACATTCTCTTTCACCACTTCCATAAGACTGTCAACATTGTGTACGGATTTACCCCACTTGTTCATCCATCCTGGTCTAAAACTAGTATTGGCTTTTCGCCCTCTCAATAGTTCAAAAGGCGAAATTTTGGTAGTGGAGTGTGGTGTGGTCCTGTAGAACCAAAGCATGCTGTTCACAGAGTTCACTACATCACTGTTGGAATGTTTTGCCCATCTGATGCAGTCTCCCACAACTCTATTCATGCGTTCTACAAGACCATTCGATTGGGGATGGTACAAAGAGCTTTTGACATGCTTTATGTTGCATGACTGCAAGAAAGACTCAAACGCAGTACTAGTGAACTGTGTCCCGTTATCTGTCACCACCGTTTCTGGAAAACCTTCCCTCATAAACACATCCTTTAAAAAAACAATGACACTAGCGGAGGAAGTCTCTTTGACAAATTTCAATTCGGGCCATTTAGATGCATAATCTGTTAACACCACTATGAAACGAGAACCTCCTTGTAGGTTTTCTAAAGGACCTACAATGTCCAGCCCCAACTTGGACCAAGGAGCGGAAGGACATTCAATGGGACGAAGCGGTGGTGTGACTACTTTAAACCCTTGTCAGCAGACCTGCATATAGAGCACACATCCACCACGTCATGCACATCACTGTCCATGGAGGGCCACCAAAAACAATCTCGAACTCTACGCTTGGTAAGAGTCGAGCCCAAATGTCCCTCATGTGCTTTGACAATAATACTTCTTCTAAGGCTATGTGGAGGGATAAGTTTGTCTCCACGTATCAAAACACCGCCCTCCATTGAAATTTCAGATTCGACTTTCCAAAAAGGCTGCAAATATTGGGGAAGAACCCGTTCCCTAGGCCAACCGGTTCTTGCATACTCACACACTTGTTGCAAAATTTCATCATTAGACAGTGCATCTAACCAACTTTCCTCGGTACCTAGGCTATGTTCAGGTAAGTCAATTGCAGCAATGAAACAGTCGTCTGAATCCTCATTACTGTAATCCGAAACACAACACTCCTTCCCTATATCACCCATGGGGAACCTAGATAAAAAATCAGCTCTGACATTCCTGCCCCCAGACACATGGACGACGTCAAATTGGTACTGCATCAAGCGGGAAACCATCCTGAGAATCCTAGGAGAACAGCTCTTACTGGTGCCCGAACCAAGTATATTTACAAGGGGTTTGTGATCCGTCCTTAACAGAAAACGTCTTCCCCAGACATAGGAACGAAACTTTTCAATTGCCCAAAGACAAGCCAATAACTCTTTTTCAATTACAGAGTATTGACTTTCACCATTCCTTAAAACTCTAGAAGCAAAGGCAATCGTAATTTCACCACCCAGTGAATCTTGGGTCAAAACTCCCCCCAGACCCACTTGACTCGCGTCAACCGTAATACAGGTTGGTAACGAAGGATCATAAGGCTTAAGGGCACCACTATTTCTAAGGCACTCTTTAACTAGGCTCAGAGCTGAAACACACTGTTCTGACCAACAAAAAACAGCACCTTTCCTTAGCAATGTGCTAATGGGGCGTACCATAGAAGCATAGTTAGGAATGAACTTAGAATAATATTCGAGCAAACCTAGCAAGGACTTTACACCCGTTTTGTCAACAGGATTCGGAGCACAAAGAATCGCATCAAGCAATCCTTGTCTGGGTCTAATACCCTCTCCTGAAATGTGGTGACCTAAATATTCGATTTCATCGCACAGAAACTTACATTTTTCTGACCTAGCTACTACACCATGATCTTTGAAAATTCCCAGAACCTTCCTCAGTAGAATATTATGTGAAGGAATGTCTTTCGTGTGTATGAGGACATCGTCTTGAAACACAAGGACGCCATCGATACCCCCAAGCATGCCTTGCATGACCCGTTGGAAAACTGAAGCTGCCGAGGCAAGACCGAACGGCATCCGTTTATATTGAAATGTGCCTAAGGGAGATATGAATGCAGTGAGGTGACGGGATTCTGGCTCTAGCTCGATCTGATGGTATGCGCTGGCTAAATCTAGTTTTGAAAAGTAGCGAGACCCTCTGACACTTGAAAAGAGATCACAAATTTTGGGTAGTGGGTGAGAATCTATCCATATTTCTCTGTTAAGAGCCCTCAAGTCCACACAGACGCGCAACTTGCCACATTTCTTGCGTGCGACGACCAAAGGCGAAAGCCACAAAGAAGATTCAGTTGGCTCAATTATCCCTTGATCGCACAAAGACTTCAGCTCTGTTTCGAGATCATCTCGCACGCTGAAAGGTACACCCCTTAACTTGTGTTTTACGGGAGAGGCTCCATCTTTGACAACAATCCTGTGCTTAAAACCTCGAATAGTACCAAGGTTACCAGAAAAAACTGATGGAAAAAGATCCTCCCACTTGACCAACCGTTCCCCTTCAGAGACAACAAGAACCTGTTCAGCACAACCAGGTTTGAGGATCATTCCAAACAGGCCTTGGTGATACCATCCCAGGATGTTCAATCCCTTGACCGCCACATACATTTTTCCTGAAATTTTCCTATCTTTAAAAACTAGGTCATCCTCGAAGTAACCCATAAGATCGATTTTGCGACCCTCGTAGGAGACTGGTGAACGATCCGGAGGTTGAAGAGATCTGTCACCCCATGTCTCAAGAAATAGTTCTTTAGTCAACATGGTAATTCTTGCCCCAGAGTCGACCAGGAGATTAAGTGGTTTCCCACCTACATCAATTACCACAATAGGATCTACGCATTCGATGGGATCATTGACATTAGAGATATGATCACAAATTTCCGTGACTACAGAAACAATTTCTGAGTCAGATTCATAATCAGACTCCAGAACACAAGCAACAGACCTTTTCTGCTCATTGAATTTCTTTTTGAAACAAACTTTTGCAAAATGTCCTGTTTTTTTACAGTAACTACAGACCACGTTGGCACCCGGACATCTTGTACCCTTTTGATGTGGTGAATTTCCACACCTGTTACATATTTGTTTGAAGTTTTGAGCTTCGGACGTACTTTTCCATGAACTAGAGTTTTTGCTAGAAGAATTTTTAGACGAAGATTTTCGCGGATCACCTTGTTTTGGTTTAAAAGTGTTAGAGATAACATTCACAGAATCGACGTGCCTATCCTCTAATTCTTTCAAAGATACTTGTGAAGTCTCTATGCTTTTAGCTATTTTAATTGTTTCATCCAAGTCTGGATTAGCGAGTGATAAAAGCTTCTGACGGATTTGTTTGTCCCTGCAATGACAAACAAATTGGTCCCTGATCAATTGATCCTTGAATGTTTCAAATTGGCAGTCAGATGCCAACTTCCGTAAAGTTGAGATATATGCATCTACATCCTCACCTTCATTTTGCTGTCTCTTGAAAAATTTATGTCGTACCACCATCAAGCTCGGTTGTTTGTGAAACCTTGTTTTCAATTTAGTGATTGTGTCTTGGTAATCGTCAATATCATTGGTAGGGAGATGAACAATTTCAGGAAGGTGTTTGTAGATTGACCTGCCTTCGAAACCAAGAGAGTGTAGAAGCAGAAATTTTTCCGTTCATTACTGAATCTAGACGCCCCAATGGCTCCAAGGTAAGTCTGAAACGCGTCAAACCACACCTCCCATCTGACTGGTGGCTCTCCAGCCGAGTCCAAGAAAGAGGGAGGAGGGGTAACAGATTGCATGTCAGTGAGAATGTAATGCCTTCAATACGCTCTAAATGTGGGGATAACTTAACTTGAGCTGTAACAGATTGTAGACAAAAAAAATATTATTGGCGCTCTTTCCAATGGTGTGTAGATCACTGCGCTTGATCTGCAAGAGTGTGCAGATCACTGTTGCAATCTGATTAACGCCCTTTCCAAAGGTGTGAATAACTGTGTCGATCTGCTTGAGTGTGCGAATCACAGTTTGATCCGCTTGAGATCTAGAGATGATGGTGTGCAGATCACCGTGTGAATCTCCTTGATTGTGAAAATCACTGTTGCACTCGGAAGAGTAAGTATACAAAATCGGAGTGTCAAATGCACAGCAAAACTAGCACTCTAGAGTATACGAGATGTGCTCCTCACTGTTTCCAAATTTTAAATAGTGGTGTGCAGATCACCGTGTTTATCTGCTCGAGATGCCCAATATTCCTCCATTCCGCTTTTAATCTCTAATTTGTGGTGTGCAGATCACCGTGTTGATCTGCTCTGTTTTCCTCTTTGAGAGTGTGTTGATCTGCTCTGTAGACACTTTGAGTGTGTGGATCACTGATGTAATCCACTTTAACATCGACTTTTCAAACCTGACAATGCCCCTGCGCGTCTAACGCTGTGTTGCTTAGCAACTTATAACACGCGTTGACACAATGGGGCATGCGAGCGCTGACGTACTGTCCGAACGTCACAATCGTGATGACAGCAGAGTCAGGCAACCAGGCAGCTGCGCGCGGGTGCGTGGGCAGAATAAGGCCTCGATGCACACGGAAACCCCGCCAGCCAGCTAGCGCGGTCCCTGCAACTCCTACTGGCTTCGATCCCTCATGGAACTAAGTCGCAAGTCATGCGCAGCCAAACTGAGGGAATGCGCCTCATACCCAGGTAGGGAAAGGAAGATCCGACTTGTAGTGTGTTTCGAAAGCGGTGTCTAACGTTAAGCGAAGACCAGAGTAGGCGCGCGTAATTTCTAGGCAGTCGGGGCTATGAGGAACAGTCTTACCCCATGTGAAGCGTGGTCAGGTCAGCGAGAAGGCGAAGAGATAGCGGTAGAGTTGCACGCTGAGTTCTTGGCAGGGCTGTGTAGCAGGAATCGTCGCCACAAATGTTG
Organism: Calotriton arnoldi; assembly: GCA_963921515.1. Taxonomy (NCBI): domain Eukaryota; kingdom Metazoa; phylum Chordata; class Amphibia; order Caudata; family Salamandridae; genus Calotriton; species Calotriton arnoldi. The sequence goes on from CAWUFW010002919.1 coordinate 662,852, forward strand.
TAGTAATGAACTCCAGGAGGCGGTGATAAGGTTGAGCTGGGTTTATTACATGACAGCTACACAGCAGAGACAGCAAACAAGATCCCCAACAGCTGGGTCCAACTGCCCTCTTGAACTGTTCAAACCCCCCAGAACATAGTGACAATGCATCCAGGCAACCACCAACATTCCACCCGTCATAGCCTGGAATGCATCACACCATTGCACACTATTGAGAGCATAACAAAGATCTGCACCCCTGTCAAGCCCCGAACTCTTTTTCCAGCACTTTGCATGGTGAGGGTTCCCGGTCGACCGCTCTTCTGATTGGGCCTAGAACTTCTACTCTCAAGGTGGTAATGCTCTTTTCTAATTACTAGCCTATTGGCTTTGTCAGCCTCTCTAATTTAGCTCATCCAAACCCAAGACATTGCATTTATCCTAGCTTAAAGTGTGTAGCCTTGGATGGTTTTGTTTTCTTATCTAAGATCTGCCTTCTAGGCACTTGCCTATTCATCATCTTTAAATTCAGGGTTGCCCCTTAGGCAGCTGTGCATTAAATGATATCTGCATAGGTATTTTTGCTCCATTTTAAACCACTGATTTATAACATGTCGATGCTTTATTTTTCTTCCTGCCCATGTGTTGATGGGCAGCATTAAATGAACAGTTTTCTGTAATATTGAATTGCTTAATAAAGTGCCACTGTATTTCACACCGTTGTTCCTTCCTTTCAAGTGAATGAGCAGAGTGCGGGTCAGGCTCTCAGGAGCCGGTAAGCAGAAGGGTGTGGCCACTCATTTACCCTCAATCAGCTGGCGACCACGAAGAAGGTCTCGGTGGCGGGTCGTCTACAGTGCAGACGTAGGACTAACACCTGGGTTACACCTGTGGCTGCCCCCAGACCCCCTCTCCTCACGACCACCTGGGTAAGTCAGGGATAGTTTTCTTTTTTCTTCCTTGAATTTACCTCAGGGTGTGGCGTGTGTGGAAGGGTAGGTCTGGCTGCTTCAGCCCTCTGGGGTCTCCCTTGTGTCTGCTCCTTTGTCCCCCTGTGGGCTGCTGTCTTGCCACGACGTCCTCTGTAGCTGGTCACATCTTGCTGTGGTTATTCGGTGCTTTCCGCTCTGCTCTCATCGGCTCCTTCGTGGCTTCCTCCTGCTTGCTTTCTCTTGGCATTTCTAGGTATTGGTTTGTAGTGCTTTCTGCCGTCATATATACTATGAGTATGTTTTGGTCGAGTTTTAAGTTGATGTTCTTTATTTGAAGAAATGATGATGCATACATAGGTTGAGGTTTGAGTCCTGGGCACATGGGTATCTAAAATCCTATAGAGGTTGGAAGTCCTTGACACTGCTTAACGGTGTCTAAAGCCCCTCACAGGTTTGAGTCCTTGTTCCAGCATGTGGCTGGCTAAATTCTGACACAGGTTGGGAATCCTTGATACTGTCCATGCTGTCTAAATTCTGACACAGGGCTTTTGCGTCCTTGGCACTGTGCACAGGTGGCACACGTGTCTAAATTATTATTGCTGACTCCAGGGTGGGGTCCTCCTGCATTGTGCTATTTAAGGTGTGCTCTCCGTCTTCTCAATAGTTTTCGCTCCTGTGCAGGTGCACTGTCTTCTCTGCGCCATGCTGTATGTCAGTGGTTACATTTTACAGTGTTTTACACATCATTGTATTTCGGTTTTTCGGTTGCCCTCTGCATAATTTGTTGATTTACTGTCTTTCCTATTTTTCATCCGTGGCCCCTCCCCTGCCCCTCCCCGTTGCTCTCTCATGTCATAGGGTGCTCTTTTAAATGCGCCTTTACTTTTTAGGGTTTCTTTCCGATATTTTCACACATTCTTTTTCACCCTTTCTGCTGTGTCCCTCTCCGATTCCATTCTGCGTGGCTTGGGTGTTTTCTTCTTCTTATCTCTCCAATTAATATCTCTCTCTGACAGGCGCATCTCTCGATTTCTCACTGCGCCACTTCGAAAAGAGGAACTCTCTCTCTCGGACCATCTGGGCCCCTCAGAGATTCCCCCCGCCTTCTTCTGCTCAGTGCGCTCGCAGAACGAGGAAGTGCACCTCTCCCCTTCGCAGCTCCCCCTCGCCCCTCCTTTCTCTGTCCTGGCAGACTGCTCTTGAAAAACAGTTCTCATTCTGATCATTATTATTTGTGCACATGCATTACGTTTATTTAATCATTGTTTATTTATTGTCTATTGTTTCTGTTTTTTGAGCTTTTGGTCCTTAAGCATTTGTCCGCCCTGCTGCCCCCACCCCCTGCAGGTGCCCCCCCCCCATCCCCGTCCCCATCTGTTGCTGCCCTGCCAATTCTACAGTCACTAGCCGAGTGACAGGGCTGCCAGTTATTGCTGTTGTCTGAGTTGCCCTCACCTTTTTCTCCCTCTTAGTGGCGGCTCCGCCAGGTAGCTGTTGTCTGGATTGCTTCAATACTGTCACCTTTAGTACAGCAACCCCGCCAGGTAGCTCCGTGCTCCCACTCACCTTGTGCCCTCATTGCGCCTCTTTTGCTGTCTCTCACACTTTGTGCCTACCATTTGTCCAGGCCAATTGGTAGTCAAAGGGGGGTGGAGGGCTATAACTCCATTCCTCCTGTCAGCTCCCTTACCCCCTCCCTCTACGGTATGTCCTGTGATCCCCCGCGAATTCTTAGCCTTCTTATTCATTCAATGCATGACACGCCCACCGCAGTCTACCACCCCGCCCTTAATCGTTACAATCCTCTTACTCGCCACCAGAGCGACATCCTTACTGCCGCTTGGGATATCTTAGGGGTCACCTTTACGCCTACAACTGAAATTCGTCTGTTCTCATTATCTCTTACAGACTTACCTCCCTCTGCCCTTACTCCCTCCCAGTCTCTGCCACGTCCAGACACCACTCGCCCTGACCTGCTTTGGCCGGACCACTCCTCAAACTGCTCCTCCTGCTCTACACCATCCTTGAGCTCCTCTGTTGATGTTGCTGACTCTCCCATTGTCATTCCCAATTCTCCCATTTTCATTCCCATACACGGGGAGTCTAATACAGACTCCATACGTTCCATGCCCTCCCCTGAAGAGGCAACACCCCCTGATCTTGCCACCCCTGCCTCTCCCCCAGCATCAGCATTCGCCTCTAACAGTGCTATCCACCACCCACCATCTCCTGCTAACGTGTCCCCACTCCTCGCGGCACTCCTGCGGGACTAGTCGGTGGACCTGCTGGACCCTGCACTGGACGTCCTGATTGTGCCTCTCCCTGCCTGCCCACCTTCGCACTTCCAGCCACTTTAGGGAATGTGTGACCCTTCCCCTGACAGTACAGCACCTCATATTTTTGTATATTTAGTTAATAATTACGTTGTAGGTCTTTCCACTGGTCACCCATCTTCCTTTGTCCACGTTACACCATTAGCAAGTACTGTCCTTCTCACCATATTTCAGTTTTTTGGGATTGACTACACCCAGGCACAACAGATAATGCTCTCACTAACACCATCTTTCCCGCACCCCATTGCCACCAAAGTCAAAGAACAAAAACCTCGCAAGCACTGACATTTCAGGGAACACTCTCATCCCTCATTTACTACTGGTCCTCATGAACAGGATTTTAGGCACCTCGGTTCATAAAACACCAGATTACATTTACATATGCATCCGCTTAATATCCCCAGGCTTGGAGATACCCACCACATTAACCACATCCTACCCACGCAACCCGCTACAAAGCAAGATCATTGCTGCGCTCTCTCAGAGCCAGCTCCACTTCCCTGACTTCTCCCCTACCGGAACATACACCGGACCACAGGAACTGGAATTAAGAAAAACATTATACCACATTATTATTAGCGCCATAGGAGAGGAACTAGTAAAAGACGTCCCTCTTACTACTCCGGACACTCAACCCTCGCCACACACCTAATTGCATCCCTTTCTAAACTAGCGGCATTCACCCTCAAAGCGCTGTGTTTTAAAATAATTCTTCATGAATGCCATATTGAGCTCTACAGTGTATAAAACGTCCACTCACTTTCACATATTTTTTATCATACGTCCCCCTGGGTCCCTATTCACTGCCATACTATCTAGCACGTGGCCAAGGCACCCACTCCAGAGTTACATTGCTGAAGCTTGCTTTGACGGCCAGCTTTGCTTCCCACTTTACACTCCTGCACAAGAGCGAGACTTACAGGACGGTGTGTATGATATTGTTATTCAGGCAGTAGCGCAAGAACTCATCAGAGACATTGTCCCTAGCACCTGAAAACACGCAATTACATGTAACACGCACTCCTCAATATCAACACCTTCTCTAATTCAGGCCTTGCCTATAAGCGTCCTGCGTTAGACACACCAACATGGCCACTCCACTGCAACATGTTTTAAAAACATTTGGAGGGCAAGAACAGCATATACTAAAACACTGCAGGGAATTGCATAAAGGTACCTCCAAGATGAGCCATCCCTGGCCGTCAGAAGGGAGCTTTGATCCAATCATACTAGAGCATGCCACTACCTTACTAGATACTAAGTACTCCGGCACTAAGTTGCAGAAGAGAAAGGCTACCTTAGATCTATGGCGTATTTTCAAAGACAAGGCTCAAACATACCCTGACTTGACACACCCAGCCATACCCAATGCTCCCTCGCCTCCTCCGCCATACTGCTTCAGCGGTATGTATACCAAACGCACTCACAAGGAACAACCAGATTTACCAGTTACTACTAATAATTGTCCGGCCGCTGGTTCCCAACCACTACCAAGCAATGCATCTTCCTCACCACACCCTGGTCCAGACACAGACATCACACACACGGATGAATTCCAGACTTCCCACACATCACCCAGTCACCCGTATCACCACATGGACGGATCACAGACCCCACCCATGCCCCCCGGTGATGTGTATCCGCCACTGACAGAACTTCACAACACACACATGCCTGTCACCAATGGTACAGTAATGGAGACAGCAGTATCAGGTCTCCCAGGCCTTATAGATGCACAACTGTCACTGAAATTTACACCAACTGTCAATACTGCACAACCACGCCCAGGTGAAGAGGATGAAGAAGACTCTGACTCTGCCTCTCAAGCATCATCTCGCCACTCACGTACACCCAGCAATGCCTTCCGTGACACCGGCACTAAACAAGCCGCTGTCACCAACCCCTTCCTTGACACCGGCACGCAACTGTTCCCAAGTTCGTGCTTCCCACCCCAAACTAGCCTGCCCTTCACACCCACTGCGCCCTTGTGTGAGGGACAAAGATCTGACCTCATGACAGCTCAGCAGCAGCTCAATGAGTTCCACAACCCACCATTGCTGTGCATGACTGAGGGGCAGCTTGCCCCCCTCACAGATCTCCCCACCCCATATGAGAACTACAGAACAAATGTAGATTTGAGCAAAAGCCTGAGCTTGGAAAGCATCTCACCAGAGCACATGCATCAGCTGCCTAGCCACGTAGAACAGATGCTCAAAATGAGACGCATGTCAGCAAAATTAGAAGATATGCACAAAACATTTTCGGACCTGGTCAGTAAGACTGGCACTCCAGTACCACCACCACGACCACCAACACTGCACCAGCTCATGCAGGACCACCCACAGACAAGTATCAGTGGGAATGGGGAAGGGATTACACAATCTCTCCATAATGAGCACCCCCACCACTGTGACGCTGCCGCCTCTGGAATAACACAAACAGTCACCAACACACACCAAGCCTTCCAATCACCAACAGCATTAGGGCCTGAAAGGACACCACCACTGGTACGAGAAGGTCACAATCCCTTATTTGGTTAGCTCCCCTTATTTACTGAGCACCTGCAGACAGAAGACCCAGTTGTAAGAAGGAAGGTCAGGCCCACCGAAGCACAGAAACTTAAAGTCTTGGAGACACATGGACGCCCAGACGACATACTATATGACGTCTCGGGCTCTGCTTCCTTGCGTACTGTTAGGATGAAAAATAGACACAACATGTGTCTCAGCAGACCATGCGTACCACAAACTAGCAATGATCTCACTCCCAATGAGATAGTGACATTAGGGGAAGGCTCAGACTATGCAGTTAACCCTTTCTCAGACGACTTGGCAGGCTGGTCAGAGCCCTTAGCACCGCAAACGCTCCCTTGGCCAAGAGAAGGCTCTTTTGAGCCTCAGTACATGGCAACAGCAGTTGAATGTATCCTAAAAGGATTAGGAGATGAGGATTGGGACTATGAGTACATGCGAGAGAGTTTAAAGGTCTGGCAGAGATATGCCCACCAGCATGACTCTACAGGACTTACAGTGCCACGCACAGGAGTGACGCGCCAAATGCCACTGCTGTACAAAAATGTCACTGATCCCCCCATCTATATTCCGTGGTCTACACTAGACAAAGAAAATCTCAAAAAACATCTCCCACCCCTTACCGAGGGTGCTGGAAAATGGATTGCGGCTTTTGAAAACTACACCACAGGTAACAACATATCTATAGGAGATGTAAAAAGCCTGCTGATCTCCCTCATCGGAGAAGACGCAGAAGACCTCTTCACACGTGTCCATGCCAATCTTACAAAAACAAACACCAAACATGATGGTGTTTCCTTTAATGAGATCAGAACACTAGCATGGTCTGAGTTGCGCAGAAAATTCCCTGATGTTCCCGATATTGGGGCTCTGTTGTCACAGACCATGCAACCCAATGAAGACCCTGCCAACTATCTCTCCAGAATGAAAGAAAAATGGCATCAGGAGTTAGGGCAACAATGGGATGCAGCAGGAGGGTACGGAAGGCTATTTTATCACACAATAAAAAAGGGTCTGCCGACTGAAGTGCAGGAAAAATTAGATGGCATAATAGCAATGGAATGTAAGCCATGGCCTGAGATACAAGACCACATTATACATTACTGTAAGAAGAGGCAGGAACAGGAAAAGAATAGACAGTTGGCCATCGAGAATGCTGCTGCCAAACTGGTACAGCAGAAACTTAATAAGAAAAAGACAATACAGACAAAGTCATGTTTGCAGCACCGGTCTCTCAGATGACGGCAGTAACATCCTTCCCCCAGGCTGCCATGAATGCTCTTACAGGCAACTCCCAACCTGCCCCACAGCAGGTTCAAGCACAACCTCACCTGTAAGGCAGCTTCCCTAGGAACACCATTTATAAAAACACCAGGGGTAGATACTGATCGCGAACATGATATTGATTGGGAGGTTGAGACTCAGTGCAAAGAGGTATGGGCACAGCAAACCAGAAGGTATACCTTTGGTAAAGATACAACATACAAATGGAAACAAGCATACAAGCTAAAACACCCTCTTCTTTGCTTCCTAGGTAATGGCACCCGCCCTGTGGGCAGCAACACCAACTGCAACACAACTATCTTTAATTTGGACCTCCAAGACGGCACCTCCGGCCTCATGGACATCTTTTGGGCATGCGGATAACGCCTCTATCTCCAGTTGCCTCCTCAATGGAATGGCCTATGCACCATGGTCACTATGCATGAGCTGCATCTCGTTGTCCCGGCATCCAACATTTCACAAGTGCTTGATCACCCCATGACAGGTGATGTCACCCTGCTCCACCGGCACCGAAGGAGTGCTCAATATTTTGCTAACGACGCCTTTAGCGAAGTTCCTGAAGAATTTCGCCTGTTCAATGGCGCCCAGGAATTCTTTGGGGGCCTGTGGCCCATCTGGCAAACATCAGCTAATGCCCGATGGCTGCAGGTCACACGCTACGAACTAATGACTCTGATAAATAACACCCGAGATGGGTTCAACGCAATACAGGAAGAGTTACGGCCTTTAAGGCTTATGGTTCTAGAGCATAGATATGTTCTAGATCAGCTCACAGCTATGCAGGGTGGGGTATGCGCTTCCATAGGGAAAAGCTGCTGTACTTTCATACCATCAAATGATGCCGCTAACGGCCATAGAGGACTTGGACAAATTGGGAAAGAAGATGCATGAGGAGGGAGGTGCTGCTGCAGATCCTATTACGGACTGGTTCAACTTGGACTGGATGCCTTCATGGCTATCTGCTATCTTGAAAATTGTGTTACCTATTTGTTGTATGCTCATGTTAGTGTGTTGCGGTGCACAGGTGATAATAAGATGTGTCAACAGATGTAGCACCAAGGTGGTAGGGATGAATTACGCTCATACAGGAGTGCACCAGAATACGCATTACCAGGTCATGAACTGTGTTCCTGGAAATGAGAATGGGCCAACACCCATAGAACTCCCAGAAATAGTAGCCCCTGCCACTTCTCCCAGCACACCAACAGTTCCCCCACTCCCACCACCTAGATACAGTATTAGGGAGGAACATGCTCCTCACGAATATGAACAGTTACCCAGCACTGATGAGGGACAGTATATTACATTGACACCAAGCTTGTCCGATCAAACTGAGTGCATCTACGTAAATGACCCTCTCTGTAAGTACCAAATAGAAGAAGGACCAGCAAAATACTATGTGAGAGTTTGTTCAAAAAAATGAACAAGAGGAGGGAAATGTACGAGGGTCCCGTTCTACTATGTAACAGAAACCCCAAAGTACCATCCTGCTCTGCTCAGGCAGCATGACACTCCCAGATAGGCCCCACCACTCAGGTTCTGATGGAAGCCCTAAGTTGTCCATTCTCCCTTAGATGTCCAAAGTTGTCTATTCCCCCTCAGCCTTTTAGTACCTGTCACAGTGGTCCCCACCTCCTTAGATCCACACACATGTAGGCCCAAGCCCACACACCTTAGATACATACACATAGGCCCACAAGCCCAGTGCCTCTTGCTATCATTTGTAATAAAACAGATCTCGTAGGCTTCACTGATCTGAAAGCAGGGACCTGTGCCATCCACCGTGACACCAGCCCCCCTTGTAAATTTCCACAGTTACAAGAATAAGGTCAGCCCACACACGTATGTGACATTCTGCTGGTACCTCTGGCTGTTTCACAAGCAATGTTTGCAATATTTTTAATTATGAAACCTTCCGCGCTTGCTCAACGGAAACTGAAAAGCGGCTACGTGACAGAGAAATGATATATAAAATATTACTTTCTGAGCATTTTACGGTAAAAATTATCCTTTGTTTTTGTGTGTTTACTGTTTGCGGTCAAAGAGCACTGAACACCTGCTAAGAACACCTGCGTTCTCATGATACCACTTCCGTGTTCTCAAAATCTTTCCGATGTAACCATAAGCTTGTGGTCAAAGGCCGACGTCAAATGTGGTTGACAGTTCTGCATTAAACCATATAAAAGATTTGCACCCCTGTCAAGCCCCGAACTCTTTTTCCAGCACTTTGCATGGTGAGGGTTCCCGGTCGACCGCTCTTCTGATTGGGCCTAGAACTTCTACTCTCAAGGTGGTAATGCTCTTTTCTAATTACTAGCCTATTGGCTTTGTCAGCCTCTCTAATTTAGCTCATCCAAACCCAAGCCATTGCATTTATCCTAGCTTAAAGTGTGTAGCCTTGGATGGTTTTGTTTTCTTATCTAAGATCTGCCTTCTAGGCACTTGCCTATTCATCATGTTTAAATTCAGGGTTGCCCCTTAGGCAGCTGTGCATTAAATGATATCTGCATAGGTATTTTTGCTCCATTTTAAACCGCTGATTTATAACATGTCGATGCTTTATTTTTCTTCCTGCCCATGTGTTGATGGGCAGCATTAAATGAACAGTTTTCTGTGTTATTGAATTGCTTAATAAAGTGCCACTGTATTTCACACCGTTGTTCCTTCCCTTCAAGTGAACGAGCAGAGTGCGGGTCAGGCTCTCAGGAGCCGGTAAGCAGAAGGGTGTGGCCACTCATTTACCCTCAATCATCTCACCTGCAGCATCCTTCTTCCTTGACTGCACATGACCACTTGTCACACCACTCTCTTCCAGTGAGTCAGACTCTGTCACTCGCAACGTTACTATCTCCCTCAGAGTCTATAAGGGTCTTGTATAGTGTGACCCCCCTTTGATTGGCTTGGTGTGTGTCCAGCCTCTTCAAGTACCTCTACAGCTTGGCTTGCCCTCTCCTGTGACCCCTCGGTCACTGATGGAAGTTCTTCTGGGAGAGGAGCTGTTTCATCGGAGGGACCCAGGGCCCATCTGGTGTTAAAGTTATAGACCCAATTCGGTACTCCGCCAACCTCCACAGCAGTCGTCGTCACCAGTATTACTTGTTATGGCCCACGCAAACGAGAGTCAAGACAGTTTTTCCTCACTTACTTTTTGATGAAAACCCAGTCTCCCGGTTTCAGGTCATGACAGAGGCTTTTGAGGTCTGTGCAGTCGCTGCTTCAACCTGATGAGAAACAGAACGAACCATGTCAACCAGTCCTTTACAGTAGTCAAGGACCAAATCATCTGTGATGTTCACTAATGCTGTAGCAGGCTTGGCAGGCAGACACATTGCTCTTCCCATAAGTATCTCATATGGCGATAACCCAGTTTTCCTGTCAGGAATGCTGCGCAGACTCATTAGCACTAGAGGCAACGCATCAGGCCATTTCAAAGATATCGAAGCACACACTTTAGCCAACCTCACTTTGAGGGTACGTTGACCTGATCCACCATCCTCGATGCCTCTGGCCTTTAACTACAATGCAATCTTTGATCCATATTTAAGGCGGTGCACAACAATTTCATAATCTCATTGTGGAAGTGTGTACCTCTGTCTGACTACAATGTGGTTGAAAATCCGAATCTAGGAATGAGTTCCCTCAGCAACAACTTAGCTACTGTGAGGCTATCACATCTCCTAGTTAAATAAGCTTTGACACATCGAGAAAAGATGCATGCAAACACCAGAATGTATCTCAATCCATTATACACAGGCATCTCAAAAAAGTCCATTTAGATCCGATTAAAGGGTCCCTTGATCTGTCAATATGACTCAAAGCAACAACAGTCTTCTTCCCAGCATTCATTAGTTGGCACATGACACACCGATGACTCACAGATTCTGCAATCACTTGAAACCTAGGATTGAACCAAGACTTTCTGAACAGTCTCACCTTTGCATCCCTTTCTATGTGGGCTGCTCCATGAATATGCCTCACCATTGGGTGTAAAAAACAATATCGTAATACTGCCATACCATCACCTGATACCCAAATGTCATCCTTCCCTTTTTCACAGCCTGTTCTGATCCATCCGGCTTGTTCCTTCTCTGTGACTTCCATTTTCAAATGCCTCACTTCTTCCCACATGTCAGCAGCTGCTAGCATCATGTTGAGTTCGGCCTTACCCTACTCTCGCCAGTATATTCCCCATTGAAAACACATGCATGAAAAGCACAGTAACGTGCAACTTCGTTGGCGTATCTATTTCCTATAGTGACAAAATAATTTCCCTTTCCATGGGCTGCGCACTTAACAACAGCCACTTCTCTTGGCAATTGTACAGCTTCCAGCAGTTATCTCACTATACTCGCCATTTCCTAAAGGGGGCCCAGATGACATTAGGAAACATCTCTGCGACCATAGCTGTCATGAACCACACCAAAACCATACTGGCTATCGGTATAGATTGTGACTCGGATTTGTTCAGAAACGAGGCATGCACGGGTCAAGGCAATGATCTCAGCCACTTGTGTGAAGTGTACACCCTGTAACCAAGCAGCTTCTACCATGCCAGAGATGGTACAGACAGCAACGCTGCTATCAAGTTACCTTGATTGTTTCTTAGGCAAGAACCATCAACAAAAAGGACTTGATTAAGATCAGCTAGTGGCTCATCGACAATGTCAGGTCTCGGTTTCGTACAAAGCTCAGTGACATCCAGACAGTCATGGTCTTCACATTCTTCTCCCTCAGCATTTAGAATAAGTAACAAGATAGCAGGATTTGACACAGATCACCACTTCAGAGTGACATTTCCGGCGGCAAGAAGCACCTGTTCGTACCTTGTTAACCTATTATTTGTCAAATGCTATGTTTTCATTCTCGTCATCAAAAGCTCAACTGAGTGTGGTACATATACTGTACGAGGATGAGCCATCACAATGCTCTCACATCGTTCAATACTGACACATGTTGCAGCAATGGATTTGAGACATCCGGGCAATGCTGAAGCTACACGATCTAAAGTAGCTGAGAAGTAGGCCACTGGTCTGCTGGCACCTCCATGTGTCTGGGTGAGTACAGATAGAGCACATCCGTCCCACTCATGACAGAACAGCGAGAATGCTTTGTTGTAATCAGGAATTCCTAAAGCTCGAACGTAACACAGGCATTCTCTCAATCCAGAAAGGCAAGCAGACAGTCGTTATCCCAAGGTACCGGATCACACACATCCTTATGAGTCAGCATCTAAGCAGTGGCCAACCATTCCCAAGAACATTCTGACCTCTTTTGGGTACTGGGTGGATTCATTTTCATGATCGTTTCCACTCTTTCTGGTGGCACCTTTCTTTTGCCCTTCTCGATTCGGTGGCCCAAGTACTGTACTTCATTCAGACAGTAGTGAAGCTTGCTCGGAGATACCTTATGCCCATTTTCAGCTAGATGGTTCAGAAAGGCAATGGTATCATCCCTGCAAGCATGTCGCGTTTCAGACACTGTTGGATTTGGCCCTTTTTGCAGGGTCATCCCAGAACTTTTTGCCTTCTTCCTGTATTTTTTCTGACCTGTTGTTGGTGCTTTTATGATTCTGGGCACTTTATCACTGCTGATCAGTGCTAAAGTGCATGTGCTCTCTCTTGTAAACTTGGTAAGATTGGTCTACACCTGTTTGACATATTTAATTTACCTATTAGTCCCTTGTGCAGTGGTATCCCATATACCCAAGGCAAGTAAATTAAATGCTACTGGTGGGCTTGCAGTGCTGCTTGCGCCACCCACCTAAGTAGCCTTTTAAACCTGTCTCAGGCCTCTGCCACTGCAGGGCCTGCGCGCACAGTTTACTGCTGCTGTGACGTGGCTCATAATGTCTGTAACTCCCCTTTTACTACATATCAGTCACCCCTAAGGTAGGCCCTAGCTAGCCCTATGGGCAAGGTGGGGTGTAGGTAAAAGGTAGGACATGTGCCTTAAGTGTGTGGCATGTCCTGGTAGTAGTGACAAACAGCCTATTTGGTTCCTCACTGCTGTGAGGCTGCGCTCTCATAGGTTTGCATGGGGGATTCCCTCATATGTGCTTCAGTGGTAATTCCTGACATGAGAGGGGTAGCGTAACTATGTTTGGTATGTGTGGAATAGTAGTGATAAATCCTGCTTATTGGCGAAAGCAGATGTTTTATCACTATTTTAGAAATGCCACTTTTAGAAGTGGGCATTTCTTTGTGCTTATGTGTCTTTGTGCCTCTGCTGCTTTGTGAGTTGACTGTCTGGGTTTGGAGTGACAGGGACAGGGGATGTGAATTCTCTTCAGACGTCCACTGGGGCAGGGGGTGAGGTGTGACCTGCCTTCCTGGATAAGTCAGGGCTGGACTGAAAGGACCTGGGTTGCATATAGAGTGGTGGGAGGAGATTTGCCTTGCACCTGAATAGGCCTGGTCTGCCCTGAACAATGCTGTCTCCACCTCCTGCCAGGAAACTAAACCAGTGGGGACGGATCCCTCTGCCAGAAGAGAACAAAGACTTTGTGCATTATAAGTAAAGGGGCTGTGACCCCATGTTTGTTGTTCTTGGAAAGAAGAAGACACTGCGTGGACTGCTATGTGCCAGGAAGAACCGCCGTGGGACTCAGCTACTGCCTGGTGAGTGGTAGAAGGGACAGCCCTCTTCTAGGAGGCCCTGCTTGCCAGCCTGCCTGTGCTATGTTCTCTGGCCCTCTGCTAGAGGAACTATAGTGCTGGGGAGCGCTTCATGTGCCCTGCATTCGCTTCGTGGTGAGGTACAGGCGAAGTACCTTGTTTGCCTGATTGCTGATATGGAGCGTTATTCAGAGTTGGAAGGACGCTTCTCCCTTCATTTGCTAAAGAGCATGTGGAGCGCTACTTGAGAGACCGAGCGCCGTAGTCGTGCCAGGCATTGGCTAGCACCTAGCTGATGCTGCCGACCTTAGAGAAGCAGCCAGAAGACGGACCGTGGCCCATCGCAGTCCCGCCCTCTAGCGAGACGTTGCACCAAGTGCTCCAGCGGCCCTACTGCAAAAGCTGTCAGCAAGAGAGAGCAAGGACACTTGAGGGAGAGAAGAGAGTTGCTGCTGCACACCAGCCCCATATCGGGGCTTGGCCAGCCACCGGAGGAGACTCCACGAGAGAGTGGAGAGGCGGAGACTTCGCTCCGTGCCTTCCCGGCCCAGAGGGGCCTGACTGGAGTGATACAGTGAGCCACCAGCCTTTTTCGTCTGCAACAGCTGCTCCACAGGATCCAGCGAGCCGCCTTGGCTGTGGATTACTTGTGGTATGGGGTGGCGAGGTCTCGCCGGGTGCCCCCATCCACTTTTCTCTCACACCTGCATAACCGGGGGGATTCTTCATTGGCAGAGACTGGGTGTGCTGCACCCTGCCCCCTTACTTGTTGCACTGAGTGCTGGGGACATACTTTGTCAATCACAAGAGAGGTATGTGGTTGTCCTCCCCACCTACTGACTGCATTTGTGCCCTAGTGTTTGGGAGCGTGTTGCGTACCCTCACAAGGGGCACTGGGGAGACCTGGTTATGGGCATGATGATTCTTATGCCTGTTAGTTACTGAAGTTTCCCAATGGGCTGTGTTATGCCCTGATGTGATTAGGCTTTGAATATTACATTGCCAGTGAGGATTACAAATGTGTGCCCTCTACAGCTACTTGCTATAAGGCACTGTTGATGATGTCTATGCATAATGTTTTTATGCTGTTTTGGTAACATGTGCGCCCTATGAGCATTGTGTCAAGTGCACTGCATGTGTCTATGACAGTGGCTACATTGGCCAAGTGATTTATATAATCTGTGTGAAGTCATGACAAGTGCCTAGTGGCACAGTAATATATGTGATTGTGATCTAATGTGTTTTTATGGATAATACTAAGGATATTTTTATATAACCTTGTGTGGAGTTTCTTTTCTGGTGTGCCTAGTGTGTCACTGATGTGTGAGTGTTTTGCACAAACGCTTTACACATTGCCTCTGGGATAAGCCTGACTGCTGTGCAAAGCTACCAAGGGGGTGAGCAGGGGTTATCTTCAGTGTGTAACTCCCTTGCCCTGACTAGAGTGGTGGGTTCTGCCTGGCTTAGGTGCATACCCTAGCCAACCAGAAAACCCATTTCTAAGAGATGCGATGAGAAGGTCATCAATATACTGGACCAACACTGAGTTCGGGGACAGAATCAGACTTTTGAGGTTCTTTTTCAAGACCTGATTGAATATGGATGGACTTACAGTATACCCTTGAGGGATATGACACCAGTTAAGACATGATTCTCCAGATGGAAAGCAAATGAAAATTGGCTTTCCGCATGTAATGGAATGGAGAAAAATGCTTGGCAGAGGTCAATCACCCTGAACCATTCAGTTTCACAAGGAATCTGGAATAGGATTACAGATGGATTTGGTACCACAGGAGAACATAGAATCACTATGCTATTGATCTTCCTAAGATCCTGAACAATGTAATATTTCCTACTCGACTTCTGCAACCCCATAATAGGAGAATTGCACGAACTTCCCATGATCTCCTTCAGAATACCCTATGAATCATCGATTCAATTAGAGGTGTAATCCCAGCCACTGTTTCTGGGGTCAGGTTGTACTGGGGTGTTCTCAGAAACTCGGCATTTGGCTTAACCTGTATGCAAACTGGCTCGACTCCTATAATCAGTCGATTTCTTCCCCTGTTAAGTTCCATACCACTGGAGAGACAGTGTCTCTGAGATCCAGTGGCATGTCTCCCACTGTCAGTAAAGGAAACATGGCAGTATAAAGATTCTGATTAGCCAATTTGAAGCAAAATACCTCATCATTAGTCTGCAATTCGATTCCCTTTGATGTTCAATAGATGGTACCATCCAAATTGCAGAACAAGTCACGCCATAGCAAACATACTGGACTCGAATCACATACCATGAACTGATGGTGATCCTCAAAGGTTCCGATTTTCACCGGCACATCTTCTGTCAAAGGGTTTGTCATTCTTTTGTTAAAGACTCCTACAACATGGATCGACTTTCCCAAAAGAGGCAGGTTTGGCGCTACTGCAGATGTCACAGTAGAACGGGTAGCACCAGTATCAATCAAGAATGTAATGGGATGACCATTCACATCTGCTTCTATGTATGGTCCACTGTGGTCTACCTCTAAGAGTGCTCCAATAGTACAGTCTTCCTCCTCACTCAGGCACCGTCATAAGGATGGGTCCAAGTCGAATCCATCTATTGCTTCCATTAAGGGCATCTGATGGTATGGTTCGATTGCCTTGTGAGATTCTCAGAGGCTGTAGTTCTGATTCCCTACCACATTAAATGATCTTGGCCAGGGTAGACCTGGCTCGGCAGTTCGGGCTGGACTGTTCACATGAGGCACAGGGTCAAGACTGGTTTGCATATAGCTGGGTCTGAACTGAGGTGGTGAAGTGAGTTAAAGAGGGATGATGGATTCAACACAGATCTGTGACTAGGGGTGAGTGTCTGAAAAGTTTCAGCACTCCGTCCATCATCTCTTTGTGTTTGCTTTGTTCGCCCTAAGTTGGCAGGGTATGCCCAGACGTGGATCCCTTGCTCACTTTGCCACTGGATTAAAGCTATGCTGGCTGAGAGGTGTTACCCCGAAACCGGTCCCAGGATGCTTATTTCCGGTTCATGGAAGACCTGGCTTGGCAGTTCGGGCTGGACTGTTCCCATGAGGCACAGGGTCAAGACTGATTTGCAAATAGGTGGGTCTGAACTGAGGTGGCGAAGTGAGCTAAAGAACGATGATGGATTCAACTCAGATCTGTGACTGGGGGTGAGTGTCTGAAATGTTTCAGCACTCCGTCCATCATCTCTTTGTGTTTGCTTTGTTCGCCCTAAGTTGCCAGGGTATGCCCAGACATGGATCCCTTGCTCACTTTGCCACTGGATTCAAGCAAGCCTGGCTAATGAGGGGTGTTGCCCCAAAACCGGTCCCAGGAAGCTTGTTTCTGGTTCAGGGAAGACCTGGCTTGGCAGTTTGGGCTGGACAGGTCCCATGAGGCACAGGGTCAAGACTGATTTGCATATAGCTGGGTCTGAACAGAGGTGGCGAGGTGAGCTAAAGAACGATGATGGATTTAACCCAGATCTGTGACTGGGGGTGAGTGTCTGAAAAGTTTCAGCACTCTGTCCATCATATCTTTGTGTTTGCTTTGTTTGCCCTAAGTTGGCAGGGTATGCCCAGACGTGGATCCCTTGCTCACTTTTCCACTGGATTCAGGCTAGCCTGGCTGATGAGGGGTGTTGCCCCGAAACTGGTCCCAGGATGCTTGTTTACGATTCAGGGAAGACCTGGCTTGGCAGTTAGGGCTGGACTGTTCCCAAGAGGCACAGGGTCAAGACTGATTTGCATATAGCTGGGTCTGAACTGAGGTGGCGAAGTAAGCTAAAGAATGATGATGGATTCAACCCAGATCTGTGACTGGGGGTGAGTGTCTCAAAAGTTTCAGCTCTCCGTCCATCATCTCTTTGTGTTTGCTTTGTTCGCCCTAAGTTGGCAGGGTATGCCCAGACGTGGATCCCTTGCTCACTTTGCCACTGGATTCAAGCTAGCCTGACTGATGAGGGTGTTACCCCAAAACCGGTCCCAGGAAGCTTGTTTCTGGTTCAGGGAAGACCTGGCTTGGCAGTTTGGGCTGGACAGGTCCCATGAGGCACAGGGTCAAGACTGATTTGCATATAGCTGGGTCTGAACAGAGGTGGTGAGGTGAGCTAAAGAACGATGATGGATTTAACCCAGATCTGTGACTGGGGGTGAGTGTCTGAAAAGTTTCAGCACTCTGTCCATCATATCTTTGTGTTTGCTTTGTTCGCCCTAAGTTGGCAGGGTATGCCCAGACGTGGATCCCTTGCTCACTTTTCCACTGGATTCAGGCTAGCCTGGCTGATGAGGGGTGTTGCCCGAAACTGGTCCCAGGATGCTTGTTTACGATTCAGGGAAGACCTGGCTTGGCAGTTTGGGCTGGACTGTTCCCAAGAGGCACAGGGTCAAGACTGATTTGCATATAGCTGGGTCTGAACTGAGGTGTCGAAGTAAGCTAAAGAATGATGATGGATTCAACCCAGATCTGTGACTGGGGGTGAGTGTCTCAAAAGTTTCAGCTCTCCGTCCATCATCTCTTTGTGTTTGCTTTGTTCGCCCTAAGTTGGCAGGGTATGCCCAGACGTGGATCCCTTGCTCACTTTGCCACTGGATTCAAGCTAGCCTGGCTGATGAGGGGTGTTACCCCAAAACCGGTCCCAGGATGCTTGTTTCCGGTTCAGGGAAGACCTGGCTTGGAAGTTCGGGCTGGACTGTTTCCATGAGGCACAGGGTCAAGACTGATTTGCATATAGCTGGGTCTGAACTGAGGTGGCGAAGTGAGCTAAAGATTGATGATGGATTCAACCCAGATCTGTGACTGGGGGTGAGTATCTGAAATGTTTCAGCACTCCGTCCATCATCTCTTTGTGTTTGCTTTGTTCGCCCTAAGTTGCCAGGGTATGCCCAGACATGGATCCCTTGCTCACTTTGCCACTGGATTCAAGCAAGCCTGGCTAATGAGGGGTGTTGCCCCAAAACCGGTCCCAGGAAGCTTGTTTCTGGTTCAGGGAAGACCTGGCTTGGCAGTTTGGGCTGGACAGGTCCCATGAGGCACAGGGTCAAGACTGATTTGCATATAGCTGGGTCTGAACAGAGGTGGCGAGGTGAGCTAAAGAACGATGATGGATTTAACCCAGATCTGTGACTGGGGGTGAGTGTCTGAAAAGTTTCAGCACTCTGTCCATCATATCTTTGTGTTTGATTGTTCGCCCTAAGTTGGCAGGGTATGCCCAGACGTGGATCCCTTGCTCACTTTTCCACTGGATTCAGGCTAGCCTGGCTGATGAGGGGTGTTGCCCCGAAACTGGTCCCAGGATGCTTGTTTACGATTCAGGGAAGACCTGGCTTGGCAGTTTGGGCTGGACTGTTCCCAAGAGGCACAGGGTCAAGACTGATTTGCATATAGCTGGGTCTGAACTGAGGTGGCGAAGTAAGCTAAAGAATGATGATGGATTCAACCCAGATCTGTGACTGGGGGAGAGTGTCTCAAAAGTTTCAGCTCTCCGTCCATCATCTCTTTGTGTTTGCTTTGTTCGCCCTAAGTTGGCAGGGTATGCCCAGACGTGGATCCCTTGCTCACTTTGCCACTGGATTCAAGCTAGCCTGACTGATGAGGGGTGTTACCCCAAAACCGGTCCCAGGAAGCTTGTTTCTGGTTCAGGGAAGACCTGGCTTGGCAGTTTGGGCTGGACAGGTCCCATGAGGCACAGGGTCAAGACTGATTTGCATATAGCTGGGTCTGAACAGAGGTGGCGAGGTGAGCTAAAGAACGATGATGGATTTAACCCAGATCTGTGACTGGGGGTGAGTGTCTGAAAAGTTTCAGCACTCTGTCCATCATATCTTTGTGTTTGCTTTGTTCGCCCTAAGTTGGCAGGGTATGCCCAGACGTGGATCCCTTGCTCACTTTTCCACTGGATTCAGGCTAGCCTGGCTGATGAGGGGTGTTGCCCCGAAACTGGTCCCAGGATGCTTGTTTACGATTCAGGGAAGACCTGGCTTGGCAGTTTGGGCTGGACTGTTCCCAAGAGGCACAGGGTCAAGACTGATTTGCATATAGCTGGGTCTGAACTGAGGTGGCGAAGTAAGCTAAAGAATGATGATGGATTCAACCCAGATCTGTGACTGGGGGTGAGTGTCTCAAAAGTTTCAGCTCTCCGTCCATCATCTCTTTGTGTTTGCTTTGTTCGCCCTAAGTTGGCAGGGTATGCCCAGACGTGGATCCCTTGCTCACTTTGCCACTGGATTCAAGCTAGCCTGGCTGATGAGGGGTGTTACCCCAAAACCGGTCCCAGGATGCTTGTTTCCGGTTCAGGGAAGACCTGGCTTGGAAGTTCGGGCTGGACTGTTTCCATGAGGCACAGGGTCAAGACTGATTTGCATATAGCTGGGTCTGAACTGAGGTGGCGAAGTGAGCTAAAGATTGATGATGGATTCAACCCAGATCTGTGACTGGGGGTGAGTATCTGAAATGTTTCAGCACTCCGTCCATCATCTCTTTGTGTTTGCTTTGTTCGCCCTAAGTTGCCAGGGTATGCCCAGACATGGATCCCTTGCTCACTTTGCCACTGGATTCAAGCAAGCCTGGCTAATGAGGGGTGTTGCCCCAAAACCGGTCCCAGGAAGCTTGTTTCTGGTTCAGGGAAGACCTGGCTTGGCAGTTTGGGCTGGACAGGTCCCATGAGGCACAGGGTCAAGACTGATTTGCATATAGCTGGGTCTGAACAGAGGTGGCGAGGTGAGCTAAAGAACGATGATGGATTTAACCCAGATCTGTGACTGGGGGTGAGTGTCTGAAAAGTTTCAGCACTCTGTCCATCATATCTTTGTGTTTGCTTTGTTCGCCCTAAGTTGGCAGGGTATGCCCAGACGTGGATCCCTTGCTCACTTTTCCACTGGATTCAGGCTAGCCTGGCTGATGAGGGGTGTTGCCCCGAAACTGGTCCCAGGATGCTTGTTTACGATTCAGGGAAGACCTGGCTTGGCAGTTTGGGCTGGACTGTTCCCAAGAGGCACAGGGTCAAGACTGATTTGCATATAGCTGGGTCTGAACTGAGGTGGCTAAGTAAGCTAAAGAATGATGATGGATTCAACCCAGATCTGTGACTGGGGGTGAGTGTCTCAAAAGTTTCAGCTCTCCGTCCATCATCTCTTTGTGTTTGCTTTGTTCGCCCTAAGTTGGCAGGGTATGCCCAGACGTGGATCCCTTGCTCACTTTGCCACTGGATTCAAGCTAGCCTGGCTGATGAGGGCTGTTACCCCGAAACCGGTCCCAGGATGCTTGTTTCCGGTTCAGGGAAGACCTGGCTTGGAAGTTCGGGCTGGACTGTTTACATGAGGCACAGGGTCAAGACTGATTTGCATATAGCTGGGTCTGAACTGAGGTGGCTAAGTGAGCTAAAGATTGATGATGGATTCAACCCAGATCTGTGACTGGGAGTGAGTGTCTGAAAAGTTTCAGCACACCGTCCATCATCTCTTTGTGTTTGCTTTGTTCGCCCTAAGTTGGCAGTGTATGCCCAGACGTGGGTCCCATGCTCACTTTGCCACTGGATTCAAGCTAGCCTGACTGATGAGGGGTGTTACCCCGAAACCGGTCCCAGGATGCTTGTTTCCGGTTCAGAGAAGACCTGGCTTGGAAGTTCGGGCTGGACTGTTCCCATGAGGCACATGGTCATAACTGATTTGCATATGGCTGGGTCTGAACTGAGGTGGCAAAGTGAGCTAAAGAACGATGATGGATTCAACCCAGATCTGTGACTGGAGGTGAGTGTGTGAAAAGTTTTAGCTCTCCGTCCATCATCTCTTTGTTTTTGCTTTGTACTTGTACACCTCCTGGGGCATTTCCCTGACCACAGGTTACAGCTCCCATCATTGCCTGCATCTGTTCTCCTTTCTGGGCATTGCACATTTGGACCAGCATCAGTTTCTCCTTTATCCTTCAATGTTTTGATTCCACCTCATTACTGCAATACCTAGCGTACTGTAAGATTTCATCTGCAGACTTATTTTGCCAACAGATTAGGTGTTATTGGATCATGAGGCTGATTTCCAGCCTCAACTCAGTCATGAATTGAGACACAAATTGTCCCATGTGTTTAGGGTCGAATGTGTCTTACCCACTGTACTGCTTGAAGGCCTGTAACAGCCTTTCATAATAAGCATGTACTGACTCTTTAGGTTCCTGGGTAGTTCTGTCTATCATAACCCAATCAATGTCCTGTGGGGTTATTTTGTACTGCAAACATGTGATCACCTGATTGTACTTCTTCATGACCATCGGCAAAGGACCATGAGCTACTGAGTCCCTCTCCGGTTCAGCACTATCTCACTCACTATATATTACAAGCAGACGATAGCTCACTAGGAACCACAATTTTGAACAAGGTGTTTAAGTCAATCCACAAAACCTTTGCGATCTTAACAAAGCGATCAACTTGTTTGTACCACTCAGCAGGTTTCTCTCTCAACCTGGGGAAATCATTTGTGAATTCAGCAAGGTCATCCCGACTCCAAGGAACAGGCACGTATCCTCCACTAGGCACTTCCCGTAACGGATATGCCTCTACAACCTGCATTCCCCCTCCTGGAGGTGGTGTTTCTTCTGTTGCCTTTCTTATGCTTTTCTTCTTTGATCATCTCTCCTCCCCCTTATCCAGCATACTCCAAGCTCTTATTCCTATTCTGAGCTCCCGAATGTTTGTCCTCAATCCAGTTACTCTCTTTTCCTCCAGCTCTGGGTCATTGTAAGTCAGTCTATGATTTCCTTGCAATGCCTTTGTCTGGGATAAATCTACTCCATACCTCTGAACCAATTCCGACAACTTCTCATGTGCCTGTCTCACCCTTCGGGTGACATTCCTAGCCATAAACAACAAGTCATTTGGCTCATAGGTCTCTACTCTGTCTAAAGGAAGACTCCCACTGATGATTTCCTCAAAATCAGCCTTCATCCTTACCACATCCTCTACCTTCACCTTCATTGCAGCTTTGATGGTTTCCTGACTTGACCGACTAGTGTGACTCTCCCTGCTGTTATAGTGATCCCTCAACCATGACTCTGAGTCTGCAACGTCTAAGACATGCTGACTGTCAGAGGTTCTCTGACTTGTGCTTGCTTCTTGAGTCCTATCACTTAATCTTATCACTGGAGTTTCACAGATTCGCAGATCTGAACTAGTACTTATCATGGGTATAGACCTTATAGTACTGCAGCCAATCTGTACTCTGGAAGGGTCGGCAGTGGTCACTAAAGGAGTACTAGATTCCATAGGCAGTAAAGGATGACAATTCCCATTTGTGCTTCCTGTTCTTCCCAAACCAGTCCCTTCGGCATGTATGGATTGTCTCTGAGCAAGGTATTCTACTGGGCTTGGGTCATAAACAGGAATTACAGGACCAATGGTAACCGGTACTGTAAGAGCTTCCGGCAACCGTGAAGCAGAGTTAATGCCATTCTGTTCCATATCTCACGAGGTGGACACTCCCATCCCCCCTACTCCTGTCGATGCCATTCCCCTGACCCCTCGATCAGGAGCTACTGGGGCTTATACACTTCACACATTCTCGGTCCCTTCAGCGATTCGTCCCCCTTCACCCATTTGTGGACTGTAAGGTGGACGACACTCAGCCAACAACCCATCCGCCAAGCTGTCTTCATTATCACTGCAGTCACTCCCATTTGTCCTTCTGTTTCTATCCTGTGGCCTTCCACCTCCTACCAGTATTGGGCACAACCTCTCTCCCTCAATGGTATCCACTCTCCACCTCTTAAGCCTCGCATCCCACTGTGCATCCTGATACGCCTTCACAGATTTCTTTACCCTCCCTTGATATTTCGCTCTTTGCTTAGCATGAGCTGCACGCATCCATGCATCTAACATCTCAAACTTTGTTGGTCTAGGCAATGGTCGCATCGCAAACATCATTCTCCTAAGCTGATTCAACATATCCAATCTGAAAGAACCAAAGCATGGAAATGACAATTCACCCTCCTTTTCAGTGATTTTGTGCCAATTTTGGAGCCAAAATATATTGTGGAGCCCAACTTGTGTCTCCATATGGTGTGCTGGAGTATCCTCGGATGGTGCCTCTTTGCCCACTCGAATAACAACCCCTTCATCACCTCTGAAGAGATCCTGTAACACCCTAAAGCATCGCTTGATTTCAAAATGCAATTTTTGTTCAATTGATTACTGTGGAACAATCCTTTTCAATCACAGACTTCCCGATGACTTCCAACCACTTCCAGCGTGGCGTTACACTAACCGACCTATCGCAGCGTGGCAATATCTGATGTCACTCTCACGCCTCGCAGCGGCTCACCCTCCTTCACAATTTTTCTGTAGGCATTCGCTCACATAATCGTCTTATATCCGTAATTCTCTGCCATTCTAAAAGATCGATAGAATTCAGTCACTCAAAAACGCTCACACACGGTAAACCCTCAACTAGCGTTGATCACCTGAATCAGTATAGTCAACCCCTGTACACAAGGTCCACTAGACGATTCACATATGTCGCATTCACACAAAGTTCCCTATCTTAGTTGGAACTGCTGATGACGTTTCATGACATGGGTACTCGCCAGCATTTGCGCAGGGGCCACAAAGTACGGTCTGTGTTGTGACCGAGGGCCGCACTGATGCCAACATGGTGGTGGTAGGGGGTCTGGGTGGGTCAGGGATTGTGTAAGGAGGTCTAAAAAATGATAAATAAACAGGCAAGCATTTATTTGCAAGTTAATAAATGCTTGCTCGTTTATTTGACATTTTTTTCTGAATGTTACTACTCAGCAGCTCTTGCTGCTGTTCACCAGGGGGGCCGCACGTAAAGGTCAAGAGGGCCGCATGCGGACACCCCCCCGTACTTTGAGTATTACTATTTCATGACAACTCTGCAATTCTTCAGTCAGACAATCAAAATATCGGTGTCTTCTACACCATTTAATATATTCTGGGATTTTAGGCCTCTTCGGGACTTGCAACTCAAATGTCAATCCTTAGGCCACGTCAGACCCGAAACCACATTCACTCGACTCTCACAACAACCACGCAAAACATCACACAATCAAACCGTTCCTGCAATCTAATATACTACATCCACCCTGTTAATACTCACTCCTCCTTCTGCTGCTGATCAATCTCTGTCAGTCTCCGCCAGGTTCCATCGCCTTCTGTATTCAGTCATTGGGCTCTAGTTCGGGGCTTTTGGGATCTAGGTTCCACTTATTCTAGGCTTCTTCTAGATTTTCCCCTTACTTCATGTGGAACCATCCTACTCTGCTACCAACTGAAAGGGCCGGGCCCATTAGTTCTAGACCTGTTCTAGAGACACAAACTGATGGTTCTTTTTCGCAGCATGAAAGTGTAAAGGGGAGAAATTCATTAAATACACAATCAATTAGTCAATAACTCTGCAAGATACATAATAACTTGCAGACCACTAGATAAAGTTAGTTAATTTATTTCAAAGCCAAAAAAACCTGGACATACAGACACCTCAATACAAGGGTATAGAAATACAAAGGAATTAGCATGAAGCCAAATCTACGCATCCAATTTGGATGGTGCAGCATGAAAAGAACTATTAATTCAAGAAGCAGGATACAAAGAATAAAAAATCATGAGTTCAAATTTCCGTGCATCGAGGGTTGATGAGTATAAATCATTAATCTACCCTACTCTAGTTCTAAGGTGACATCCCTACATAAGCATTTTCAATAGGAGAAAAAGGTGGCAGTGCGTGGAGGCTTCCTAAGAAGTCTCTCCACCATCAATGGGTCAAGTAGCATAAAGCCACTATCAATAGGAAAGAGCTTGTTCGAGATGTTCTCTTTTTTAAGGCAAGAAAGAAGTGGGGCTATTTCCCTTGTTCCAACACTCAGTTATCCACAGGTTGTATTCCATGATGCACCTTGCATCACGCCATCCACTCAGGGTGCAGTTCTTGATGTACTTTTCAATGGTGTTGTCCATGTTCATTCCTCGCAATAATTTGTACTTGGCTCCCATGTCTTCTTCCATGTGAAACCATCTCTGTCTTTATCACCCCCAACCCATCAATCAATCAATCAATCAACCAGGGGGATTGTAAGAGAACTACGCACCCATGAGGGTCTCAAGGCGCTGGGCGGGGGAAGTAGCAGCTCCGTTCAGTTGAAGAGCCAGGTCTTCAGTGTCATCTTGAAGATGTTCAGGGAGGGGGAGCGTCTGATGTTGATCGGGAGCTCGTTCCAGGTCTTGGCCGCGATGTAGGAGAAGGCTCTTCCACCTGTTCTGGCTCTGTGGATGCGAGGGGGTTTGGCGAGGGTGAGGTCGGTGGATCGGAGGTTTCTTTTGGGGATCACTGACAGAATATCGAGGAGCAAAATATCGACCTGCCAAAATATCGATGACAAAATATAGAATGCCAGAATATCGACTTCCTATCTACAAACAGGTAAGTACAAAAATATCGAATCCAAAATATCGTTGTAAATAATATAGTTTGTTAAAATATCGAAATTTTTAAATGTCTTAAAAGTAATGTAAAATAATAAATATAATTAAGTAAAACATACTTAAAAATACTTAAATAACCTTAAAATTAATAAATAATTAATGTAAATTTAAAAAAATAAACATGCATTTTTATTTTTTAATACATATATATGTTAACTTAATATTATTAAAAAATATTAAATATTTTTAGTGTTGGATAGCGGGAGGGTAACATTTACTATTCCCACTCCAGTGAGTGCAACAGTAGGGAAAGCGTTGGATAGCGGGAGGGTAAAAATTACTATTCCCACTCCAGTGAGTGCAACAGTAAGGAAAGCGTTGGATAGCGGGAGGGTAAAAATTACTATTCCCACTCCAGTGAGTGCAACAGTAGGGAAAGCGTTGGACAGCGGGTAGGTAAAAATTACTATTCCCACTCCAACAGTAGGGAAAGCATTGGATAGCGGGAGGGTAAAAATTACTATTCCCACTCCAGTGAGTGCAACAGTAGGGAAAGCGTTGGATGGCGGGTAGGTAAAAATTACTATTCCCACTCCAGTGAGTGCAACAGTAGGGAAAGCGTTGGATAGTGTAGGGGTAAAAATTACTATTCCCACTCCAGTGAGTGCAACAGTAGGGAAAGCGTTGGATAGCGTAGGGGTAAAAATTACTATTCCCACTCCAGAGAGTGCAACAGTAGGGAAAGCATTGGATAGCGTAGGGGTAAAATTACTATTTCCACTCCAGAGAGTGCAACAGTAGGGAAAGCGTTGGATAGCGTAGGGGTAAAAATTACTATTCCCACTCCAGAGAGTGCAACAGTAGGGAAAGCGTTGGATAGCGTAGGGGTACAAATTACTATTCCCACTCCAGTGAGTGCAACAGTAGGGAAAGCGTTGGATAGCGTAGGGCTAAAATTACTATTCCCACTCCAGAGAGTGCAACAGTAGGGAAAGTGTTGGATAGCGGGAGGGTAAAATTACTATTCCCCTCCAGTGAGTGCAACAGTAGGGAAAGTAATGATTTAATAATTAAATATATATACATTAATTATCAATACCAATAAAAATGTATTAAAAATTAATTCCCAATGACAAATTATTTAATAATTAATTAATTATAAATACCAATAAATATTAATTATTAAAAATTAATTACCTATTAATAATTAATTAACCACACATTATTTTTCAATACCAAAAATTAATACGTAATACAAAATGTTTACCAATTAATAATTAATTAACAGTATCTTAATTATCAATACACAAAAATATTTTCTATAATTATTTAATTACAATTAAATTACTTCCCACCCTATTCCCCTATAAACCCACAACCCGCTGCGAATAATAAATTAATACAATTAATATAATTATCAATTAATCAATTAATACAAATTAATTACCAATTATAAAAATTAATTACCAATTAATAATTAATTAACAATAAATTAATAATCAATACCAATAAATAAAAATAAATAATTACTTAATTACAATTAAATTACTTCCCACCATATTCCCCTATAAACCCACAACCCGCTCTGAATAATAAATTAATACAATTAATATCATTATCAACTTAAAAAATTAATAAAAGTTAATTACCAATTAATAAAAATGTATTACCAATTAATTATGAATTAACAATACATTATTTATCAATACCAATAAATAAAATTAAATAATTACTTAATTACAATTAAATTACTTCCCACCCTATTCCCCTATAAACCCACAACCCGCTACAGAACTAAAACGCAAAATTAAATTAAAAAGAATTAATAATTCCTAAAAATTTATATTTAATTTCCTATAATTAAATTACTTCCCACCCTATTCCCCTATAAACCCACAACCCTCTGCGGAATTAAATTACGCAAAAATTAAATAACATAAAATTCATTACTTTAAAAAAATTAAAACATACATTACAAAAATAATACATACTTTTAACACATATACTAACACTTAAAACACTATAAAAAAATCTATATTGTTAACAACTATATTATGACTGTCGATATTATGACAATCGATATTTCTTACCTGAGTTTCGATATTCTGCACCACTATATTTTGGCAATTCGATATTCTGTCCATTCTATATAAAAAACTAGATATTTTGGCAATTCGATATTAAAAATTCGATAATATGTCTGTTCACCTTCTTTTGGGTAGGTGGAAGGAGATTCTTTCGTTGAGGTATTGGGGTCCGGTGTTGTGGAGGCATTTGTAGGCGTGGGTGAGTATCTTGAAGGTGACTCTCTTCTTGACGGGGAGCCAGTGGAGGTTCTGCAGGTGTTGGGCGATGTGTTTGTGTAGAGGGATGCCTAGTACGAGTCTGGCTGCGGTGTTCTGTATGGTTTGAAGCTTGCGGAGTAGAGACTTGTTGATCCCGGCATAGAGGGTGTTGCCGTAGTCCAGTCTGCTGGTTATGAGTGTGTAGGTGACGGTCTTTCTGGATTCGGGGGGGATCCATTTGAAGGTTTTTCGGAGGATGCAGAGGGTGTTGAAGCAGCTGGAGGCAACAGCGTTGACCTGTCGGGTCATGGAGAGGGAGGAGTCGAGAATTATACCGAGGTTCTGGGCATGGTGGGTGGGGGTGGGAGGACTGCCGAGGGAGGAGGGCCACCAGGTGTTGTCCCATGCAGAGGGGGGCGGGTCCGAGGATGAGGACCTCTATCTTCTCCGAGTTGAGCTTCAGGCAGCTGCTGCTCATCCAGGATGCGACGTCCGTCATTCCTTCCTGGAAGTTTAGTCTGGTGGTGGTGGGGTCCTTGGTGAGGGAGAGGATGAGCTGCGTGTCATCGGCATAGGATACTATGCTGAGTCTGTGCTGTCTGACGATGGCGGCGAGGGGGGCCATGTAGATATTGAAGAGCGTGGGGCTGAGCGATGATCCCTAGGGTACTCCGCAGTTGATTTCTATGGGTTCGGAGAGGAAGGGAGGTAGTCTGATTTTTTGGGTTCTTCCGGTGAGGAAAGAGCGGGCCCAGTCGAGGGCCGTTCCTTGTATGCCGGTGTCGTGGAGTCTGGCGGTGAGTGTGCAGTGGGAGACGGTGTCGAATGCTGCGGAGAGGTCGAGTAGGATCAGGGCTGCGGTGTTTCCTTGGTCGAGGAGGGTGCGGATGTCGTCTGTGGCAGCGAGTATAGTGGTCTCAGTGCTGTGGTTGCTGCAGAATCCGGATTGGGAGGGGGCGAGGATGGAGTTTTCTTCTATGAATTTTGTAAGTTGTGCGTTGACGGTCTTCTCGGTGACCTTGGCCGCGAAAGGGAAGAGGGAGATGGGCATGTAGTTCTTGAGGTCCGTGGGATCAGCTGAGGGCTTCTTGAGCAGGGGTCTGGCTTCTGCACGTTTCCAGTCATCGGGAAAGGTGCCGGTCTTGAAGGTGGCATTGATGGTGCGTCGTAGTTCTGGAGTGATGGCAGTGACGGCTATGTGGAAGATGTGTGGTGGGCAGGGGTCCATGGGGGCCCCTGAGTGGATGCCTTCCATGGTCGAAACGGTGTCTTCGGTGGTGACTGGGGTCCAGGAGGAGATGGTGGGCTGGCTGGCATTGCTGGAGAGGGTAGTGGTCTCGGAGTCGAGTGTCTGGTCGTTGAAGTTGTCGTAGACGCTCTTGATTTTCAGATGAAAGTGAGATCCGAGCTTGTTGCATAGGTCCTGGGGAGGGGTGATGTCCTTGGTTTCACTGGCGGGCGTGGTGATTTCCTGGATGACGCTGAAGAGTTCCTTGAAGTTGCTGGAGATGGCGAGGATCTTGTTTTTCATGAAGGTCCTTTTGGTGGATCTGATTCGTTGGTGGTATTCTGTCATGGCGTTCTTGTAGGTGGTGCGGTCTTCGGGCATTTTGCTGTTTCTCCAGTTCTTCTTGAGGAGTCTGCAGGTGCGTCTGGACTTTTGGAGGTCGGCGGTGAACCAGGTCGCCTTCCTGGGGCGCTGTTTGTTGGGGTTACGTAGGGGTGCGAGCTTGTCTGCGCAGTTGGTGATCCATCTGTGGAGTTCTTTGGCTGCGAGGCTGGCGTCGGTCGAACGGGTAGGGGCATCGTGGTTGAAGGTGGAGTTGAGCTGCTTCTCAGTGACTTTGCTCCAGTTCCTTTGAGGAGGGCGTGGTGCGGGTTTGGGCGGTGTGGGGTTGTCGATGTGGAAGTGAACGCAGTGGTGGTCTGTCCATGGGGGTTGCGTGGTGTGGCTGAAGTGAATGTTGTTGCCTCCCGCGAAGATGGGGTTGAGGGTGTGTCCTGCGATGTGGGTAGGTGTGGTGGTGAGCTGTTTCAATCCGATGTTGGTGAGGTTGTCCAGGAGGGTGGTGGAGTTGGGGTCGTTGGGGTTTTTGAGGTGGAAGTTCATGTCTCTGACGAGTAAGTAGTCCATGGAGGCAATGGCGTGGGGTGCGATGAGGTCGGCGATGGCGGTGGCGAACGGAGCGTGGGGTCCGGGGGATCTGTAGACGACGGTTCAGCGAAGTGTGGTTCTGGGGCTGGTCTGCACCTGGAAGTGGAGGAGTTCTGTGGTGGAGGTGGGGTTGTTCGTGGTAGAGGTGGAGAGTCGGAGACGGAGGGAGCTCTTGTGTGCGATGGCGAGTCCTCCTCCTGGGCAGTTGGGGCGGTCCTTCCTCTGGATCTTGTATCCATCAGGGATGGCGGTGGCGATGTCGGGGAGGAGGATGCATTGGTCCAGGTTTCCGTAAAGAAGATGGCGTCTGGTGAGAGGGGGTCGAGGAGGTCCCAGATCTCTACAGCATGTCTGTGCAGGGAGCGCACGTTGAGGAGGATGCAGTTTAGGGCTCTGGAGGTGTTGGCATGTGTCATGGGGGCGGTGTCTGCAGGGGCGTGGTTGGAGGCGTAGGTCTGGCGGCAGTGAAGGCAGGAACTCTGGCCTTGGGTGGTGCTCGAGGTGGCCCCCTGGTAGTTGTTGGTCCTTCCAGGGTTGAGTGCGAGGAGGGCCGCTGGGTTGTAGCGGTGGATGGTTGGAGATCCAGGGTCCCTGGCGCTGGTCGCTGTCGGGTCACGGAGGGGCGCAGACGGGCTTGCCTTTGGCGCACCTTCGGCACGCCCGCTGCACGCAGCCACCATTAAGTAGGGAGGGGGGAGGGACGTGCAGCTGGGAGGCGGGAGTAGGAACCGGCAGGGGGGGCAGGATCGCAAGGGCAGCAGCGGTGGGATGGGAGCAGGCAAAAAGAGTACAACAGGCACAGAAAAACCCCAGAACCAGGCACAATAATTAAACAGGGCACAATTAAAGCACAATTACAGAAATGAAAACAGGGCACAATAACATAAAAATAACAGGGCAAGAAAACTAGCAGAAGCGGCAGCAGAACAGAACGGGCGCAATACCGGACCTTGGCAGCAGCGGCCTCAAACCCCTCCGAAGGAGGAGGTGAAACGGGGACAGCGGAGGTGGCACAAGACAGCGGAGCTGCTAGGGAGAGAGCAGGTCTCAGACCAGGAGGTCTGTAATTGTAACTTCTTCTCTCCTTGCCTAGCTACTAAAACAAAGACATTTCTTTTCTCTAAAAGAAGGCTTCTCCACCTGCAATGGAAACGAGAGAAAGAACAGATTCTGCAGTGCACATAAAATTCGACTCTTAATTCTAAAGCAAGAGTTTTCAGGGACCTGTATTTCTGGCCTACGATTTCGGCTAACATAAGAATATGTCACTTTAAGCATTACAGTTCACATAATCATTATAGCATTTCATCTAATACATTTACCTACTAATTAGGACATCATTTGTAAATCACATTTAATATGTGAGTAATGTCAGTTTCACAGCACAAGGTTCACATATTAAAGTTTTCTGATAGTTACATTTAATTCTCCATGACACATCCGAAAACTGAAGCACGTCAAATAATTGCGTTAATACTTTTCACAATTCTAGCACCTCATGTTAACATAATTTGCAAGATTATATACAGATGCGTTCTACATGTGATTATGATGCACCCCTACCAATAAATGAAATTTCCGCTCCATTAGCACTTTCAGTAATCTTATGCCTGAAGAACGTCAGTGTGACCAACATTATTTGCATTTAAAGAAATCAGTGTTCATTTTTGTTTTGAAAAATAATACTACTTCCAGGACATATGGGGCCAGATGTAAGAAGATGGCATTTTGTATTTCCTAAACACCGATTCCCTAGGAATCGCTATTTAGAAAATGGATAATGATATGTACTAATTTTGCGATTTCCTAATATCGATTCCTACAAAGTATGAATCGATATTAGGGAATTGCAAATAGGAAATGCCATTGCAATCCCACCTATGGGTAAAATTGGAAATGGTTTACATTTCTTAAATTGTGATTTCCTAATATGAAATTGCAAATTAGGAAATCCAAATTCAAGGGTGCCTCTGGCCATAAGGCCCTCCAGGAGGCACCCCAAAATGTGTTGTGCACATATGCCCTAAGGGCATATGTGCGCTTATGTCACATTAAAAATGCATTTTTAAATCCATATTTTATTATTGCACATGGTTACCATCGACTTCAAGTCGATGGTAATAGCATTTCCTAAATGCCCAATTTGCATTTAGGAAAGGCTATGTATATGTGCTTTAGAAATCGCAAATAGGGAATCCATATTTGCGATTCCTATAAATCGCAAATTGCGAACAAGCCTTTGTACATCTGAAAAGGCCATTGAGCATTTCCTAATGGGCCGAAATAGCGATTCAGGCTGTTAAGAAATGCTAAATGGCTTTCTACATCTGGCCCCATGGTTCCTTGACACCTGTTCTGGCATTATTGCCTCTGTGGGGCAGTCAGTATTTGAATATCTAGAAGTGTGTTCATTCCACAGTTTAACATTTTGGTTTTCTTATGCCTACAGTTCAAGCCCCCTTTATGGCATTTTGTACTAGAATTGTGTGAATAGTAGCAAGGACAACATAAACTCCTTTTACAATCTTTATGAATGCTGAATGCACACAAGCATGGCAAAGTGTGCATGCATGCCCGAAAATGTAGTCAATAGCAACATTCAGATCATGCCCCCTTTTTTCGAAAGTTCTCGATTGAGCTTAACTTGCCCATTAACAGTTCTGCAAAAGATGTTAAAATCCGTAGTAATGTTATAATATGCTTTCAATGTAACTCGATACTCTAATTTCATTTTATTATTGATTTAGACTGCAACGTATGCCAGAACCAGCTTTTTGGTGCTGAAGAGCAACGAAAAACTACAAGGATCACCTGAACCAACTGCAGCAATTACCATACACCTCTGGGGCAGATTTACAAGCCCCTTGCGCCACTTTTGCGTCACTTTTCCCATGTTAAAAGTGACGCAAAAGTGGCGCAAGGGGCTTGTAAATAAGCCCCTCTGTGTTTCTGCAAGTGCGCAGATGCTATTCGGATTTCTTTTTAGCCTAAGAAAAAAATTCAAACATCATCCATTTCCTGGCTGTTCCTTCAAGGGCCCAGATGGCATTCGAATCTTATCCAAATAAAAAATCTATAGTATGACGGGATCCTTTCATGGCACAGAACTGTGTGTCTGTGCCACATTGAGGGGCCGGATACTGTTTTTGTTTAGCCTAAGAAAGTATCCAAACAAACGTTTGGGTGTATGGAAACACAGATTCGGATCCAGCCTTGACAGGTATATATTCCTCTGTGAGGTAAATTGAAGGAATTTACCATGGTTTGTGAGAAAATGTTGAAAATCCGACAAACTGCTTGTTCAGCGTGTGGTCCTATCCAGATAATCAGGGTGACAGCAATCTGGCACCTAGCAAAAGAAACCACCAGATGTGTAGAGCTTGAAAATATATGGTTGTGGTAGGCTTCCATGCATCCCAGATTTGATACCTGTGACCAAAAGACATGTATGCTAAACAAGCATTGTGCTATCAGTTGCTTTCGCAATTTCCCAAATGCACTGTACACAGTATATCCCATAGGGCACCACAAAGCCATAGAAAACCTATACTTGTCTGTTACCCCATGCTCAGGAGATTCAACAGAACAAATCTGGGGGTCAAGCATTGGCATGAATATGTTTCTGTGCAATGAGGACTGGAGAGAATTGACTACTCTCGCAGGGATGCCCTACATTAGCCAAGTTGACCACAGCAGTTCTGCGGTGGAGGTGTTACCCAGTGTTTTGAGAGTGGACCATTTCTGTTTCACTATAGAAAGACAGTGGACCCAGAGTACATACAGGCCATCATCATCCTCACCAGGCTGACCATTACGTGGCTGGTATATTCTGAATTGTTTTCCCTTTTTTTTGAAGCAGAGTAACTAATTATCCAGGTCTTGACGAATACCCCAGAACCCCTTCTGGGGTTGACAATGGGCAGAAACATGTTGACCGCCTATAGGGGTTATATATGGTAAAATCCCGTAGTCCTCTTCCATTTTTAGCCCTATTCCCAGAGGACCATCCAATAAAGTTTATCCGGTCCTCTGGAGATAGTTTTATATACATTTTTATTTGCACTCTGCCCCTCACAGACCCTCTAACATCTCTCTTTTTCAAAACACCTCAGCTCCTCCCCTTTCGGGAGTTGTAGCCCACACCAGGGACCTTGCGGTCCGGGAGTGAGGATGGAACCCAATGATGAAGCATGTCATCCTCGGGTGAGTGATGGTTCTTGTCCTTTAAGAAGCTCTTTTCTGTTAGTAGTAAACACATTACACACACAGACACACATATATACATGTCAATTGTACCTCAAGAGAATTGCCATGTATTGAAAAGAAAAATGACAAAAATTTGACAGAGATCTCCTGACCAGCTAATGAGCGTGAAAGAGGTCTGTCACTGAGAGGAAAAAACGTATGATGTGTAGATTTTAAAAATATATGGTTGTGGTGTTTTTCCACAAAGTCCACAGGTGAAACCTTATGATCTGTAGAACTTGAAAGTACAGTTGTCAGATGTTTCCATACATTCTAGGGTTGAAACCTGAGAACACATGGCAGGTAACCTAATCTGGCATTTTGCTTGCAGATGCTTTCCAAATTTCCAAAATGCACTGTATTGTCTGTGCTGTGGATACCTTGAGCCCATAGAAAACCAACACAAGTCTGGTACCCCACACTCAGGAGACCAGGAGAAACAAAGCTGGGAGTCAGACTTTAGCAGGGATATGTTCCTGCATGAAGGAGACTAGAAAAATGTGCCATGTTTTGGAAAAAATGTCAAAAATCTGACAAACTTCATGTTAGGCACGAGCTACCAGCCAGCCAGACAGGGTGAGGGAGGTCTGCCAACTAAAATGGAAAGTTAGAATATGTAGAAACTAAAAATATATGATTGCTGCACATGTTTCCATACAACTCAAAGATGATACCTACAGCCAAAAGACATGTAGCTTAAACTGACATTTCACTCGCATTTTCTTTCCAAATTTCCAAAATGTGCTGCACCCAATACATCACCTGTAGGCTGAACCGATATAATGTTTGGTGTTGCCATGCTCAGGATGCCCAGCGCACTAAATTTGGGGTTCAGGCTTTGGCATAGATAAGAGTCTCTATACAATGGGGACTGGAGGGAATTCACGTTTAAAAAAAACAAAACAGTGCTAAACATCTGACAATCTTCATGTTCAATGTGATTTTCTGGCAAGCAAGTCAGAATAAAGGAGGTCTGGCACCCAGCAAAAACATTAGAATGTGTAAATATAAAACAGATAGGGTTATAGTATGTTTCCATACAGTGCAGGAATGATATTTATGACCTAAGATAGGTAGCATAAACTGGCATTTTGATTTTAGTTGCTTTTCAATTTTCAAAATGCATTCCATCCAGTTTATGTCACTTAAATGAGAGACAACCCATACTTGTCTGGTACCCTCAGACTCAGGAGACCAAGAGGAACAAAGTTCAGGTCAATTTGGTAGGCACATATTCCTACTTAAGGGAGACTGGAGGGAATTATCATGTTTTGAAAAATAAAATGCTAAAAATCTGTCAAATGTCATGTTCTATGCAATTTCCTGTCGGGCCAATCAAGATGAAAGAAGACTGGTAACCAACCTGAGAATTGCTTATATGTCAAAAATATATGGTTGTCATATCTTTCCATACATAAATTGGCATTTCCCTTGCAGTTGCTTTCCATATTTCCAAAATGCACAGAAGCTTATTTATTGCCCGTGGGCACCCTGAAGCCACAAAACACCCATACATGGCTGGTACCTCCACACATAAGATGACCAAATGAACAAAATTGGGAGTCAAGGCTTGGCAGGGGTATGTTCCTTTGTGAGGGGGTCTTGTTGTTTTTTTGGCAACAGAAACGTTGTATCTTGAATTATTTAAAAAAAAAAATACTGCTAATGTTATATTCAGAGTGTTCTATTAGCCAGACAATGAGGCCAAGAGAGGACTGACTTACACCAATAGATTCCTTAGGTTATACAGAATTAGAAAATATATATTTTTTATTCTTTCCAAGTTGACGTAAGTTTGATATTGGTAGTGCACCATAAACAGTGATTTAGACAATATTTTGAAATCTGCACTAATAGTACATAATTGATTGTACAGACTTATTTCCCGAGAAAACACACATATTTGGTGATGCCGCATATCCAGAGCAACAATTTCTTGGTTAGCGTTCCGGGATTTATGTTTAGCCACTTGAGAAAGGCATTAAAATATTGAGCAAATTTGTTGGAAAAAATCTAAATATCTCCATATTTTTCATTATACCTTTATGATTCAATGAGATATTAATGCAGGTTGTACCCCAATAGATAGCACTGCATGTGGCAAAAAGCCTATAGTTTGTATGGGTGCACAAAGAAACCAAAAAGGTACATGTGCTTAAACACCCTAATACCATTTTTTTAAATTCTCTGCCACAATGGTGCACAAACACCCAGTCAATGTAAGAGTTAACATTTTTCTAAAAGCAGAAAATAATGTATTATGTGTCAGTTGAAGATGTAGTTAATTCCACACTTTAAGGACCAAAAATCTGGAGAGAACAGCTTCCCACTATGGTATACTTCAGGACCGGAATTCGTAATAGTTACTAGGCTACAGAGCGAATAGTTCTGGTTGGAACATAAGGGCACACGAGGTTGGCCAAGTAAAATGGTGGTACACGTTAGGCAGTAAAGCAATATCACTTACATACTCGCATCCTTA
This sequence comes from Calotriton arnoldi, assembly GCA_963921515.1. Lineage (NCBI taxonomy): Eukaryota > Metazoa > Chordata > Amphibia > Caudata > Salamandridae > Calotriton > Calotriton arnoldi. The sequence continues at coordinate 700,115 of CAWUFW010002919.1, forward strand.
AATATTGAAACTGCCTCCTTCATCCTCCACGTCTATACTCCCACAACTTAAAGCTAGTCTCAGATATGTTGCCAAATACTGAGTACTTCCCAACCACTACATACTGGTTGCCATAAAAGGTTAATATTTTTCAGCCACATTAGTTTTCGACTTCTTAAATGTGATTTATAAATAAAACCATAATCATAATAGCAACATTTAATTGCATTGCAGCGTCCAGATGATGTTATGAACCATAAAAACAATAATTTCTCTGGAACACAGGAAGCAATTAAATAAAACTCTTCTCTAGGACTGCCGTCTTATGCACTCTGCAGTGAATGAACGAATCGAAAAACAAATGTCAGGCAAGTTCAACGTGACCTGCATCTATGTGCACATATATGATTTTCTGTGTCATATGCAAGCACATATTGTGACTTGTAACCTACTTCTTCTTATTAACAGCAAGCAGAATACTTCTACTTTTTTTTTACAGAGTTTTATATAGCGCGAACATGACCCCAATCGGGTATCAGAGGCTCTACATAGCACCAGTTGCATTACATGAGGACACATTCATTTTTGTTAGGCACAGGTAGATTCAGGGGCATATTCTCAACGACTCATCGCCGAATTAGCTGCACTTTTCCGCCACGAAAGTGGCGATAGATTTATCGCCCTATTCACAAGCCTGCGCTAACAGCCGACATCGTCAGTTTACCTGTGATAGCTGCCGCTAAAAACATCGCCAAGGCTGACAGCGACAACTAACGCTAATCATATGCAGAGTAGGCGTTCCCGTGCAAAAACTCATGATGACACCACTTCGCGATATTCTCAACGACCAGCCAGATCGGCGATGCGGTCTAAAAACAGGCGGTAAGGCACGTTAGCAGCAGGGACTTAAGACCTGCTTTTTTCTGGTCTTAAGTAGGACGAAAACCTGCAGTGTGAAGGGAGGCCAGCCCAGAGCCACATCTGAAGACCAACAGATGCCACGGAGCTACTAATCATGCAGCTTGGAGACCCAAGAGGGCCACAACACCCACTGCCACCACCCCCAGGACCACTACCACCCCCAGGACCACACCCCCCCGGACTGCCACCGAGGCAGCTCAGAACAAGACAGCGGACCTTCCGAAAACGCACCAGCCTCAGAGACTTAATGCCAGAGGATGTCATTGCCCACTACAGGCTCAAAAGGACAATCATCCTCCGCATCCTGACCCACATTGCCCACAGGCTGATGGTACCAACACAGCGGACAACCAACATCCCTCCGCAGACAAAGCTGCTGGCTGTGCTGCACTTGTTGGCCTCTGGTACCTTCCAACCAATAACTGCCAGAGTCGGAGGAGTCTCACAGCCAGCCCTATCAAAGTTCCTCACACCTGTCTTGGATGCCATCATCAGCTTGATACCCCAGCACCTTCACTTCCCCCACACTGCGCAGGAACAGCTGGAGACCAAGCAAGGCTTCTACGTCATAGCTGGCTTCCCGCACGTGTTGGGGGCAATTGACTGCACACATGTCCTACTTGTGTCCCCTGCGACACTGCACACAATTACCGCAACAGAAAGCACACACATTCCATCAATGTGCAGGCAATAGTGGACCACCGGGGACTGTTCACCAATGTCATCGCCAACTTCCCAGGCAGTGTGCATGATTCCTACATCTTCCGACAGTCCATCATCAACCAGCGCTTTCAGGATGGCACCTATGGAAATGCACTGCTCGTTGGTAATAACCAACGGAACAGACCACACACCTCAACTCCACAATCATACAACTCACAACTGTGGGAATGCACACATAACAAAATCAAATACAACATGCCAACCAACAATCCCACCTACCACACACGACAACACAAGTAACTGTGGTAACAGTGGCCAGACATTTAGACAAACCATTCACAAAGGCATAGCCCCTCTGCCACACAATTGCAGAATGTGGGGAGAGGTGGGAACCAAGTATGTGCGAAGGAGGCAATGGACCCATGAATAAGAATGTACACAATGCCAAGTGTGGCGGTGATGTGCTGGACAGTCTTGAGTATGCAGAGCACAGACATGTCCATGTGGACATATACTGCTGCTGTTTGTAGTGTTGTAGACAGTGGACGCAACCATGTTACCTCAGGCAGTGGGGAAGACCTTGGACATGTAGCTATGTTGCCCCCCCTGTAAGCGTAAGCGTAGTGGGCTGGGCCGGTGTACGCCAGTCCAGCGTAGGAGTGTGAATAAATAGCCCGGGGCTCTGTGCGTGGTTCACTTCCGGGATGGCCACCAAAGTAACTACTGCGTGTGTCTCTGTGTTCGCCATATCCTGACCATAGGCCTACACACACGTAGCCGACCACCTCCAATGGCCAAATTTACACCGGCGACGAGGTGGCTACGTCACACGCCACCCGGCGCACATCTCGTCAGCACCTGCAGGGACGTGTCTGCCAGGGCGGCACCCCTCACCCTGCCACGAGGCTGCCGCCATGACCGGTGGTGCATGTGCGATCATGTGCGCCTGCTGCACCCCAGCCCGCTGGTCCCCAGACCCGTCCGGCGCCCAGCGGTGATATCCCGCCCCTGCGCACCCAGGCCTCACTGCTCACCTGCCGCCACCGGCGTGTCTCCAAGAGGGCCCACCACGTGCTGGTGCAATCTTCAAGCCCGAGTCCCACGAGCTTGGTAGCCTCCTCAGCCGATTCCTGGCTTCCGTGCAACAGGACCCCAGCGCACCCTGCGGCACCGCACCGTGGAGTTCTGTGTGTGCTGACTGCTCCCTCCGGCCTACACTGCGGTCCACCAGGTCTCACACAAATCAAATCCAGTCCAGACCTCCAGGCCTACTGCATCATCGCAGGCTGCACACCCGCTCAGCTCTTCAGGTGGGCCTACCTCAGTGCACCGCAAGTCATCGCCACGTGGCGGTAGGCCCGTGCCGGACGCAGTGCCTCAGGTGCCACTACCTCTGTGCACCACAAGTCACCGTCCAGCCTCCAGGCCTACTGCATCATCGCAGGCTGCACACCCACTCATCTCTTCAGGTGGGCCTACCTCAGTGCACCACAAGTCATCGCCACGTGGGGGTAGGCCCGTGCCGGACACAGTGCCTCAGGTGCCACTACCTCTGTGCACCACAAGTCATCGTCCCGTGGGGCAACCCCACAAGTCTGCCTCCAGCAGCCAACAGCATGTCCTCGGTAACGCCACTGGAGCCCTTCACAGTCACGGAGCCACCCCCGTCCCAGGCAGGCCACTGGAAAGCCTGGGTGGAATGTCTGGAGACGTACTCCGAAGCGCACGACATCCCAGCACCGCGGCGGCGGCCCACGTGTAGGCATGTGAGGAGTGTGAAGAAATGGCCCGGGGCTCTGGGCGTGGTTCAGTTCTGGGCTCTGGGCATGGTTCAGTTCGGGGCTGGCCACAAACGTAACTATGGCGTGTGTCCTGTTGTAGTGTTGGCGCCACCCGGCCCTTAATCGACAATCTTGCAATGTAGCATGCACCCGGAGGGCGGGCTTGCCCAAATGGATAAATAAAGGAGCGCAAGACCACTCAGGGTCTTGGCTCATACATGCCAACTGTTGTGTGTGTATCTTCATTGCCGCAGCATAAGCCAAAGACCTAGCCTCAATCGCAGCGCGAGTTCAGCCAGGCCTGAGCTCCACATCTGTGTCCGCCCTATCCTCACCATAGGCATGCACACACGTGGCCGCCCACCTTCAACGCTTACATTACAGTGTTGTTGTCAGGCTTGCAGACAGGCACAGACAGGCATGACAATGGTGTGCCGTAGGAGTGCAAGTGATGCAACCGCGCAGCGCACTCAAGTAAATAGGCTCAGGGGGAGGGAGGAGCAGCTGTGAGGCTACGTGATACACATTGATCTCACACATTTGCCAGAAGCAATACATGGCAAACATGAATCCCAAAGTCACACATATCACACACCACAAAACTTGTAAGTCTGCCAACACAGCATGCAGAACCACCAATTTTCTCACTTACCTCTCACAGATGATCAAGGATATGCACTCTGCCCGTGGATGATGACACCCCTCCGAGCCCCGAACACCCCGGCCCAGAGGCAGCACAATGTGGCCCACAAACGCACCAGGGGCATTGTTGAGCGCACATTTGGCATGTTAAAATCACGTTTCAGGTGCCTGGACATCACAGGTGGAAGACTCCTGTACAGCCCAGAAATAGTGTGCAAGATGATCATTGCATGTTGTGTATTTCACAACATATGTGTACGCACCAATGCCCCATGGATCCAAGTGCCAGATGCACCGGACGATGATGAGGAAGATGAGGCAGGTGGACCACACCCCACTGCAGCTGCAGCAGGAATAGCCCGAAGGAACACAATCATTAACAATTTCTTCGCATGAGCACGTCACATTGTGACTGTCCTTAGCAATCATGGAACAGTACAAAATGACCACATGAACAGCATGTGCAAATAAATTCATTCCACACACATTCCCTGTGTGCATGTCAGTCCTCTGCATTGGCACATCACTCTGACAAGTGTAAGTGCAACATTAAGTGCTAACAATCTCACAAATAGCAAATAGATGGTGTGTATGTCAACTCTGTACAGAGAGGCTGTTCAGGGTGCCACGTATTCGGAATGCCATTTCAGGGTGTCAAATGTAGTACGTAATCCCACTCATCAGCGTATCACGTGTACATAAACATGACATGAAGGCTGTCATTGGTGTTCAAAAAAATACAACAAGGTGTCATTTGGGGTCAAATATGACATTTCGGGTGTCATTTGGGGTCAAATATAAAATTGCGGGTGTCATTTGGGGTCAAATATGACATTTCGGGTGTCATTTGGGGTCAAATATGAAATTGCGCGTGTCATTTGGGGTCAGATATGAAATTGCTGGTGTCATTTGGGGTCAAATATGACATTTCGGGTGTCATTTGGGGTCAGATATGAAATTGCGGGTGACATTTGGGGTCAAATATGAACCACCCTGATGCAGAGTTGCACCCTGTGACTCAAGTCCCACAACATGAGCAACATGGATGTAAGGGGGATGGGGGCACAGTGAGCACCTCAGCAACATGGGAGATGCACACCAGCCAAAAAGCCAGCAGGAGTACCTTGCGTAGAGCACACCAAGGTGTCCCCTGGACATATGTGCCATGTACAGATCACATGTGTACACGGATGTCATCCATCAATAGTAGTGAACAGTGTCAGCTAATAGGTGCAAGGTGAGAAGTCACACGCCTCCTCACAGCTACCTATACCCATCACTGTCAGACTGCAGCAAAACACCACTGCTACATCAGACCATGCACATTTGACCGTGAGGGCACGTACATGGCTGGTAAGGGTTCAACCGTGCCGGAAGGCGAAGCAGTGACATTCTCCCCCCCCAAAAATCCACATCACATTTCCAGATTGCAAGCTGATGACAAACTAACATTGGGGATGAAAGCTCCTTTGTCTGAGCTACAAGGCGGTAGCACATCTGCACCTCCGACGTTGGAATTGCATGCGCCCGGCACCCCTGAGAGATACCATAGCAGCTGATGACGACTCCCACACTACCCACAGCGCTAACCAAAGACCAACGTATGCACACCCCACACACAGAAGTCCTTGCTCGCAGTTCTCTTGCATGGAATGACCTTCACACTTACGCACAGACCATCCCAGGAGTCCAACCGCTGCACACTCAAACAAATCATTGCTCCGAGCTGTGGCATCCACATAACTTTGACTTTGACTTCTTTACACACAGCCCTATTTCCTACATTGACGTGGGGAAATTGCGAGATTGTTGTTTAGGAGCAATGAGGCCACAGCTAGTTCAAACATTCCCAGTCATCTCACTGCCTATCTGGGTCACGGTCAAACATGCGCGTTGATATCAGTTCCCAGGGAGTACCTTTTTGGAATCACTGCCCCTATATTCAACCATACTTTCATACTTGCTTGATCATAGACATGACACATCTGTGTGAATTAGAATGTTTTAATCACATTCGGTGGAATGTTGAAGCTGGATCAGTACATGGCCATGCAAACCCCACTTTACATTGTTGCCCCTTGGAGGGCCAGCCAGAGTCCTTTCAGGATTGACAAGTTCATCGGAAGAGAAAGACTTCAGTCCGCAGTCTGAATGCTGTGTCATTGGTAACCAAACCAAATATGGCAGTCCATGTCTAGGGCCAAGGTGAGTGTCGCAGAGTGTATCGGGGGACAGTGGAAGGTGTTATTGCAGGGCATGATGCAGATGGCAGAACCAAGCTGAAACAGGCCATATGGCGGAGATGAATGCTACCGCTTCCTTCTTACCACAAAGGCAGAATCATCCACATCATTGTCCTCTGATGTGTGATGTGCCTCACATGTGGGTGGTGGTGTTTTGTCTGCAGCACTGTGTGGCACTGACACATCAGGGGCCAGAGGTGGAATGTCTGCCACACTGTGTGGCAGTGACACATCAGGGGCTGGAGGTGGATTGTCTGCCGCACTGTGAGGCACTGACACATCAGGTGGCAGAGATGTGGATGGAGTAGTAGCAGCAGCATTCATCTGCGCCAGGCATTGTGGCAGCAATGCATGATGAGGATCTGCAGGGCATGGAAGATCCCAGCTACACCTCGCTGGTGTGCAGCCGTGGCAGCCATTATTTCCACCTGCATCTGCTCCATGTTCTCCATGATCCTCCGCATGTGTCCCAACTCCCGGCTGTCATCGCTGGAACCACTCTGACTAGACATTTGTTCTTGTCTCTGAGTCATGACTTCAGCGATGTCAGCCATGGCTTGTTGGAGAGCATTGAGCGGACTGTGGGTGTCCGTTAGGGACTGTAAGTGGTCCCTGATGGGACTTAGACACCCACGTATGGCAGCTAGTTTTGCTGCCACGAGGTCGAACCCCACCCGCACCTGTTCAGCCATCTCCTTCTGGCCCTCTAACACACGGCGTTGGAATGCCATGTGTTGGTCGTGGGGGACCTCGGAGACAGCCGTGGTGGTGGGTGCTTCCTGCTGTGTGGTCTGTGCAGGGGGTGGGGTCTCCTCGATGCAGCTGGGCTGCCCTGCTCCTGGGGGTGGGGTGCTGAGGGTGTCCATGAGCTGTTGGAGGGCGTCGGTGTCGATGGTGTGGAGGTCCTCTTCATCATCAGTGAAGAGATGTACGGTCTGCTCTGCAGTAGGTGTTGATTCTCCCTCTGCAATGTAAAGGGGAGATGCAGTTTAACAGTGTGTTCCATGTATGTTCACACATTGGACAAGTTTACAAACTGACTGCATGACAATGTACATTGTGACTGTTTGGGAGGAGATGCCTATTTGATGCGGGACAGTGGACACTTCTACACCATCAGGGATGTGGGGTTGTACTTGTACATTATCATCTCACAGTTTCCTGCTATGCCAAATGTGATTGGCCAGTTTCGACACACAAGCGGCAGCAGTTGTGTCCTCTGTTCTGTTGTGAAAGTGTTGCAGTTTGTACCACATTGTTGCCAATGTTGATGTGCTCTGATTCTTATGTGTGTGTGCTGCATTGTGGGAGATTCGCCCCCGCAGCTCTGATTTTGCTGGCCCTTATCCCTTTCAGGCGGTGTGCCTTTCACTTCTGTGCTTATACAGTGCTGAGATGTTGCAGACTTGGGTAACTTGGGCTCTTGGTGGGAGTTGGGACTCTTGGACATGGTTTGTCCGCAGATGTCTTGTTGACGTCAGGGGTTGTTTGTGCACATGGATGTGTCAGAGTGTGAACAGCTCCTTTACGGATGTGGTCCACACTCAGCCACCTCAGTGTCGTGGCGTGCACCATGTCATGATAATTGGACTGCAGCCATGCAAATCGTCATGCAGTGTCACTTGCATTGTCAGTGTGGCTCACTGAGCCGCAGCTTTGGTGGGTTCAGCACATGTGCATGGGTTTGTTGTGAGATTAGTGATGTGTGGGGAGGGCCCCCTCTGGGCACATTGTCGACGGGGACCTTCTTGCTGTTTCTATGTGTGCTGCAGTATGCCAAGTAGATCAGGGACATGATCCAGAGTCATTGTGGGTGTGCACTGTGCTATACTTAATTGTGCATGTGTGCCATTGTGCCCATCTCCCCCCGTTCCCCCAGTCCCTGGTCGTTACTCACCCTGTTGCTATTGGGTCAGGTCATGTTGAGCAGTGTCCGGTCCCCCAACTCCTGCCACCGTCTCCCCACTGATGACTGTGGACACCATTTCCTCCATCTCATCCAGCTCCTGCTGTGGCGCTGGACTCCCACCTCCAGTCTGCATTGCTGCTTTCCGGTTCTTAGCGAGTTTCAGCTTGGTTTTGCGCTTCACATCATTCCAGCGCTTCTTGCAGTTGTCCACTTCCCTTCTCTTCACTCCGACTGCATTCACCTTGGCCAAGATGGACTGCCATATTGCATTTTTAGTTGCCAATGACACAGTGGAGGTGATGAACAGTTGTTGGTGGTGTTCTATCACCTCCGTAATCAGGATCTTGTTTTCCTGCGGACTGAATCGCGGGTTCCTCTTTTTCTTCTCCTTGCCCTTCTCCTTCCCCGAGGTCCCTGCCTGGTCCTCCGGGGGGTTTGTGGGGTTCTGGTTGGCCTCTGTAGTTGCTCCGGCTTCCTCCATGGTGCTTCTCAGCTGTTTGACGTTTTTTTGTTGTTGTTGCAGCTTTTATGGTGATTTTTCCCGCCTAACGTGGGAATAGCAAGCCTGGCGCTGCTTATCGCTGATGTTTTTATCACTGTTGGGCCCATCGCCACTTTTTTCACGTTCGGGTTTCCTTTTTTATCTGCGTCCCGGTAATTTTAACGCGGACATTTGACGCGTTATCGGGGAACTATCGCCTGTTGCCGGCGTGTTGAGAATACGCCGTTAACACTGCGTTATTTTCCCGCGATAGATGGCGTTATGTAAAATTGCGTTAACCTAGGTTGGCGATAATTATCGCCCGTTCTTGAGAATATCCCCCTAAGTGACTTGCCCAGAATCACAGGATGTTCAGCGTCATTGCCGAGACTCGAACCCAGTTCCCCAACTCCTCTCCCCTAATACTTATATTGTATTTTGGATTTACAATGAACAACACATATTAGCCTGGATGTTAATTAGAGAAAACAAGGAGTAGCAACTTGTTGTGTATGATATGTAGTCTGGTATTTTACGTATTTTTCAATAACTTATCTTTCTTGGACCACGGATCAGAAACAAATGTTCAGAGGCACCGTACAAAATCATGTAAAACATTACTTCACAGACTTAAAGGAGGCACATATTAAAATGAATTATTCCATAATGAGTGGAATAGCCAAATATGAAAGCTAAAGTTTAAAATGGAAGTACTAAAGTTTAAGCAGCAATTAATGTTACTTTAACTGTGGTATATATTATTTGCTAATTCTTTTACATGCTACTGTTCCAGTTGTCAGTTTCTCCAATGATTTTACATTACGCTTTTCAGTGTTTGCTCATATTCACCAAAGCCTGTCCTCATCCAGGCTGCTAATGAGCTACTACTAACCGGTTGTGGACAGATTGCAGATGTGAAGAACTTTTTAAGCTAGTGTTGCATTGCTTCCAGTGAAATGTGCTCTTTCATGCTCCGAGAAATGCATTCCATTCACCTCTGATTTAGCACAAATTGCACCCCAGAGATGTCACAAAAAACAGTTAAAAGTCATCTTCTGTCATGATCTCTATACTCTTTTTTACTGATTGAAATACAGTGGCAAATCCTCCCTTTCCGTTTTTTCTTTATCTCTTGCTTGCTGGGTTTTTAAGAATTACAAACTAAACGACAAATAATCGCCCCTAAAGTTCAATATATAATTTATTGTCATAAATATTAACAGTGGATATAGTATTTAGAGGCTTGACTAACCCAGCTACGCTTCATAATAATGCAGGTCTACTTCCACTCTCAAAAGGCTGCCCATCAGCAGGGCCACTGGAACTATACGGCAGGGGGTACCAAATTATGTGGCAGGGTTCACAAATTTAGGAGGCAAGAAAATATTCGTAACATTTTGTGATGAATATTACTTGTTCAGGGCCATATTAGCAAGACCCACGTTAAATTATCGCCGTTTTAGCGGCAGGAAACTGCCGCTAAAACGGCGATAATGGGCTTGCTAATATGCATTATAGAATTCAATAGAAGCCCAGGTTATATGTCCTGCACATCTAACCTGGGCTTCATTGAATTCTATAACGCATATTATCAAGCCTATTATCGCCGCTTTAGCGGCAGTTTCCTGCCGCTAAAACGGCGATAATTTTAACGTGGGTCTTGCTAATATGCCCCTTAATCTTCTTAGTGCTAGTTTATCACCCATATACAGCAGTAATCAAACGAATTTTGACTTTCACTGTTCGACAACACATGCTATCATGTTTTAGTAACTTTTGATCAGTTTGACCTAAAAAGAAAAGTCTTTTAAAAAAAAAAAAAATCTGTGAATTATGTAGCAGATGATCTGTTAAGTGACAAATTTGGCAAATCCGTAATTATCATGACAATTCTGTGTCTGCAGATCACACAATTCCAGTGGCCCTAGCCATCATTCTAATGCTTACCCCCATCGCCTGGTGGGTGGGGCATGTGAGAGAGGTGTAATGTCCTATAGCACCATCAAAAATAGGTGTAAATTTCTCAAACAGTAACTCTGCCCCTAAACCTCTTGCTGTGTCACCTAAAAAAATATCTCCCATGGTAACAATTCTCTAAGTAACTCCTGCAATAAAACCTCCCAATTGATGATTCTCATACCAAATGCACCAACATTTCTTGCAATGACCCACTATCAACACCATTCTCAGAATACTCATCTACAATAAATTAAGGCAAAAACACATTCCCCTTGTTAATATTACCTCTCTGAAAAATGTGATAGGAACATCATGATTTCTGTCAGAGTACCACTAAAAGGACTTCTCTGGATGTCCCAGCATCCATCTCAAAAGGAAGTAACATCACTGCGTTTTTCTACATCCATCAGTTCTGGAAGTAACATCTTTAAAAGAAGAATCCAGGCATCAGACTTAATTTCCCAGAATCCATGTCAAGAAGAAGACATCTCTGAATTGTACTGCATCCTTTGCACAGGAGGTGACTAACCTGTATTTCCCAGCCCCCAGCATCCTACCAAAACCACCTTCCTTTAAAAGAAGACACCAGGCAAGCAGACTTCATTTTCCAGTATAAATCTGAACAAAGATACCTCCAGATTTCCCAGCATCTAACTCAACAGGAAGTGACATCGCTGCATTTCCCATCATTGAGCTGTAAAGAAATTGACATTACAACATTCTGTGACATTTCACAGCCTCTAAAGGCTTGTCTTATTCTATATGGTGTACAATAAGTCGACATTACATCCTGATGATGATCCTAAAATGATTTAAAGGGATCGAAACGTCGTCGACTTATTGTACACCATGTACACCTCTCTATTAAGTATTATTAATGTGTAACAGTGTCATATCGCATTCCTGTTTGTCGTATTTGAATGTGGAATATGCAAACAAGTCAGTCTGCCTGAGCCTTCCTTGTCTTTTTATTTTTGAACTCTTGTTCCTTTTACACATCTAGTAGGATGCAGGCTTGTGTCCCACTTTACTGGTTTCATTCAATTGTGTAAATTAAAAGTATTCCTGTCCGGCTGGACAGCCTCAAATATAGCACTGACTCTGAGTCTATATTCATCCCTTTTTATGAGTATCTGCCCTGTCTAGGGACCACTGTGTTTAAAACTGATAATTACCCAAGGTCCCTGACCAATTGTATTGGGTTCCCTTGTCCTTCAAAGCGCATTACTGAAACAGGCATCATTCACTTACTAAAAGATGCCCACTTCCTCAATGACACAATGCTTCTTACCCCCTCTTCCTGCTTGACTTCGCCACATCTTTCGGCACTGTTGCCCATCAAACATTGATCAACACCCTGAAAATGTGATAGGCTTTCACTGGTTCAATACTAAAATGGTTAGCATACTACCTCAGCATCTGACAGCAACTAATTCAGGAAGGAACAATCAGGTCCCAGACTCTCCATGGCAACTGCAGTCTCAACTGGAGCTCTATCTTGTCACCCACCATTTTCAACTTTTATATAGGACCTTTGGGAGTCATTCTTCCAGAGAGCAACATCAAAATCCACCAGTATGCTGACGACACCCTACAATCTTTCAAAATCTCCTCTGTGAAGGAATGAATGAATATTGGACTTGTAGAGCGCGAACTTAGCTCAAGGGCGTCAAGGCGCTGTATGCGGAACATGAGGGTGCAGACAGAGAGACATGCTCATACCGAGGTCTGTGAGAAAAGCCAGGTCTTTAAGGCTTTACGGAAAAGAGAATGGGACGCCTGACTCAAGAGCTTTTCCGGGAGGGAGTTCCACAGTTTAGCAGCAGCAGTGGAAAAAGCTCTACCTCCCCATTTAACCTTCTTAACCCGTTTGCTGCTTCGAACGTTCCGCGCCTGTGCGGAACGTTCTATTAAACGGGCGGGGCCGCGGCGGCCAACGGACTTGCGCAGCACTACCGAGGTAGTGCTCGCGACGGCCGTTGGCCGACAGCAGCAGCAAACGGGTTAAATCTCGGTACTGTTAGCAGATTCTTATCTGCGGACCGGAGCCGCCTGCTAGGAACATAGCGATGGACAATAGCCTTAATCGCCTCAGGACCTGAACCGTAGTAGGCATTGTGAGTCAAGCACAAAGTCTTAAAGAGGATCCTACGGTCCATAGGCATCCAGTGCAGCAACTTGATGGAGGCTGTGACTGAATGGTATTTTGGTAAATTCATCACCAGCCTGGCTGCAGCATTCTGCACCATCTGCAGACGTCGCACTAGGCCTTTGTTGATGCCCAAATAGAGGGCATTACAATAGTCCAATCTGGACGTTACCAGGGCAATGACGGCCTGCTTACGTGCATCAAAGGAGAGGAAATGGGAGATTTTTCTTAGGATCCTAATGATCCCGAAACACGTGGAGACTGTCCTGCTAACCTGCAAGCTTAGGGACAGTGAATTGTCCACGATAACCCCAAGGTTTTTCCCATGGGAAACCGGGCAGGGACAGACGCCAAGCGCGTCCGGGCACCAGTCACTGGACCAGATCTCCTGTTTACTCCCAAAGATCAGGACCTCCGTCTTCTCTCCATTTAATTTCAGAAAATTTTCCACCATCCAGGAGGAGACTGCCTGCATACAGTTCCTAAAGTTAAGGCCCGAATCCTTTATACTATGCGAAATAGACACCATTATTTGGGTGTCGTCTGCATAGGACAGCACCTCTAACCCATAGGATCTCACAACCTTAGCAAGAGGAGTGACATAGATATTAAAACGAATTGGGCTCAGGGAGGAGCCCTGAGGAACACCACACAACAAGGTTTTGGGGGCTGAGTAGAATTGACCAAGCTTCACCGTCTGTGCCCGCTCACTAAGAAAGGAAGCAAGAAGCCCCAAGGCCGAGCCCCCGTTACCTATCTCTCTGAGGCGATCAATCAGCCTGCGAGGAGACAGGGTATCAAAGGCTGCAGTGAGGTCAAGTAGAACAAGCAGGGCGGTGTGCCCTGCGTCCACTTGAGTCCGGATATTGTTAAATACAGCCGTCAGTGCTGTTTCCGTACTATGGTGGCTTCTGAATCCATGTTGAGAACCATCAAGTAGGTGGTAATCTTTTAGGTAGGACACAGAGACTGAAAGCCTGCCTCCAACACATTCAAACATAGATGTTAACAAACTACCTGATGTAAAACCCCTTGAAGATTGAATTACTCCTGTATGCCAACAATGCCAAATGTTCTCTGATTCAGTTGTGATTCTCCATCTTAAACAAAATGGGATTCACACCCCAATTGATGGCAGGTTAAATCCCATGTATTCACCCTTGACTCAAACCTCTACCTCCAAGAACACATTACCAAATAGACCAAACAGCATAGATACAACTCTCCTGAAAATAGTAAAACCTTTTCTTTCAGCAGAATACTTGAGAATGACAGTTCAATGCTGTGAGAATTTGGGTTATTAATTGAGGGGGGTGATGCCCCATCTTAAGTAATAACCACCATTTCTGTTAGGGTGAACCACTAAAATCACCAAATTAACCTGAGCTTAACGCCCTCATAGCTGCAGCACAGAACAGACAGGCTTAACTTAGAGGCAATGTGTAAAGTACTTATGCAGTACCAAAGCAGTAATAAAGTCAAAATACAACACAAGAAAAATTCCAAACCAATTTACAAGAATAGAGTATTTTTACAAGAATTACATGACGTCAAAACAGCAAAAATCCAACAAGGGGAACTGCAGATAGATGTTTTAATTTAAAATAAAAGTAGCACCAAAAAGCATTAAGTGCAAACTGCTGCCAACTGGTCGCGTGACATCGGGGCCCAAGCTAGATTTGAGACTGACCACGATGGAGCATGGTTTGGATACAGAATCCAGGTTTGACCCAGCCAGAAGTTCGACCTTGGAACTTAGGGCTGAATTATATGTTGTTGGTAAGCATATTCGATAGCAAAGGTGACAGAGTATGGTTACTGCCAGCATAATGGTCCATCCACCAACTTTAGACGAGGTAACTTTCCAAAAGTACTTTATCTGTAATATATATATCATTATTTACGTTCATCAATGAATTTGACTTTTAATGAATATTGAGAAGAGCCCATAAAAGGCATTTTTAGATATTTCATAGCAAAAGATAGCATTAATAAATTTTAATAGTGCAGCTCGTTGTTTTTCAATTTAACAGCCAGCCTTTCTACAGTGAAAATAGCTTTTGGGAGCAAGTCAATATGTTGACACGTTTAGCATTAGAGTTCTATAAGTTCTACTTTTAAATACCATGCACCCTATTTTATGGGCTATAAGGCCTACTTAGTGGTGGCTTATTAATATTTAAAAGGAAGGTTTAGGCCTTTTGGGCTATAAGACATATTTGGGGGTCACTTATTAATTTTGAAAAATAAAGTTTAGTTGTGTCACAAGGGTTAATTTTGACAGGTCAAATTGCAGTTTTATATACTGCTCCAGTCAGGCTACAATGATAGTCCTGAAGCCATGTTTGCACTGCCACTATAGTTGATGGCCCCAATAGGTGCAGCCCTCTAGTGACATTTATTTTACAACCCTGGGCACACTTTTTACCATATAATAGGGACTTGTAGGTAAGTTAAATATGCTAAGTATGGTTATGCTGATTCAACCATGTTATAAGGTGACACACAGGCACTTTACCACTAGCTAGCAGGGCTATAGTGCACCCAGTTTTACAGCCTGCAAAAACACTTAGGGCACACATCTGGGGGCACACCACACAAAAGATGGTCATTTCTACAAAGCCTCAGTCCTGCCCCATCTAGATGGAAACAATGTCCTTCTAAATGGCATCCCAGAGACCACCCCCACTTCATCCAGCAGGGTCCTAAGAAATGTGGCCACAATGCCCTTGTACTAAAGGCTCTACACTATCTTCCTCTGCAAGCATGGACCCCTACACGAAGACCCCAGTCTACCTACCTAACAAACTAGCAGTATCTGGAAGGCAAAGTGGGACGAGGAGCTCAGACATCGCCAGATTACATTATAAACACCAGAGAAAGAGAAAAAACAAGAAAATAAGCATGTTCAGCCTACAGCCCCAGGATCTTGAGCAAAATACGCTTTGACATCAGAGCAACACCAACCCTCCTACAATGTAAGAAGAAACTGAAAGCTTACCTCTTCATGGAAGACTGCCTGAGTAGGCTGACTGTTAGATTTGGGGGTCTCTAGTTGGCATAGGTAGGTACCTGTGACAAATAGGGACCCTTGCGTCTAGTCAGGGTAAGGGGCTACACTCCTAAAATAACCCCTGCTCACCCCCTTGGTAGCTTGGCACGAGCAGGCAGGCTTATCTCAGAGGCAGTGTGTAAAGCATTTGTGAACACATACAGTAATACAGTGACAACACTACAGATGGACACCACCCAGGTTGTATTATAAAAATAGTATTTTTATATAGACTTAACACAAGACCAAACGACAAAAATCCACACTACTGTACTCAAAAATAGACTTTAAAATGTTATAAAATAGCTCAGTTCTCTCAAGTTGTAGATGCAACACTTTACTCTCAATGTACCTTGAATGCGTAACGCAAAGAAAACAAAAGGGTCGCAGGGAAGGTGATGCGTCGGTTCCTTACACTCAGGGGAGTGGATGTGCTGGTTCCTTACTGCTGCGCAGGGGAGTTGATGCTCGCTTCCTTACTGTGTGGGGAGGTGATGCGTCGGTTTCTTACTGCTCTCCGGTGCGATGCGACAAGATGGCGTCTTGGCTGCGATGCAACACCGTTGGTGTGATGCGTGCACGCCCGACGGCCGTGCGACGACTCGATGATCTTTGGAGCCGCTACAGGCCCTGCGACGCGCTTCACCGGCGATGCGACGATGACCTCTGTGGCAGCGTCCTGCTTCTCCGGCGATGCGCCGCGCTTCGGCGATGCGATGATGACAGCGGCGTCTCGTTTCCTCGGTGATGCGATGACAGCGGCTGCGGCGGCGACACGCTTCTCGTTGTTGCGTCGCGCTTCCAGCTCCCAGCGACACGCAGTCTCTCAGAAGGCCCAGCACAACAGCAGGCACTTCAATTCCCAGCAAGGGAATTCAGGGGGGGAGCTGGTTGGTGAAGTCTTGTATCCCTGAGACTTCAGGCAGGAGGCAAGCTCTAGTTCAAGCCCTTGGAGATTCTTCTTCAAGTTGATAGAAAGCACAATCAGTCCTTTTCTCCTTTCTTTGGCAATGAAGCAACCACTGCAGGCCAACCCCCAAACACACAGCACAGGGGAAGTCTCCTCCTTCAGCTTCCTGGTTCTTCTCCTCAGCAAAGGTTCGTCTTGATTCCCAGAAGTGATCTAAAGTTCTTGGGTCTGGGTCCCAATATTTATACTACTTTTCTCTTTGTTCTCTGAAGGCAGGGATGCCTTTGCCTAGTCCAAACCAGTTCTGGTCAGTCCTGGAGCACTTTGTTGACAAGACTCCTTCTTTCCTTTCACAGTGTAGGCCAGGGACATCAGACACACCACAGGAGGTGGAGCCAGCATTGTGGAGGGAAGGCACAGCCCTATTCAGGTCCCAGGTGCAACTCCTCCCTCCTACTTGCATGCAGATCTCTCTATTCAGCCCTCTGCTGACTCACCCTGTCTCCTGGAAGCCCCCAGCCCCTGTCACTCAAACTCCAGACAAGGAATACACAACCTAGCAGAGGCAGGCTTGGATAGTTAGGCAAGAAAATACCTGCTTTCTAAAAGTGGTATTTTCAAACACAGAATGTTAAAACCAACTTCACTAAAAGATGTATTTTATCATTCTGAGTTCAGACATACTAAACTCGAATTTCTACCTGGCTCCCTGAGTCAGTTAGGATTATAAGATGTAATAATCTAACTGCCCATTCTGGCCTATGGGGAACAGGTAGCCTTGCAATAGTGAAAAACGAAAATGGCTGTAATTCACTATTAGGACATGCCACACACATCAGGGCATGTCCTACCTTTTACCTACAATGCATCCTGCCCTTGGGCCTACCATAGGGGTGACTAATATGTATAAAAGGGAAGGTTTAGGGACTGGCAAGTGGGTGCACTTGCCCAGTCAACATGGCAGTACCAGACTGCACACAGGCCCTGCAATGGCAGGCCTGAGACACACTTTACAAGCTGCTCCGGTGGGTGGCACAACCAGTGCTGCAAGCCCACCAGCAGTATTGGATTTACAAGCACTGGGCACACGCAGTGCACTGTACTAGGGTCTGACAAGTAAACCAATCAAGCCAATCATGGAGTCACTAATCCATACATCAATTTACCATAGGGAGCACTTGCACTGTGGCACTGAACAGCAGTGGCACAGTGCCCAAAAGCATCTAAAACCAGCAAAACATAAGAGGCAACAGCAAAAAATGGAAGGGAGACCCACGCCAATGGTGCCAGGTCTAACACGTGTCCCCTCCAGCTGAAATGTGGGGAGAACTACCCTACCTCCGGGGAGTTCTCATCACTAAGGCGGAAAAACCTGGACAGACCATCAGCATTGGCGTGTTCTGTACCAGGGCGGTGTTCCACCGTAAAGTCCATCCCCTGTAGGGATATGGACCACCTCAACAGCTTTGGATTCTCACCCCTCATCTGCATCAACCATCTGAGGGGCCTGTGGTCTGTCTGAACCCGGAAGTGAGTCCCAAACAAGTAAGGTCTCAACTTCTTCAGTGCCCAGACCACAGCAAATGCCTCACGCTCAATTGCACTCCACCTCTGTTCCCGTGGAAGTAACCTCCTACTGATGAAGGCTACAGGTTGATCTAGGCCCTCTTCATTAATCTGTGACAGAATGGCCCCCACACCATGCTCTGAAGCGTCTGTTTGCACAATAAACTCTTTTGAGAAGTTAGGTGCCAGGAGCACGGACGCCATGCACATGGCAGTCTTCAGGGCATCAAAATCTCTCTGACAGGTGTCATTCCAAATCACTCTCTTGGGCTGCTTCCTGGAAGTCAGCTCTGTCAAGGGTGCAACCATGCTGCCATACCCCTTGACAATCCTCCTGTTGAGTCCTAAAAAGGCTCTCACCTCTGTCTGGGTCTTGGGGGGTTCCAAAGTCAGGATGGTCTCAATCTTGGGCTGTAGGGGCGCCACCTGGCCGCTCCCAACCTGGTGTCCCAAGTACACCACGGAACCCTGTCCGATCTGGCACTTACTCGCCTTGATCATGAGGCCTGCTCTCCGCAGCGCCATCAACATTTCCCAGAGGTGGCGCAGATGTTCTTCCCAACTGGTGCTGAACACTGCAATGTCATCCAGGTAGGCGGCACTGAACTCTTCCAGTCCAGCCAACACCTGGTTGACCAACCTCTGAAAGGTAGCAGGGGCATTCTTCATCCGAAAGGGCATAACCCGTAATTGGTAGTGCCCATCTGGTGTTGAGAATGCTGACCTCTCTCTTGCCCCATCAGTCAAGGCAATCTGCCAGTACCCAGACGTTAAGTCAAACGTGCTGAGGTACCGGGCAGCCCCTAACCGATCAATGAGCTCATCAGCTCTGGGGATGAGGTGCGCGTCAGTCCTGGTGACTGAATTGAGCCCTCGGTAGTCCACACAGAACCGCAGTTCTGGTGTGACACCCGGTGCGGCAGCCTTTGGGACCAAGACCACTGGGCTGGCCCAAGGACTGTTAGAGGACTCAATCACCCCTAACGCAAGCATCTTGGAGACCTTGTCCTTGATGCAAGCTCTCACCCTGTCAGTCACCCTGTAAGTTTTGTGTTTGACAGGAGGACTGTCCCCAGTGTCTACATCATGGACGCACCAATCAGTGACACTGGGAACCAGGGAGAACAGGTCAGAAAACTGTCTCAGCAATTGGTGACAGTCATTCTGTTGCTCTGGGGTCAGGGTGGCAGAGAGGTTCACTCCATCCACTGACCCATCTTGCTCTGTTGCAGACAGGAGGTCAGGAAGAGGCTCAGTCTCCTCCTCCATTCCAGCATCTGTTGCTAGGAGCATGCCCACTTCGGACCTCTCTAAGTGGGGCTTCAGGCGGTTGACATGCAGGACCCGCAAGGGGTTCCTGGGAGACCGCAAGTCCACCAAGTAGGTAACCGGACTTTTGTGCTCCACCACCTCAAATGGTCCGGTCCACTTATCCTGGAGTGCACAGGGCTCCACTGGGGCCATGACCCACACTTTCTGACCAGGCTGAAGCTCAACCAGAGTGGCATTCTGGTCGTACCACCGCTTCATCTCCTCCTGGCTGGCTTCCTGATTCGCCTCAGCGAGTTTTCTGAATCGCCTAGTTTAGTTCCTGAATGCCAGCATGTAGCTATATACATCCTGGGGAGGTTTCCTGGGAGATTGCTCCCAGCCTTCCTTGACCAAACTCAAAGGTCCTCTCACTGGGTGACCATAGAGAAGCTCAAAGGGACTGAACCCTAGAGATATCTGTGGCACCTCACGGTATGCAAACAGCAGGCATGGTAAGAGGATGTCCCACTTACGCCTCATAGGTTCCTCAAGACCCATAATCATGCCTTTGAGGGTCCGGTTGAATCTCTCAACCAGCCCATTACCTTGGGGGTGGTAAGGAGTGGTGAACTTATAGGTTACACCACACTCCTGCCACAGGGACTTCATATACTTAGAAATGAAGTTGGTACCTCGGTCTGACACCACCTCTCTGGGAAACCCCATGTGGGAGAAAATCCCTATCAGTGCACGTCCCACCACGGGGGCCATCACTGTCCTGAGAGGGATGGCTTCCGGGTACCGGGTGGCATGGTCCACCAAGACCAGGATGAACCTGTTGCCCATTGCTGTCTTGGGATCCAGAGGCTCCACAATGTCAATGCCCACCCTTTCAAAGGGGGTGCTGACCACAGGGAATGGCTGGAGAGGAGCCTTGCGCTTCCTCCCACTCTTTCCACTTGCATGGCAAGTCTGACAGGTCCTGCAATGAGTGTCTGAACTCTTGCGCATTTGGGGCCAATAAAAGTGGGTGACAAGCCTTTCAAAGGTCTTGTCCTGCCCCAAATGTCCTGCTAAAGGCACATCATGAGCCAGCCCCAGTAGGAAGGCTCTGAAGCGCTGGGGTACCACCAGCACACGGGCTGACCCAGGCTCAGCAACCTTAGGCTCACTATACAGGAGACCATTCTCCCAGTAGATCCAATGTGATCCAGACTGATCACCTGCTGCCTGGTTTGCAGCCTGCTGCCGCAAACGCACAAGAGAAGGGCACTTGTTCTGCTCCTCACAGAACTCTTCCCTTGAGGGACCTCCTTCCTGCTGCCAATGGGTCAGCTCAGGCAGGTCTCCCAGTTCAGCAATCTCTTCCCCGGTAGGCTCCAGGGCATCCCCCTCAGGGTCCGCCTCCTCCTGGGCTGTGGGAATCTCAGGGGACGTTTTCCCGTGCCCCCTACCTCTTCTCTTAAAGGCAGGCACCTGGGCCATTTTCTCAGGCTCCAGGTCCTCTTGAACACCCTTCCTGGCTGCCATAGACCGAGTGGTCATGCAGGCCCACTCAGGCAAACCCAACATCTCTAAATGAGCTCTTCGCTCCACCTTAGCCCAAGGGGAGCTCTCCAAATCGTTACCTAACAGACATTCAACAGGCATGGCTGGCCTCACAGCTACTTGAAGAGTCCCTGAGACCCCCCCCCCACTCAAAGGGAACCTGTGCCAC
This sequence comes from Calotriton arnoldi, assembly GCA_963921515.1. Lineage (NCBI taxonomy): Eukaryota > Metazoa > Chordata > Amphibia > Caudata > Salamandridae > Calotriton > Calotriton arnoldi. The sequence continues at coordinate 721,338 of CAWUFW010002919.1, forward strand.
CTTGCAGTGGCTCTCTGTGTTGTCAGCGGCAACAACTGGGTAGAATGCATTGGGGAATACCTGCTCTTCAGACACCAACCGACAACTGACAGCTGTCACACTGGCTCCGGTGTCTCTAACAGCTTCCACCCTCTTGCCATTGATGGTCACCCACTGCCTGTACTTTTTAGTGTTATCAGGCAGCTGGGTCCTGGGGACCACCTCACAGTCTCCTAAAGAGACAAGGGACATCTCTGCGGGACCCCACCCACCCTGGGCACCCATCTCCTCCCCCAGGGCTACACTAGCCAACTGCTGGGGTGGTGCACCAGTGGGTGCTGTCTTCCCATACAATTGACATCTAGCATCATAAGAACAGTGGCCTACTAGACCACACTTAAAACAGGTCTTGGGCACCTTGTGAACAGGCTTATCTGTCGGGGCCACTGCCTTCTTCTCAGGGGGAGGCTGGGAACCCTTCCCTTGGTTCCCTTGGGGATTACTTTGGGGCCCTTTCTGGAACTCCCTCTGTTTACCCTTGTCCCCCCACTCTTCTGCTGGGGACCCTGCCCACCTTTGGCGAAGTCTCCCACATGACCCTTCTGGACCTGGGTGCTCAGCCAGCGGTCCGCCTCCTCAGCAAGCTTCCTAGTGTTAGTCAGCTTGCTATCAATAAGATGCTGGCGTAGCTCTGGAAAACAGTTATTTGACAAGTGCTCCCATGCAAGCAAATCATAGAGCGCCTCAAAATTATCCACGTTGCTACCAACCATCCAATGCTCTGCAAAAGAAAGACACATATTCCACCCAAGTGGTATACTCCAGTTTTCTGCAATTTCTAAACCTTTGTCTGTATAGCTCTGGGGTCAAACCAAATCTGGACATTAGGGCTCCCTTCATGTGGGTATAGGACATCTGCTCCTCTATAGGCAAATCCAACAAAGTGTCCCTCCCATCACTAACAAAGCGGCCCCACAACCCCGCTCCCCAATCCTTCTCAGGGACCCGGTGGGCCAACATTGCAGCTTCATAAGCCCTAAACCACTGACCAATATCCTCATTCTTGTGGAAATCTTTAACTACATCTTTGGGAATGTAGGTTCTTGCTTCTGCATGCACTGGCGGTGGGCAGCCACCAGAGGGAGGAACCTCTAACTTTTTGGCCTTGAGTTCCAATTCCCTCAATCCTCTCTCATGCTCAAAATGCATTCTCTTTTCCTCTAAGGCTAACTTCTTCATTTCTAATTCCATCCCAAGCTCTATTTTCTTGCTCTCTATGTCTTTCTGACCATCCACTTTGAGCCTAGCTAGCTCCAATTTATGCATCCTCTCCCTTGCTCTGTCCTCCAGCTCTCCTGGGGACAATCCCTTGAAAGAAACACTGCTGCCCACCCCTGAAGGTGCTTTTTCTCCAGTTGGGCCCACTGGCCCCTCAAGTTGCTCATTTAAATCCTCTGCCTCCACTACTGGCTCCTCAGGATGCTCACTGGCATTCCTAGATTCTACCCAGGCCCTCAGCGCCTTCTGGTATTCCTCTTTCATGGTGAGGCCTTTCACAGAGATTTTAAATTTCTTGCACAAAGCTTTGAGATAAGGCACAGTATAGGTATCAATTCTCTCTTCTTCCAATATGATGTCTACAGATACTATGGATGCTGACTTGCTCATGGTAGCAAAAAGACTGACAGTTCTCAAGAATCATAAATAGAAAAGAAGTTCCAAGGAAAAATCCTCTAAAAGTATGTGGTTGCGTTATGGTCTGCACTCACTAGTAGTGCACACCAATCACTGTATATGAATCACAAATGCAAGTCCAAATCCTCACCGCTGCCCACCAATGTTAGATTTGGGGGTCTCTAGTTGGCATAGGTAGGTACCTGTGACAAATAGGGACCCTTGCGTCTAGTCAGGGTAAGGGGCTACACTCCTAAAATAACCCCTGCTCACCCCCTTGGTAGCTTGGCACGAGCAGACAGGCTTATTTCAGAGGCAGTGTGTAAAGCATTTGTGAACACATACAGTAATACAGTGACAACACTACAGATGGACACCACATAGGTTGTATTATAAAAATAGTATTTTTATATAGACTTAACACAAGACCAAACGACAAAAATCCACAATACTGTACTCAAAAATAGACTTTAAAATGTTATAAAATAGCTCAGTTCTCTCAAGTTGTAGATGCAACACTTTACTCTCAATGTACCGTGAATGCGTAACGCAAAGAAAACAAAAGGGTCGCAGGGAAGGTGATGCATTGGTTCCTTACACTCAGGGGAGTCGATGCGTCAGTTCCTTACTGCTGCGCAGGGGAGTTGATGCTCGCTTCCTTACTGTGTGGGGAGGTGTTGCGTCAGTTTCTTACTGCTCTCCGGTGCGATGCGACAAGATGGCACCTCGATGGGATACTCTTCTCCGGTGCGATGCGACAAAATGGCATCTTGGCTGCGATGCGACAACGTTGGTGTGATGCGGGCATGCCCGACGGCCGTGCGGCGACTCGATGATCTTTGGAGCCGCGACAGGCCCTGCGACGTGCTTCTCCGGCGATGCGACGATAACCTCTGTGGCAGCGTCCCGCTTCTCCGGCGATGCGCCGCGCTTCGGCGATGAGATGATGGCAGCGGCGTCTAGCTACCTCGGCAATGCGATGACAGCGGCTGCGGCGGCGACACGCTTCTCGTCGTTGCGTCGCGCTTCCAGCTCCCAGTGACACGCAGTCTCTCAGAAGGCCCAGCACAACAGCAGGCACTTCAATTCCCAGCAAGGGAATTCAGGGGGGGAGCTGGTTGGTGAAGTCTTGTATCCCTGAGACTTCAGGCAGGAGGCAAGCTCTAGTTCAAGCCCTTGGAGATTCTGCTTCAAGTTGATAGAAAGCACACTCAGTCCTTTTCTCCTTTCTTTGGCAATGAAGCAACCACTACAGGCCAACCCCCAAACACACAGCACAGGGGTAGTCTCCTCCTTCAGCTTCCTGGTTCTTCTCCTCAGCAAAGGTTCGTCTTGATTCCCAGAAGTGATCTAAAGTTCTTGGGTCTGGGTCCCAATATTTATACTACTTTTCTCTTTGTTCTCTGAAGGCAGAGATGCCTTTGCCTAGTCCAAACCAGTTCTGGTCAGTCCTGGAGCACTTTGTTGACAAGACTCCTTCTTTCCTTTCACAGTGTAGGCCAGGGACATCGGACACACCACAGGAGGTGGAGCCAGCATTGTGGAGGGAAGGCACAGCCCTATTCAGGTCCCAGGTGCAACTCCTCCCTCCTATCTGCATTCAGATCTCTCTATTCAGCCCTGTGCTGACTCACCCTGTCTCCTGGAAGCCCCCAGCCCCTGTCACTCAAACTCCAGACAAGGAATACACAGCCTAGCAGAGGCAGGCTTGGATAGTTTGGAAGAAAATACCTACTTTCTAAAAGTGGTATTTTCAAACACAGAATGTTAAAACCAACTTCACTAAAAGATGTAATTTATCATTCTAGTTCAGGCATACTAAACTCGAATTTCTACCTGGCTCCCTGAGTCAGTTAGGATTATAAGATGTAATAATCTAACTGCCCATTCTGGCCTATGGGGAACAGGTAGCCTTGCAATAGTGAAAAACGAAAATGGCTGTAATTCACTATTAGGAAATGCCACACACATCAGGGCATGTCCTACCTTTTACCTACAATGCACCCTGCCCTTGGGCCTACCATAGGGGTAACTAATATGTATAAAAGGGAAGGTTTAGGGACTGGCAAGTGGGTGCACTTGCCCAGTCAACATGGCAGTACCAGACTGCACACAGGCCCTGCAATGGCAGGCCTGAGACACACTTTACAAGCTGCTCCTGTGGGTGGCACAACCAGTGCTGCAAGCCCACCAGCAGTATTGGATTTACAAGCACTGGGCACACGCAGTGCACTGTACTAGGGTCTGACAAGTAAACCAATCAAGCCAATCATGGAGTCACTAATCCATACATCAATTTACCATAGCGAGCACTTGCACTGTGGCACTGAACAGCAGTGGCACAGTGCCCAAAAGCATCTAAAACCAGCAAAACATAAGAGGCAACAGCAAAAAATGGAAGGGAGACCCACGCCAATGGTGCCAGGTCTAACACTGACATATCACCCTTTCTATAGCTCTACCACTTCACTCTTTCTACTTGCCTCTCAAAATCAAGAGTTTCAACAGAATAAACCCAATCTAAATCAGGCCCACAGTATCTTCAGAACACTATGTTTGTTAACCTAAAAGTGACTGGTATGTCAAAAAGGTCTTTGGTGGTACATTGCATAGCAATCTGTCTGAGAGACCGGAATATGAACATTGTGCAGAAAGGATACCTTTTTAAAATGCCTTTCTGGGTGAAAAGATCTTTGAACAGCTGTCCCTTAGCTTTCTCAGCTAATGCATGCCATTTTAAAGCACTTCTCTTTCTAAACAACAAAACAACAAAACAGGTCTTTCTGTAACCTAGTCCAGTTGTATTCAAAGAGCTTGCATTCTTGGAATTTGAACTCATGATCCTCAGATCACTACACATATAAGTGACAAGCTTTCATATCATCAGACCATATTTCCAGCATGCCATCTTGAAAGCTTAGAAACAAGCATAGTCTTTTTCCAGAAGCTCAGGGTTCCAACTCAATCCTTGCGCCTTCAGACACAAGGAGATGCAAGTGAAATTTACAATGCCACGCAGAGAGTAAATCGGGAGTAACACAAGGCAATGTGAAGGCATTCCATGTGTGCAATGTGGTATTCCCATGCATCCACCCATGATGCTTGGCACATTACTAAGCAGCACTCAGTGCACCAGCATAGGGAGAGGGCAGAAATGCATTAAAACTTAGTAGATATGGTGCATTCCTCCATTCTCCCTGTTATGCATTGTTACGTTGTGTGACCTGTTAGTAAATCTGCCCCACAGTATACAATGATACCTTAATCCTACGCAGAGTTAGTGCATCCCGGAAACATTTCTGACAAATCCGTTTCCCCCTTTTCAAACCATCTATGAGTAGAATTATGATGGGGTCATTTCAAACTCTATGCATTGCATTTGGGGACTCGGAATTTATAGAGCAAACACCTACATCTCAGGAAAGTATTTAGGAGGATGCAAGTACAGAGGAGACCTAGAGATCCCTGAGTAGCAGTTAAAATTTGAGATTATAAAGCTATAGAGTATGCTTAAAGAAAGGTGAGGAGGCTGAAGCAGAGTTTGAGCCCTTGGTGCCCCATTACCATTGATAAAAAAAGATGGGCACCTTGAAACCATGAACATGTTTGACTATAGTGTAGTGTCTGACTCTCTCCCCCAACTACTTATATACTATTGATATCAAATATCACATTTTCATACACACATACACAAATATGGGTGTGCAACAACACACATACACATACACATACACATATGCATGCACACACACACAAACACACTCAAATGCTTCCCTTCTCCATGCACTAAATATTAACCCTGGGCGGAGTTTGCGGAGTTCCGCAAAGTGCACAAAAAACTCCTCCGCACTACGCGGAGCTACAGGAGCGGCGGAATTTCTTTAGATAAATGCAATTTGTGGTGATTGTCAGTGCCAGGTGCTTGTCCGCACTGTGCAATCATCGCGAACGGCATCAAGTACAGTGCAAGCGGGCGCTGCTTCTTTTCTGCCGCTCAGGTAGATTTTTACTCGAGCTGCAGCTTTCTCAACGCGAGCGGGCGGTTTCTCAACACGAGCTGTCGCGAGCATACGCGACCACTCGCAATGAGAAATCTGACCGCCCGCGTTGAGAAATCTCGCCGGGAGCTTGATTTTCCATGCTCGCGCTCGCCAACTTGATGTTGACGATCACAAATGAGGAAAAATCTCGCCGGGAGGTGGATTTTCCTCCACTGGCGCTCGCCAACTTGACATTGACGAACACGAGCGAGGAAAAAACTCCACTCCGCAACGCGAAGCAGAGTTTTTCGGAACTCCACGAGCTCCACGTAACGCGGAGTGCGGAAAACTCCACAAACTCCGCGAGAGGAGTGGAGTTCACAACCCAGACTTACTAAATATGCATTCACATGATACCACAGACAGGCCTCTTAACTCACTGTTGCGGTAGCAGGCTGTTCCCATTTGTACTTATCCATTGTTTGAGGGATCCTGCATTGGTACGGCACTAACTCTTCTGGCAGGGCTGAATGCACTACTGCTCAGCTGGTTCTGGTCAACACATCCTGAATAGGGTTCAAAAGAGAGGGTTAGAAGCAAGCGGCTGCCATTCCTTTATCACACTTCATTTTGTGTGTTCCTTTGGGCCGTACTCAAGTTTAGGCATGATGTCCTTGTCCTGTGTAGACAGGTTGGGCACTCCATAGGAAGCCTGGGATTGCACAAATGCCTGCGTATTCCTTTGTATTCAGCCTAAAGCTGTCAGTACTAAATAAACATGAAACAGCACACCACGATCTTGCAAAGTTCTGGAACTGAAATCGGGCAATGCAGCTGGCCCTTGCTTCTAGCCTCAACTAAACCCACTGCACAGATGTGTTTGGGGAAATTATGAACACCATCTTTCATTTATGCACTGTGGTGTTATGTATTTGAGGCTAGTAATGATGGCAGGGAGGACATCCAAGTTTGAATTATTTCCAGTAGAAATAATAAGCGGTGCCTGGCAGACCTGGGCTGGTTTAGTCCCACTCAACTAAATTTTACTAATGGTAATTTTACAACTGCCGAGACTCAGCACTTTTGGTGGGGACTCCGCGCATAAAATTATAGGCCTGTCCTCCACAATCGCAAAATGACTATGAGTAGAATTAAACTTATAGTTTATGAATACCAAAATTATAATACATTTATAAAAAAGTGTAAATTTACCTTTGTGAATCAGGCCGACTATGTGTCGTAAGCAAGCAATTGGCACCTATCTATAAACTGTGTGAGACTGCCCAGTTATACTGCATTATTGAAAGTGAATACACTGACCACTAGAGAGTGGGTGGCACATCCCTTTGATTTCAACAGCAAAATTGCCATACTTGACAGAGTGGGAATTTGGGAAGGGACCATAAGCTCCCACAACTTGCTGGCTATTGACTTTTTAATTGCAAAAATAGGCATTGCACTTTATTGGAGAAGTGATTCAGCTACCACACTGAGCAAATGGCTGGAAGGTATGGATATTTGTGCCGCAACAGAGGAAGCAGTATGTACCGCAAGAAGTGTCAAGAAATGTAAGAGTTGCGCTCCCTGGTGGGATCACTTTAACATGATTCAGCCCGTATTATGAAACATAACTTAATATGCCAAGTGTGTGTAATGGTACCCTGTATGAATGCAACATAACATCTGACCCGGTAACCATTCACACTGCACGCCATGCTCTTCTTTTATGCTGCCATTTGAAACAATAAAAATTATTCTAAAAAAGATTGCTTAACTGAAACATTACAGTTATTCAGATGAGCTGCATTATTGACTGTAGTGGTTATAATTACTGATTTGCATATCTACAAAGTACACCATGGAGGAGGACGGAACAGAGTCTTTGAGCCAAATTAAATATATAAATACATTCTGTGGGGTATTTTAATTAAATAGTTTACTAGGCATTTTCATTGTACAGAAAAAAATACAGTAATCAAATAAAAGGAGGCAATGAGAAGTAAATAATGGTACGGTGCATTCCGTAGAGCACCAGTGAGTAAACTTTAAGTCAATATCAACAAAATCTCATATGTAGCTTCGGTGACTAGCTAGTCGGAGGAATTGTACGGGATGAGAGGAGCTGGGTGACAAATTTGTTAAGTCTCAGTGTTTGCCAACAGATGCTTGGTGGTCGGCAGTGTGTATACTTCTTGTGTGAAAAATGATAGAGAGAGAGGAGAAGAGAAAGAGAGGGTGATATGAAGGGGATAGAGAGGGGGGATATCCCAAGTGCTACGGTGCCCCATTATCTAATTTGGAGGGGAGTTGGACTGCCTATGAGCATCTAGGGAGAACCAAAGTAGTCTTTATTTGCCCTGATTGAAGTGTTGGTTGAAGATAATGTTGTCGGCTCTTCTGAGGAAGCAGACCCAGGCCCACCAGGTAGGGTATGAAATAGATTTGAAGTCTTTCCAATCGCAAAGGGTAGCTTTGACACCCAATGTGAGAAGCAGGTAAAAAAAGGACTTTAGTTGTGTTGAGTGGTGGGGGATTGGGGATTGGGGAGAGCCCAGGGTCCTAGAGCAATTAGCACCGGGTCCAGCACAACATTGCAGTGTAATATGCTGTTTATTGTTTTGTTGATGCTTTCCCAGTAGGAGAGAATCATTGGGCAGTAGAAAATCATATGTTCGAGGTCAACAACATCTGAGGAGCAATTCCAACATTTGTTTAAATTTAGCAGGCCCAATTTGCAGAGTTTAGCAGGGGTCCAAAGGGATCTGTATAGTAGCCAGTATTTACACTGAAGTATGACGGGGGAGATCTTGAGTTTGGTAGCATGCTTCCAGATGAGCGACCAGTTGTTTTCCATTAGATGAATATAGCCTTCTTTAAGACAGGAATTAGACCGTTTTGTTTTGGTATTTATGGGTGCGTTTGGATGTGAAATCCTGAAGAATTTTATAGATTTTGTAGGCTTAGTTGTCTTGGAAAGATAGAAAAGTAAGTTTGCTTAAAATGGATGCGTTCTGGGGGTTATGAAAGTGGTGGTTATGGTTGATTGTTACATTGAGTTTTAGGAAGTTATAGAATTATGTGTTGGGGATCCCTGAGGAGGCTTGAAGGAGGGAAAATGGGATAGCGTTGGTTCTGTCAATCCCCTCTTTGATGTATAGGATAATGAGGTTTGACCAGGAGTGCCAGGGGAGTGTTTTGCAGTCAACTTGTAAAAGTGAATTATACCACAGTGATGTGTGTGAGGAGTATTTGACTTTGATGGAGCTGTTTTTGTCCAGCTGTTTTACCACATGCATTGTGTCTCTGAGTATATTTGTGGAGTGAAGGGGTTTAAAATGGTCCATTGAGAGCGAGGCTAGAGGTGTGAATGGTAAGAAGAGGTCTTTCTTAATGTTTACGCAGGTGGGGGGAGAGAGATGGGGGTTTGGCATGAACCAGTGTATGGATTGTTTAATCAGAAAAGCCATTTGAAGTCTACTAAAGTTGTGAAGGCCCACTTCACCTTTGTCTTTGCAAAGTAGTAAGACCTTAATGGTGTTTATTGGTTTTTACCTTGCCAGATTAATTGGGTGGTGGATTTATTAAGGAGTTTGAAATCTGAGAGTTGAAGCAGGAACATACTGATTATAAAGTTTACCTGCGGAGCAATTAACAGTTTGGTGTATTCTAGTCTGCCCCACCAGGCTATGTGTTTGGGAAACCAAGTTTCTATGAGGTCCTGGATTTTTTCAGCAAGGTGTTTTCGATGTGAGAACGAGAATCGGACAATGTTTTGCCTAGATGGAGGCCCAGGTATCTTAAGCAGTGGTATTGCCATTTGAGGTTGGAGTTCCCGATAATCTTGGAGGTGCAGATAGGGTTGAGGGGGAAGACCTCAGTTTTATCTTTATTTAGTGTGTACTCAGACACATTAGAGTAGGCATTGATTAGGTTGAGGATTTCTGGAATGGCTGAGTCTACAAGAATATAAGGACGTCATCCGCATAAGCTGCTACTTTGTGTGCTGTTGCGCCAAAATGAATCCCTTTGAAGTTGGGATTATGGTGTATCTCTGAGAGAAAAGGTTCTATGGCTAGGAGAAAAAGAAGTGGTGAAAGCGGGCAGCCTTTTCTCGTACCTTGAAAATGTTTGAATTTTTCAGAGCCGGAGCCATTTACCCTAACTTTGGCCGAGGGATTATCGTATAATACAAATACCCTCTGTTCAAAGGAGGATCCAAATTTACATTTGTGGATTGCTGATCTTAAAAAGGGACAGGAAACCTTGTTGAAAGCCTTTTCGGCATCTAAGGCCATGGCCAATTCAGGTGAGTTCAGGAGGGACACTTTTTCTAGCACATGGTCAAATATTCTGGTGTTATTGCAGGCCAGTCTCCCTTTAATGAAGCCTGTTTGTGAAGGGTGGATTATGGTTGGGAAAAGTCAGTCTGGTTTTCATACTTGAACAACACAACAAGATTACTCAGGACACGTCCATCTGACGTCATCCTGTACCTTGCAAGACAATGAGGACTACTTCTGGTTCTGTAAGCAGACACGCCAGCGCTCGTTGGTTAGCGGTCTAGCGTGTGAAGAGCTGAGTTATTTAAGAGGCATCCGACTGCCGGGGAATCATTTCCGGGCCACTTCTGGAACCTCGGAGGGACGCACTTGACGGCCAGCGTATTCGCTGCCCGATGTAAGTTCTGTTTCTCTGCCCGGGGACAGGTGAGAGGGACATTCTTTTAGGAACTGGAGTGATTACTGGTTCTGATTTGGATTTTTGCATACTTTGTTTTAGATACGCGACACACACCGATCCTCTTACTCATTTTGGACACCGTATTCAGGATAACACGCCTTCTATAAGGTGAGATTTTGGGGAATATGATTTAAGTCGTGAGGATTAACGATACGATTATTATCCACATCAAGTTCAGTTTTGTGTGTAGCTTTTGTCATATTTTATTTCAATTAGAACCGGCGTCCATCACTAAAGACAACATTAGAGAAGGTTCACCACTTTACATACCAGCCGTTACAGAATTACAACCGGCAGAGAGGTGAGAGATCTGTCTCACCTTCTCATTAGCATTACAGACCGTGTTCCTTGCGATCTCCTATTGACACGTCTTCCATTTGATTTGATTCAGGTTTAGCTCTTCTAATCCATATTCATTGCCATAAGGTAGGGTACTCCTGTCTCCAGCATAAAATCTCCACAAGTGTATCGCATGACTCACTGAGGTCACTTTTGAATATCTCTTTCTAATCAACGTTCCAAATTACTCAAGGGGGTATTCCTCCCAGTCACATTAGTGCATGCTTATGATAAAGTTTGCATGCACTATCAACCATGTTTGACCATGTAGGGATTATTCTCCCTACTGCACCACTGCATGCTCACCTGACTGCATACAGATAACTACTATTGGTGAGGGCTACATCCCTCAACCAGCATTACCTTAACATCTGGGGGCAATATATGGACCCCCCACCCACTGTGCAGTGTCTCTTTTCTCCTTGACTTTTTCTCTGTATGGTTTTCTCTCTCCATGCTTTTCTTACAACTGGAAGCGAGTTTCCTCTCCCTTCCAGGTCCTTGCTCTTCTCTTCTTTTCTCATTTTACCATTTGATGGTCTGGTTAGTGTTTCATATCCACTATTGGCATTGACAGAATTGTCTCTTTGACAACATATGGGACCTTCAATATTGACATTACTTTGAACTGTATGTAGACATTACTGTGGATAGTATGCTCGAACAAAAGTATAAAAGCATGTTCCTATGAAATACTTGTGCACTGTGTTTTATGTGCACTTTCCGAACCTAGGGTTTCCACTTTTCGGTGTATTTTATGTGGGGAACATATCATATTGTACTGTGTCATGATTCCATGATATATTATGTTCCATTGTATGTCTTTTCAGCCCTGAAGAAGTCGTGGGGTACATCCCCGGATGAAACACGTGTTGGCTGGGCAACCTTTCGAATAAAAGAAGACTACACAATTTCGATCATACTGTGTTGATTTCATGTGTTGAATACATGTACCTTTCGAATTCTGTGATGACTGTATATTCCTGCATTATCAAGTTTTGAAATTTCAGCATATGCACTGGCTTGCCATAATCTTATGTTGACCTTAGGGTCTGTTTTGGAGGGGTTCTCTCTCACCTGTTTTGCACTGCTTCATTTGTAGCTGACTTACTCTACGCACACTTGATTGGCGCCATCTCCTGCCACAATTAAGAAACCCCTCTCTTCTGCGTTTGCATCAATATTGCGACAGATGGGACAGAAGAGGCTTGGTGACCCTTTTATTCGTGGTGATCCCTGATGATCGGTTACGAATAGTTAGTAGCAGTTGTCAATGGCAGCAACCATATGCACAGTGTGTGGATTCAGCGAGCAATCTAAGCATTTTCATGGCATTAGTATTCATTCAGGTTAGGGTCCTTAGGGGTACTAGGCATTAGCGGTAATGTAGGGTGATTATGAAGAGCATTCCCGGTCTGTAGCTGAAGAGGGCCCTTGTTCAAAGTAAGCTGGGTTGCTTTGCAACAGATTTTACTGGTTTAGACGCCATAGTCGCTGAGTTTGTTGTGCAGTTGCAGGCCTTCTGTTGCTTGTTTGGATCTAATTCTGATGTCCAAGTAGAATCTAGTATTTTCGAAACCAACATTTTACAAAGTTAAAATATCTATTCAACTCCAACTGTAAAGTTAGTATCTAAAAATAGTGGCAACGCGAGGTAGCAGAAAATTACATGATTGAAAGTGACAAATTAAACAACTTGGAAATTAAATTAAGTAAGCGCTGAATTTATTTATATTTGTTGCACGAAAGTAAGCATGTTACTATTGCTAACAACATTTTAATAGCGCATAACATTTGCTTTCTAATATTCACTGCAGACTTGCAATAGTGGAAAGTATGGTGTTATGTGACATTTTACCAGCTTTAAATTTCCCATTCCCGGCCAGTTTTCACAACCCTCTTCCCATCTGTTTCTAAGTTTTATTGCTCATTTTGTGAACCAGGAGTTAGTGCCTATGGAAGCACTGTCATGAGCCTTTCTCCACCCCGCAAATTATCATTTGTCATAGTTCTGCATATCATTGTCAGAGCCTTTGTAGTGTTAGCGTCGTTTGCAATGTCACCGAATGTGAAATCACAGGGAATATGGAGAGCACTTCGCTGATTTCGCTGATTATTTGTTTATTGTAGGACACCTGCCTGTTTTTTTTATGTAAGTAGTTCCATGGTCTGGAGCTTGGAACTCTCTAGCTCAATGTTGTGGCTAGTATGGTTACTTTCTCAGTTGCTGTGCATCGAGTAAGCGGGTTGTTAGTTGAATAAGCCCTGATCAAACAGCAACCACAATCCTTGTCAGGGTAAAGCACAAGCAAACCCTGAATTAACCTGAGCTCACCCCTTTGGTAGCTTGGCACAGAGCAGTCAGGCTTAACTTAGAGGTAATGTGTAAAGTATTTGTGCAACACTTCAAACAGTAAAACAGTGAAAACACACCACATAAGGAGCCCACAACAGATTTAGAAAAACTAGAATGAGTTTTCATAAATACAACATGACCAAACAACAAAAATCCAATTAGTAGAACTGGAGATATTGAATTTTAAATGTTATAGTAAAAATAGTGCCTAAAAGCACCAAGCACCACTTGGTATATCTGGTTGCACTGGACCAGGACAAAGTCACAATTTCAGGCCGACTGTGATGGATTGTGGGCCCCCTACAGGCACCCACTTATGCCAGCTGAACAAAGTACCTTAAATCCTGGTTACGGAGTGTTGCATGTATCCGCTTTGCAGATGAGCTGTGCAGCCGAAGCGATGCGTGGGTTCTGAAATGTGGTGAGACTGCAGTGCGAGATCCTGTTGTGTCATCATTGAGTGTCCCATTGTCAGGGCTTGTGATGTGAAGACCTGGGCTGTGGATGTGCTATGCCATTGGGGCCATGCAGGCCATGAGGACTTGCAGGACTATGACTCAGGTCTTTTGTGGCAGGTCCAATCCGCGCAGCAGCAGCGATGGATCAGTTCTGCTCAGGGATGCGCTGTTCAGCCAAGGAAATGATTCAGTTCTGCTCAGGGATGCATCAGTTCCACTGGCAAGCACAGTAGGCTCACTTCCAAGGGTCCAGGACTGGAGTGACACCACTTGACAGGGTAGACTCACAGATGGCAGAGTACAGGTGCAGCGGTTTGGAAGCCCTGAAGCTTCAGATCAGGAAGCCAGCCAAATAACACTTGTAGTCACTCTGGGTTCTGGGCTCAAGAGGCACATCAAAACAGTAGTCCAGCAGAGTGCAGTCCAGCAGAGTGGCAGTCCTTCAGAAGTACAGTATTCCTTGTTCCTGGCAGTGTATCCACAGCTCCAGAGGTGCACTAAAGTGGTGGTGTGTGAGGCCCATCTTTTATACACAGTTGTACCTTTGAAGTGAGGAGATGCATCTAGAGGCATGCCTTTGAAGTGCACAGATGCTCTGCCTTCCCTCGCTTCAGACTAACTACAGGGGGTATGCAACCTTTGTGTGGGGACATGACACAGCCTATCCAGGTGTAAGTGATGCTAGGCCCAGCTCCTCCCTCCCACCCTGCCAGTGATGGCCCCACCAGTCACACTTAAGCTCCCAATGTGTATGGCTGGTTAGGAGAAATACACACATTCCAACTGCCTACTGCACCCAGTCATGTGACCAGAGACAGGCTGCAAGCACCAAATGACTAAGGCAAGAAAATGCTAACTTTCTAAAAGTGGCATTTTTAGTACTGTCATTTAAAATCAGACTTCACCATAACTTAGGATTTAAAATTAGGACTCCAGAGACACCAAACTTGATCCAGGTATATCTTCCCATTTAGAAATTACACTTACAAAATATAATATGGCTATCCCAATGTTATCCTATGGCAGATATAGGCCTTGCGGCAGTGAAAAATGAATTTAGTTTTTCACTACCAGGATATATAAAACTTAAAAGTACAAGTACTGCTTTTTAAATATCTTGCACCCTGCCCTCAAGGCCTACCATAAGGGTGACTTATGTGTATTAAAAATGATGGTTTGGGCCTGGCAAAAGTTTTATTTTGCCAGGTCAAAATGGCAGTTTAAACTGTGCACACAGGCACACAGGCACACAGGTAAAGTGTTCAGAGTCCTAAAGCCAATAAAACCGAATTGAGTAAAACGTAAGACAAAATCCTAACTTTACTAATACTAAATTCCTTCTGTGAATACCAAAAGTAGTAAGTTTAGGATTTTGTCTCAGATTAGTTCTGTGAGTCGGCCCCAGAGTATGGAGCATAGAGTGAAGTGGCATATAGAAGAGTAGCATACAGTGGAATGGCATACAATGAAAGGGTGTAGAGTGGAGTGGGGTAGGGTGTTTTGCATCCAGTGGAATAACATGGAGTGGAGTGGCATACATTGGAGTGTGATAGAGTGGAATAGTGTAGAGTGGACCCGCATGCAGTGAAGTGTCAGTGCACAGGCATATAGTGGAGTAGTGTAGACTGGAGTGGCATACAGTGGAGTGGGGTAGAGTGGAATAGCATACAGTGGAGTGCTGTAGAGTGGAGTTGCATACAGTGGAGTGCCAAACAGTGGAACAGCAAATAGTGAATTGGCATAGATTGGACTGGCATACAGTGCAGTAGAGTGGAGTGGCATACAGTGGAGTGATGTAGAGTGTAATAACATAGCCTGGATTAGCATACAGTGGAGTATTTTTGAGTCGCTTGGCATACCATGCTGTTAACTGTATTGGCATGGGGTGGAATAGTAGTGTAGGGTGGAGTACTGTTGTTTGAAATGGGGGTCTCTAGTTGGCAGGTTGTTACCCTGTCCAAGTAGGGACCCTTCTTCCTAGTCAGGATAAGGGGGATACACTCCTAAAATAACCACTGCCTCACCCCCATGGTAGCTTGGCACAAGCAGTCAGGCTTATTTTAGAGGCAGTGTGTAAAACATTTGCACATAATCAACAGTAATACAGTGAAAGCACTACAAAAGGACACCACACCATTTTTGAAAATTATCCAAACTGTATCTGTGTAAAACAAGACCAAAACAATAAAAGTCCAGCATACAATAATCAAAATATGCACTTTGCAAGAATAACCTTAAAAATGCAGTTCCTTGAAGTTGGTAGCTTTGTCCGGTGATACAGCAGTGCTGAAAACAACCAAATTCAACAGTTTTGGTTGACCGTGTCAGTGCGGACTGGTATCGGTGTGAGAAGACTTGTAAACAATACTTTTTGTTACAGACGACCGTGGCAGTGCGGACTGGCGGCGGCGGTCATTGAGGTTGTGGTGTGAAGCGTAGCGGTGTACCGTTTGGTCCCCTCAGTTCACGGTAAAGGCAGCAGCTCGGTGGCAGAGATCAACTGCATCGGTGAGACCATGGCTGCGGTGCGAAGTGGGGCGTGCTCCTCGTGGTGCTGACTGTCACGATGCAAGCTTCATCAGCTGTCGAAGGTCGGCGGTCGATGGGGCTGGCGTCGGTGAGCTGCGGTTGTGGTGTGGGATGGGGCGGTGCCTTGCGTAGCTTACAAACGGTGCACGCAGACCACACTGCAGACCACGGCAGCAATGTCAGCTGGCAACGGCATTGTCGGTGAGCCCAAGGTGGTGGATTATAGCGAGGCGGTGCGGAGTGCAGTGCCCAGAGGTCACGGTGCAAGCAGCAGCTCGGTGGCAGTGGCAAACATCGTCATCGGTGAGACCAGGGTTGCAGTGCAAAGTGCAGCAGTGCCCTCTGTGGTGCCCTCAGGTCACAGAACCAGTGGCGGTTTCGGTGATGGCGTCGGGTTGCGGTTTCCCTCTGTGGCAACTGAGACACACTGTCCCAGAGGCGGTACCCAGAGGAAGGTGAAGATTTGCTGTTCCTGAGAGCTCTTAAACAAGGGGCAAGCTCTACCTCTAATCCTTGGAGAAACTCAAACAAAGAAGTTGAAGAAAGTTCATCCCAGTCCTTTCTCTGCCCAAGACAGAAGAAGCTACTGCAGGCCAACACAGCAAAGTGGTAGTTCCTCCTCACAGCTTCTCCAGCTCTTCTTAGCAGGTTTCTGAGTCCAAAAGAGTTCTAAAGTCCTGGGGTCTGGCCCCTAATATTTATACCACATTTCCCTTTGGTCTCTTGTGGCAGAGAGTGTCTGTGCTCTGTCCAAACCAGTTCTGTCTTCTTTTGCCCAGCTTCCTGGCAGGAGGTGGAGACACAATTGAAGAAGGCAGACCAGGCCTATTCAGGTGCAAGGAAATCTCCTCCCACTACTCTAAATGCAGCCCAGGTCTATTCAGCCCAGCCCTGACTCATCCAGGAAAGGCAGGACACACCTTGAACCCCCCAGAGGCTGTCTACAGTGAATGCACATCCCCAGCCCCTGTCACTCCAAAGCCAGACAGTCAATCCACAACCCAGCAGAGTCACACAGGATGATTAAGCAAGAAAATGCCTTCTTTCTATAAGTGGCATTTTCAAACACCCAGTATAAAAACCATCTTTACTAAAAGATGTATTTTTAGGTCGAGCCAGGGCAATGCATGCGCTGCTCTGCGAGGCATGCTGTATTGAATTATGGTTTTGAAGCCCCGCCCACTCTCGCTCATATTTGTCATTGGCTTGTGTCGTTGTCCTTCATAAATGCTGGCTTCTGATTCATTAATAGGCTTGTTAGTCCCTCCTTAGTTCTGCCTTGTCTTCATTTGTAACCTCCCAAGAGGACTGGCCCTTTTACTTCAGTTGTTACAAGGTACATCTTATTTAATCTGTAAGCACTATTTTCTTCAATGAGTTTCTCCTACTGCAGGCACCACAGGCTTTCCTGCAACATTCAGTGTGACATGCGCGCTTTCACAGAGCGCTTTTACAAAAAAGGCATTTGTTTGTCAACTTGGCCAACAAATGCTTTTTATGGTAAAAGCGCCCCATACCAAGCATGGTGGCCTTGTGTTGCCTTGTAAATGTGGCTTAAGTATTGCATTGCCCATGCGAGACCATATGTGATGCAAGGGTAGCAATATATAATAATACATCTGGGCATTAGTTATTTATTGTGCCACTGTATACTGTGGTAACTTTGGGGTATACCGTGGCATATACCGGTGACAAGATAGTATATAATTGGCTAACGGGTGGCTTTACAAAATTTAAAGACAGACATGTTTTTCTTACTACACTTTAGCTGTGTTCTGGGTTAGGGCCTTAAATATAGGTAAGTATTAGGTTTAGTTATTGTTCCCCATCTATTACCACTTTCTTGAAGTGTTAGTAGGTACGGAAATGTATGTATATTTTTCTATAATTTAAGAAAAAAAGTTTACTGCAGTAGTAACTGAGAAGCACCATGTTTCATAGGAAATGTACCTTTTTAGAATTATTTTTTAATTTGCGCAGTAATACCTCAGTATTTCCGCGATACTATGTACACTTTTTTTATAAAGAGTTGAATATGTAAAAAAAAATGGAAAACACACTGTAGTACACTATGGGCACAATTCACAAAGGTAAACGTAGATGTTTGTTCTAAATTTAGACCAAAACGTCTAAGGTTACAACTTTGGGAATTCACAAAGGGCATTTGCTACTACTACTATGTTTATGTCCGCACTCGGGGTAGATCTCCGCCTTGAATGCAGACATAAAGATAATACTCGGAAATGCCCTTTGTAAATTCCCAAAGTCATAAACTTAGACGTTTGGTCTAAGTTTAGACCAAAAGTATAAGTTTACCTTTGTGAATCGGGCGCTATATTTGTGGAATATAGTGCATTAACGTGTTTTTTAAATTGTTTCACAAATTATTTTTTAAAACCTTTGTTTTTCAGATTCTTGATGATATACTCCAATGCAACAGTGCAGATGGTGAAATATTAAGAATAAGACATGGCTTGTTATACATGAGTCTATATTTGGCAGACCATTCAACACTCATACTTCTCTGCCAGGGCACCCAGTTGTGCATCCCATCTCCCCAATTCTACAAGCATGACATCTTACCACATTGGAGTCTACGTTCCACCTTCCCCCACCTGTGTATAACCATCTACATTGCCCTCAGTGGTGTCACTGTCAGCGGTATCTGGATCTATGTGTGAATTCAGCAACATGTCATATAGGGCTGTCCCCTAATTTCTTATCCCACCTACTCATCTTCATCTGTGTCTCCTTTGCTAATGACCACTCTAGTACCTCCCTAAGCCAGTGTTTGAGCTCTGATGCGCGACATATTTTTTTTAATGTTTTTAAGTACCGAGGTACATCTATGGTAGTACCACGGTACTCTGTGAATTAAAAAAAAAATATCTAGAAGCTATATATAATTTTTCCCTACTTATTACCCCTTTAATTAAGTGGTAATTAGGCCCGGGTGTAAAACTTCATTCCGCTCGTGGAGTTTGCAGAATTTGGGCACTTTGCGGAGAAACAGCAAGTTTCTGAATTTTGCCTTTTGGGCAGGAAGTAGAGTTTTTTTTCTGTTTGTGTGCCTGAGTTTTATTTTTGGCACTCACTCACGGGCGCCAAAATTCTCTCAGGCCACTTGGGAGGGTGTGTGAGACTTTTCGCACCACTAACGAGCTCCCACAAGACTTTTCACTCACTTGCACAGCTTCCGGCTGCGATGGCGCCAATATAGTGCCGATTGGTTATGGAGCACTGGAGCAGCCCTTGTGCTCGAGATGCAGCTGAGAGGATTTTGGGCTGGATTATCTTCCCCAACTGGCCGTTGGAGTGGTTTTTTTAATGTGAGAAGGATTTTTTTTAAATTATTTTTTCAACGGGATGGAAGTGCCCCAGAGACTCCAACTTCCTGTTTCTGTCCTCAAGCTCCTCCAGGTGCTTTGTCTCTCTCCTGGTCACTTTTCATTGGGATTTGAAGCTGGAAGTATCCCTCTCCTTATCTGCTGCATGTATACACTTGGATTTAAGGACTTTGTATTTGAGATGTCACAAGTAAGTTGAAAAACTGGTGTATAAGGGTGTTGTTTGATTGGGGGCATGCACCAGAAACTATTTGTACTTTTTTCACTTTTTATAATTTATTTTGGTGAGTGGCCTGCAGTTTTAGTAGGGGCTTAGGTATTTTTTGCCTGTAATGTTTCTTCTTTTGTAAAGGTAAATGTTGCACAGTTCAGTACATTTTCTCCATGTTTTTAATAAGTTTGCAATATTTATTTAATTCACTATGTGGCCTAGTCTGCCAATGGGCCTTCCAGCCAGTTGGCCCAGTACTAGTCATAGGTGCTTAACGAAACTGTTTCTGTGATGTCTGTTGAATAGAAACATTATTTAGGCCATAGATGACATTGGATTAAATTACAAAATGTGTTTTTTGGGGATATTTCATGTTTTGTTCCTGCAAACAGTGTATAAGTTGGGTAATTATATTTGACGCCATTGGAGGATGTGTGTTGTTGTAAGATTTCTTAGCCCAGGTCATTTTTATTTTTGGCATTGCTGAATTGATGCTCTTATTTCTGTATGACAATCCATATCTCCTTTGCCTGGCCAGAGTGTGAGTGTGTTTACCGTAGGCCACCATTTGTCTTTGTTCCCCATGCCATGTGGTATGGGGCTTTTTTATATAGTCAGTGCCCACAGGCCTACATGTGTTCTTTGTTTGTAGCCATGCCTGTTTGCTTGCTGTTTGAACATGTGGTTGGTGCCCATTTTGTGTATGCATCCAGTGTGCTTTTGTCATAGGCCTGCATGTCTTCTTTGTTCCCCATGCCTTTTTGCTTGTTGTTGTTGTGACCATGTGCCTGGCGGCCATTTTGTGTAGGCAGCCAGAGTGCTTTTGCCATAGGCCTGCATGACGTCTTTGTTCCCCATGCCTTATTGCTTGCTTGTTATTGTGAGTGACCGTATGGCTAGCGGGCATTTTGTGCAGGCAGTCAGTGTGCTTTTACTATAGGCCTGCTTGTCTTCTTTGTGTGGCCATGCTTCCTTGCTTTCTGTTTGACCATGTGGTCGCTTGCCATTTTGTGTAGGCAGTCAGTGTGCTTTTGCCATAGACTTGAATGCCTTCTTTATTCCACATGCCTTCTTGCTTGTTTGTTGTTGTGAGTGACCATGTGGCTGGCAGCCATTTTGGAGTAGGCAGCCAGTGGGCTTTTGCCATAGCCTTGCATGTCTTCTTTGTTGTGACCATGCCTCCTTGATTGCTGTTTGATCATGTGGTCAGTGACCATTTTGTGTAGGTAGCCAGTGTGCTTTTGACACAGGCCTGCATGTCTTCTGTCTTCCCATTGTCATCTTGCTCAGTGTAGTTGTTGACAATGTGGCTGGTGGTCATTTTGTGTAGGCAGCTGGTGTGCTTTTGCCATAGGCCTGCAGGTCTTCTTTGTTTCCCATGCCTTCTTGGTCAGTTTTGTTGTTGACCATGTGGCACTGGCTGGTAGCAATTCTGTGCGTCCAGCCAGTGTGCCCCTTTCCCATAGGCTTGCATCAATGGTTGAGATAGCAGTTTAATACATTATTTGCTTGAGGATTATTTACATTTTATTTTTTTTAATTTAATTATTTTTTAGTTTTAATTTTTAAAATTTTGTTTTAATGTTAATGTTTGTACGTTTTTCCCCCACATTTTCCTAACATCCGGCATTATGCCCATATCTGCTATAGGTGCACGGCAGCATTCTATTGACTCCTGAACCTCCCTGAGTGCCACATCCCAACTTGATGCACATAAAGCAGTACAGCGGCTGGAAGCAACAGCGCATACCAGGGAATAGCGAATACCGAGGCAGCCTGTCGTAGCTACACTACTCATCAGAAAAGCTTTAGTTGCCGTCACTAGAACATTCCGCAGCCACTTGAATATGGTGAGGCCTAGATACTAAGGGGCTCATTAGGATGGCGTGCGGCCTTTCCATGGCGGCATCGCCGCCATGGAAAGGCCTTTCAGGACACGCATCCTAATATGGCAGGCGGTGCCTGCTAGGCACCGCCACCATATTAGTGGCCCGAGTCCGCCCGGCCGGCAATCGTAACCATTGCCAACTGGCTGAAAAGCGGCAGACGCACTTTGCGTCTGCCGCAATACCCCCCGCCATCATAATATGACGGGGGTATTTCACTGTAGGATGGCATATCGATCGCCACCGCCGGCCCGGCGGTGGTGATCGTTACGCCATCCTAATGACCCCCTAAGATAGGACCCCATGTCCAGCTCAACACTTATCAAAAGAAGTATATCCACGAGCCAGGCAAACGTGTCCTAAGAAAACACCTGCCCTGAAGAAGACCTTCTTCTAATCAACAACACAGGCCCACTTTGGAAGGTCGAAACGCGTCGGCGCAACTCTATCTTGAGGCCAAGAGTTTCCATTCATTGTCATATACAGTGCACAGTGAAACCGCACAACAGGAGAAGGAAGTTGGGAATTACCCAGAAAGACTAGTAGAACTCTGACCTCAAAAAGGGCCCCAGAGTAATAGGGATAACCAAACTAGAAAGAGGACCAAGGTACAGGTCCCATGCTAAATTTCCCTAAGGGCACCAGTTAGGTCACAGCAACAGAAGGTTGCGACATTGTAGATTCATCCTCAAAAATAATGAGGTGTGAGGAGCTTGTAAATATGTCTTGTAGATAACTATGTTTTATTGTATTGTCTGTTAATTTGTGTCTCCCTAAATGTATTAATTGCCTAAGTAATTGGTTGTGCATATGTCAAAGCCAAACATGGCATGTAAAACACAGTTGTTTGATGTCTTTATGTTGTAAATTGTAAATCAATTATGCTTTTGTGGTGCAATTTGTAAGTTAATGTGTTCTTGTGTGTGTAAAAGTGTAAAAATGTATATAATTTGAAACAGTAAAAATGTACATAACTTTAAACTTTTTTAGAACAAAAACTTCGGGATAGCAACTAGACTTAAAACGTTTTCTAAAAGATAACCCATTTATTGACACCAATAGGAACAAGGTATAGGTTCCTATTCTTGTAAATCAATTACAATTTATGGTCTGGGAGGCACACTTTGTATGAACAGTTCATTTTGATTCCAGCCTCCACAGCCCAGAACAGAATCACTCCCCTTTTCAGGAGACACATAAAGCAATCAGTCACATCTGTATGTTAGTGCCCTTTCTTATCCTTTCTGAGTGTGCACCATGAAAGTTTAAGTTGGTGTTGTTTTACAAATTGATACACTGTATTATTAATTATTTATAAAAACTTAAGTAACCACTCTGAATGATATTGCTTGTTTGTGCTACTAATTAAATTGAAACAATGCCACGTTTCACTGATATTCTTCTTGCTTGTTTGGTTTTAGGCGCACAGGAGGAGAGAAATCACCCACAGTACTGCCAGACAGAAGGCCTGTGCACGATGTGAGGCGTGACAGTCTACGCAGCACTGCCATCTCTTCAGATTGTGAAGTTTAGTGCCACTGCCAACTGACAGCTTCAAGAGGCCCCAGAGAAAGGTGATGCCAAGAATGTGGCCAGTGGTGTGCCGACCAGAATTTTTTTTGGCAAACTTGTGCCTATGGCACCGGCCTCTGGCAAGCAAGCTGAGAGCAGCACTCCATCAACAGCACCATGCCAGCCTAAGCCTAGGACCACGTCTGTCAGTGAGGCAGCCACTGCAATCATGTTGACACAGACGAGTAGTGAATTGAATTTTTTCCTTTTTTCAAGTAGTACACAATCATTTCAGGAAACAGAGCAAAGTGGACAGAAGCTGCAGCCAGCAATAGTACATTTGCCTGATGTTGGAGCAGAACAGGAGGTTGAGCTTACTTCCGAGCAAGAACCTCATCTTTTAGAATCATTGGCTCGCAGAGCTCCAGCAAGGAAAAGGAAGGGTACTACTCCACCACTTTCTTCAAGCACCACTTCTGATGATGATGATGGGGACATGGAGTGGACTCCATTAGAGTCCAGTAGACAACAGGAGAGGCAAGGGAAAAGAAAAGTTCCTGAAAGACGTAAACTTAAGGAAGGGGATGATGATGAGGATGATGACTACGAGGCAGTCATGGTGGAAGCTGGCACAGAGGAGTCTGACATTGCTATTCAACCTGCTCCGAGGGATGTGGCCCAGGTAGCACTGCCACCAGCTCCCATATTTGCAAAGCCCCAGCTGAGACCTGCACCAACCCCTACCTAAGGAGAAGCAGAGATGCAATCGACGACACTCCCGCCTACAGTTGCAGGGATTCTTCTCGGGAAGAGAACTATGCTTGGGACCATAGAACATCAGTAGGTAGGGACTGAGTCACCATACCACCTCATTACCCATGAGTCCGAGTCCGACTACCTATAGTGTCTCAAGTTATTCCTTAACTGTGGGCTTTTTTTGGTGATCTAGGAAGTGTGGCGCTCTGCCGAATTTGCGTATAGTGTTTGTAGTGTATGATAAATACGGTGCAGGTAGGTAGGGGGAAAAACACCCTATAACCCCTATATATGTGTAGGAAAATCCCGCAAAAAGCTAAGAACCCAAGTCCTGTGCACACGTTTTCTAATTATAAAATGAAAGTTCATTCAATCATATGCACGTGAAGAAATATCATTGGAGTCCAAGTGAGTCTGTTCTTTGTCTTTAATCTCTTGTTACATCAAAAAGCAACCAGCCAACACGTGTTTCGTCACAATGGGAAATTGTCCCGCAACTTCCTCAGGGCTGTACTTTGAGAAATGTAAACTTTGTGATCTGAGGTTCGCCAGAAACAAAGGTGAGTCCACTGCAAGACTAAGCACAGGTCAGAGAGAGGAGGAGGCTGGAAAATTCGTGCCGATTCCGGGGGACAGAGAGAAACCGACCGGGGATAAAGGCGCTGTCCCACCGGAGGACTGAGGGGAGGGGCCTACCAGTGGAAGAGACCAGCAGTACACGGAGGAGGGAGACCATTGAAGAAAATGGTGAAGGAAGATGGGATTCCTGTTAAGGTGGCCATCCACTGTCGACCCCTTGTCCCCAAGGAGATTAAAGAAGGCTGTCAGGTGTGCCTCACCTTTGTTTCTGGCGAACCTCAGATCCCAAAGTTTATATTTCTCGAAGTACAGCCCTGAGGAAGTCGTGGGAAAACGTGTGCACAGGACTTGTGTTCTTACCTATAGTGTCTCACTTGTCCTCCTAACCATACCCACAGAGACAAGTGAATTGACACCCCAGTACACCACAATCCCAACCATATCAGGGATTGTGGTAGCACTCACACTCATTCTCATCCACAATAAGATATAACAGAGACACAGAGGAAGAATGAAATGTTTATTTAAACTATTGTCCTCTAGAATGCAGTAATTGTGCCACAATCAGAAAACAAATGCCTAATAAAAATACAGTCAGCATAGTCAGTAAACCATATATTATGAAAAGCCCTGTTATATTATAAGACAGCAACTACTAAGAATTGCGTTTCCCACCAAGGCAAAAAACGTCCCCCAAATGCACTCCAGTAGTTAGATTCCGAAAGTTAAACCATTTTGTCCGTGGTAACTGTGTTTCAACTTATTTTTTTATTCATGTTTCAATCATTAGTAATTATTTCTAAGAGCATATATTTTACATTGCGGCTTGTGCTTTGGGCTGTAACACAAGCTGCAATAGAAAATGTACACTTTTAAAACATCCCTGCACCATGTTTCAGGCACCATGCAGTGCCTTCCACATGGTGCAGGGATGTTTAGGGGGCACCATAGGGGGCCCACCAGGCCACATAGCAGAGGGCCAGGGGGGTAGTGGGCCCCCAAAGTCTCTTTCTGCCTGCCTTTTCATGGCAGGCGAACCGCCATGAAAGGGCAGGCGGAAAGGAACATTGTAATCCCTACGGCGGTGCCTGAGCAGGCATCGCCCGAATTGTAGGGATTACTGACCCTCCGATGGTCTGATGGGTTCCTTGAGTCCATCAGAAAGTGTCGGAATGTCCCTCTGCCTGCTGCCTCAGACCACACACATTGTAATGCGGAGGTCGGTCCACAGTAGCAGATGGCGGTCAGACAGCAACCGATGAGCCATCGGTTGCAGTCCGACTAACATCAGAATGACCCCCAAAGTTCCTGTGCACTGGACCTGCCAGGATCTTGTCCCCCAAATTGATTTAAGGTCAATTTTGTCTATCCAATAATCATAGCTTTTAAGGGCCAACTGGTCGACAAATGAAGCCGCATGTATCAGCTTGATTTGAGTAAGCATATATATTTTTTGGGCGGTGTTGGAACCAATTTAAAATAGTATGACCGAGGATCTGAAACATCATAATTCATAAAATATGTGTACTTATCTGTCTGTGTTTTTGAACTACCCTGTGCGGGAGTTGGACAATGTTCCCATTGTGTATAATTGTGATGAAGATGCTGCCCACTTGCCCTATGTAGAAAATGATGCCCATAATGGTGGTAGCAGAACATGCCATAGAGGAGAAGCAGTAATGGAGGTACTCAATGGCTGCAATGAAATGTCTTGCTGGGGACTTCTCCAGGGCATACTATGGAGAATCGGCCATATGGTGTAGTTTGACATGTCTTGTGTCCTGGAAGAGACGGCAAAATCACAGTTCTTGTACCCTGGATGCCAAGGACTGGAATCCTTGGGCTGAATTATTTCTTGATGGCCACCTTTTTGTGAATTTGGGAGGCCATCCAGATACTGGAATTTGAGTATCAGGACTCCCCAAGAGAGCTGCAGGCAAATGTGTACAAGCCAGGGAGTCATGGCACTTTTGTAGATCCTGTAAGACAGTACAGTGGTTATCTTTGTCAAAGGACGTGGCTGCTGCCACAACATCTGGACCATAAAGGTCTGGAACACACATCTTGATGCCAAAGAGCAATTTGTATGGGGAGCGAGGAGGGAAGTGGCCAATGGTTGCCAACTGCATTTACCATTTAGAGTTAGAATAATGGTGATTCATATTTAGAAGTAGTTTTAAATATGCTGATGGTGAATGTGTGTGTGCATGTGAATGGAAACGTGGCCACAGAACGCTGTTGTATAATGTTATTGTGATGCATAATGTTCAATATATGATTAATTAGGCAAATTGACAGATTTTCTTGATTATGAGGAGTAGTGTGAAATTTCTAAAGAAAAAGTAATATTGACCAGACAGGTAAAAGTTACATTGTAAGAATTGTTAGAAATACAAGAGATTATGGAGACTCCCCTAGAGCACATGCAAAATACCTTTCCGGGAGAGTAGAGAAAATTACAACCATACTGTCAAGAGTGGTTTAAAGACACCCAGAAATACACATTTCCCTGGCCAAAGAAAGGGGCATTTGCCAATAAAATATTAGTTATTGTTATGCATCTAAGAAGCAAATATGCAGGAGACAAATTGCTGAAGCAAGAAGCCACCTTAGCTTTATGGCAAGTCTATTGTGAAAAGTCTAAGGACTCCTCAAAAGTTGATATCCCTAGTAACCCATCCACTCTCCCACCTCTATATGATCCTATGAGTACTTCTCCCAAGGTAACTGGTATATACCAAATGATGCTGCTACAAGAAGCCACAGTGGGATTTGAGAACCTTAAAGTAGCAATCTCTTCACAATCCCCAAAAGGACTTCCTAAGATCGCCCCAGAAATATCAAAGCCAAGACACACGAGCACCTCCAGGCAAGTGAGGGGGGGGTGACTCTCAGTTTTCAGGTAAACTAGAAGTGCAGTTCACATTGCATTTAGATCCAGTCTCTCCCTAGAAGGATAGAGGTGAAGAGAAGAGTCCAAGAGACAGTGATGACCATCACATGTTTCATCAGCAACATCGCATTTGTTACAGAAAATAGGCACAGCAGGAAGGGTAGTTAGGAAACCAATGTCAGTGAACAGATGCAGATAATGCTGGATGGAGTAACTATGTGGACAGAGGTGCTAGTATGGCAAGTATCCCAAGAAAGAGACAGGACTGAAGATAATCTACCAACATGACAGAAGAAGAAAGGGAATGTAATAGTTTTTACCAGAGAGTGTTCAGGAATGCTTGTCACAAAGCGAGGGTAGAAGAGATGTGAAAGAAGTAAGGAGAAAAGGATATTGTGATGATCTTTCAGGAAAAATTCTGAAAAGTTTTAGGAGAATGGTAAATACAATAGAGTCCATACATAGGTGTGTAGATAACATGGGTAAAATACTTAGGGCCTGCACATATATATATTCACTGAAAAAACCATAGGTTTCAGGGGCGTTATAGTTCGTTGGACAATTCACTCGTACAAAACCATAGAAATTCCCCCGTTATAGTTAGTTCATCTAACTATAACTCGCGCCCCCGCAATGCACTGCTGATGACGTCACATATTACATCACTCATGACATGACTGATGACATCACTGATAACATCTCAAATGACATCACTGATGACATCACTGATGACATCATCCATGTGATAATTTGATGTATCTTCTCACACCCTAATATAACCTTTGATACACCCACTCTAAATTACAGACTGCCATTCTCAAAACCATAGACACTCCAACACCAATAACTACATACCCACTCACTCATTCTTAGGTCTACAAACACATCCACTCACTCACCCGTACAGTCACTCATACTTACGGTCACTCAGTACAGGACTATCATATGCACTCATACACCTATATAGACACTAACACACCGCCACTCATCCATAGAGGTACTCACACACCTAGTCAGTCATGCAAATAATTAATCACACTGCCATTTACTCACCTATACAGTTATACACACACCAGCTCACTTACTCATACAAATACTAGCACATTCTTACGCTCTTATACAATCACTGATACAAGCACACACTCATCCATACAGCCACTCTCACAATCACACACTCTCATTTATAGCCATTTATATACTCCAACACACATATATACTGCCTTTCACATATGTAGTTACTCACACATGTACCACTGAGATATACATTCACTCACTAACACACCCATATACACACTCACCCACCCATACAGTCCATCACAGATGCACTCTTGAAACCATGCACCCAGTGAATCACCCACTCACACATCTATGCACAGAGTCACACCCACCCCACCCACACAAACACTCAGGCACCCATACAGATACTCAGACAACCAATCAATAACCCATATAGACACTCATGTAGCTATTCACAAACCCATGCAGCCGCTTACACACCAACAGACAGACGGATACAGACATTCACACAGTTTAGTCACTAACCCATGCATTCAGTAAGATATGTTTAATCACTCACTTATAGAGTCAGTCACGCACCTACTAAATCATACATTCAGACACTTATACACCCACTCATTCTTCAATACGCCTTTCCCTATATATATTAAACATATTTAAACTTTACAGAAACACACAGTCACTGGATGATGTCATCAGTGATGTCATCAGTGATGTCATTTGAGATGTCATCAGTGATGTCATCAGTGATGTCACTGACCATGTCATGAGTGATCTAATATGTGACGTCATCAGCAGTGCATTGCGGGGGCGCGAGTTATAGTTAGCTGAACTAACTATAATGGGGGAATTTCTATGGTTTTGCACGAGTGAAATGTCCAACGAACTATAACGTGCCTGAAACCTATGGTTTTTTCAGTGAATTTCAAAGGTTTTTTAAATGCTAATTTCTAACTATAACATGCCTGAAACCTATGGTTTTTTCAGTGAATTTCAAAGGTTTTTTAAATGCTAATTTCTAACTATAACGTGCCTGAAACCTATGGTTTATTAAGTGAATTTCAAAGGTTTTTTAAATGCTAATTTCTAACTATGCCTACAGAGGTAGGACATGTGAAGAAAGAAGAAAAAACGCACAGAAAGAAGCAAAAGAAATGCAGAAAGAAGCAACAGAAGTCCACAAAGACAAACAAAAGGGCAGGAAGAAGCAAGACATGTGCAGAAAGAACCAACAGAGGAGCAGAAAGAGGCCTTGTTGCAAAATCATCCTGTGCCCATAACTTTTTCAGCCGGGTACTGGTGGTAACTGAGTCTGACTAACCAGGCCTAGAGCCAGTGCTATGCTAAAAGACACTTAGAATACAGTGAAAACACCTACATACACTAGGGATCACTATGCGTTGGGGTACCTCTGTGATTAGCATGACCTCCTCTGTAAGGCCCTAGTACATAATAGGGCATAGGGGTTTAAACCTACCTCTAAGTCAGAGGTGCAGAAATATGCTACTTTAACTAGTAGTCGCATTTGCAGAGTGGTGGAGAAAGGGTGCTGGGCGTCCAACCAACGCTCAGGAATTCCGCTGCGTAGGACTTACAGGAGGTACCAGGAGGGATTCTTGGCCCCCAAACTCCCTCAGGACAAAATTGGACTTCATCCCCCATCCCGTAGTCTGCCACGAGGCAGGTTTGCAGAGTGGTAGAGAAAGGGGGCCATGGCCTCCGAAGACGTCTTAGCAATCCCACTGTGTGGGACTTACTGGAGGTAACAAGAGGGGTAGTTGGCCCCCAAGGACATCCTTGGGGGCCAACTTCCCAAACTATTACCTCCAGTCAGTCCCACACAGCAGCACTGGTAAGTACTCGTACCAGGCCACGCCCACTTTGCCCACCACTCTACAAACGCGCTACCTGGCACGCTCTTGGATGGGGATTGAAGTCCCCTTCACTGCTGGGGGCCCTTTAGGGGCCAACTAGCCTACCGTTTACCTCCAGTAAGCCCCATGCAGTGGGATTGGTGAGAGGTAGACAAAGGCCATGCCCCCTTTCTCCACCACTCTGCAAACGCGCCCCCTCGCACGTTGTAAGTTGGGGGATTAAGTCCCCTTGAATCCGGAGGGTCCCTGGGGTCCAACTAGCACACCAGGTACCTCCAGTAAGCGCCACAGAGCTGCATTGCAGAGAGGTGTAAAAAGGGGCATGACCTGGACCACCTCTCTGCAACGCAGCGCAGTGGCACTTACTGGAAGCACCTGGTGGGCTAGTTGGCCCCCAGGGGCCCTCAGGATTGAAAGGGAATTAATTCCCCAACTTAAAAGGCGCCACAGGGCGTCTTTGCACACATGTCACCTCAGGCCCCGTCCCCTCCGTTCACCACTGTGCAAACACGCCCGTGGCACGTTTTAAGTTGCAGGATAAAGTCCCCTTGAATCCTGAGGGTCTCTGGGGTCCAACTAGCCCACCAGGTACCCCCAGTAAGCGCCACAGAGCTGCATTGCAGAGAGGTGTAAAAAGGGCGTGGCCTGGACCACCTCTCTGCAACACTGCCCTGTGGCGCTTACTGGAGGTACCTGGTGGGCTAGTTGGCCCCCAGGGACCCTCAGGATTGAAGGGGAATTAATTCCCCAACTTAAAATGCGCCACAGGGTGTGTTTGCACACATGTCACCTCAGGTCCCACCCCCTCCCTTCACCACTGTGCAAACGTGCCCCGTGGCGTGTTTTAAGTTGGGGGATAAAGTCCCCTTGAATCCTGAGGGTCCCTGGGGTCCAACTAGCCCACGAGGTACCTCCAGTAAGCGCCACAGAGCTGCGTTGCAGAGAGGTGTAAAAGGGGCATGGCCTGGACCACCTCTCTGCAACGCAGGCCTGTGGAGCTTACTGGAGGTAGCTGGTGGGCTAGTTGGCCCCCAGGGACCCCCAATATTGAAGGGGAATTATTTTCCCAACTTAAAACGCGCCACAGAGCGCGTTTGCAAAGTGTTGCTGGGAGGGGGCGGTGGCCAATTCCGGCCCCGGGGTCCCCATCCCCCGGGGCATGGCCAAATATATTTTTTTTTTATGGAGGGGGGCTGCGTGGCCCTCCTCCTGAGGCCTCTAATGGCCCCGGGGACCCCATCCCCCGGGGCCGGCCTTTATTTATTTTTTTAATTTTTGGGGAGGGGGGCCGCGTGGCCCCCCTCCCGGGCCACTTCTAGCCCCAGGGACCCCATCCCCTGGGGCAGGCCCTATCCGTTGGGGACCGTGGGGGGAGCCCCAATGCCCCCACTGTCCCGCCGTCTCCCCGTGTCCTGCGGGAGCCGGCATTGCTTTTCCACAGGGCTGGAGCCACGAGGCTCCAGCCCTGTCATTGCAAACAGCAGTGTCCCGGGAGTGGGAACCCCGGGACACTGCAGGAGCCGGCCCTGGGGGGTGGTGGTCCCCAGGGCCATCAAGGGCTCCTGGAGGGGGGCCACGCGGCCCCCCTCCCAACATTGGCAAAGCCCCGGGGAGGTGGTGGTCCCCGGGGCTCGGGGGTCCGTTATGGACCCCCAAATTTGAATATTAGTGCCCCGGGGAGGTGGCGGTCCCCGCGGCGTGTGGGGGGGCTCGAGCCCCCCCCCCACACAGGTCTATGTTTAAAAAAATAAAAGCCCCGGGGGTGGCGGTCCCCGGGGCAGCGGGAGGCAGTGTGCCCCCGCGATTATAATTAATAAAATCCCCGGGAAGTGGTGGTCCCCGGGGCTTGGGGGGGCCTCCCCCACACATTAAAAATAAGAAGCCCCGGGGGGTGGCGGTCCCCGGGGCTGCGGGAGGGCCGCCAGCCCCCCGCAAATGTTTATGGAAAGCCCCGGGGGTGGCGGTCCCCTGGGCTGTGGGGGCCTCCCTGGGCCCCCGCAATTACATTATTGAATGCCCCCGGGACTTGGCCCACCCGGGGGCTAAATAATAATGAAGCGCGGGAGCCCGTGCTTCGTTTTTGTTTTTTTTTCCGGCTGAAATTCACGCTGGGTGCGCGAATCTCGCCGATTTGTTTTTAAAAAAAAATGCTTTTTTTGGCCCTGGGGGTCCTTGTGGGACCCCCTGAGCAGGCCTAGGGGGTCAGGGTGTTTCTACCCTGCCCCCTTTTCTTGTTTTTCGCGATTGTTTTTCTGTTTTCTTGTGACTCGGGTCTACCGAGTCAAAAGATGGCTGCCAACACTTCCTGGTTTGGAGTGTTGACAGCCAATTAGAATAAAGCTCGTGGTCGGGAGGGTACGCGGATCCAACGCGCCTCTATATATCGAAACTTTTATTTTTTTATTTTCTCAGCAACTACTGAACGGATTTACTCCATTTAAAAAAAGGTCTCTTTCTGAACCAAGGGCTACCTTTTTGCCAAATTTGGTGTAATTCCGTTCAGCAGTTTCAGCTGTAACCGTGTCTAAAGTTTCCTATGGGAAATTGATTTTCCCACCTCTATTTTTTGAATTTCTCAGGAACTACTGAACGGATTCACTCCATTTAAAAAAAAAGGTCTCTTTCTGAAACAAGGGCTACCTTTTTGCCAAATTTGGTGTAATTCCGTTCAGCAGTTCGAGCTGTAGCCGTGTCTAAAGTTTCCTATGGGAATTAACATGGAGAAAACACGTTTTGGGACCCCCTTTTTTCTCGGCCCCCGCTTTGCGAATCACCCCGAAACTTTCAGGATAGGAGCTGACCGGAGCGGGCCACAAGTTTTGAAAATTTCGCGAAGATTCGTCAACTGGTGCCAAAGTTATTGGGAAAAGAAAAAACTCTTTTCCTATGGAAA
Organism: Calotriton arnoldi; assembly: GCA_963921515.1. Taxonomy (NCBI): domain Eukaryota; kingdom Metazoa; phylum Chordata; class Amphibia; order Caudata; family Salamandridae; genus Calotriton; species Calotriton arnoldi. The sequence goes on from CAWUFW010002919.1 coordinate 754,361, forward strand.
CTAGGTCCTAACTATAACTATCTACTGGCGACTGCCAGTAGATAATATATATATATATATATATATATATATATATATATATATATATATATATATATATATATATATATATATATATATATATATATATATATATGTATATATATCCCGGTTCACCGCTTTTGCACAACAGCTTCTCTTCCGTTAAAGCAGGCGCGGACCACAAAGTAAGTGCTTCAATTTCTGTTTATTTTAGTCGGCCATAACGCCTTTCGGTCCAGCCGGACCTTGATCACATGACAACGCAGATATTTTTTGCAACCCTTTTAAAGTGACAAGTGCTAATTGTGATTGGTGTTAGGTAGTCGACATGGATGACATACTATTTGGTGATGTTTGAGTATGCTATAGTATGATCTTTTCATGCTTTCATCAGAATTGTTTTCAATCCATTCTGCAATTCATTAAGAACACATGTTCTTTTATCCACATCAATATATAGCTAAATAAATCACGATAAACTCTAACAGTAAAAATGATAAAAAAACTGTTAAAAATACATCACATATTATATAAATAAATAAGTGTATAAATGCTCATCATTTAAAATTCCAGAAATGTGGTAAAATATTGCAGAAACAATTCCTTTTCAGGCTTAATGCATTGTTGTATCTCCCTCTTTTCCCCTGCTGTACTATTGCTATTAAATCACAATTCAAATAGGATGTGTCCATTAGGTGGGCTCCCCCACATTCAGGCTTTTCCTACTATCTAACCCAATTAGTTTAAAAGTGCTCATGCAACTATAAAGTATATTCTCCTAAGATTTCACCAGTGTCAACCTAAAAATTATATACACGTGCTTGGGTGCTAAATAATTTAAAAAATTAAAAAAACACTATTTTTGTGGTTTTGGATGGTTAAGCAGCCTTCATTTTTCTTTGTTAAATACCACTGCAAATTCATTCCTGATGAAAAACTTTTCTGATTTCCCAGCTCAAGTTGGTGTTTATGCTATGTAGCAAGGGACCTATGTTTGTATGGTGGGATGTATCTATTATATGCAGGTGTACAGGTCTTCCGTTGTATTTAGACCTCCTGGCGTTTTACTGTCAAAGTTTAAGATGTACCTGGTCTCAAGATTCCTAAGTTGCCCTTCTCTATCACCTCCCCTTCTATTCTTGGGTATCGTGTCTATGAGGTAATACGAGAAGTGTTTGAGATTGCTTTCATGCACTTCCCGAAAATGCCTTGCCACTGGGTATGTTGGGTTGTAATTGTTAATGGCCCTAATATGTTGTAGGATTCTTTTATTTGCGGGGAGTTTTGTGCTCCCCACGTATTTTAGGTTGCAGGAACATTCCAAAACATATATGGCATAATCTGTTTTACAGTGTAGTGGTTTACTGATTTTTAGTTCTCTTTCACTGAAAGCCGTTTTATATGTTTTCTTATTTATGCCATATTGACATGCCTTGCAGCTCCTGCATTTAGTGAATCCGTTTCGTTGTACCCACCATGTTTGCTGGTCTGTTGTCTCTGGGCTACTACTCACTAAGCTATTGTGCATTGATGGCGCTCTTCTATACGTGATGCCCAAGTTCTGTGGTAATTTTGCCCCTATGACCAGGTCACTCTGCACAATGGGCCAGTTTCGTCGCATGATCTTTTTAATCTTTTTTTCCTGAGCATTATAAGCTAGGATTAGTCTTAGTTCCATAGAATCTTGTTTTTGACTGGAGTCAGTTTTCTTTTTAGTTTTTAGTAAAAGACACCTATCTTGACTCTGAGATTTGGTGATTGCAGCCTCAATTGTGTTTTTTGGAGTAACCACGAGATAAAAATCTCCTCTTACTTTCCTGTTGTGCTTTTGCTAAATCTATGGGGTTGCTGCAGACTCTTTTGAGTCGCAGCATTTCCCATAAGGAATGCTTTCAACAAGATGTCTCGGGTGGAAGCTCGAGGAATGTAGCACCGAGTTTCCAGCTGTTTCCTTCCTGTATACTCTAGTTTCCAATTTGTTGCTCTCTAGGTATACTTCAACATCCAAAAAGTGAATATTTTTATCACTAATAACTGAAGTAAATTTCAAATAAATGTTGTTATTATTGATGGTTGTAACAAATTCTGTAGCTTCTACCTCTGTGCCCTCCCACACAATAAACAGATCATCAATAAAACGGTACAATAACTTTACATTTTTGTCCATGTAGTGTTTGTGAGTGATGCCTAGGACCAGCTCCTCCCACAAGCCCATAAATAAACAGGCATAACTGGGGGAGAAGCTGGCCCCCATAGCAACCCCACGCATCTGCTCGTAATATGTTTTAACAAACATGAACGCATTATTGTTCAAGCAAAAACTGATCATGTTAATTAACATCATTCTGTGCAGGGACAGGGCTATTTTGTTCATTCCAAAATAATATTCAAGCGCACGTATACCATCTTTGTGGTTGATACAAGTGTATAAAGACACTACATCAAGGGTCATTAGTAGGTAGTTCTTTTTCCACACAAAGTCTTTCAATTTCAAAATACAGTCACTAGTATCTCTTATGTATGAGGGCAATCGTTGTACTAAATCCTGCAGAAAGAAATCAATATATTTTGAAGCGTTTTCAAGTAGGCTGTTTTGTGCCGATATAATCGGCCTCCCCGGTGGTTTTTGTGTGTTTTTATGTATTTTGGGGATAAAATAGATATTCGGAACTTTAGGATTTTCCTTTTTGATGAATTGGTATTCTTCCATTGTTAAAAGTCCTGCACTCTTCCACGCCACTAGCTTGCCATAGAAGTCATTGTATATCCCTCTCAGTGCCAGTGCATTGCTTACTCGATAACAAGCCCTGTCATTTAATTGTGATAAGGCTTCCTCCACATATGCTTTCTTTGCCCATAACACAACGTTGCCTCCTTTATCAGAGCCTCTAATGACAATTTCATTATTCTTCTGTAATTTGGATATAAGTTGGTGATATTGCCTGTTTCTGTTGTTAACTTTTCTTTTGGTGTTTTGTGTCTTAAAATTCAATTCCTTTATTTCATTTGTAACATTTTCATTAAAAATGTCAATTCCGTCCCTAGATGCAATTGGAGTAAAAGTTGATTTTTTCTTAAATGGCGTCTTTTTTCTTTTTAGAATCTGGGTCTCCTCCTGATTCAAGGCTTGGGAGTCTCCTTGGCTGATCATGTCACTGGTTTCTTCTTGTAATTCCATGAGGGTTTTCAGGAGAGACAGTTCGGATGCGGTCACTTTTTCCTGAGCGCTGTCAATCTCACTGTGACTGTCAGTGTCTATATCAGATTTTTGCTGCAGTAAGGCATGATATTTTCGCAATTTTATATATAAATATATTTATATCCCTAATAAAATTCATTAAATGGACATATAATTCAGCATTTGTGTCTGTGTTGTGACCCCAAGGGACGTCTGTGCCTATCATCACAATGTTAGGTCTCCTCGGTTCTTTTTCCCTGTATTCTCGTCTCTTGTGTGTTTCTTTATATGCTTCAGTCTATAAAATGTAAACCGAGTCAAAGAACAATTATGTTATTTCTCCAAATGATGTGCCATCGGGTAGGTTTTAGCATCATTTTTTATGTCCCACATATGTTGGGTACTCTAATCCTTAATCTGTTAATGGTGCTACCAACCTATCATTTTTTGCTCTTGCATTCTAATGCATATATTACGTGGTCTGTGTCACATGTTATTCTGTCCCGTATAGGAATGACACAGCCCTCAAGCGTCTGATATGTTTTTTGATTCAGGCCATACTGACAAGCTTTGTATGATGTGCATCGCACAAACCCACCTGTCATGTCAGTTAACCAGTTACTCTCCTTTGTGGGTTCAAGGTAACTTCATGTGAGGATATCTCCCAAAGATTTGACTTTCTAAGATGTAATTCTAGAACCATTCTCAACAATTTCGTCAAAATGTTAATCTTTTTGTAAGAAATGCCAATTTTTTGTAAAATTCTCCTCACAGTAAATTGGGCTGGATTACATTCCAGGAATAGCCTCTTTGTTTATTCCTTCTTTTTGTTGGTCATTTCTCCTATTGCTTGGTACAGTTTTTATTCTCTGTTTTTATGTGTGGCCCTTTTCTTGGCATCTTGTAATACAATCAAAGGGTACCCTCATTGCATGAATCCCTCAAACCTTTTAGTTTTTTCCATTTCAAATTCTTCATTTGTAGAGCAGATTATTTTAGCTTGCAACATTTAGCCTTACAGGATTCTCCATTTTAAAATTGCATCCTTCCTCTCCAAACCCACGGAAATCAGCTGCGGAGTACCCCAGGGATCATCACTCAGCCCCACGCTCTTCAACATCTTCATGGCCCCCCTCGCCACCATCGTCAGACAGCATGGGCTCAGCAGTGTATCCTACGCCGATGACACTCAGCTCATCCTCTCGCTCACGAAGAATCCTGAAGACACCAGACTCTGCTTTCAGGAAGGAATGAAGAACTTGGCAGCCTGGATGATGGACAACTGCCTGAAGCTAAACTCAGAGAAAACCGAGGTCCTCATCCTCGGACCCCGCACCTCCGCCTGGGACAACACCTGGTGGCTCTCTGCCCTCGGGAACCCACCCACCCCTACAAACCACGCTCGGAACCTCGGCATCATCCTTGACTCCTCCCTCTCCATGAACCGCCAGATCAACGCCGTCGCCTCCACTAGCTTCAACTGCCTTTGCATCCTCCGTAAGACCTTCAAATGGATCCCCCCAACTGCAGAAGGACCGTCACCCACGCACTCATAACCAGCAGACTGGACTACGGCAACGCCCTCTATGCCGGAATCAACAAAGCTCTTCTACACAAACTCCAAACCATCCAGAACACCGCTGACAGACTCGTCCTCGGGACACCGCGCCACGAGCACATGACCCAACACCTACGAGGCCTCCACTGGCTCCCCGTCGAAAAGAGCGTCACCTTCAAACTCCTCACCCATGCCTACAAATCCCTCAACAACATCGGACCCAAATACCTCAATGAGAGATTATCTTTCCACGTACCCAAGAGAAACCTCCGTTCCGCTGACCTCGCCCTGGCAGAGGTCCCCCACATCCGCAGAAACAGAACCGGCGGGAGAGCTTTCTCCTAAATCGCAGCGAAAACCTGGAACGAGCTCCCTGTGAACATCAGATGATCCCCGACCTTGCACACGTTCAGGAAAGACCTCAAGACCTGGCTCTCCGTCTGACCTGGAGCTGCTGCCCCCCCCCCAGCACCTTGAGACCCTCACGGGTGAGTAGCGCGCTTTATAAACCCCCTGATTGATTGATTGATTGACCACTGTTCGCATGTAGTATTGAATTAGTAGTATCAAAAAAGAGGAGGGGGACCAGGAGCTAGTTAATGGTCCAGTGCCCGTGCTCCAAACTAACCATGAAGTCAACAAAAGGGGGGACACTGTTCCACAGTGAGTGGTGCAAAAATCGTACACTCACTACAGAGAAGCTAGAGGGAAGAGAGTGCTAGGTCAAGGACTCAGTGGGGGGGAGACAGAAATTGTCTCTTGTAGCCCTCACACATCCCGAAGGATGTCATGCTTCATCATTGGGCAGTTGCTCCTCGTCGGGCCGGCGGTGCAATGCCCTACGGGTCCCCCGAAGGGTCACTTTGGTGGAGATCTTTTGAGAACTGCCGTTTGGTGCATGTGGGTGTGTGAACAGAGTCCTAAGTGAAGGGTGATAATGTGCGTGCAATGTGATTAAAACTGTCTAAGGGTTACCAACAAGAGAAGTTTTAATAAAAAGGTACCCTTGGCAGACTAAAAAACCTGTAGGTTAGTGGTTACCAATGGAGGCGTAATGTGCCCAGGTAACTACAAGGTCGACATGTTTCACGCCTTAATGGTCAAAACGATCCCTGGCGTTTCATCAGGACCAGAAAAACTGTGGAAGTGGTGTAGTGCACGAAGAAAATAATAATTAATAGAGGGGTAACATTAGCCCTCTAAGCGGTCAGTGGGGGCAATAGCCTAAGAGACTATAAGCTATGGTTTGGACGCAATAGTCGAATATGCCCTCTTGACCGTGACCTAGAGTAACAAAAACGAAAAGAAAAGAAAAGAAAAACAGAAAGACATGACTACGAGGCAAGTAAATATGTAAAACTCGCAGATATGCCTCCAACGGTAGGTGTCCTAGAGGCGCATCTCGCGTCAATAATGTAAAGTGCAACATGACTAGTCAGGTGACTCTCTCTTCTATTACATGCACCCAGCGTGGTGGCATCAAAGAGTAGAGAAGGTGGAGAGCCGATGGCATGCCGCATGAAAGAAACGGTTTTCCATGGGGCTCCCCGTCCACCCCCCGATAATGTCAGTGATAGCATTGGGGCATGTAGAAAATGGGGGATCTTACAATGTACACATCAGGAGGCAGGGATGACCGTTTCTTTCATGCGGCATGCCATCGGCCATCCACCTTGTAGTTCTCTGGGCACATTACGCCTCCATTGGTAACCCCTAACCTACGGGTTTTTTAGTCTGCCAAGGGTACCTTTTTATTAAAACTTCTCTTGTTGGTAACCCTTAGACAGTTTTAATCACATTGCACGCACATTATCACCCTTCACTTAGGACTCTGTTCACACACCCACATGCACCAAACGGCAGTTCTCAAAAGATCTCCGCCAAAGTGACCCTTCGGGGGACCTGTAGGGCATTGCACCGCCGGCCCGATGAGGAGCAACTGCCCAATGATGAAGCATGACATCCTTCGGGATGTGTGAGGGCTACAAGAGACAATTTCTGTCTCCCCCCCCACTGAGTCCTTGACCTAGCACTCTCTTCCCTCTAGCTTCTCTGTAGTGAGTGTACGATTTTTGCACCACTCACTGTGGAACAGTGTCCCCCCTTTTGTTGACGTATTGAATTAGTAGCCATGCCCTTTCTGTGTACTGTTGTTCTCAGTTTTTCATCCTTGACATTCAGTTCTACATCGAGGAATTCACAATGTGTAATACTGATAATCAAGGTCAGTTGAATATTCACATTGTTGCAATTCAACTTCTCAATTACCTCCTCCAGTTGTGATCTTCCTCCTTACCATAAAATAAAAAGGTCATCTGTAAATTGAGACCAAAGTGTGACATTTTCGATATATATATATCATTACTCTCAGCTGAGACCACCCCCTTCTCCCACCACCCCATGAACAAGTTTGCATAGGTGGGGTCGAAGGAGGTGCCCATGACAGTACCTTGTATTTGCAAATAGTACTGGCCATTGTAAGCGAACACATTATGTGTAAGCCCGTATCTCAACATGTTCACTATCATTCATGTGTGCTCGAGGTACGCGATAGTCCTGTCCCTTAAAAAGTATTTGCATGCCCGTATGCCATCCTCATGGTTAGCAGAGGTATAAAGGGATACCACGTCAAGCGTTAACACGATGTATTCAGGTTTCCACGCAATCCCACCTATTTTTTTCAAAAAATCACTGGAGTCCCTTAAGTAGGAAAGTAGGCCAGTTACATAAGGTTGAAGAAATAGATCCAAGTACTGTGAGCAGTTTTCCAAGAGGGATCCCAGAAAGCTAACGATGAATCTGCCCAGTGGCATTTTTAGATCCTTGTGGACGTTTGGAAGAAAGTTGATTGTGGACACCTTTGTATTCTCTGTTTTAAGATTTTGATACTCATCCCAGTCCAACAAGTTTTTTTCATGCCAGAACATTGGATTAAAATGTAAACGTTGATAATGGGATGTATTACTCAATTGGCATTTCGCCTCTGTTAAGTAAGCGTCACAATCTATGAGTACTATGTTACCAACTTATACGATGGCTTGATGATAAGGGAGGTGTCTTTTTTTTACATAGTTATATTATGCCAATACTTCATGGAAAAATTACTCCTGCTTTATTGTTCCGCCATTTTCTCCTCAATTCCCTGAAGTTGTCCATGATCAATTCATGAAACAAATCAATCCTGTTGGCTGGTGGCAGCTGAGGACAAAATTTAGATTTGACTTTGCATTCACTAGGCACCATTTTGTCTGTGATGAATCCCATTTGATTTAATTCTACAATATGGGTGTTGTTGGTATTTGTATTCGCCACGGTGAGATTTTGGGTATCCCCCATCCTCTCCTCCCTAGGCATTTCACCATTCATATTTTCCCATATACCGGAAGGGCCCTCACCATCGTCCTCAGGGAATTGGGTGTCATCAGTCAGATCATGAATTTCTAATAATTCAGGGACATCAGTTATTTTAAATTTGAAATCCTTCGTCCTAGGTTTCCAGTGATTGTGACCTTTTTGGATTTCATTTGGAAGTTTCTATGCAACTTTATTTACCTGAAATATTACATCTGTAAAGTCAGGAATAGACATAGGGCAAAACTTAAGACCTACATTTATGAATCTTTCTTGGTTGGAGGTTAGTTGTTCTTTGGAGAGGTTTATGATCAATGGTTTGGTACACAGATTATTCCATGCTCCAGAGTTTATATTCTTTAATACCATTGTTATTTACTCCCCCTGCCTCTTCCCCTTCCGGTTGTGTGACGAAACCACACATGCCATTACCACGCATGCCAGTTCAATGTAGTCTTAACCATTCAAGTCTTGACCATGCATATTCCTTTACCAAGCATGCCTTTACAGCAAAATATGTGTTGTTAAGGCATGTATAGCAACGACATATACATTGTTAAAACTTACCTATATACCTGACCCCTACCCCCGAACCTGATTCCTAAAACCCCCCAGGTGCAAAAACCTACCCCTACCTCAGTCTCCCATCTCCCGACCCCTGCCCCCCACCCTGAGCCCTAAAACACCCCCAGGGCAAAAATCTACCCTGACCCCAGCCCCTCTGTCCTGACCCAAGCCCAAAAAACTAACCCAATCCCTGGCCCCTACTCTGAGCTCTAAAATGGCCCCAAGGCCAAAAATAGATCCCTTCCTCCCCGCCCTGAGACCTAAAACTACCCCCTCTCTTCTGAAAACCAACCCGAGCCCTAAAACCTTTCCTGACCCCCTCCAAGGCCTAAAAATGACCCCACGCCTCCTAACCCTAAAAACCACCTCTACCCCCCTAAGCCTTAAAAACTACCCCCATGAGCCCCAAAAACTACCCCGTCCCCCAAGCCCTGAGACTTCCCTGATCCTGATAAGGCATATGTGTGTTTACGGCATATATGTGGTTAAGACAAGCGTGGTTGTGCTTGCGTTGTTTGAGCATGAGTGGCTGAGGCTGCGGTGTTCTGACCACTTTCCACGTTCCTCTTCCTTTTGCCCCTCATTGTCCTGCATTGTCTTTTCCGCGATTCCGTTGCATTGTACCCCCTCCTCCTTGTAGTGTGGTCATATGGACTAATCGTAACTCCCTGTGAAAATCCAGTTGCTCCACTGATGCCTCATCACACTAGATCCTGCATCTGAACTCACTTGGCTATCACTTGGTCTTTCATTAGTCGAATTATCCACCTCATCCTTCATCCTTAAATGATCATATTTCTTTGTGAAGATATATATATATATATGTATATATATATATATTCACTGAAAAAACCATAGGTTTTAGGGACAGTTATAGTTACTTGGACATTGCACTCGTACAAAACCCGTGAAATTCCCCCGTTATAGTTAGTTCAGCTAACTATAACTCGCGCCCGCAATGCACTGCTGATGACGTCACATATTACATCACTCATGACATGGTCAGTGACATCACTGATGACATCACTGATGACATCTCAAATGACATCACTGATGACATCACTGATGACATCACTGATGACATCATCCAGTGACTGTGTGTTTCTGTAAAGTTTAAATATTTTTAATATATATAGGAAAAGACGTATTGAAGAATGAGTGGGTGTGTAAGTGTCTGTATGGATGATTTAGTAGGTGCGTGACTGACTCTATAAGTGAGTGATTTAACGTATCTTACTGAATGCATGGGTTAGTGACTAAACTGGATGAATGTCTGTATCCGTCTGTCTGTTGCTGTGTAAGTGGCTGCATGTGTTTGTGAATAGCTACATGAGTGTCTATATGAGTTATTGAATGCTTGTCTGAGTATCTCTATGGGTGCCTGAGTGTTTGTGTGGGAGGGTGTGTGCAACTCTGTGCATAGATGTGTGAGTGGGTGATTCACTGGGTGGATGGTTTCAAGAGTGCATCTGTGATAGACTGTATGGGTGGGTAAGTGTGTGTAAGAGTGTGTTCGTGAGTGAATGTATGTCCCAGTGGTACATGTGTGAGTAACTACATATGTGAAAGGCAGTATATATGTGTGTTGGAGTATATAAATAGCTATAAGCAAGAGTGAGTGATTGTGATAGTGGCTGTATGGATGAGTGTGTGCTTGTATCAGTGATTGTATAAGAGCGTAACAATGTGCTACTATTTGTATGAGTAAGTGAGCTGGTGTGTGTATAACTGTATAGGTGAGTAAATGGCAGTGTGTTTAATTATTTGCATGACTGACTAGGTGTGTGAGTATCTCTATGGATGAGTGGCGTTGTTTGAGTGTCTATATAGGAGTAAGAGTGCATATGATAGTCCTGTACTGAGTGACCGTAAGTATGAGTGACTGTACGGGTGAGTGAGTGGATGTGTGTGTGTAGACCTAAGAATCAGTGAGTGGGTATGTAGTTATTGGTGTTGGAGTGTCTATGGTTTTGCGAATGGCAGTCTGTAATTTAGAGTGGGTGTATCAAAGGTTATATTAGGGTGTGAGGAGGTGCATCAGATTATCACGTGGATGATGTCATCAGTTATGTCATTTTAGATGTCATCAGTGTTGTCACTGACCATGTCATGAGTGATGTAATATGTGACGTCATCAGCAGTGCATTGCGGGGGCGCGAGTTATAGTTAGCTGAACTAACTATAACGGGGGAATTTCACGGGTTTTGTACGAGTGCAATGTCCAAGTAACTATAACTGTCCCTAAAACCTATGGTTTTTTCAGTGAATTTCAAAGGTTTTTTAAATGCTAATTTGTAACTATAACGTGTCTGAAACCTATGGTTTTTTCAGTGAATTTCAAAGGTTTTTTAAATGCAAATTTGTAACTATAACGTGTCTGAAACCTATGGTTTTTTCAGTGAATTTCAAAGGTTTTTTAAATGCTAATTTCTAACTATAACGTGCCTGAAACCTACGGTTTTTTCAGTGAATTTCAAAGGTTTTGTAAATGACAATTTTTAAATGTATTAATTGTTATATTAATTTTTTTCATACTGATTTACTACATTTTTAGAAACAATTTTTTTTTACATATTTTATTTTTTAAATTACATTGTAATTACATTATACATTACATTACAAAAAATACTTTCTCAGAATGAATTACTTTAGTTTAAATACTTTGCAGATAGGCAATAGACTTTTAAGTACAGTAGTTACAGTTGTTGCAATGGGCAACACATTTTCAAACACAATGCAACATTCAGCTCAATGTGAATTTCTAGTTAAATGCAATTAGTTACTTTATGGATTACTTTTGTAACCACAGGACTGGATCCTAGATTCAGTCCTGGTACATCTCCTGTAAACAGTTGAGTAAAAGCGTTTTGGTTACAGTCGTGATTTTTAAGGAATATTATTGTATTTTAAAAGTTGACACAGAAACTTTTTCTCATAGAATCACCAATGTTATCCTATGGAAGGAAATTCACTTAGCAGGTAAAAACTGTTATCGTTACTTTTTCTTACTCAGTGTTGGATCCTGGATCCAGCACTGGTGCATCTCCTGTAAACAGTTGAAAGAATGCGTTTAAGTCATACAGGCGATTTTTAAGGAATATTTGTAGTTTGTGAAAATCAACACTTTGAAACTTTTTGCTGAAAACCAGTCAATCTTAGCCTATGAAGGAAATTCAAGTTACCGGTAAGTACGGTTAAAATTACTTTTGAGGATCAGTACTGGGCTGAAAGATGCAGCACTGAGGTCTCTCCTGATAACAGGTGAGTAAATCGGAATTCGTATTTCGGCTGATTTTAGAGGAATATTTTTAAGTTCCAAAACTCCACACTTAGAAGAATTTCCAAGTGAAACCAGTCAATGTTAGCCTATGGAAGGAAATTCAAGTTACTGGTAAGTACGGTTAAAATTACTTTTCAGGACCAGTACTGGGCTGAAAGATGCAGCACTGAGGTCTCTCCTGATAACAGGTGAGTAAATCAGAATTCGGATTTCGGCTGATTTTAGAGGAATATTTGTATGTTTCAAAAATCAACACAGAAACTTTTTCAGCAAAAAGCAGGCAATGATATCCTATGGAAGGAAATTCAAGTTACTGGTAAGTACGGTTAAAATTACTTTTGAGGATCAGTACTGGGCTGAAAGATGCAGCACTGAGGTCTCTCCTGATAACAGGTGAGTAAATCAGAATTCGTATTTCGGCTGATTTTAGAGGAATATTTTAAAGTTCCAAAACTCCACACTTAGAAGAATTTCCAAGTGAAACCAGTCAATGTTAGCCTATGAAGGAAATTCAAGTTACCGGTAAGTACGGTTAAAATTACTTTTCAGGATCAGTACTGGGCTGAAAGATGCAGCACTGAGGTCTCTCCTGATAACAGGTGAGTAAATCGGAATTCGTATTTCGGCTGATTTTAGAGGAATATTTTAAAGTTCCAAAACTCCACACTTAGAAGAATTTCCAAGTGAAACCAGTCAATGTTAGCCTATGAAGGAAATTCAAGTTACCGGTAAGTACGGTTAAAATTACTTTTCAGGACCAGTACTGGGCTGAAAGATGCAGCACTGAGGTCTCTCCTGATAACAGGTGAGTAAATCGGAATTCGTATTTCGGCTGATTTTAGAGGAATATTTTAAAGTTCCAAAACTCCACACTTAGAAGAATTTCCAAGTGAAACCAGTCAATGTTAGCCTATGGAAGGAAATTCAAGTTACTGGTAAGTACGGTTAAAATTACTTTTCAGGACCAGTACTGGGCTGAAAGATACAGCACTGAGGTCTCTCCTTATAACAGGTGAGTAAATCGGAATTCGTATTTCGGCTGATTTTACAGGAATATTTGTATGTTTCAAAAATCAACACTTAGAAACTTTTTCAGCAAAAAGCAGGCAATAATATCCTATGGAAGGAAATTCAAGTTACTGGAAAGTACGGTTAAAATTACTTTTGAGGATCAGTACTGGGCTGAAAGATGCAGCACTGAGGTCTCTCCTGATAACAGGTGAGTAAATCGGAATTCGTATTTCGGCTGATTTTAGAGGAATATTTTAAAGTTCCAAAACTCCACACTTAGAAGAATTTCCAAGTGAAACCAGTCAATTTTAGCCTATGAAGGAAATTCAAGTTACCGGTAAGTACGGTTAAAATTACTTTTCAGGACCAGTACTGGGCTGAAAGATGCAGCACTGAGGTCTCTCCTGATAACAGGTGAGTAAATCGGAATTCATATTTCGGCTGATTTTAGAGGAATATTTTAAAGTTCCAAAACTCCACACTTAGAAGAATTTCCAAGTGAAACCAGTCAATGTTAGCCTATGGAAGGAAATTCAAGTTACTGGTAAGTATGGTTAGAATTACTTTTCAGGACCAGTACTGGGCTGAAAGATACAGCACTGAGGTCTCTCCTGATAACAGGTGAATAAATCGGAATTCGTATTTCGGCTGATTTTAGAGGAATATTTGCACAATGGTGAAGGGAGGGGCGGGGCCTGAGGTGACATCTGTGCAAACGCGCCCCGTGGCGCGTTTTAAGTTGGGGGATTAAGTCCCCTTGAATCCTGAGGGTCCCTAGGGGCCAACTAGCCCACCAGGAACCTCCAATATGCGCCAGGGGGCTGCGTTGCAGAGAGTGTAGAGAGGCCACACCCTTTTTACACCTCTCTGCAACGCAGCTCTGTGGCGCTTTCTGGATGTACCTGTTGGGCTAGTTGGCCCCAGAGACCCTCAGGATTGAAGGGGATTTAATTCCCCATCTTAAAACGCGCCACGGGGCCTGTTTGCACACATGTCACCTGAAGCCCCGCCCCTCCCTTCACCACTGTGCAAACGCACCCCGTGGCGCGTTTTAAGTTGGGGATTAAGTCCCCTTGAATCCTGAGGGTCCCCGGAGTCCATCTAGCCCACCATATACCTCCAAAAGCGCCACAGAGCTGCGTTGCAGAGAGGTGTAAAAGGGGTGTGGCCTCTCTACACGTCTCTGCAACGCAGCCCCTGGCGCATATTGGAGGTTCCTGGTGGGCTAGTTGGCCCCCAGGGACCCCCAGTATTCAAGGGGATTCGTTCCCTCTCTGCAAACGCGCCAGGGGCGCGTTTGCAGAGTGGTGAAGGAAGGGGGCGGGGCCTGCAGGCCCGATCGTTTAAAAAAAAAAAAAAAAATGTTGTACCCTCAAGGGGGCTGTGCGGCCCCCTTCCTTTTTCCTGTTTTTATGCCCTGGGGACCCCATCCCCAGGGCCTTACCCCTTTTTAAATTTTTAATTAAAAAAAACGGGAAGGGGGCCGCGTGGCCCCCTTCCCTGGGCCTGTATTGGCCCCGGGGACCCCATCCCCCAGGGCATGGCCTTTTTATTTTTATTCTTTGGAGGGGGGCTGCGTGGCTCCCCTCCTCTGGCCATTTAAGGCCCCGGGGACCCCGTCCCCGGGGCCGGCCTTTCCATTTTTTTTAATTTTTTTAATTTTTCTTTTTTGGGGAGGGGGCCGCGTGGCCCCCTCCTGGGCCACTACTTGCCCCGGGGACCCCATCCCCCGGGGCTGGCCCTCTCCGTTGGGGACTGTGGGGGTCCCCAATCCCCCACAGTCCCGCCGGCTCCCCACGTCCCTTGGGAGCCGACATTGCTTTTCCACATGGGGAGCAGCTGACATGCTGCTCCCCATGTGGAAAGCAATGTGCTTTGGATATTGGAAGAGAGAGCAGGTTTCCCTGCTCTCTCTTCCAATATCCAAAGCAGTTTGCTATGGCAGGACGGGAGCCGCGAGGCTCCCGTCCTGCCATAGCAAACTACAGTGTCCCGGGGTAGGCACCCCGGGACACTGCAGGAGCCGGCCCTGGGGGTGGCGGTCCCCAGGGCCATCAAGGGCTCCAGGAGGGGGCCGCGCGGCCCCCTCCCTACATTAGCACAGCCCCGGGGAGGTGGTGGTCCCCGGGCTTCGGGGGTCCAAAACGGACCCCCATTTTAATTTGTTAGTGCCCCAAGGAGGTGGCGGTCTCGGGCGTGTGGGGGCTGGAGCCCCCCACACAGGTTGTTAAATTAATTTAAAAAAGCCCCGGGGAGGTGGTGGTCCCGGGGCTGCGGGAGAGCTCAGAGCCCTCCCGCACCATTTTTTAAAAAGCCCCGGGGGGTGGCGGTCCCCGGGCTTGGGGGCCCTTTGAGGCCCCCACACATTAAATTATATCCCCCCACCATGCCCCCGGGACTTGGGCCACCCGGGGGCCAATTAACATCGAAGCGCGGGAGACCGCGCTTTGATTTTTTTTTTTTTCGGCAGGATTCGCGCACCCTGAGCGCATCCTGCCGATTTTTTTTTTTTTTGCCCAGGGGGTCCTTGTGGGACCCCCTGAGCAAACCTAGGGGGTCAGGGTGTTTCTACCCTGCCCCCTTTGTGCGCTTTGCGCACTTGTTTCTGTCCCTCGGTTCTACCGAGGGACAAAATGGCTGCCAACATTTCCTGAATCGGAATGTTGACAGCCAGCTGACAGCCAATTAACATTCAGCTCGTGATCGGGACGGTGCGCGCAGGGTGCGCTGAGGGTGCGCGAATCCTCCGTGCCCATAGATATCACTATCTTTTTACTTTTCATTTTCTCAGCAACTACTGAACGGATTTACACCATTTAACAAAAGGGTTCTTTCTGAACCAAGAACTACCTCTTTGCCAAATTTGGTGTAATTCCGTTCAGCAGTTCGGGCTGTAGCCGTGTCTAAAGTTTCCTATGGAAAAATGCATGGGGAAAACGCGTTTTGGGACCCCCTTTTTCTCGGCCCCGCTTGACGAATCCCCCGAGACTTTCAGGGTAGGAGCGGACCGGAGCGGGCCACAAAGTTTGAAAATTTCGCGAAGATACGTCAACCGGCAAGAGAGTTATTTCAAATAGAATGTCGCGGATTTCCTATGGATAATAGGTTGTAACTATAACTATCTACTGGCGACCGCCAGTAGATAATATATATATATATATATATATATATATATATATATATGCAAGGATTTTGTCCCAAAATTTCCTCGTTACAGATGGACAAACACGGACCCAGATTGTTGTGCAGGTATTTATTCTTCAGTTACAGCACATCCGCCATGACGCGTTTCAGCCCTCCAGGGGCCTTGATCACATGACGCATTGAGGCAAGACTTCTCATTTTTAAAGTGACAGTGCTATACCACGTGTTAAAAAACTCCAAAACTACGATAGACATAAAGAAACTACTTAGCAATCTCAATCATTACTTTAGTTATTTTTAAAAGAAACATTTTCAAATTTTTACGTAAGATTTGCATAAATACAGTACATTTGATTTTGGCATATAGAGATACCCAGTAACTTGTTAACTTACACAATGCTTACAAAATGCTTACTCCTCTAAATTATATCCACCAGGCACACTTAATCTTGGAATAGCATCTAGGGCAGCCCAAGCTGGCGCCCTTAGAATGCCTAACTAAACTGCAATACATCGCATATTTGTATTCCATTGGAGAGAAGAATAGAGCCCAAGTGGGCATACTCCCCCAGCATTGGCCTGGTACTATTTGAACTATTATATATATATATATATATATATATATATATATATATATATATATATATATATATATATATATATATATATATATATATATATATATATATATACACAAAGAGTTGCCTCTATGGTGGAGCCCACACGAGTAAAAATTCCTGTATTCTTTAATTGGGACTGCAGCAAATACAGGTAACACAGCAAGCAGCAGTCTATTATCAAAGTCTTTTGCCGATGCGTTTCGGGCTCCTGCCCTTTGTCTCAGGCTGACTTCTCCGCTGTACAAACACGCCATCAATGAGCCCGTCGTTCAAATAGTACCTGCCCCAGTGGGCGTGGCTGCTCCCGCAGCCCCATGGTACTCGTAGTGCTGACTCATTAAAGTAATGCTCAAGTGAGTATGGCGTGCACACTGTTCAAGAAATGAATAAAATAATGTCCCAAGTGGGTTGCTGCTGCCAGGTGAACTGAAATGTTGCCGTACATAGCCTCAATCACAGCTACCTCGTCCCATAATTGCGATGTCCGATTCGGCATCGTCAGGATCCGTTTTCAAACAGCGGGGCTCTCACCGCGGCTAGGCTCACCGCTAAATACAAACACAAAGAGTTGCCTCTATGGTGGAGCCCACACGAGTAAAAATTCCTGTATTCTTTAATTGGGACTGCAGCAAATACAGGTAACACAGCAAGCAGCAGTCTATTATCAAAGTCTTTTTTACCGACGCGTTTCGGGCGTTTTACACACACACATAATGATTCCATTAACATGTATGTTACATTTAGACGGATCACTAGAATATATTCATTGCAACACCAAGATCTATGTATATGAGTGCATTAAGCTGATCAATTGACTGCTGTGACCATTTTGTGGATATTCACACTTAAAATTGATTACTGATTTTTTTGGTGTGTGTACCTCATGCTGTTATTCACATTCATTTTGATTCTATAAGGCTTAACTTGACATAAGGCCTCAACTGAAATTACTTTCTTCAATTTGCCAATGTGTTAACTTTTTCTTATCCATTATCATACTTCTTGTTAGTTAGAGAAAAACTAATTGTTTGTTTTGGAAGACTGATAGTGAGGCCGGCCAGAGAAACAATGGTCAAAGGAAGCCTTCTTTAAATGCATACCAGCATGGTGGGGTGTTCAAGGCTGCTGGCTGCAGACCCAGTTTCAATGAGGTGGGAACTTAGGCAGTATGTTGACTCCCCTCATGTTCAGCAGTTTGGTTGGTTCTTGGTGGTGAGAACGAGATTTGGATGATTTTGAAGATACTGTTATGTTTAGTTGTTGCTTCCATAGTTAGTTAGGGAGACTTTCTTTTGACTCTGAGAGGGAACAGATCTTTTTGCTGGGCTATCCTTCAGTGTGAAGCTGTATGATGAACACTTATCCTATTTTATGGAACTTCTATAGAAGTTCTGTTCTATGCTGACACCTTATATGCTCCTTGGATAGAAATCCCCATTAGAAATTCTGGTTTTCAACCAATGTTTAGATTAGAAAATAGAAGTTTCTTTATGGAACACCTTATTGTGAAAATGTGCTTTATTTGCGTAGTGGCCGTTACTTATTTCTATCTCATCATATTACGATGGCACATTCCAATCTGCAAATTATATCGCTTTATTTTGTGAACTTATTTTTACTTTGTATATATACTGGATGGATGAATTTTCTAAAATATATGTATTTAACCCAAATTATTGATTTTGTTCCTTATTGTGGAGTCACATTGGCTTCACAAATTGGAAATGTATATCTGATGTTTGCTCCATTGCAGGGCTTCACGTCTACTAGCAAGGTTCATAAGGCCAATAGGGAAATATATTTAATGATTTCACCAAGAGACTAAGGTGTAAATACCAGCTAACCAGCAGATGGTAGCATGTCTGATGGTTAGTCACTGAAGCGAAGGGAACTAAAATACCCCTACATGAGATCTAGAATTGCCCACGCCCAAGTCCCTGTCCAGTATGGAGAATGAGAATTAATAGGGTTGCACGTTGCAATTGTGTATGCTAAGCTTGCAGTCATGCAGCATAGTGTGATGGCATTTTAAACAGTTGTGTAGATTTTCCTGTTGGGAGCTAGTCATAGCCCAAGATCACGGGATAGCTAAGTTTTGTGGTGTCAGTTGTGATGTACCATCGACTGCACAATTGAGACAGGGACCAAAGCTTAATTATAAAAGTGCTAATATTGATTGGTGCTTGTGGATCCTGTTGCGTAAAGGAGAAGCTGCATTCGTCAGGGTGATTTCCGCTGTTCTATATTTCATCTGAGTATATGTGAGGAAGTTGGAAAGTGTTATTCCAGACAACTTCTTGTGTGATTGAATACTTTGATGTCTTTAGTGGAGCAGACAATAGTTTTTTTATTGTGCTTACTTAGTGTTTCATTTATTGTGTTTGATATTGTGGTACCTAGTGATTTATTTGGCCAGAGAAAGAGCCTCACAGAAACTCATGTTCCCTCACCTGAAGTGATAGAAAAGTATCAACAATGGATTACATCTTTGAAGGGAAAGGTGCCCACAAAAGATACTGACTGGGTAAAGATTGACATTACTACACAGAAACCCAAGGAGACAATGCATGCTTATTATGAGAGGTTGTTGCAAGTGTTCAAGCAACATAGGGGGATATTCTCAAGAACGTGTGATAATCATCGGCAAAATAGGTTAACGCAATTTTTCATATCGCCGTCTATCGCGGGAAAATAACTCTGTGTCAATGTCATATTCACAACACGACGGTAACATGCGATAGTTTCCCGATAACGCGTCAAATGTCTGCGATAAAATTACAGGGACGGCGATAAAAATCTAAACCCGAATGTGAAAAAAGTTGCGATGGGCCCAACTGCGATAAAAAATTTTGCGATAAGCAGCGCCAGGCCTGCAAGTCCCACAAGTCAGGCGGGAACAACCACTATATAAGCGGCAACAAAAAACACAAACGAAACACAAACAACTGCGAAGCACCATGGAGGTAGCCGCAGCAAGTACAGAGGACAACCAGAACCCCACAAGCCCCACGGAGGACCAGCCTGGGACCTCGGGTTCAGGGAAGGGCAAGGAGAAGAAGAACAGGAACCCGCGTTTCAGTACGCAGGAAAGCCAGATCCTCATTACGGAGGTGATAGAACACCACCACCAACTGTTCATCACCACCACTGTGTCATTGGCAACTAAAAATACAATATGGCAGTCCATCTTGGCCAAGGTGAATGCAGTCGGAGTGAAGAGAAGGGAAGTGGACGACTGCAAGAAGCGCTGGACTGATGTGAAGCGCAAAACCAAGCTGAAACTCGCAGCCAACCTGACAGCAGCAATGCAGACTGGAGGTGGTAGTCCAGGGACACACCAGGAGCTGGATGAGATGGAGGAAATGGTGACCTGAGTCATCATTGGTGAGTCGGTGGAAGGAGTTGGGGGACCGGACACTGCACAACATGACCTGAGCCAACAGCAACAGGGTGAGTAACAACCAGGGACTGGGGGGATGGGGGGAGATGGGCACAATGGCACACATGCACAATTAAGTATAGCACATCTGCGGACAAACCATGCCCAAGGTACACAACTCCGACCAAGAGCCCAATTTACCCAAGTCTGCAATATTTCAGCATTGTATAAGCACAGAAGTGAAAGGCACACCACCTGAAAGGGACAAGGGCCAGCCAAATCAGAGCTGAAGGGTCAACACACCCACAATGCAGCACACACACATAAGAATCAGAGCACATCAACATTGACAACAATGTGGTACAAACTGCAACACTTCCACAACAGAACAGAGGACACAAGTGCCGTTTGTGTGTAGAAAATGGCCATTCGCATTTGGCATAGCAGGAAACTGTGAGATGATAATGTACAAGTACAACCTCAATGTAACTTTGAAATGTGGCTAGGTCAGACTTTGCGCAATGCCATTGTTGTAACCAAAAATACCAATAACGTCTAGGGGGTGCTCAAGGGAACAGCTGGAAAATGGCCACCCACGTATCCAAATGTCCTCTGTGGACAAAGGCTCACAAAGAACAAATTGCAAAGATAAATCCTGTTCCTGAGCAAGAAACAAAGTTATATCGTCAAGAAGTCAGTCCAAGAAAGTATCAATCCAAGAACAGGATTTATCTTTGCAAGTACAACCTCACATCCCTGATGGTGTAGAAATGTCAACTGTCCCGCATCAAATAAGCATCTCCTCACAAACAGTCACAATGTACATTGTCATGCAGTCTGTTAGTAAACTTGTACAATGCGTGAACATAGATGTGAACACAATGTCAATCTGCATCTCCCCTTCACATTGCAGAGGGAGAATCAACACCTCCTTCAGAGCAGACCCAACAACTGCACAGACCACACAGCAGGAAGCACCCACCTCCACGGCTGTCTCCCAGGGCCCCCATGACCAACACATGGCATTCCAACGCCATGTGTTAGGGTGCCAGGAGAAGATGGCTGATCAGCTGTGGGTGGGGTTCGACCTCATGGCAGCCAAACTAGATGCCATACGTGGGTGTCTAAGTCCCATCAGGGATGACTTACAGTCCCTAACGGACACCCACTGTCCGCTCCTTGCTCTCCAATAATCCATGGCTGACATCGCTGGAGTCATGACTCTGAGCCAAGAACAACTGTCTAATCAGAGTGGCTCCGGCGATGTCAGCCGGGAGTTGGGACACATAAGGAGAATGATGGAGAGCTTGGAGCGGATGCAGGTGGAAAGAATGTTTACCACGGCTGCACACCAGCGAGATGTAGCTGTGATCTTCCATGCTCTGCAGATCCTCGTCATGGTTTTGCCGCCACAAGGCCTGGCGCGGATGGATGCTGCTGCTACTACTCCATCCACATCTCTGCCCCCTGATGTGTCAGTGCCACACAGTGATGCAGACTAAACACCACCACCCACATGAGAGGCACCTGACACATCAGAGGACGAAGATGATGAAGAATCTGGCTTTGTGGTAAGAATGAAGTGGCAGCATTCATCTCCGCCATATGGCCTGTTTCAGCTTGGTTCTGCCCTCTGCATCATGCCCTGGAATAACACCTTCCACTGTCCCCGGTACACTCAGCGACACTCACCTTGGACCTCGACATGGACTGCCATGTTTGGTTACCAATGACACAGCAATCACACTGTGGTCTGAAGTCTTCCTCTTCCGATGAACTTGTCAATCCCTAAAGGACTCTGGCTGGCCCTCCATGGGGCAACAATGTAAAGTAGGCTTTGCATGGCCCTGTACTGGTCCAGCTTCAACACTCCACTGAATGCGAATAAAACATTCTAATTCACACAGATGTGTCATGGATATGATCAATCAAGTATGAAAGTATGGATGAATGTAGGGACAGTGATTCCACAAAAAGCTACTCCCTGGGTAATGCTATCAATGCACATGTATGGCCGTGACCCAGATAGGCAGTGAGACACACATTGTCATTCAAATCAACACTCATCACAGTTGAATACAAGTGAAGGTGCGTAGACTTTATTAGCATATGTGTGTTAGTACGGGCAAGATAAGTGCCACAACATGCAGACCAATGCAGCAGTATGTCAGAATGTGGAACGTTGCCAAGCGCTGCTGTCCACTCCGGGGGAGTGCCTCACCTTTCACAGGTGTGTGTTAACCCACGTTGTTGTCCGCTCATGTATTCGGAGTCCAGGTGAATGCAGCCATGTCCACTGTTGTCGT
The DNA here is from genome assembly GCA_963921515.1 of Calotriton arnoldi. Lineage (NCBI taxonomy): Eukaryota > Metazoa > Chordata > Amphibia > Caudata > Salamandridae > Calotriton > Calotriton arnoldi. The sequence goes on from CAWUFW010002919.1 coordinate 776,776, forward strand.
GGGATATGTGACCAGATCTCCAAGATGCAACAAGGTGTTGGGACATGGGCAATGGGTTCCAATCTGTTGTGGCTGCAGGTACGTAGTTACTCGTCCATGAAAGCGATTGCAGCTTCGTAGGCTATCATTTACAACATGAGGTCATTGTCGACTTCATCAAACAGGACGGCGAGGTAATCCATTAGCAGGTCCGGACAGGTGTGCTGCGTCCACCCCCTTTCACCAATTAGCACTACAGCCCAATAGGGAAGCGGTTCAATGTGGTCACTGCACACGAGGAGTTGTGCAATCTCCCAGGTCCAGCTGCCAGCACGTATGCCAAGTATCAAGGCATCCCATAAACGGGTATCACGGTGACACTCCTGGTCGTGGGCCAACAGGGGGCGCACACACATATCAAAATCCAGTTCAGCTACCGTCCTGTTGGATAGGCAGACATCCATGGACCACTCGAATATGCACGATCGACAATGCAACACAGGCTGAATGCAGGTGACGTTGGCAAGGCGGAAGCTTAGCCGGTAACTGATCCGCAGCACTGCCAATGGCAGTGCCCCCAGTAAATGCAGCATACGTGCACGGTATAGTTCCACGTGACAGGGGTTGTGCATGTGTCTGGGATGTTCTGCCATTGCGTTAGTGGCTCTGGTTGAAGCGGCACTGTTCTGACCTGCGCCAGTTCTGTGGATGAAATGCCACAGCTCGGATCAATGAGTTGTTTTAGTGTGCAACGGTTGTACGCCTGGGATGGTGTGGGAGAAAGTGTGAAGGCCATTCCATGCAAGATAACTTTGAGCAAGGACTTCTGTGTGTGGGGTGTGTATACGTTGGTCTTTCGTAGGGCTGTGCGTAGTGTGGGAGTCATCATCAGCTGCTATAGTATGTGTCCGGGGGTGCCGGGCACATGCAATTCCGAGGTCGGATGTGCAGATGTGCTTCCGCCTGATAGTTCAGACAAAGGAGCTTTCATCCCTAATGTTAGTTTGTCATCTGCTTGCATTCAGGAAATGTGATGTGGCTTGTTGGGGGTGGGGTGGGATGTGTGCGACCTTGGGAATCATGTTTGACATGTCTTGCATGTGGCAAATGAGCGGCATCACTGTGTGTTACGTTGCCTCACTGCTGCTCCTCCCTCCCCCGGGCCTATTTACTTGTTTGCGCTGCGCGGTTGCATCACTTGCACTCCTACGGCACACCATTGTCATGCCTGTCTGCGCATGTCCACAAGCCTGACAACGACACTGTGATGTTGGCCGTTGAAGGTGGGCGGCCACGTGAGTGCAGGCCTATGGTAAGGATAGGGCGGACACAGATGTAGAGTACATGCCTGGCTGAAGTAGTGCTGCGATTAAGGCTAGGCATTTGGCTCATGCTGCGGCAATACAGATACACACAACACTTGGCATGTATGAGCCAAGACCCCGAGTGGCCTGGCGATCCTTCATTTCTCTGTTTGTGCGAGCCCGCCCTCTGGGTGCATGCTACATTGCAACATTGTCGATTGCGGGCCAGGTGGCGCCAACACTACAACAGAGACACACGCATTAGTTACTTCCTTGTCCAGGCCAGAACTGAACCACGCCCAGAGCCCCGGGCAAATTCTTCACACCCCTACGCTGGACTGGTGTATGCCGGCCCAGCCCACTTCGCTTACGCTTACAGGGGGGGGACGACAGAGCTACGTGTCCAAGGTCTTACCCACTGCCTGAGGTGACATGGTTGCGTCCGCAGTCCACAGCACAATGTAATGTGGTATGGCCCGGGGCCATCATGCATACATAATGACCACACGGACACACTTAGATAGATAGTGGAATTGGCTATGGACACGTGCGCCCGGCCCCTTTTTATTACCAGGGTCACATGTCCAGTGACGCCAGTGCTGGATGGGTGTGGGGTGAGTCTAGAACAGTGATCCACGTTTCGCACACACAAGACTCAATCATGAAGGGTCCATGACATGTGGTGCACAGAGGTAGGGGCACCAGCTCTGATATCACACACAGAATACTCAATCCTAAAGGGTCCATGACTTGTGGTGCACTGAGGTAGGGGCACTAGCTCTGACATCACACACACAAGACTCATTCATGAAGGGACCAAGACTTGTGGTACAATGAGCTAGTGGCACCTGAAGCACTCAGTGGGTGCACAGCCTGCGATGATGCGTCGTCTGGGCGGGCCGCACTGGAAGCAATGTCTGTTGCCTACTGGACTGTGCCATAAATAAATCAAGACTCCGTTTGAATTGGGGACCTGCTGACCGCAGTGTAGGCCGGAGGCAGCGGTCAGCAAGGGCCCACAGCCATGTGGCGTTCACTTGAGCTGCACAGAGTTAGTGGCACCTGAAGCGCTCAGCGGGTGTGCAGCCAGCGATGATGCGTCGTCCAGGCAGACCGCACTGGAAGCAATGTCTGTTGCCTACTGGACTGCGCCATAAATAAATCAAGACTCAATTTGAATTGGGGGACCTGCTGACCGCAGTGTAGGCCAAAGGCAGTAGTCAGCAAACACATAACTCTGCGGTGCTGTGCCGCTGCGTGCGCTGGTGGCCTGTGTCGCGGGAGCCAGCGATTGGCTGAGGAGGCTGGCGGTCATGGCGGCAAACTCGTGGCAGGGTGAGGGGCGCCGCCCTGGCAGACGCGTTGGCCATCCTGGAAGTGAACCACGCCCAGCCTATTTATTCACACTCTTACGCTGGACTGGCGTTCGCCGGACGAGCCCACTCCGCTTACGCTTACAGGGGATGACGACACAGCTACATGACCGAGGTCTTCCCCACTACCTGAGGTAACATGGTTGCATCCACTGTCCACAACACTACAAACACCAGCAGTATATGTCCACATGGACATGTCTGTGCTCTGCATACTGTAGTCTGTCCAGCACATCACCGCCACACTTGGCATTGTGTACATTCTTTTTCATGGGTGACTTGCCTCCTTCACACATACTTGGTTTCCACCTCTCCCCACATTCTGCAATTGTGTGGCTGAGGGGCCATGCCGTTTTCGGAAGGTCAGCTGTCTTGTTCTGCGCTGCCTCGGTGGTAGTCCCGGTGGGGCCGGGGGGGGCCGGGGGTCGGTGGGTGTTGTGGACCTCTTGGGTCTCCGAGCTGCATGATCAGTAGCTCCATGACATGTGTTGGTCTTCAGATGTGGCTCTGGGCTGGGCTCCCTTTCATAATGCAGGTTGTGGTCCTGCTTAACACCAGTAAAAGACAGGTGGTAAATCCCTGCTGCTAACGTGCCTTATCGTCTGTTATTGGATCGCAGATCTGGCTGGTCGTTGAGAATATCGCAAAGTGGTGTTTTCGTGTGTTTTTGCACGCGAACGCCTACTCTGCATATCATTAGAGTTAGTTGTTGCTCTCATCCGTGGCGATGTTTTTTGCGGCAGCTATCGCTGGAAAACTGACGATATCGGCAGTTTGCACCAGCTTGAGAATAGGGCGAAAAATCTATCGCCACTTTTGCGGTGCTGAAGTGCCGATAAATCGGCAATGAGTTCTTGAGAATATGCCCCATAGTGGGTACAGATGAAGGCGGCACAAAGAGGAAGTCGAAATCGGTAATATGAGAACCGCCTGACCTTCCACCTTCTACCCTCCCACCAAACACCTGCAGTCCTCCTTCCTGTCCCCTTCCACCTTCCCCCGCATCCATCGCACCCTAGCCAGAAGACGCACCTTCTTCTACCTCACTGGCAAGGCCTGGAATGATCTCCCCATCCATCTCCGAACCTCCACCTCCCTCTCATAATTCAGGAGCGGCCGCAAGACCTGGCTGTTCGAATAGCCCCATCTCACGCAGCACCTGGATACCCCCCGAGATTATTAGCGCACTATACAAATGCTGATTCATTGATTGATTGAATATGTAGGAAATGGAGGTGTAATTGCAAGGAGTTTCAGGTCCTCCGGGAGGGCCTAAGATGGAGCGTGGAAATGGGATTTTATATGGTAGAGGTTGTGGTGTTATGATTGACTCCAGTACAGGTATTGAAATTGCAATGTTAAAGAGGTCAAATCCTTGCCATTAGTGTAAGAATTTGGGGCACTGGACGTAGGAATGTAGTTTAAAGCCACAAATGAACAAATCTGGATCTTCCTACTAAAAGCTTCAACACCAGATAAAAGTCACCAATTTTGGGAATGGGTAAATTCTCTTACAAACCCAACACAACTGCTGAGATAAAACCAACGGAACAGCACCAGGTGGGAATCTTAAGTAGATGGCCTATATAGCTCCACCCAAGAACCAGCCTCTGCCCCTCTTAAAACAGTACCAACAATGAGCAATTCAACACAAGTACTATCACCTGACCCACTCAAAGCATCCACAACAACGGGCAATCCATCGGATTCAGGGGCAGACTTGAATATCTCTAAAATCACTCCAGCAATGCAATGGGCAGTGTGTTTGAAAGCATGCTTCTAACCAGCACGATTGTTCCATCGTAGCAAGGGGCATATATAGTGCCCATACACAATAAAAGGAAATAGGAATGATCCAGAGAATTATAGATTGATAGACTTGCTTGCCCAGGATACCAAATTCTTCACCTCGTGGATTCTACAAGAACTACAAAATTGGGCCAAACAAGCACAGATTGGCTTTTGTAAAAATGCTGGAACCCTAGATGACATTACAGCACTTGCCTTTCTAGTACATAAAACTCTGGCTAACAAACAGGCTTGACATGCAGGTTTTATTGACAATAAAAGCCATTTGATAGCATTGATAGGGCTAAGCTATGGCAGAACTTAATACTAAACATCATTACCAATGTTTATTCCAATAAGTGTATCAAAGTTAAACTTAGCAGAGATGGAACCCTAACTAAAAGAGTCTCCATAAACAGAGGACTGACCCAAGGTTGCATTCTGGCCCCCATACATTTTAATATATTCACAGCAGACATCAAACCAGCCCTCCAAGACTCAATGGCTAACCACTGCACATCTTGCAATACGCTGATTACACAATATTGCTGGACTTCTCTATGGCCGGGCTCCAAAACATTTTTAATAACCAGTCTTTCTACTTCAAGATGATTGGACTAGAAATAAATCCAGGAAAAAAGTCACATTCACAAGGATCCACAAGCGGCTTACCTGGCTTTGGGAACCAGGGGAGCATATGATTGACAAGGACAGTTCATATACATATTCAGGCAATGTGTTTCAGACCTCCAGAACATCAGTCGCTCATCAGGAAGCTCTGTGCAAACAGGCCACAAGGAATGTGGTTGGCCTCTGAAAAATTACAAATCACATCAAAGCCCTTCATTATTATCATTACTACAGGTCATAAAATTTAAATTATTACCTTCATTAGCCTATGACTTTAAAATATTCCTGAGCTAATTTGGGTGCTGTTTAAATAAGCAGCAATCCAGGCTTGAACTTTGCCTTACAGATCAAACATTGGCACAGAGGCCTGCTATGTTGAAGCTTTGGTTTAAACTAAAGAAAGCTGAAGGAGGGAGCTTTAGATTCCATCTTATCAAAGAACATATATGGAGTTGTAAAATCTATTTTAGGAAAGGTGGTAAAACACTGTCAGTAAAGAAAGGTCTCTGGGCCCTACAACTAAAATCCCACAATCGATATGATGTGACAACCAATACCTAGATGAAGTCCCAACCTCATTTGTCTCTATCTCTTGTGAGAAACTGTAAGCTTAAGTATTTAAGACTACGGATGGTCCTCTTTGATGTTGGATAAGTGGCTCAAAAGGGAGACATGTACATACAAATAACTCCTGTCATTTCTGTCCATTCCTGAAGGAATCACTGGCTCATGTGCTATGCACTTGCCCCTCTATTGAATGGGAAAGATATCTCTGGCTAAAGCCTTTAGAGAACTGCAGGTGCGTAGCTGTCAGGAGGCAGTTAATAAATGCTTCCAGGGCACGGATAGCAGGCTTAATGCCCACTTCTTGAAATTCATGGACCATGTTGAATCGAGAGTTGACTGCCAAAGATCTCTGGAGGAACTGAATTGTTTTCCATAATTTAAAAGTTTACATTGGTCATGTGAATGTGCATTGTACAGTCCATTGGCATACATGCCTATATATACAAAACTAATTACTATAAATTAGGCACTTTAAATTTGAAGATTTGCCCTTTTCCTGATGAGCATTGAGATATCATGATATATCATTAGTGGTCAAGTTATTTTAACTTGTGCATTTTAATAGATTTATTATTTTGTTTTAGGGTTGGTCCAGGATGAATTTTATTGTGATACTATACAATGGTTTTTATTAACAGCATATATTTATTTAAATAAATTGTTTTAATCCCAATAGGTGTGCACTCGAGAATTAGTGTCAGAATTCGGGATTTGTCCAGATGTAAAGTGATGTTTCAACACAGTTACAAAATGCACCAATTGCAAGAGTGCAACATCCTAATGTGCAACAGTTCCAGTGATGCGAGTCCCTCAAGCCTGGATGCCTCAACAAAAACTCAGTGGTCCCAGGTTTAACACCAATTAAGACCCAAAAGCAACTCAGAATTATTTCCAAAATCAAAACCCATTTCAGAAATTTCCCATGTTTGACACATTTGAGGGCTACAACTCTGACTTATCACCATGATGGTGCTAAAGGGGGAGGAAGATTGTGTACTTGGTGCAGTCTTAGAGGTAGACAAGAGTGGTCCATTCGTAGAAGGTGAGGTGAATGGTCTCCCCGTGTCACTCCTGATTGACACTGGTGCTACCCGTTCCACTGTTAGAACAGCAGAAGTTCAAAATCTACCCCTCTCGGGAAAAATAATCTAAGTTGTAGGTGTTACAATAAACAAATGACAAACCTGTCACCAAAGAAGTCCCTGTTAAAATAGTGTTATTTGAATATACACCAGTTTGTGACTCCAGTCCTGTTAATCTCTTAGGGTGCACCTGCTATGTAAACTGAATTGTACCATATATTGCACACCAAAGGGTGTGGAATTTCAGACCCATGATGAAGATGTTGGTTTCAAATTAGCAAGCCAAAGGACACCTCTTGGACTGTACCCTTTGATGACAACCAATGATTTACCACCGGTTCTTAAGGATATGGTGAAGCCTGAAGTCTGTGACTTTTCAGAAAAAGACATAGGTCTCATAAAAGGAGTTGAGCCTGTTCATAAAAATGTCAGGCCGAATGCTGAGTACCCTAGAACTTCTCAGTACAATCTAATGTTTGAAACAATAGCTGGGATTACCCCAGTGATTGAATCAATTATACAGCAAGGCATTTTGAAGGAGATATTGGGAAGTCCATGTAACTCATCCATTAGGGGCCTACAGGATCATGCAGGACCTTAGGAAAATTAACAACATTATTGTCCCGTGTTGTCCTGTGGCACCAAATCCAACTGTGATACTGTTTCAGATTCCATGTGAGGCTGAGTGGTTCACTGTGATTGATTTGTGCAAAGCTTTCTTCTCTATACTTTTGCATGAGGACAGTCAGTACCTTTTTGCTTTCCAATTCCAAAACTGTGTTTTAGCATGGTGCCCACTCCCATAAGGATATACAGAGTGCCCCTACATTTTCAATCAGTTTCTCAAGAAGAGTCTTAAGTCCTTGGTGATGCCCTGTAACTCTGTCCTGGTTCAATACATTAATGGCCTGTTAGTGGTGTCAGATACCCAGGATGCTTGTAAACAAGACACTATCACATTGCTGAATCACTTGGCTGAGAATGTATATACAGTGTCTCTGATCAAGCTACAATACTGTTAAAAAGAAGCTCTGTATCAAGGATACTCTATTGAGAAAGGAGAAAAGAAGGTGTCACAAGAGAGAATCTCTGTACTTCTAAAGATGAATCCACCAATGATGCAAGGAGAAGGCAGGATATTTCTGGGAATAGTGGGCTACTGGCAATAGTGGATGCCCAACTTATCCCTAGTGGTCAAGCCTCTACAGAAGCTGACACACAAGGATGTGTCCGATCCAATACCATGAGAAAACACCTGTTTGGTTGAATTCCCGGAGCTGAGAGAATATCCCTGGAGTGCCACGGCACTAGGAATGCCTGAATATAACAAAGCTTTTACACATTTCTGGAGTGAAGGGGTGGTTGCATTCTCTCAGTGCTTACACAAATGCATGGCGATGCACAAAGACCTATAGTTTATTTTTCTGCTACTCTTGACACTGTAGCCCCAGGACTGCCTGATTGCCTTAAAGCTGTAGTGGCAGTAGGTGTCAGTATTGAAAGATGTGAGAGTATAGTTATGGGACACCCTCTTAGTGTCATGGTGCCCCACTCTGTAGAAATGCTACTGATGCGGTCTCGCACTCAGCACCTTACCAACAGCAGACTGACTAAATGTGAGCAAACTATGCTGGTAGCAGAAAACATCACATGAAAGAGGTGTGCTTCGTTGAATCCTGCTATTTTGTTACCATTACCTGAAGATGAAAATGAGGATGTGAAGGTGAAGGTGGAGCATGACTGTCTGGATGTCACAAAACTTTGCACCAAGCAGAGACCAGTAATTGCAGATGAGCCCCGGACAGAGTCTGATTATATGTAGTTTTTGGATGACTCTTGCCTAAGAGAAGATGGGGAAGCCTAAGAGACATGCAGTCGTCTGTACAGTTGAAGGGGTAATGGAAGCCTCCTGGATTTTGAGGTATAGCCTCTGCACAAGTGGCTCAACTGATTGCTCTTGCTAGAGCCTGCTGCATTATAGAACAATTGAAAGTGACTATTTTTACTGATAGTCAGTACAGCTTTGGTGTGGTCCATGATTTTGGACAGTAATGGTCACAAAGTGGATTTATGACATCATCAGGATCCCCTATTTGGAATGTTGTGAACTGCATTGCAAGTAGAACAGAGACTACACTGTAGCTATTGGCCTGAGGCTTCTGGAATTGTAGAGCAGGTCAATTGACGCTGAAATCCCAGCTACCCAAAGTGTGTATAGAAAGTCTGTATGTCAACATACATGGGAAAGAAAATACAGAAATATTTGTTTTTAAGTGTGTGAGGGTCTGCGGATCCACTATGGCCCTCAACATACTCCCTGTACTTACACAGTCTCTCCCACTCCCACACAACTACTCACACCCATTCATATACTCAGATACCCACATACTGACCCACACAACCACCCCATTCCTAGACCCATAAAACTACTCACACACCTACTCACAGACCCATACAGCCACTCACACACCCATACAGCCACTCACACACCTAATCACAAACCCACAAAATCATTCAAAGACCAACACACACACTCACACACCCACACATCTACTCACACATCTATTCAGCCACTGATACACCTACTCACAAACCCACAAAACCACGCATACACCCACTCAAAGACCCACATACCTACTCATGTACCCATATAGCCACCCACCCACCCACTCGCTGATCTACAAAACCACTCACATACCCACTCACAGACCCACACAGCCATTCAGACATACACTCACAAACACATACAGCCACTCATATACCCACAAAACCATTAACTGACCCACACAGCCACTTACACAAACAGTTACTAACACACCCACTCACAGGCCCACAAAACCACTCACACACCCTCTCATAGTCCCACTCAGCCACTCACACAGCTCTCATACACCCACACAACCACTCACACAACTGTATAGTCTGTGACACACACACTCAGACCCACATACTCACTCATACATCCATTCACAGACCCACAATATCATTCACACACTGACACACCCACTTATAGACCCACACAACCACTCCCATTCACACTCACAGAACCATAAAACCACTCACACAGCCACTCACAGACCCACACAGCCACTCACACAGCTACTCACACTCCCATACAGCCACTTGCACATCCACTCACAGACCCACAAAACCATTCACAGACCCACACAGCTACTCACACACCTACTCATATAGCCATGCACCCACTCACATCTATATACCCACTGATACAAACAGACCCACACAGCCACTCACATACCCACTCTCACAAACATACAACCACTCACATACCCATACAGCCACTCCCACTCATAGACCCATAAAACCACCTACAGACCCACACAGCTACTAACATATCCACTCTCACAAACATACAGCCACTCACACACCCACTCATAGACCTAAAATACCACTCACACACCCACTCACAGTCCCACTCAACCACTCACACAGTCTCTCATATGCCTACACAATCACTCACATACCCTTTCAGACAACCATATAGCCACTGACATACATACTTCCAGACCCAAACACCAATTGACACACCCATACAGATACTGACACTGACACACCGACTCACAGACCCACCAAACCACTCACACATCTACTCAAAGACCTATACAGCCACTCACACATCTACTGACACACTCCCACACCCACTCACACACACCCTCACGCACCTACTCACAGACTCATAAAATCACTCACACACCCACTCATAGACCCATACAGCCACTCACACACCCACTCAAACCCACAAAACCAGTCACACACCAAATCACACATGCATACAGCACATCTACTTCATATACTCATATACCCACTCACACCCATACAACCACACACACACACAAAGTCACCCACACAACCACTCACAAACCTACTCACAGACTCATAAACCCACCCACACAACCCATCATGCACTCCTTCACACATCCATATAGCCACTAACATACCCACTCACAGGCCTGCACAGCCACTCACACAGTCTCTCACAAACACTCACACACCCATTCACATACTTACATATCCACTTACACACTCCCACACAAACATTCCCACTCTCACTCATAGACTATAAAACCACTCACACACTCACCCACAGATCCACACAGCCACTCACACATCCATTCAGCCATTGATACACCCACTCACAGACCCACAACAATACTCACACACCCACTTCAAGACCCACACACCCACTCATGCACTCATACAGCTACTCACACACCCTCTCACTGATCTACAAAACCACTCACACACCCACTCACACATCTATACAACCACTCACACACACTCACAGACCCACAAATCTACTAACATAGCCACTCACACACCCACTCACACAAACATAAAACCACTCACACACCCACTTGCAGCCCCACACATCTACTCATACAGCCTCTCATATACCCACACAGCCACTCACATAGCCATAGAGCCACTGATAAACACACTCACAGACCCATAAAACCACTCGCACAGCCACTCACCTACTCACCAACTCACAAACCCATACAGCCACTCACAGACCCACAAAACAACCCATAAAACAATTCACACACCCACCCAGCCACTCACACACCCACTCATATACTCACACACCCACTTACAGAGCCACTCATACATCTACTCACAGACTCATAAAACCACTCACACACCCACTCACAGACCCACACAATCAGTCACACACATACTCACACACGCATACAGCCACTAGCACACTGACTCACTGATCCACAAAACCACTCATATAGTCACTCACTTACCCATTCACACACTCAAGTATCCAATTACACACCCATGCAACCACACATATACACACACTCAGCAACCCACATAGCCACTCACTCGCCTTCCACAGTCCCACAAAACCACTCACATCCACTCTCAAACCCTCACACACCCAATCACAAACCCATACTGCCACTCACACACACTCACCGACCCACAAATCTACTAACAGACCCACATAGCCACTCACACACCCACTCACACAAACATAAAACCACTCACACACCCACTTGCAGCCCCACACATCTACTCATACAGCCTCTCATACACCCACACAGCCACTCACATAGCCATATAGCCACTGACAAACAGACTCACAGACCCATAAAACTACTCGCACACCCACTCACCTACTCACCTACTCACACACCCATAACGCCACTCACAGACCCACAAAACAACCCATAAAACAATTCACACACCCACACAGCCACTCACACATCCACTCATATACTCCCACACCCACTTACACAGCCACTCAACATCTACTCACAGACTCATAAAACCACTCACATACCCACTCACAGACCCACACAGCCACTCACACATCCACACACAAACCCACACAATCAGTCACACACATACTCACACACGCATACAGCCACTAGCACACTGACTCACTGATCCACAAAACCACTCATATAGTCACTCACTTACCCATTCACACACTCATATATCCAATCACACACCCATATAACCACACATATACACACACTCAGCAACCCACATAGCCACTCACTCACCTTCCAAAGTCCCACAAAACAACTCACATCCACTCTCAAACCCACACACACCCAATCACAAACCCATACTGCCACTTAAACACCTACTCACCTACTCACTGTATTATATGTGTTGTTGCTTTGCATCAAATGTGTGATCCGTTGTGGATCAACCTGTAAGATAGCCCAGCAGACCCCTTATTTGGCTAGAGAACCAGGGAAAATCCATGGATCTGACTGAGAAATTTAAAAAGGATTTGAAAACAAAAGAACCAGTGTTTGGGAAAATTGTTGGTGCTGAAATGAGCATTTGTGTAGATGAAAACTACACAAAGAACAGGATGCAATCTTTTAAGTTGTTGAGGAGCATTCTGTTGCCTGTGTCTGTGAAATACACTCCATCTTTCCTATATATTCCATGTATGAGCCTATCTGCATGAGCATATTGGCCTCTACAATGTCCAGCCTATTCTGGAATGTTGTAAGTGAACAGGGAAGCCATAAAGAGTACATGGGCTGGATACTCATCAACACAAGTGTACTAGCTCCATGATGGGTTCACTGATTTCTAAGGTGCTTGATCCCACATATCTTGTCTTAATAAATCCTCACTGATCCCATTTTAATATATTCACAGAGGAGACCCTTTTAGAGGGTCCCCTGAAACCTAACCAAACACTAGTGGGGTCTCTGGCTGGTTTTCACCAGCCTGCCACCACCAGACATGTTTCTGAGCTCATGGGGTGAGAGCCAGTGCTCTCAGAGGACAAAAACAATACCTGATCTGGGCTCAGGTGTTTCACACCTCCTCCAGGACAGGATGGTCTTCTCAGGTGTGAAGCTTCAAAGGTGATGCCACCTTTGAAATGCAAACAAGGAACCCCAGATAGCAGGAAGGCCAAGCTCCTTTTCCTGCTCCACTTTTGGTGGGAGGAAAGGTGGGAAAATCTGTTAGATGCGGAGGAGGGTCCCCCGTCAGCCTGTACAACCTCTAGGGCGGGGAAGGCAAGGTGAACTCCTCTCCTGAAATTTCACCATCTTGAGATGGTGGGAAAACTTCCAGTCAGGGTAAGGGTAGTGCCTCTTCCCACAGGAAGTTGTCACTAGAGAGTGTAAACACCTTAAGGAAAGTAGACCATTGGCTACTACCTGCCTCCCCTTGTAACATCCCTAAATTCAGCTTTTAGGTGGTTCCTCGAGACCTTGACTTCTGATTCCATGGACCTGAAGAAGACAAAGGAAGAAGGAACAAGCCCTGCTGCAGAAGAAACTGTTGCCAAACACTGCCAACCGAAAAAGGACCCAACAACTGTGGTCTGTGTCTCTACCTGAGATCTGTGCAGCCTCCAAGAACCCTAGAGCCCTGCCAGCCTTCGCCAATTGCCTGATACCTCCCTTTGGACTAGTGGTACTAGTCCCTGGTGCACCATCAGTAAAAGACTGCCACTAGATGAGGACCGGCATGGACTGTGTCAACGCGATTCACCTCATCCCCCAAAAGATGCAGCAGTAACCGACCCCTTCAATGCCTTCACCATCCTGAGGGATCTTCACAGTACTTGTGAGCCACACTTGAAACAGCCCCGCTTCTATGAGCCTGTCCTTGCTTTTTGATGGCATCGACTGCGTGAAAACAGCAACGTGGGCATGACTGTCCCAACTGGGACAGACTGCCCTCACTGTACCTGTAGCTGAACGCTGCCGATGAAGAACCAATTATGCATGCCAAGACCTCCAGCACCTCTGATCCAGGTAACCCAGAACTGCCTGCTGGGTCCAAGCTCTGGGACGTCCAAAACTCTGACTCCCCTGGAGTAAATATTCCCCTGAACTGTCGGCGACCTTTGTCCCCCCAAAAAACTCCATTGCGGAGTGTTGCTTCCATCGACTCCGACTGTGAATGTGTTAATGGTGCTCGCTATCTAACCCTATGCTTTTCTTCCCCTTAACCGTGGCGGTCCCTGCCTGACTGTTTTGACCGCTTTTGCTTAAAACCTGCAAGCATTTGTGTCTTGAACTGCATTTGGTTTAAAATTGACATACAAAGCATTTATTAACTGTTGAATGAATTTCTTTGTTTCCAAAAATATATATAAAGATACCATTTCATTTTTTCTAATTGGTCTCAGATTTAGGGCCTGATTATGAGTACGGCGGTAGTGCGTTGGCGGTCAAGGACTGCTGCACCTGCGGTCCAACCCCCGAATTACGAGTTTGGCGGTCAGACCACCATGCGACCTCTGCAACAGCCAGGGTTCCACGATCCCTGGCGGTTGAGAGGCGGTCCGGGGAAGCAATATGCTTGGCGGTGCAGCTGCGTCACCACCAAGCATATTACAACATTCATCACTGCAAGCTTTTTCATGGTGGTGAGCCCACCTTGAAAAGTATGGGGCCCCCTGTTGCCCCTGTATGCATGCACCCCTACAGGACCTGCCCGGCATGGACTGCACAGAACATGCCATGCAGGTACCGACTGTGGTGCTCCCATTATGGTGCTTTTTGAAAGGCACCGCCCTGGTACCGCTGCACCAACCACTTGCCAGACTACCAAACAAGTAGTAATCTGGTGGGCAGCCAGCAGTAAACTTTGACGGTCTGGGAGGGCGGCCCTGGTGTGGCAGCTCATTCCCAGACTGCCAAAGTCATAACCAGGCCCTTATTCTTGAGAGTGTGTCTCATTTATTGCCTCTTTGTGTGACAACAAATGCTGAGCACTACCCTCTGATAAGCGCCTAACTGCTCGCCCACACTACCACAAAAAGAGCACTACAATTATCTGCTTTCACCTCTGCACACCTACTGGGGATCTACTGAACCCTCTGCACAATTACTTCATTTTAGTGAACTATATAAAAACCAGCGTCCTACAACAACCTTCACTTCTGTCTTTGGCAAATGTTGAAGAACAGCAAGGCAGTATGTGGGAAAAGTGAGTTTAATTTACCAAAGGTATCCTTCATTAGGATTTCCAGTCCTAGTCAAGTAATTGTACCTAAGTCATTGCCACCACTGTGCACAATCATGAGGCCTAGATGTTGACAGTCCGCAATGCTTCCAACCAAAGGTAGCAATTGATTTCACTTTAATACTCTCTGGCCAACCCAAGTAATGTATACATTGAGTAAACCTAGGTCCCTGTCAATGCTTCTCTTTCTAGCACTCTCTCTGGCCCAAAAGAAAAAACTATGGCCCATAATCCAGTCTCTGACCATTTTGAAGACAAGCGAAGTAGCACACAGGAAAAGGCTGCAGCAGAATGAGGCAGTTTTGAAGATGAAAGGCAGTTGTAATGGAGGGCAGCAAGTAAAATATAAAATATTTAATTGGATGGTGGAGATGTGCAGGGAACTAAAATTAGGTAGTGACTTTAAGAAAAAAGTAACTCACTCTGTGATTGGCTTTGGAGAAATAAAAAAAAGTTATGTTTTTTAGGATATGCTTGGAATTGAAAACAGTCAACCACACCTGCCACAGTAAGTGTGAAGCTAGTATGCTGATGAGATAAACTCTTGGGAACTTTTGACCTACTGGTAGGCAGATACTTTTGGAAACATGGTTACTATGAAAAGGGATCTAAAAGACTGTAGGGGGAATGGTACAAAGGGAATGGTACAAAAGATACTGCAGTATGAAACTGAAAAGCAGACTGGTGTACATAAATTGCTCAATAGGGAGTGTATTTCTAGTAATGAGCAATATTTTAGAAAAAATATTCATGCAAGGCTTTAAAAGCAGATTGTTGAATGCTTTTAAAGGCTTTCGTGTGGATCCGCTGATTCAACCGCGGATTTACAAGATAGGTGAGCTGAGCGCGACAGTGGATCCACCAAAAAAACTAACAAATTGGGCTTGTTTACAGGAAACATGGAAAGGGTTCAAAAATAGGGCCATTGAGAAGTGGTATAAAAAAAATTAAGATAAGAGGAACTCTGTGATTTGCTAAGTATGGGAGTATGAGTCAGAGCACAGTGGGAAGAAATGGCCATTATCAGTACTTTTGTACTGAAAGTGGAAGAGAACTGAGAGAGTGGAAAACAGATCTTAAAAGATATTAAAATAAAAGCTGGACAAATACATATAAAGTTTCAGGTATGTTAATTAGGTTGCACTGTAAAAATGTTTATTAAATAAAGACTATGAGTGTATATGAGCTGAAATAATATGTGTAGCTTCTAGACACTACAATAAAAGACAAAATAGAGGGCAGCTTAGATGAGAACAATAAATAAAAATATAGTGAGCAGCAAAGGAGGAAGAGGAATAGCTATACTGAAAATATAGTTATTTTATTAAGCCAGTATGAGTGAAGGTGTTTGAAATTAGATGTGGGTGGTTGCTTATAGTATGTCATTTAATAGTATGTAATGTAGTGCTGCTACTTGTTTCTGAACTTGTGAGAACTTCTACTGCACTAGGCACTGTATAACTTACCACCTTGACTGCTGATTTGTCGATTTGCATTATTTGCACATTTGTGATTACTGCTAAATTTTATCATCTAGTTGTTGGTGATTCATAATTTTTATTTTTTAATCAGTCCTTTTTTTAAAATATGCAAACAAAATGATGATTTAAGAGGAACTGAAATATACATCTGGGGGCATCTGCTTTTAGTATGTTTAATCTGTGTCCCTGTTTAGGTTAAACATCACACTAAACGAAAAGGGCTGATTACCTAACCACCATCTTGACAGGTTAGCGGTCTAGTCTTCATGAGAAGGGGCCATAAATATGAGAGCCCTGCCCATCTTGTTGGTATGGCTGCCACTCGTTTCTGAACTTGTGAGAACTTCTAGTGCAATAGGCACTTTATAACCTACCACCTTGACTGCTGATTTGCCCAATTTGCTCTTCTTGCACATTTGTGATTGCTGCTAAATTTTATCTCCTAGTTGTTGGTGATTCATAACTTTTGCTTTTTAATCAGCGCTTTAAAAAAATCTGCAGAGTACCGATTAAAGGGGAACTGAACATAAAGCAGGGGGCATCTGCTTTAAGTATATTTTAATCTGTGTCACTGTTTAGGTTGAAAATCACATCAAACGAGAGGGGCTGATCACCCGACGACCATCTTGACAGGTTAGCGGTCTAGTCTTCCTGAGAATGGGTCACTAATATGAGGGCACGGTGTGGCAGCGCCACCGGTGCACCGAAGGCATGCCAAAGGCAAGGCCATTTGCGCCCGTCCGCTCCTAGGATACACTTTAGGTGACTTTGAAGGGTCCCTGCATGCTGGAGCTTTCACCTAACAGCTGAGTGACACCTCTGTGAGTGGTGTCCAGTTCATGACCAAGGTGGGGTCCTACATATTTGCCCACCAGGTAAAGTGTTTAGATCATCCAGAAGGGGGTTTCTTGGCAGACCATACACCCACACCCTAGACACGTAGGTTTGGCTTTGCATCGTAGGAGTCTGTTAGGTCGTTAAAATACTGTATATGTATGCATATATCAGGTGTCTCAACAAGAGACCTGGTAAAACTCTTCGTTTTATTCACTGTTTTGACACTCATTATAACTTTTGTCTGCTTATGTCTATTAATCATTGTAGCACACATTTTCTATACAAGAATCAAAGAAGAGAAAAGTTCTAGGTCTGGCACCACAATTCCTGAGGGAACAGGGTTGTCACTTTCAGTAGTTGCCAAAACTGGTAACTCCCTGTCTAGGTTTTGGGGGGCTAATAGTGGCACTGTGAGCTAGCTGGTCCAAAGGATAACATATCCTGATTAGTGGACACTACACGCTAGGGACCATGCCAGTTCCAGCCTAGAAAAACAGGTAAAAGTGACTTATTTTTGGAAAGCGCTTCTGGAACTTGGTAATTCCCATACTTGTAGCAATTCTTTGTGCTGAAAAATCTCTCTTGGCTTTGTGGAATGACAATGTATTAATTGTAAATGTGACGGCTGAACAGTCAAGGAGTCTCTGGTGTGTACACTATAGACTGTCACAGACACAACATTAAAATGCGTATATGTTAATGTCAGGTCCCTCCCGAAACACTGCTTGGAGATCTGTGACATGAATCTAAGCCAGACCTAGGGCCCGATTAAGATGTCAGTCAGACCGCCACCAACAGGCCCTCGGTCCGACCAATATAATACAATGCTGGCGGTCGGATGCTAATTGGTTGGGGGGATGACTGCCACCTCTCACAGGATCAGTGATCCCATTGGGGTGGCGGTCGGAATCGCAATCCTGAATGGAGGTGGTACCTAGGCAGGCCCCACCTTTCGGATTATGATATCCCTTTCCGACAGCCTTTTCATGTTGGAAAGACCGCCATGAAAAGGCTGTCAGAAACTGAATTTGGAGGCCCCAAACAAGGCCCCCTTCCATCGTGGGCCACTGTAAAGTGGCCCTGGGGGTACATATAGTGTCCCAATGCACTATATGTGCGTGGGGTCAGGAAGTGCTCCTTTGTATGGCGGCTTGTGCTGTGGCCCTTTTCCTGGGCTGCAGCACAAGCAGCTGTGTAAAGGAGCACTTTGTGACTGCCAAGCCCGCGGTTGCATCGTAATTGGGTGATCGGAACGCCAAATGCTTGTCGGGCGGTCTCCTGACAACCGAGATAGCAGTTGGTAGTCCGACCGTCCTATATTATAATCAGGGCCATAGTGTTTATTACAGAAACCTGGCTAAAGGAATCTACCCTACCTGAAATTTCAGCTGCCATCCCAGCAGGGTGTAATATACTGAATTGTCATAGAAATGACCACCCGGGAGGGGGTACAGCCATTATATTTAAAAAGATATATTGCAAAATCTTAGCCTTCCAGCTATCTCACAAAGAACGAAAGTTGTTCAGAGGCACTGTTCTGTAAAGACCAGACAGCCACGACCCCCAGATGACCACCAACCTCCTCTCACAATGAACCCCTCTAAGTAATAAGCACAAATGCAACTTAATTATTGGAGATCTAAGGCTACAATACTGGAGATTCTCTTTGCAGGCAACTGGAGAATGACATGAGCATACTCTAACGTAAACAGTGGATCACTGGCCAAACCCACAGAGCAGGTCACACTCTTTTTTTCTAATATTGAAGCAATTAAAATGCTTGATATTGCCCCATTGATCTGGACAGATCATTCATTAGTTGTTTTCTTTTTCACGCTACTAGGCAATAAAATAAATCCAGCAACCTATACTTTGATCCATAAGTGACCCTGGAGTCGCATAAATAATTAAACTTTTTCGAGACATTTCATCCCTCTGCCGACAAACCCATTATTAATCAGTTTGATAACTTTAATACTGGGATTCTAAGCTCTCTATATGTCTGTGCTCCTCTGAAAGCTAATAGATCAGCTTGAAGTTTCCTCTCAGAAAAATGGTGCTTCACAGTATTAATATTAACAAAAAGAAAATGTAAAAATCTCGAACAGAAGTGAAGACAGTCAAGAAGTAAAATAGATCATTTAAAATATAAAGAAGAATTGAAAAAATACCATGAAGCTTTGAGGAGAGCCAAGAAAGATTATTTTATCAAAAGAATAGATGAGATTAGCAGTTTTTCTAAAGAATTATTTAAAATTGTGAAAGAACTCACCCAGCCTACCTGTCTATCCCAATTGATTCACCCCACAGACACCCACTTTGAGGAAATCGGAAATTATTTTACTGCCAAAATTAAAATCATATATTCTTCTTTTAAAGCTCAACCATCCCTGGAAGAATGCCCATCGGAATTGATGGGCCCCCGCCCAGATGCTGACAACAATCTGGGCACTTTCAAAAGAATCACAGAAGAACAAGTAATAAAGCTGATGACATAGGTCAAATACGGCTCCATTTTGATCCCTGCCCACACTTTATCTACTATCGTTTAGCTACCATATTGCTTCTCTATTTTACACACATTTTTAACCAATTCCTTTCAGATACAAATATCCAGAAACTTGGAAGCAAGCAGTATTACTATCCTTGCAAAAAATAACGGGAATTGATGTTTCCATCCTTTCAAACTAACGACCAATATTGTTGCTTCATATCTGTCAAAAAATTTGGAAAAACTAGTGAATAATCAGCTAACCAATTTTCCAGAAAATAGTAAACTGTTAGACCCTTCACACAATGGCTTTCAAGCAAAAATAGTACTGAGTCCACGTTATTAGCTGTATTGGACAGCATCAGGTCACTAGTTGATCAGGGCTGCCTCATCCTACTTAACCTATCAGCAGCCTTCAATACAATCTTCCATAGCCTCCTGATCAACAAACATCATAAAATTGGCTTATAATCAAAATCTTACAGGGGTTTGGCTCCTTTCTAAAGATCAGAATGCATACAGTCCAGCTGGGCACTTTCAGATCCCACTCGCACAGATCCAAATGCGGAGTCCCTCAGAGCTCCTCTTGGAGTCCAACTCTCTTTAATGTTGAAGAGTTTGGGGTCTGCTCTTATGCAAATGATATCCAGTTGATTATATCATTGGGGGGAAATCAAGATGAAACCGAAGGCAAATGTACTGCATCTCCGAAGTAGCAGGTTGGATGACAAACCACTGTTTAAAACTAAACACTGGTAAAGCAGAAATCTTGCTATTTGGAGGGGCCCATTGGATTTGGGGCACCTTCTGGTGGCCGGACTCACTAGCCGATATGCCCTCACCTAAGAAATCAGAAACAAATCTTGGGGTTATCATTGATAACTCTCTTATCATGCAAAAGGTAGTCAGTGCTACCTATGATAAGTGTTTTGGCATCCTTAAACTCCTGAGAAGGTTGTTCAAGTAGATTCGGATAGCCTGGCGAAGTACTAAAATCCTAGCCCTTTTGGCAATCAGATTAGACTATGGTCAATGCCCTGTATGTGGGCATGGCTGACTACCTTCTCATGAGATTACAGGTAATTCAAAATGCTGCTGCCAAGCTGATTTGTAATATGGACCGATTCAGATTGGCATCAGCTTGCTTGTCAACCCTACATTGGTTACCAATGCTAAAAAGAGACAGTTTTAAGGTTCTTTGCCATGCTCATTAGGCATTGTACAATACTCTACAGGTTAGAGTAAAAGTTTATGAGCATATGTGCGACTGAAGATCCTGGAATCTAGCTCTTGCCAAAACAAAACAAATATGGAAAGTCAGAACTAGCGGACGCTCATTTTCCCATCTGACTGTGGCTCAGTGGAATGCTCTATCTCTTGATTTTCACCTTACTGACAACCATTAATTAATTTATTTATTTAGTGTTCTATAGAGAGCGAACATGACCCGTTAAGGTATCAGAGCGCTTTACAGGGATAACAAGTTGCATACATGTAAGACGTAGGTAGGGGGGTGAAACATAAGGGACTCAAACAAGTGCATACAATTTTCAAGTCGAAATGTAGAGAAAGTCCAAGAGTTAGATGTGTGGGAGTACAGGGAGGTGCAAGGTGGATAACAGCTAGACAGTCCAGGGTGTAGTAGCAACAAAATAAAACAAGGTCGCTGAATAATGTGTGCAATGCAAGAGTTATGAGAGGAATTTGCCCATTAGGAATGTTTTGGCTTCCTTTTTAAAAAGTGCCAGAGAGGGATTTCTTCTGATGGCGGGTGGCACTGAGTTCCAGATTCTTGGTGCGGCCCCAGAAAATGAACGATTGTAGGTTTTTTTCTTTCAAAAGTGGGGTGGCTGGAGCAAAATGGAGGACCAGGAGTTTCTGGCTCCTCCGGACACCATGAGTTTCTGGGTGAGAAATGCAGGGGATTTAGTGTGTAGCGCCTTGTGAGTGATACTTGCCAGTTTGAGTTGGATTCTGGCTTCAAGAGGAAGCCAATTCAGAGCTTTCAGATGCGGTGATATGTGATCGAATTTTTTTGAACCTGTTAGGAGTCTGGCGGCGGCGTTGAGGCAAGCTTTTAGGGGGGTCGTGAAGATCTTGGGTAGGCCAGAGAGGGTAGAGCATCCATATTCGAATCTGGAGATAACTAGTGCCTGGACTGCCATTTTTAGGTCAGAAGTGTCAAGGAATGGTTTTAGTTTTCTCAGATAGCTCAGGTGAAACCTAGCAGTTTTAGCCATCGAGTTGATGTGGTCACGCATATCCAGGTTGCTGTCAAGGGTTATTCCGAGAGATTTGGCAGAGTCCACTATGGTCGGTAAGCAGTTTACAGCTGTGATCGACTTAGTCCATTCCTGAATGTCAGGGTTGGTTTTGGGAGGGGAGATCAGAAGAAACTCAGTTTTTGTGCATTTAGTTTGAGCTGGTTGGAAGTGAGCCATTGAACAGTCGACTTCAGGGCCTCATTCAGGGAATAAATCTCCTCCGGAGAAGAGATTTTGATGTAGATCTGGGTATCATCGGCATGCATGTGGTAGGAGATATTGGCGGTCCATAGTACTTCTGCTAGCGGTTTGAGGTAGAGATTGAAGAGGGTAGGGGAAAGAGTTGATCCTTGGGGACTCCGACCATAATCGGAGAAGGAGCGGATAAATTACCATTGATTAAGAATCTATGGGAGCGGTTCTGGAGGAAGGATCTAAACCATTCGAGCACGGATCCCCCCAGTCCCATCCTGAGTTTGAGGCGTTCAAGAAGTTTCTTGTGGTTGACTGTATCGAAAGCCGAGGTTAGATCATATAGGATTCGGAGACAGGTTTTGCCTTGGTCAAGGACTTGGAGAGCATCATCCACAATATGGAGAATGGTGGTTTCCGTGCTGTGCCCTGGCCTGAACCCCGATTGGAAATCATCTAGTAGATTGAAGTTGGTGATGTGTTGGCTCAGTTGAAGTTGTGCACATTTCTCCAGAACTTTCGCTAGGAGTGAGATATTGGATATTGGTCTAAAGTTGTCTGGAGATCCAGGATTCAGCTTAAGATGGGAATGACTTGACCGGCTTTTAGAGAGTCAGGTATCGACCCTTGTAGAAGGGAGGCATTGATTATTGCAGTCCAAATAGGAATTATAGATTGGGAGGTAGCGGCCAAACAGTTGGAGGGGAGAGGGTCATTAGACTGGTTGTTTGGATTTAAGGAGGATAGAATTTCCGAGATGGAATGATCGTCATATAACTTGAAGTTGGATCAGTGCGCTTTGTTTTTGGGAGACATCAAGGGGGGAAGCAAGGAGAGATGGGGACCGTCCGGAGGGGGGCGGAAGAAGGTAGCGGAACTAAGTTCTTTTCCTAGGGAGGTAATTTTGGCAGAGAAGGAGGATAATTCCTCACAGGTTATTAGAGATTGTGGGGTTTCTTTGGAGGTTTTAGCTAGTTTATTAGATTGGTGTTTGACCATTTCAAAGAGCTTGCAAGGTCTGTTCTTGGCGTTCTCTAGTTCTGATTTGAAGAATTCTTTTTTTGATTTGAGTATGTTCCTATTGTAGGCATTTCTGGTTTGTCGGAGAAGTTTTAAATGGGAGGCTGAGGGGTGCTGTCTCCAGTTTCTTTCTTTCAGCCGGGGTGTTCTCCTTTCATTGTTGAGGGTACCGTTGAACCAGGGGTGTTTGTCTTTGATTTGGGTTCTTTTTAATTTTAGCGGGGCAAGATCATCAAGTATGTCAGACATAGTCGAGGTATAGTGTTCTGTAAGGTCGTTGACCATTGAGATATTTGGGGGGGAGGAGGTCATTTCACAGCGTGCAGCCAGTTTCACGAGATGAAGGCTCTTTGTGTCTCTGAGCCAGCATTTTGGTTTCACAATTTGTGCTGGCCTTGTCTTGTGGGTGCCAGGTAATAGGAAGGTAATAGCGTGGTGATCAGACCAGTCGCATGGGTCTATTGAGATAAGCCTGACCACTGTTTCCTTAGCATTGATTTAATCGAGCGTGGCGCCTTTCGTGTGTGTTGGGAGCGTGCATGCTTGGGTAAGTTATTGATCAGCCAGGAAGTCTTTGATGGCGTTGACCTGAGGGTCCTTGAGGTCATTCCAGTACAGATTGAAGTCACTGAGGAAAATGTCATTAGTGTTGGGGGAAACCTTGGCTGTAATGATTTCCATGAGGCGGTTGGTGAAGGTGTCGGTCTTACCTGGGGGGTGGTAGAAGATGTGCATTCTGCAGAATTGTATGACGCTGTTGCATATGGAGAGTGCAAGGTATTCTCAGGAGTCTGTGGGGTCTGTGTGAAGTTCAGTTACAAGGAGGTCAGAGCGGTAGATGCATGCAATGCCTCCCCCTTTTTTTGATTGCCTGTCCAGCCTTGCGATATTATAATTAGGAGGGGCCAATAGATCTAGGCAAGGAGATGAGGATTCGCTGAGCCATGATTTGGTCAAGATTGCTACGTCAAATTTTTGGCTCAGGATGAGATCGGCAACGTCAGAGGCATGCTTTACTGCTGAGCGGCAGTTAATTAAGAGGCCGGAGAGAGGGGGGTCGGGGTGTGTGTCATGAATTAGGGCGGAAATGGATACTTGCGCTAAATATTTTCTGAGAACTCCTCTGTTGATGAGAGTTGATGATCTATTGGAGTTGATTGCAACCGTATGGAATACGTGTTCGTCTTTCTTCTCTGGTGGGCGGGGCTGGAGCGGGGGCAGGAGCAGTCTTGTATGTTAGGAGGAGGGCTAGAATTTCCTCCCCAGAGAGGTAGCTGGGCAGCTTGCGAGGGCGAAGATGTCTCAAAGATAGTGGCAAGGGGTGAATGGAGGGCTTGGTGAGAGGGGTGGAGTTGAGTTCTGTGGGAGCTTGAAGTTTGAAAGAGAGAGTTCAGTGAGGTTCAGGATGCTTTTCAATTCGAGAATGGAGTTATGGATGCTCTGAGTTATGTTGGCTGCTCTGAGGTGAAGAGTTTCAAGATCCATAAGTGAGGGAAGTGCTTGCAGGAAGGAGATCAGTGGGTCGGGACCGGTTCTGTTGTCATGGATGGGTAGCCTGGTAGTGGAGCTTGACCATCCTGTGTCTAGGTTCCTGAGGGGAGGGGTTTGTGAGTGGCTAGGCCGCTTGGTAGGGTGGTCGTAGGGGTGGGAGTCAGCTGCCCTGCAGGTGTCTAGTGTGCTAGTCACTATGGGTGTGGGAGAGGAGCACGGGTTGGACGAGGAGGGCAGCGGCATGGTCTCCTTGGGAGGGGCAGAGGTTGGGTGGTAGTGGAGGGAGTTCCTTAGTAGATATAGGTGTGACGCTGCATAGAGATCTGTTTAGGGTGGGTAACACCATGAGTGGAGTTGGGCTAGACTGCACCATAGGAAGGGGTGGGGGCGAGGGGGAGTGGCTGTAGTTTTGGTTGGGCTTAACGGGAAGCTTTTACCCTTGTCCTTTGGGCTGCGTTGACCAGAGCAAAGGGAGGGTTCGGTGACAACAGAGGGTGCTAGGGGAGCATAGAAGGATAAGAGTTGTGCACGGGCTTTTTTAGGGTGGTGAAAAGGTCAGCGAATTTGTTGAGGTCTTTGTTTGGCGCTTGGATCAGAACGATGCCATTTTTGTATAAGGTGATGGTAAGGTCAGCTCGTAGATTTAAAGAGGGCACAATCCTAAGCGTGGTGCCATAAGGTATGTTCCTGGATTCATGTACGTTAAGGAGGTTAGAAATGGTCGCGCACCATAAGGCTGTTTTTCTGGAGTAGAAGATGAGGTCATTGATAATTGTGCCCTTGTCAGCACTGTAGCGCAGGTCGGAGATCAGGGTGTCTTCTCAAAATGGAGTGTTTGAAGGTTTTAGCAGCAGTCCTGGAGAGGTTAGGAGGGTAAACGAGGGAGTAAGAATTGCCCCCTGTTGCGTTCAGGCAAGGGCCTGCCATACTAGAGAGAGAAGTGGATCATTAGGGCCAGGAGGGCGTGCTTTGGTAGGCTGCGGGAGTGGCTCTAGCGATAAAGATCACTGCTCCTGGGCACAAACAGGGAAGGCCACAGATTTCAGGGCATCAGGAATAGGGAGAACAAGCTTTAGATCCTGAGCCCATGTGGTAAGTTGATTCCTGTTTATGCCGGTGGATCCTCAGGAGGGGCAGGGTCAGTGGCAGCCCTTAACAGGCTTCCGAGTGTCACAGGGGAGATCCGACTGGTTTCACTGTGGGTCCTCCACGCCACCGGCGCCGTTGTAGAAGACCCAGCTCAAGGGTCGAAGGAAGTTAGCCCCAGGGCATGTGCACGGGCTGTGGCTGGGCAGGACGGCCTCAATCCAGCTGTAGAAGAGAATGCTGCCACCGGTGGTAATAGAAGGAATGGAGGAAAGGAGGATAGAGAATATAACAGAAAATAGAGATCCGGCCTCGGTGAGGGCCATCAGAAGCACGGCCACGTTGGCTGCGGGGGAGAGAACCCGCCCCAGAGAGAAGCAACAGAGAACAGTCTTGATACAGGGCCATGGGAGCCAGGAGATGGGCGAGCAGGCCAGGACAATGGGGCCTTGCTTCGGGGATGCAGAACACACCACAGGCAGCAGACAGCCTGGAGCAGCCGGCATCGTGAAATTCAGGGCCGCCCTCGCGGCTTGCCGAGGATGAGGAGAGGAGTGCTCGGGTTCCGGGCTGCGGGGAAGAAGCTGCGGAGGCAGGGCCACATCGGCCCAAAGCAGCCGGCATCATGGGATTCCAGGCCACCCTCATGGCCGGCTGAAGATGCAGAGAGGAGTTGTCAGGTTCCTGACTGTGGGGGTGAAGCTGCGGGGGCAGGGCTGCACCGAGCCGAGCAGCCGGTGCCTCGGGTCCTAGTGCTGCCCTCGCAGCAGGCTGAAGTGGCCAGGTTAGGGCTGCGGCTGCCCCCAAGGCAAGGTGAGACAGGTCAGCCGGAGATGACCCCAATCCATGGCAGCGGGAAGCGAGGCAGAGCAGCCGGCGCCGAGGGGCTCAGGGCTGCCCTCATGGCAGGCTGGCGATTTTGGAGGCACCAGGCTGTGGGGGCAAGGCCGCTCTGGGCCGAGCAGTCAGCACCTCGGGACCCCAGGCTGCCCTCACGGCAGGGGATCCAGCAGACTCGGCAAACAATGGGCCAGGATGACAAGACCTCACTCCCGGGCCGCCAGACCCACCTCGGCGATGGTCAGCAGGCGTTCTCGAGGGCCACGTTCAGGGCTGCCAGGCCCAGGCCCTCAAGGCAATAGACGAGACAGGTTCGAGAGGGGGCAAGGACTCACCATCTGAACGCTGAATGGGAGACCAGGCGGGGTCCATGCTGGTTCCAGGAGATGTTGGTCTTCCAGCGGCAGGCAGACACTGGAGCAGAGGACCCAACAGGTGGCGCCAGATCTGAGGGCACCACGCTGGTCCCAGGAGATGTTGCTCCTCCAGCAGCAGGCAGGCACTCGAGCAGGGGACCCAACAGAAGGTGCCGGATCCAAGGGCTCCACGCTGGTCCCAGGAGATGTCGATCTTCCAGCGATAGGCAGGCACTGGAGCAAGGGACTCAACAGAAGGCGCCGGATCCGAGGGGTGCAGGCCCGGTCTGGGGGAGTTGCAGCAGTCGAGCCAGCGGGTGAGTAGGTAAAAAATTTGCAGTTTTCAGTGAGGGTGAGCAGCAGGGTCCTAGGGCAGAAGGGTGGAGGGCCGATGGCAAGGTTTCAACTGGGATAACTACTGATGCGGTAATCCCCAAACCGGGAACTCTCCGGAGGGCTCCTACTCTGCGGCCATTTTGTTTCAGGATAGGATAGGAAAAACGAACAACCTGAATTTTTTCAGGATAATGTCCCTCATGTATATGATCTCAAATTCAGCATTGTTCTCATAGTTGGAAGGATAGGGAGCTTCTTAGACCTGTGACATCCCCTTGAGGATGAGTGCTTCACTCTATAGGTACTCTAAAATAAATATAAGAAATAATTTGTACCCACTCATACAGGCAGACAGATACTTACAAACCTATTTACAGTCCCACAAAAGCACTTATGTACCCTTCACTCATATAGCCAGACAATGACTGGTACACTCAGTCACACACACATAAAAGCATTTACACATATACTTACTCACCTATCCATCCACTTACGTACTCATTCACACACCTATACAGACACTGTCGCACCTACTCAAATACCTATATCGCCAATTATGTACCCAGCACTCAGACAGTCAGTTACACACACATACACACCCACTCAGACAATGACAGAGGCACTTACACATCCACTCACACACTTACACAGCACTCATGTATCCACCAGTAAAAGAGCCACTTGCACAGTTACACACCCACACAACCAATAACAGAGTCAGTTACCAATCTATATAGACACTTACATACTCATTTAGACACCCATACAGTCACACACCCACATAGCTACTTACACATCCAGTCACACACCTACAGGGGCACTGATATACTCATTCACATATGCACTCAGCCATTCACACACCCAGTCAACCACCTGTACAGCCACTCATATATGCATTTATACACCCATACTGAGACACTTACACAGACTCGTACACACTGACATAACAACATATGTAGCTACTCACTTGCTTATAGTATGTCATCTAATAATATGTAATGTAAAGTTAACTATATTCTATATTTGCTTTACAGATATTTACTTGTGTTTAAAGAGGAGGATTTACAATGCTTGGAAAGACAGAGAGTAGAAAAAAAACAGAAGAAAGAGTACTATCTGCTTAAAAGTGAGAGTAGAAAAGGACATTGTGTGGAGAATGTCCTGCAAAAAAAGAGCTGCTGGTAAGAGAACTGAGGAGTGTGTTAACACAGTATAGGGGAAAATGCAAAATGTGGAAAATGTTTCAAATAAAAAGTGAGGTTTCAAATCGACTCACAACAGAGAAGGAGTAAGTCAAATTGAAAGTGAAAAATGTTATAAAAATACTTAATTTGACAAGGAGGCAAAACAATTGAAAGAAATAATGAATAACAATGTTTGGAAGTAGGGTAGTATAGAATTTGGTACAAAACATGAAGCAGTATAAGAGGAGAAGGTCAGACTGAAACAAAAACAATATATTGAGAGCGGGTTCATAAAGCGTTTGCCCTGAAGTTCAAACTATTTATTTTTTCATTGTTTTTATTTTACGGAGTTTTATATAGCGCAAACTTGACCCGAATCGGGTATCAGAGAGCTTTACATAGCACCAGTTGCATTACATGAGGACACATTCATTTTTTTTGTTAGGCACAGGGAGATTATGTGATTTGCCCAGAATCACAGGATGTTCAGCGTCATTGCCGAGACTCAAACCCAGTTCCCCAAATGAGAACACTGGATAACACAGTGCTATCTATGAAGAAAAGAAGCCCAAAAAAGGCTTATTAATAAAAGTAATTTTTGCAAAACTTTCAAAGGACAATGGAAGTATACGTCTAATATTGAGGCTTTCCTTAATGCAGAAAGCTACTTACAACAGAATGAATTAGTGCATGCAGTTGAAACAACTGGCCGATGCTATGAGGTAGATCAACTACAGAAATCGAATTGGAGTGTTATATTTATTAAGCATTACCAGATTCCAAAAGTGTGACTTTTGAGATAATTGTGAGAAAGAATACCTACACAAAACAATGTATGTCCAAATTGTCAAACAGATGTTCTGTCGACTTTATGTGTAGCAACAACTGGCAAGAATGGCATTTTGATGCTACAGCGATGCAGAGCAGATGGCAGTAAATTAGATACTAAGATTACTAACTTCAAAGCAGGACAGATATCTATTTCTGATAAAACATTCTAGTATTAGATCTAGTTATTACACTGTATATCTAAAAAGTAGAAGTGGATGGGCAGAATGTAATGGTAGGAACCATAAATTCAGGTAAAGATTACCTTGGAAGTTACCAAATTCCTATCTTTTGTTTTTAGAACCAAAGTTCTAAGGAGGGTGACAGTTGCAAAAGTGGGAAAGTCTACTTATTGTACATGCATTACCAGGATTTATGACATCAGGCAAACTTACAAGGGTGATGTCTATAAAAGGCTTTGCCTGTGCTGGTGATCCTTCTATATCTAGTAGTGCTACTGTAGCACTTCTAATGATGAAATTCTCATTTACAGCATATGTTTCTTTGGATTAGTACTGCAAGTATAGATAAAATGATCGTTTAAAAAACTGTAGTGTGTGCAATGCACTGTGTCGCTTATTTACAGTGACATACTGTGCAGTTGTGGGTATTTTATACCGTCTATATGATTGTATTTTCCCCAATGTTCAAGGATGATTCTTTATACAGTACATCATTTATGTTGTATAAGTATAAAATCGAAGAACATGAAAAAAGTGAAAATGAATTGTTGACTTGGATTATAACATAGCATTAGAGCATGGGAAATGAGCAGTGATGTATTGCTATTATAAAGTTACTCATTGCTATAATTTCCAAGCTTCATTTGAGATTTTTGTAAATTGTAATACTAATTCATATATCTTTTCTTTTTTAAACAGATGAAGGGCACCATGTATTGTAGTAATGTGGTTCGCAAATTAGTTCTTCCAGTGTTGTTGCATTAGATTACTATAATTTAAAAAAAACATGTACCCACTTACTCAGCCAGACACCCACTTACAGTCCCATACAGCCACTCATACACCCACTTACACACCTATACATTCACTTCCCACATACCCACACAGTCATTCAAACACCCACTTGAACACCCATAAAGATACTACTTACTTACTTACACAACCATATACTCACTTACACAACCACTAGCAAACTCATACAGGTATTCACACACCAGCTCACACACCTGCACAGCCACTCAAATACCTAATCACACACACATACAGACACTCTCACACCCAAACACAGATCTACACACTGACTCACAGACTCACACACCCACGTATGCACCGCACAGACATTTATATCCCCACAAACACACCCATACAGTCACACACAGCTATTGATACACCCACACAGCCACTCACAGCCACTCACACTTCCATACAATGCCTTTACTCACATAGACTCATAAACCCATACAGACACTCACACACTCCTTCACACACCCACATAGCTACCTATTTACCGATTCACACTTTCATACCCACAAAACTACTACCACACCTCTTCACAGACCCACAAAGGGACTCACACACCTACTCATAAACCCATTTACCCAATCACATACCCACTCATACACACACTCACATACCCACTCATAGACCCGCAAAACCACTACCACACCCACTCAAGCACACACTCAAAAAACCACTCATACCCATTCACACACTCGCACACCCACTCACAAACCATTGACATGCTTATACACCCACTCACATACACAATTACACACTGACACACCCACAAAATCACTACCACATTGATTTACAGACCCACATAGGCACTCACACCCATTCAAACAATAACACACTCACTCACATATCCATTCACACACTCACACACCCAGTCATAGACCCACAAAACCACTATCACACCCACTCACACATCCGCACACCCACTCAAACAACCACTCGCACCCATTCACACACTCACACACCTACTCACAAACCCATTGGCATACTCACACACCCACTCTCACACACATTCACACATGGACACACCCACAACATCGATAAACTACTACTCACAGACCCACACAGCCACTCATACAGCCACTCACATACCCATCCACAAACTCTGACACCACTCACTGACCCTCAAAACCACCACCACACCTATGTACAGGCCTACACAGCCACTCACATACCCACTCACACAACCATTCACACACTCATACATCCATTCACACACCCATTCAAACACCCACATACCCATTCATGCAATCACTGACCTACTCATACTCCCATTGACACACTCACATACCCACTCACATATCCATTCACACACTCACACATCTACTCACACATCCACAAAACCTCTACCACATGTTCACACAGACCACACAGCAACTCACATACCCACTCACATACCCATTCACACACACCCACTCAAATATCCATTCACACACTCATACACCCACTCACACACCCATTCACAAACTCAGACACCCACCCACAGGCCCACAAACCACTACAGACCCACACAGCCACTCACCCACTCACACACCTATTAACGCGCTCACACACCCACAAAACCACTATTGCATCCATTGCCAGACCCATACATCAGCTCACTGAACCACTCACACACCCACTTACATTGACATATATGTAGACATATGGCAGCAGTTATTCATACATTGACAAACAAATAACATATAGTTTTTCTTTCTTTAAGCCAAAATAGGGGGTTATAAATGAACAATTCATTGTCAAGTTTTTGGAACTGGTTTTCTTTTTTTGTACAAAAAATAACTATAAAATATAACTATAAAAAATACATTGGAAAAATGCACAAAACGTGTGCAAACAGTGTTTAAACAAAACATTAACATAGCGACAGCCTGAACAATGGTGGCATGGACTGTTCTCTCATAACAACAATTTTGATGTATACTGTGCAATAAGATGCAATTTTCAGCATCTGGGGTACCACTGCAGAAATGTTTGTAGTTACGGAGCAGAGACTGGGTCTCCAGGAGCACGTTGAGCTGCAGCACTGAATGTTGATGCATCTGGTGCATCTGGTGTATCCCTCTGGATCTCTGCTCTCACCAGTTGTCGAGAGTGGATGGTCTGCAGATATTTTAACATGCTGCTTGTCTCATGCGAGTACTTTTTGCTTGTCCCTCTGGAAAGTTCTTTATTACAAAGATTGAATTTAACAACTTTTACTACCTCCTTTTTTCTCCCGATGGTTTGGAGAAAAAGTTCCATGCAATAGATTATTTTTCTTGGCTGTTCATGTTCCTCTTGTTCCTGCTGTTCTTCCTCCTACTCTCTTTGTCCTCCTGATGCCATTTTGGATGATGGTTCCCCAAAAAAACACAAAAATAGAACAAGTTCCACCTGAATGTGAAGACTAAGGAAACACACCCAAAGAAGACAAAATGGGAAGGAACTTCCTGTATAAGAGGTTGGCAGGTGTTCCAACCAATCAAATATATTTATTGCTCTGGCACATGGGATTCATATATTCTCAACAACGTACCTGCGAACCGGAGAATATTTAATAAAACAACCTTGTAAGTCAGAATTACTAATTGGAATATGTTTATATGTTATTTACTAAATCACTTACCTCAAACATCAATTTAATATTGTCCATTTATGTTTTTAAATGTTGTTAAAACTCACGCCGGATCCAGGGTTTAAAAAAAATGATTTTTTTGCCCTGCCGGGTCACAGGGGGACCTCAGGACCAGGATTAGTGTGTCAGGGTATTCCTAAACACAATAATAGAACCAGAGGAATTTTAAAGACCGGCGGGGGCCGATTCCTCACTATATAACTAGAAAACACAAAAGTTGGCCCATGGTTCTAATTGAATCTGAAGGTGTTGGGGTATCCCTTTCTCAAGACGATTCCCCTCACCCACCAATTTGGTGGCATGCTTCATCATAGGGGATCATCTTGCACTGCGAACCTAGTCGTAGCGCGGGCTACAACCCCCTCCCTAGGAGAGAGGAGCTCAGGGATGTTTTAATAGAAATGGCGAGGTAGACTAAACCTCTAGATGAGCAGGGGTGCAGAGAGGGTGAGTGGAAAAAATGTGAAAGTGATTAAAACTAACTCTATGGTATACTCAGCAATTTTAATGTTGCATTCATAGGTCAGGATTAAAAAGGTATAACTCAGACAGAGGGAAATTTAATCTGTCAGAGCTGGTGAGAGGTCGACATGTTTCAGCTTGATGCTCCCCGTAAGGATGCAGCGGCTTTCTTCAGGACCAACAAAGTGTAAAAAATTCTTACAGTGACCACTTGGATCTCCTTGAAACAGTGGAAAAAGATGTGTATACCAAACAGAATAAATGCTTTCAGCAAGAGTTAGCAAAACCCACAACCCCTCATATGCATACTTCTAATAAATGTGCATGCCAAATAATCTGATTAGATAACAAAAATGAACCTACCCACAATGTTGGGTGAGCCCAAGGATACCTAGAACCTCGGTGTAACAAACTCAAGGCAGCATCCAATACCTATGTAAATACATAGAAGTGGTGAAAACATATGGCTATAAATTATAGTCCAGAAATCACACAGAGTATACAATTGACTATCGCAAATGACAACCAAATGTCAAGAGATGTCCTTTGTTATAATGAAAAAACAGGCCGTAATGCCAGGCAAAGAAAATGAGTCACCACAGCCCACAAAACAAAGACCCATACATAAGTATGCGGACTATGTGTTATGATAGATCAGAGGACTGTGTGTGCGACATCATTAGAAACCATGTGAGTATCGACAGAGTCCTATGGGTGAAAATGAACAATGTCACCAAAAACAACAGAACAACTAACCCTTGCATGCTTTTCCATACTGAATACTAACGAGGGTCTAGAACATGCTTGTGCGGCAACATCTATGTGAAATTAAATGAGTGTCAGCACAATCATGCTGATGAATGTAAGCGATACCAATGGGGATGATGGACGGAGCGCCTGAGCAAATCAAACACTCACCCCCAGTCAACTGATCTGGGTTTAATCCATCATCATTCTTTAGCTCACTCCACCACCCCAGTTCAGACATGGCCATATGCAAATCAGTCTGACCCTGTGCCTCATGGGAACAGTCCAGCCCGAACTGCCAAGCCATGTCTTCCCTGGACCGGAAACAAGCATCCTGGGACCGGTTTCTGGCCATTCAGCCGTCATCAGCCAGGCTAGCTTGAATCCAGTGGCAAAGTGAGCAAGGGACCCACGTCTGGGCATACCCTGCCAACTTAGGGCGAACAAAGCGATACCAATGGGGATGATGGACGGAGCGCCTGAGCAAATCAAACACTCACCCCCAGTCAACTGATCTGGGTTTAATCCATCATCATTCTTTAGCTCACTCCACCACCCCAGTTCAGACATGGCCATATGCAAATCAGTCTGACCCTGTGCCTCATGGGAACAGTCCAGCCCGAACTGCCAAGCCATGTCTTCCCTGGACCGGAAACAAGCATCCTGGGACCGGTTTCTGGCCATTCAGCCGTCATCAGCCAGGCTAGCTTGAATCCAGTGGCAAAGTGAGCAAGGGACCCACGTCTGGGCATACCCTGCCAACTTAGGGCGAACAAAGCGATACCAATGGGGATGATGGACGGAGCGCCTGAGCAAATCAAACACTCACCCCCAGTCAACTGATCTGGGTTTAATCCATCATCATTCTTTAGCTCACTCCACCACCCCAGTTCAGACATGGCCATATGCAAATCAGTCTGACCCTGTGCCTCATGGGAACAGTCCAGCCCGAACTGCCAAGCCATGTCTTCCCTGGACCGGAAACAAGCATCCTGGGACCGGTTTCTGGCCATTCAGCCGTCATCAGCCAGGCTAGCTTGAATCCAGTGGCAAAGTGAGCAAGGGACCCACGTCTGGGCATACCCTGCCAACTTAGGGCGAACAAAGCGATACCAATGGGGATGATGGACGGAGCGCCTGAGCAAATCAAACACTCACCCCCAGTCAACTGATCTGGGTTTAATCCATCATCATTCTTTAGCTCACTCCACCACCCCAGTTCAGACATGGCCATATGCAAATCAGTCTGACCCTGTGCCTCATGGGAACAGTCCAGCCCGAACTGCCAAGCCATGTCTTCCCTGGACCGGAAACAAGCATCCTGGGACCGGTTTCTGGCCATTCAGCCGTCATCAGCCAGGCTAGCTTGAATCCAGTGGCAAAGTGAGCAAGGGACCCACGTCTGGGCATACCCTGCCAACTTAGGGCGAACAAAGCGATACCAATGGGGATGATGGACGGAGCGCCTGAGCAAATCAAACACTCACCCCCAGTCAACTGATCTGGGTTTAATCCATCATCATTCTTTAGCTCACTCCACCACCCCAGTTCAGACATGGCCATATGCAAATCAGTCTGACCCTGTGCCTCATGGGAACAGTCCAGCCCGAACTGCCAAGCCATGTCTTCCCTGGACCGGAAACAAGCATCCTGGGACCGGTTTCTGGCCATTCAGCCGTCATCAGCCAGGCTAGCTTGAATCCAGTGGCAAAGTGAGCAAGGGACCCACGTCTGGGCATACCCTGCCAACTTAGGGCGAACAAAGCGATACCAATGGGGATGATGGACGGAGCGCCTGAGCAAATCAAACACTCACCCCCAGTCAACTGATCTGGGTTTAATCCATCATCATTCTTTAGCTCACTCCACCACCCCAGTTCAGACATGGCCATATGCAAATCAGTCTGACCCTGTGCCTCATGGGAACAGTCCAGCCCGAACTGCCAAGCCATGTCTTCCCTGGACCGGAAACAAGCATCCTGGGACCGGTTTCTGGCCATTCAGCCGTCATCAGCCAGGCTAGCTTGAATCCAGTGGCAAAGTGAGCAAGGGACCCACGTCTGGGCATACCCTGCCAACTTAGGGCGAACAAAGCGATACCAATGGGGATGATGGACGGAGCGCCTGAGCAAATCAAACACTCACCCCCAGTCAACTGATCTGGGTTTAATCCATCATCATTCTTTAGCTCACTCCACCACCCCAGTTCAGACATGGCCATATGCAAATCAGTCTGACCCTGTGCCTCATGGGAACAGTCCAGCCCGAACTGCCAAGCCATGTCTTCCCTGGACCGGAAACAAGCATCCTGGGACCGGTTTCTGGCCATTCAGCCGTCATCAGCCAGGCTAGCTTGAATCCAGTGGCAAAGTGAGCAAGGGACCCACGTCTGGGCATACCCTGCCAACTTAGGGTGAACAAAGCGATACCAATGGGGATGATGGACGGAGCGCCTGAGCAAATCAAACACTCACCCCCAGTCAACTGATCTGGGTTTAATCCATCATCATTCTTTAGCTCACTCCACCACCCCAGTTCAGACATGGCCATATGCAAATCAGTCTGACCCTGTGCCTCATGGGAACAGTCCAGCCCGAACTGCCAAGCCATGTCTTCCCTGGACCGGAAACAAGCATCCTGGGACCGGTTTCTGGCCATTCAGCCGTCATCAGCCAGGCTAGCTTGAATCCAGTGGCAAAGTGAGCAAGGGACCCACGTCTGGGCATACCCTGCCAACTTAGGGCGAACAAAGCGATACCAATGGGGATGATGGACGGAGCGCCTGAGCAAATCAAACACTCACCCCCAGTCAACTGATCTGGGTTTAATCCATCATCATTCTTTAGCTCACTCCACCACCCCAGTTCAGACATGGCCATATGCAAATCAGTCTGACCCTGTGCCTCATGGGAACAGTCCAGCCCGAACTGCCAAGCCATGTCTTCCCTGGACCGGAAACAAGCATCCTGGGACCGGTTTCTGGCCATTCAGCCGTCATCAGCCAGGCTAGCTTGAATCCAGTGGCAAAGTGAGCAAGGGACCCACGTCTGGGCATACCCTGCCAACTTAGGGCGAACAAAGCGATACCAATGGGGATGATGGAGGGAGCGCCTGAGCAAATCAAACACTCACCCCCAGTCAACTGATCTGGGTTTAATCCATCATCATTCTTTAGCTCACTCCACCACCCCAGTTCAGACATGGCCATATGCAAATCAGTCTGACCCTGTGCCTCATGGGAACAGTCCAGCCCGAACTGCCAAGCCATGTCTTCCCTGGACCGGAAACAAGCATCCTGGGACCGGTTTCTGGCCATTCAGCCGTCATCAGCCAGGCTAGCTTGAATCCAGTGGCAAAGTGAGCAAGGGACCCACGTCTGGGCATACCCTGCCAACTTAGGGCGAACAAAGCGATACCAATGGGGATGATGGACGGAGCGCCTGAGCAAATCAAACACTCACCCCCAGTCAACTGATCTGGGTTTAATCCATCATCATTCTCTAGCTCACTCCACCACCCCAGTTCAGACATGGCCATATGCAAATCAGTCTGACCCTGTGCCTCATGGGAACAGTCCAGCCCGAACTGCCAAGCCATGTCTTCCCTGGACCGGAAACAAGCATCCTGGGACCGGTTTCTGGCCATTCAGCCGTCATCAGCCAGGCTAGCTTGAATCCAGTGGCAAAGTGAGCAAGGGACCCATGTCTGGGCATACCCTGCCAACTTAGGGCGAACAAAGCGATACCAATGGGGATGATGGACGGAGCGCCTGAGCAAATCAAACACTCACCCCCAGTCAACTGATCTGGGTTTAATCCATCATCATTCTTTAGCTCACTCCACCACCCCAGTCCAGCCCGAACTGCCAAGCCATGTCTTCCCTGGACCGGAAACAAGCATCCTAGGACCGGTTTCTGGCATTCCAGCCGTCATCAGCCAGGCTTGCTTGAATCCAGTGGCAAAGTGAGCAAGGGACCCACGTCTTGGCAGTTCGGGCTGGACTGTTCCCATGAGGCACAGGGTCAGACTGATTTGCATATGGCCATGTCTGAACTGGGGTGGTGGAGTGAGCTAAAGAATGATGATGGATTAAACCCAGATCAGTTGACTGGGGGTGAGTGTTTGATTGGCTCAAACGTTCCGTCCATCATCCCCTTTGTATCGCTTTGTTCGCCCTAAGTTGGCGGGGTATGCCCAGACGTGGGTCCCTTGCTCACTTTGCCACTGGATTCAAGCAAGCCTGGCTGATGACGGCTGGAATGCCAGAAACCGGTCCTAGGATGCTTGTTTCCGGTCCAGGGAAGACATGGCTTGGCAGTTCGGGCTGGACTGTTCCCATGAGGCACAGGGTCAGACTGATTTGCATATGGCCATGTCTGAACTGGGGTGGTGGAGTGAGCTAAAGAATGATGATGGATTAAACCCAGATCAGTTGACTGGGGGTGAGTGTTTGATTGGCTCAAACGTTCCGTCCATCATCCCCTTTTGTATCGCTTTGTTCGCCCTAAGTTGGCGGGGGTATGCCCAGACGTGGGTCCCTTGCTCACTTTGCCACTGGATTCAAGCAAGCCTTGCTGATGACGGCTGGAATGCCAGAAACCGGTCCTAGGATGCTTGTTTCCGGTCCAGGGAAGACATGGCTTGGCAGTTCGGGCTGGACTGTTCCCATAAGGCACAGGGTCAGACTGATTTGCATATGGCCATGTCTGAACTGGGGTGGTGGAGTGAGCTAAAGAATGATGATGGATTAAACCCAGATCAGTTGACTGGGGGTGAGTGTTTGATTGGCTCAAACGTTCCGTCCATCATCCCCTTTTGTATCGATGAATGTAAAGCAGCATAACCAAAATCTGCAATGCAGATAACCCTGCATGTGTTTTACAACGGGTCAGGAAGCCGTTAATGCGGCAACATTTGAAAATGCTGTGCACGTATCAGCAAAATCGTCATGCACATGCCACACACATACCTACAAAATAACTCACACACGCTCACAGACCCATACAGCCACTCACACACTCACTCACTGACCTATACAGCCACTCACGCAGTGACTCTCAAAGGTTACAGGTTATAGTTAGGAAATACAATTTTAAAAACCCTTAGAAGTTCACTAAAAAAAACAAAGGTTACAGGGACATTATAGTTAAGAAATAACATTAAACAAACATAGAAATTCACTGAAAAAACAAAGGTTACAGGGATGTTACAGTTAGGAAATAGAATTAAAAAAACCTAACAAATTCACTGAAAAAAGCAAAGGTTACAGGGCTGTTATAGTTAGGCTCAGATTTCACACGCAAAAAAAACATAGAAATTCAGCAGTTATAGTTACCTGAGCTAACAATAACTTCTACCTCTGCAATGCACTGCTTATGACCTCACATATTACATCACTCGTGACATGGTTGATGTTATCTCAAATTACATTCCTTCTGACATCATTAACACACTCCCTCATTCGCTCACAGTGTGAGGCACAAGCAATCCCTAAACTAACCTGGGCTCAACCTTCTGGTAGCTTGGTATAGAGCACGGGTACTCATAGTATGGCCCGCGGGCCGCCAGCGGCCCGGCAAGCCTTCCTTGGCGGCCCGCGGACCTTGCAGATATCCTACCTGTGTTTTTTCTTTTTTTTTTTTAAGTGTCAGCAAACACCGCCGGTTGCAGCAGCGCTCTATGGGGGCCGGGCGATTCTTTAAAAGACTATTCACTTGTTAATGAGGCTTTGTTGTATTTCACCTCTTCTTAGCGCCCCTGCATCTCCACTCTGAGTGGAGATGCAGGGGCGCTAAGAGGTGAAATACAACAAAGCCTCATTAACAAGTGAATGGTCTTTTAAAGACCTGTGAAGTACTCGGGTGCGGCTGTGTGTGTGCCCGGGAAGCTGTCTCAGCCCGGGCTGACACGCACGCGGGGTGAGGTGACAGAGAGAGGGTGACAGAGAGAGGGAGACAGACAGAGAGAGAGGGAGACAGAGAGAGAGGGAGACGGAGAGAGGGAGACAGACAGAGGGAGGGAGGGAGACAGAGAGAGAGGGAGACAGAGAGAGAGGGAAACAGAGGGAGGGAGACAGAGGGAGGGAGACAGAGAGAGAGGGAGACAGACAGAGAGGGAGACAGAGGGAGAGAGAGAGAGGGAGACAGAGGGAGAGAGAGAGAGAGGGAGACAGAGAGGGAAACAGAGGGAGAGAGACAGAGGGCAACAGACAGAGGGAAGAAGACAGAGGGAGGGAGACAGAGGGAGAGAGACAGAGGGAGAGAGACAGAGAGGGGAGACAGAGAGAGGGAGACAGAGGGCAACAGACAGAGGGAGGGAGACAGAGGGAGGGAGACAGAGGGAGGGAGACAGAGGGAGGGAGAGGGAGGGAGGGAGAGGGAGGGAGGGAGAGGGAGACAGAGAGGGGGAGACAGAGAGGGGGAGACAGAGAGGGGGAGACAGAGGGAGGGAGACAGAGGGAGGGAGGGAGACAGAGAGAGGGAGACAAGAGAGGGAGACAGAGAGAGGGAAGAGAGAGAGAGGGGGAGAGAGAGAGAGGGAGACAGAGAGAGGGAGAGAGAGAGGGAGACAGAGGGAGGGAGACAGAGAGGGAAACAGAGGGAGAGACAGACAGACAGAGGGAGACAGACAGACAGAGGGAGACAGACAGACAGAGGGAGACAGAGAGAGAGGGAGACAGAGGGAGACAGAGGGAGGGGGACAGAGAGGGAAACAGAGGGAGAGAGATGGAGACAGAGGGCAACAGACAGAGGGCAACAGACAGACAGAGGGAGACAGACAGACAGAGGGAGACAGACAGACAGAGGGAGACAGAGGGAGACAGAGAGGGAGACAGAGGGAGACAGAGAGAGAGGGAGACAGAGGGAGGGAGACAGAGAGAGGGAGGGAGAGGGAGGCAGAGGGAGGGAGACAGAGGGAGGCAGAGGGAGACAGAGGGAGGGTGTCAGGGGGAGACAGAGGGAGGGAGAGGGAGACAGAGAGAGTGGGAGACAGAGAGAGAGGGAGACAGAGGGAGAGAGAGAGAGAGGGAGACAGAGGGAGAGAGAGAGAGAGAGGGAGACAGAGGGAGAGAGACAGAGGGAGAGAGAGAGAGGGAGACAGAGAGGGAAACAGAGGGAGAGAGACAGAGGGAGGGAGACAGAGGGAGGGAGACAGAGGGAGGGAGACAGAGAGGGAGACAGAGAGAGAGGGAGACGGAGAGAGGGAGACAGAGAGAGAGGGAGACAGAGGGAGACAGAGAGAGAGGGAGACAGAGAGAGGGAGACAGAGAGAGAGGGAGACAGAGAGAGAGGGAGACAGAGAGAGGGAGGAGGGCGACAGACAGAGGGAGGCAGACAGAGGGAGGAGGGCGACAGACAGAGGGAGACAGACAGAGGGAGGAGGGCGACAGACAGAGGGAGACAGACAGAGGGAGGAGGGCGGCAGACAGAGGGAAACAGACAGAGGGAGGAGGGCGACAGACAGAGGGAGGGAGACAGATAGAGGGAGACAGAGGGAGGGAAACAGACAGAGGGAGACAGACAGAGGAAGACAGACAGAGGAAGACAGAGGGAGAGGGAGGGAGACAGAGGGAGGGAGAGAGAGGGAGAGAGACGGAGAGAGAGGGAGGGAGGGAGAGATAGAGGGAGGGAGGGAGAGATAGAGAGAGGGAGGGAGACAGAGCGAGAGAGAGAGATAGAGAGAGATGTGTGTATGCTGGGTCTGGTGGCTCAGTGGACGATGGCGTCCGCTGCAGGGGCCTGTGTTCAACCTCATGGTCATATATTTTTTTTTGCTCTAGCCCTGCCCCCTCCCCCACTGACCCCACCCCCACCGGTGCGGCC
Source organism: Calotriton arnoldi (assembly GCA_963921515.1). Classification (NCBI taxonomy): domain Eukaryota; kingdom Metazoa; phylum Chordata; class Amphibia; order Caudata; family Salamandridae; genus Calotriton; species Calotriton arnoldi. The sequence goes on from CAWUFW010002919.1 coordinate 819,018, forward strand.
GTCGGCCACAAACCACACTGTAAATTTGGCCCCGAGAGAAAGTTTGTGAGTACCCATGGTATAGAGCAATCATGCTTAACTTAGAGGCCATGTGTAAAGTATTTGTGCAGCACTTCAAACAGTAATAAAGTAAAACCACAACACAAATACCACACCAATTTACAAAATTATATCAAAATGTAATAAATAAATCAAGAGAAAAAAGATAAAAATCCAATCAGGAGAATCGTAGATATGCAATTTTTAAGATTTGTGTGAAATTAGTACCAAAAAGCCCAAAGCACCACTTGTGGCTACCTGGTCATGCAAGACCGAAAGAAAGTCGCAAGTTCATGCCGATTACAATGGAGCACAGGTCAGATGCAGATACCAGGTTAGTCTTACTAAAAAGTTACCTTCTCAGTCCAGTATGAAGAGTTTCATTCATGATGGAGGGGGCCACGAAGAGCAAAGAAACCTCACAGAGGGTCGTAGATGTAGCATGAAGAGCAGGACTGGGGTTGTGCATTGTCATCACTGTAACACTTAGATCCTGTTGTCGACATGAGCAGACATCTGGAGCTATGCAGTGGTTCTCCCCATGAGCAGTCAATAATGCATTGGTGGGCTGTGTGAGTGACAGAGTTTCAGTGTCCACAGGCCTGTTGCGGTTGCGAAGATCCCAAAAGCTTCAATTCAGCCTCTCTGAGCCCACACCAAAGTTCCACTACTTGGGGGGCAGGGGCTTGCTTCAGCTAGATCTGGGTGCTGGTCCAGGTGATTGTGAGCCTGTAATGTCCCTGTGGCTCTGAACAGCAGGCCAGCAGACTAGCCCTTGGAGTCACTCTGGGAATTCTGGGTTCAGGTGCAGGTCCAAATCCCTCCATCTCATGCAGGAATACAGCAGGGCAGCAGGGTTGCAAGGCAGCAGTCTAGCGAGGCAGAAGTCCAACAGGGTAGCAGTTCAGCAGATTGACAGTCCTTTCAGCAGCACAGCTGTCCTTTTTCCTGGCTGAGTCTCCACAGGTCCAGAAGTGTACTGAAGAGTTGGTGTCTGAGGTATAATATTTATACAAGGTGCCTCTGTGGACGTGGGAGAAGCTTTCAGAGATTTTGCCTTGAAGTGCACAGGTTTACTGCCTCTCCTGCCCTGGCTGCAGACAAACTACAGCAGGCCTTTGTGTGGTGGCAGGACACTGACTAGTCAAGTGTAAGTAGGGCTGTGACCAGCTCCACCCTCCCATCCTGCAAGTGATTTGACTTTACCATGAAAGAGGATTTTTCATCACAATTCCAAAGACATCTAACATGAACTGGTTACATGATCCCATTTGGAAGGTACAGTTTATTAAATGTATTTATGTAACTCCAATGTTATCCTTTGGGAGTGTTAGCCTTGCAGTAGTGTAACATGAATTTAAGAGTTTGTGACTACCAGGACATGTAAAACTTAAAAGTACATGTTTAATGGTTTAAATGCACTGAACCCTGCCCTCTGGTATGTCCAGGTCCTTCCCTAGGGGTAACATGTATGCATTAAAAAGGAATATTTGAGCTTTGCAAAATGTGTATTTTGCCAGGTCATCATGGCAGTTTTCAAATTGCACACACAGGTTGAAATGCCAGGCCTGAGACATGTTTAAAGTGCTACTCAAGTGGGAGGCACAATAAGTGCTGCAGGACCACCAGTAGCATTACATTGTCTGTCCCTGGGCACAGGTAGTGCCACTTACTAGGAAATTGCAAGCATATTAAATATGCCTATTGGGTAAAAGACAAGTCAACCATGCTCTAAGGGGAGAGCACAAGCACTTTAGCACTGGTTAGCAGTAGTAAAGTGTGCAGAATCCTAAGATAGAACAAAAATGAGTTTAGAACCCAGGAGAGTGAAAGCAAAATGTTTGGGGATGACCCTGCAGAAGGGGCCAAGTGCAAGACGATTGATGTATAGACCCCTAAAAGTAGCCCCCTAACTCTCAGTCTACCTGTGTTTTTCAATGTGTCCCATATGGCTAGTCTGGCCCTTCTCATTTGTGCATGGTGGATTGGGACTATACGCTAATCAGTCCAACTCTGCTGCAAAATGAACAGTAAGGCTAGAACTGCTATGCCATGCCACTCAATAAAAGCGAGCCGTTATAACGAATTTTATTCAACAAGATCACATTATACTACTTTGCCTGCAGCTTCATTCATGCTCACTCATTTATAGGGCAGAAGCGCTGCTCACGTGGAGCCTTCTAGGTAATATATTGAAACTTTGCTTTTGTTTAATTATATTTCTAGTCAAAGTCCTCAAGTAATTTCGCAATCACCTTAGGGGCCACATCCCCTTGTTCTAACAGAACTGAAATACACCACTCAATACTATCTCCAGACAAGCAGACACGGTTCAAAGCCACTTCTGTATAATGATCTGCTCACCTAATTTTCAGCAGTGTTGTTTTCATTTAGCAATTAAAATATGAGAATTAACGGAGACCATGAGCTGAGGAAAGTTGCTGCTGTGTTTAAGATATTTTAAAAGTTTATCGCCAGCAATAACAGTCTTCATAATGAAACAAATATGCAAATCTTATTAGTTCTCTAAAAATGAAAGCGAGAAAAGAAACTTATCAACTTGGAAAGATCTTGCCTATAGCTACTAATTTCCATGGTTAATTATAAACCCACTTTCGAAGCTAAGTGATGTTATCAGTGACATCACTGGATTTAGTGAGCTGTTTAATCCGTGATTTGCCGTAATATATAGAAAATATGTTTCAGCAATGTAATATTGTGTTTTTTTCATATTTGACCGTGGCCAGTGTTCTCCTAAGCACTGACATGTTTATATATTATATGTTTTTATTTAATTGCAAAATTAGTCATTAACGTAGATTTTAGCTTTTCCAGAGAATTATACAGGGTTGTTATGCTATTTGCACTCTGGAAACAATCCTCCTATATCTAGTCTGGGACTAAATTCAGTGAATGTTTTATTTTATAAGTCAACAGGCTTAAAATTCTGTCGTAGGACATCCACATCATGTTTGGCACCTACCTCCCTGGTGTGTGCTGCACGCAAAGCCAGTGGCATTTCTTTTATGCCTTGGCAGTCTCTAGGTTGAGAGTGCCTGAGGCCACACAATGAGTAAAGTATTTCTGTGCTGCCAGCTGACTGAGCTGTATCTGAGAAAGACATATTTTTTATATAATAATGGAAAAATATAGATTTGTAACTGATGAAATCATACCATATTTTGAACATTATTACACTTTACACAGTTTAGCCAAAAAGTGCTTAGGTTTTAAAAAAAGATCTGGTGAGTTGGTGAGTTTGTATATTTATCTAGTGCAGCGTATCACCCGTGAGGGTATCCAGGCGCTGTCCATGGGCAAGGGGAGATTAAGTGATTTGCCCAGAATCACAGGATGTTGCGCCAAGGCCGAGACTTGAACCCGGATCTTCAGCTCCTGAGTGGGCAGCTCCGGTCGCTGCTCCACATCCTCTCCACAGTAGCACCTGAACTGTTAGGACCAACTGTTTTTCTTCCCTGAGGTGGACCATACGAACACCACCTAGTCCTGATTCTACCTCATGACTCTTTCTTCAACCACCCCATACTTTTTGTCTCACTCTTGCAAGATCTTTTTCATACATGCATTCATCCTTTTGACCCTTTGCTACGTTTGTCTTTTTCCGTGTTTCTTATGTTTCTGACACTTTTAGCTGTTGCTCTGGGTTAAAGTTTGATGATGAAAAATAAGTCCAGGTCCCCAAAAATGAATGCTGGTTGCCACCACCTGAAAACATTGACACAAATTAAGCCCTGTATCTATGTAACATAAATGTGCTTCCCAAAGAAGCAATGGTGTGTTCTACCAGTGTTGTGCCACCGTTTTCCCTGCTCTCTTTATTTTAACATTATCTGTGGCTTTTACAGGAAGCCTCTATCGTGAACTACAGTTTATAAATCTGGTTATTCCCTGCTTTGACATACCAACTGTGGGAAACAAAATGTGTTTTTTGCTCATGTTATTTCATATAGGATATACAGATTTCGTTTACAGGGCTCTAGTACCACTTTGGGAGAGTAGGAGGGGATAAACACAAAGGAATTGTTGGGTAGGTGACAAACAACTATGCTTTCTTACATTAGGAACAGGGATGAGAGGCCATGCTATGTTTGGCTCCCCTATTGCTCCTCTTCCTCTGACTAGTTAATGCAGGGACAGATGATTTTGGGTATCATATATAAAATGAAATTATAGACTGGTAAAAAGTGGATAGTGGGAATGTCTTTCACATCAGAGTGCTGAGTGACTTCATAAACAACTCGAGCTTTGTTGTCATTTGATGGCACTCATAACCCCTTGATAAAAAAATTCCATTTATTTTCTGTTACCCTTCTATAAATCATTAGATATATTACAGAGTTGGCTATGTTTGCATATTCCATAGGAAATGGATTTTTTGATTTGGTAAAATCTTTGAAATCGTTTGACAACTGTAGTGTTGCATGAATTTGAAATTACAGAAGTCTTTTGGCCCCTGATGAACTCTGTAGAACTGTGACGTAAGCATTAGAGCGGAGTGTAGTGAATGTAGGTTTAGAATGTTGAGTTTGTGGGTTTACACAGAAGAAAAAAGACATGTTATACTAAGCTCTGTGTGTGACGTAGTCATTGGCAAGTACCCAGGTTGAGGAGGACGCTACAACTGGCAACTAGATAGAGGATAAGTAACAAGAAAATCAACAGTGCTATTGCAGAGAGCTTGCCATGGTCGAGCAAACTGCTTGTGCATGCCATGTGTGCCTCCGTCAAAGTGTGGAATCAGTGTTTGGTGTATGTGGAGTCAAAGCACAGCACCAGTCCGTGTAAAGCATCTAAAGATAACAAAAGCTTTATTGAGAAGTCTACACATCGTTGGGCGAGAACCTGCTGGGAAGGCTGCAAAGAGAGGTACCGGGCTACTACATAACTCAAAGCCATACATCATACAGAGTGATAATGCTCTAGGCGGATACAACCAGGTTATGAAAGAGCAGCAAATACTGCCAACAGAAGTGCTGCGAGGCAGAGATCAACCAGGTGTCTGAGAGCACAAAAAGACGCATGAAGGCAAAGTGATTTGGATATGAGAAATGGTCATCTGCTTACCAGAACTGAAAAAAGAGAGTCATCATGCCACAGCGCTGGAGGGAGTGAACCCAGAGGAAGCGCCAGGGGTTTTCCTTGTGGAGCTGTCCATACTCGAAGTGGCACACAACCAAAGCTACTGAGTGGGGTTCCGAAAAACTTCAGAGGTCTCTGAAGTTCAGAAAGTTGATAGCGGCTATTGGATTCACTAAAATGTGCTTTTCCAATGGAGATCAAGAAAGAGGTCACATCTCCTGTCATTATCAAAGATGACCCAGAGGCCAGCACGTCTCAAGGCCTCAAAGATGGTTTGCATAAACAAGATCACCAAGCAGTGTTGCAAAAAACACTACTCCACATCAGTAAGTTCTGCCAATGGTTACAATGCCGCTGCCTTCTTGAAACAACCACAGTCCTTCGATATAGCCAAAATGCTGAATTTTGATGACAGATGGACAGCCTGGCTAGAGACATTTTGATTTTTTTATTGATGCGTGTTGAATACAGCCAAATCAAAGCATCCTTGAATCTCAAGCTTATTCCAATTCCAAATGTAGATTACAAAAGGTACATCTTCAGTCAAGAATGACAGAAAGCTGGTGAGACCATCGACAAATTTGTTGAGAGACTGGATACACTCATCAAACACTGTAAGTAGAATAAATGTACTGATGAGGATGCCATACAACTCATAGTGACTGGCAGATGCTTGTCAGATTCATTCAGATGGTGAATGCTGAGAGAAACTCTTAGTCTGGAGTGAGTTCTCATGGCTGCCAGAGCTGAAGAGTGTGCTGATCGATAAGATGCTGACATGGAGGCCGAAGGTGCTAAGAGTGAGTCAGTCATGAACATGAAAAAAAGCCAAAGCACAAGGCTGAGAGACAGAGTGTCTCCTCAGAAAATTAAGTTGTGCATCAGGTGTAGTTTTTCATTTCCACACAATGTAAAATGTCCCGCCATTGGGCAGATCTGCAAAGGCTGTGGAAAGGAAAATCATTTCATAATGGTAGGCTAGGGGAAGGAGCGCAAAGAAAAAATGGCCGCCTGATCGTTCTAGAAATGACATTCCATGCACACCCACAAGATCAAGCAACCACATCAGCTGAGGAAAATTTATATCAAACGAAGTCAATCGGCATCTAAATCTTCATCAAACAGTTCTTCAGTATCAATGTCAAGTGAAAGTGAAGAAGATGATTGTGCCATGTTGATATTTAGCTCAATGAAATGTGTGAAGGATGGTCTGGCCACATGTGAGGAAAAATGCAGGTCCAAGAAAAGTCTATATGACAAAGCACCAAAGTCATTCAAACATTGTCCGCAACTCACACTAAAAGTCAATAGTTGTTCAATACCTTTCATTATCGATAGTGGTGTGTCAATAAATATCATGCCTGAGGAGGAATATAAGGAACTGTTTCCATTCCCCTGACTTATGCCATTGAAAACTAAAAGTGTATACATGGGTTGCATCAATGCCAGTGAAAAGTCAAGGTGCATTTGTAGCCACGATGAACCACAAGAAGACAAAAGTATAAGCATACATTCATGTACTTCAAGATACAGCATCAAGCACCTGTGTACTCAGTTTCAGCACAGCTGCTGATATGCAACTGATGTCAGTTATCTATAACATGAATGCACATCACAAAATAGTAAGTCAATTCGTTTTGTTGTCTCATGGGTTAGGAAAACTCAACACTATGAAAGTCCAACTACATACTAATGAGGATGTCCGTCCTATTGCTCAAAGACACAGACAAATTGCCTTTCATTTACAGGAAGCTGTTGAAAAAGAACTTAAATCCTTACTCAAACATGATATCATTGAGCATTCCACTGGTCCAATGCCATGGGTTTCTCCAATAGAGGTAGTACCCAAAAAGAACAGTGGAGGAGCTATCATTTGCATGCTATGCATCAAGCGAACAAGGGAACAACATCCAGGTTTGAAGGTATTCTTTCTCCTTGATCTGAATAAAGGATATCATTAGTTGGAACTCGAGGACAACAATTGCAGGTACATTACCGCCTTTTCAACATATGTTGGTCTGTTCTGTTACAAAAGACTATGTTTCGGTGTGTCATCAGCTGCTGAGCTGTTTCAAGATGTCATTCGGCATATCATACAGCCTGTCATGAATGCTTTCAAATATAGTGATGACATATTAATTTTTGGATCTACACAGATGGAGCATGATAAAACTCTCATGCAAGTGTGTTGTTTGCTCACTGATACAGGTTTATCTTTGAATGCTAAGAAATGTGAGTGCCATAAGACAAAGTTAACATTCTTTGGCCATATCTTTTCTAATGGGGGCATGACACCCAATCCAGCTAAAGTGCAGGCGCTGTCAACTGCCAGTCCCCCGCAAGATGTTTCCATGTTACATTCATTTTTTGCATGGCCAGCTATTGCTCTAGATACATAAAAGACTTTGCCACTGTCAGTGCGCCATTAAGAGACTTGAAGAAAAAGAATGTTTCTTATCATTGGTCACATGAATGTGAGCAAAGCTTTCAGAAAGTCAAACAAGCTAGTGAAATGGCATAATTTGATCCAAAGCTTCATACTGATGCTAGCTCTGTCAGGTTAGGCACCATCCTTGCACAGCAAAGCGGACACCCAAATGCTTGAAGACGCATTGTGGCATTTGTAAGCAAAAGTTTGCCCCAAACTGAGCGTACGTATTTATAACCTGAAAAAGAAAGCTTAGCAGTTGAGTGGATTGTGTATTCGTGTGTGGGAACCCCTACATGCATGTGACAGATCATCAAGCATTGTAGACAATCTTTGGCAATCCAAAGGCAAAAATGCCTCCTCACATTTAACGTTGGAGCCTGCAATTGCAAGAATACAACTACACCACTGTGCATCACCCAGGGAAAGTTCAAAACCCTGCCAACTACTTCTTATGAGTGCCTCAACAGTGCTCTTACAAGATGGCACCTCTTACAAGATGGCTGAAGTACACATACATTTCATTGTGAAATCAAGAACCCCAGCTGCCATTTCATTCGAACAAATTGTCAGTGCCACGAGTCAAGATAGTGAAATGCTAAAACTGAAAGACATTATTACACATCAGTCTTGGTACCAGCACTCTCAACCTCTTACCATTGACAGTGAATGCCAGAAGTTTAAAAATGTCAAAGATTAATTGTCCATTGTTCACAAAAGCATTATTCTAAGAGGTGTGAAGTTGTCATTCTGGGTATCCTGCGACAACAGGTAATTGAAGTGGCCCATGAAAGACATTGTGGAATTATTGACAGAGTCAGGTCTCTACATTTCAACGAGAGAGTTGAAAGAGAATTGAAGGCCTGTCATCTCTGCAACTGGCTGTCATTGAAAATCACTCAACACACCATAAACATGTCAGCCCACCTTTCAACAGCTGAGAATTAAGACACTTTTTCAGTCATTTTAATGCGAAGCATCAGAAGAGCACACCTCTTTGGCCACAGGCCAATGGCTGTGTTGAAAGTTTCATGAGCATTCTTAAGAAAGCTGTTCAGTGTGCTGAACTAGAAAAGCTTGATCTTAAAACTGACTTAAATTCAACTCTTCAAGCTTACCTGCGACTCCTCAGTCTCAGTCATTTTAATGTGAAGCATCAGAGGAGCACACCTCTTTGGCCACAGGCCAATGACCGTGTTGAACGTTTCATGAGCATTCTTAAGAAAGCTGTTCAGTGTGCTGCACTAGAAAAGCTTGATCTCAAAACTGACTTAAATTCAACTCTTCAAGCTTACCTTCGACACCTTAATGAACCCCAGGTGAAAGTCCTGCAACCTTGATGTTCGGGAGAGCCATGATGACAAAGTTTCCTCAATGGACCAACAGAAGATCAAATACTGAGGAAGAAACCTGCATGACAGACTTGGATCATAAAAGGAAAATGAGGGCCTATGCAGACAAGCGTTGACAAGCAAAAGAGTTTACGTTCACTAGAGGAGATTGAGTGCTTGTTCATCAGCATAGAAAACGAAAGTCTGATGCTCCTTTCGAAGCTGAACCATTTTATGTTGTGACCAGCAAAGGACACATTATTACTGCCCAATGTCCTGGGATGTCCATTACACAAGATTCCTCTCATTACTGACATGTAGTTCATCACTCGTCAGGCACTGATGTCAATGTAGAGACTGGGTCTGAAAGAATAAGTGAAGACCCCTGACTGCTGTTGTTCCTACATCACCAAGGCAGGTCATGGACACTTCTATTGCCTCTCTCAAGTTTCTGATTACACAGTCGGACGTGTGATCAAAGCACCACAAAGACTCATTGAAGAGCTTTGACTGTGTATATTTGGAAAATGTTAATTTTTTTTATTTAACATAGGGGGAGATGTAGTATCGCATCAGTTTGCAATGACGGAATCCTTGTGGCTCCTGATGGACGGCAAAGAACCGTGACGTAAGCGTTGGAACGGAGTGAAGTGAATGCAGGTTTAGAATGTTGAGTTTGCAGTTACATGCAGAAGAATAAAGATGTGTGTGACGTAGTGTGTGACGTAGTCATTGGCGAGTACCCAGGCTGAAGAGGATTCTACAACAATCAGCACAATATTTGCTTGTCAGCTTAACTTTCTCATTTCCGGTTTTATTCAGATCGGTCAAGGAGGGACAAGGGTTGAAAGAGTGAGCTAAAATACTGCAAAACAGAATCACACAAATATTTGCAAAAAAAATACATTACTCTAATGTACTCTTTTTTTGTTTTGGTGTATTTGCATGCTATATTGTTGAGATATTTGCAGTACAAATTACCAAGCATTAGAGGGTTCTTTTGATGAACAAGTTGAAAATTCATATGCATATTTTCTGCAGGTGTATTTATAACCAAGGAGGGTTTGATGGTGCAAAATTTCAGCAATAAACACATCTCATTTAGCTATGGAGAATATTTTCCAAATTTTATGCGAGGATGCAGGCCAGAGCTGCAGATCCAAAAATCTCATTGGTTGACAGTAAAATGATTACTTTTGTTGCAGTTTTGATTATGTTATTTGAGAGAAACGTGGTCATGTCTCAACTTTGAGGTGGATGTAGGCGTTGTCATAAGGATAGAATATGCCCTAACATTGGAGAAATTATGTCATATATCACTAGATAGGTTTTCCATGGAAAATGACCTACAGATAAACATGGCTGCCATTTTGTGATCGGTTTCATCTGTGTTGTTAGAAGGGGGGAATGGAACACGGGTTGTAAGAGTCTCCACCAACATTTAGGAGGATAGGAGGATGCAGGGGATGATTGTACTACTGAGTATGGAGGGATGGAGGGTATGAATATTGTGATACAAGAATATTGTGGACAAAATATTGAAGGCCAAGTAACTGGATATAGAGGAAGCATAGATTCTATCTATCTATATCTCTATCTATATATCTATCTATCTATCTATCGTTCTATCTATCTATCAATCTATCTATCTCATCATCAAGAATACTTCATTCAGTAAAAGTCACAACAAACAGTGAACAGATAAATATAATACATGATAAAAAGAAGATTAAAAATGTTGTTGAAATCACTAAAATAAGATATAAAAACATCCTAGTTTTGGGGAATAACACTCAATAGATCGCAACTTTAAAGCACTTAAAATATATTTTAAAACAGCATAAATTACAGTCTCATTTCCCAGCTTGTGCACACGGGCAAAAGCAGCTACATGAGAGTACTGGGAGAAGGAGCTGCCTTCATTTGCAATGTAAAATGAGCAAAATAGCAGAAAGTGCATGGTGCTTTGTTCTGCCGGTACTTCACAGAGAGAGGGATGAAAACCATGAGCGTTTTACCGGAAAGGCCAACAGAAAATGTATGGTTTTGAGACAAAACCTTGTCAGCAGGAACCTGTGTCTCTCATTTATGATTATCTGTAACTAAAGTGCCGGACATGCAGGTAGTTCGCAGGGGATGTTTTCCACACCATCATGTCTGTCTCTAGTCGTACCCTTTGAGTATATTGTTTAAAGAGCACTTTGGTTTGGCTTAGAGGGATAGTAGCTAAACTGTCCAGATTGTGAAAGAATTCTGGAATAACTAGCCTTTCAAAGGCCATTTTACTATATTTAGGCAATGGGGTGTCTAAATAGTTATCCAAATTCATACATTCCTTTAAAATGGTTCTACATAACTGTGATTCTGGGATTTTCCATATTCTGGTTCATAACAATAATGGCTATAGCTTAACACAATCTTCTTTGTAACAGAGCCCAGCCTCTTTATGACAGAAGATCTCTGAGGTGCAGTGTGGGATTGCCAGCAGGCTTCTTAGCAACTTGTTTTCCACAATTTGCAAGGCTTTACATTTTATGTGCCCTCATACTCCCATACAAAATCTAGCAACAGACACACATTTACTTTTAAAAATGTACAGCATTTCTCTTGTTGGTTTGGGTCCCAACCTTTTAGAAAGTCTAAAAACTGCACCAATTGCCCGCTGGAGTTGCATATCTCTCAAACTCAGCAAAAATGTCCAATTAAAATCTATATCAATCGGGATTCCCAGATATGCAAAATGGGGATTTTTAGTAATTTCTTCACCACTCCGGTAAACATTTTCTAGTCTTGGAAAGTTTAGGGCCGCATTTTATTACAAAGGACTTGGTGTGATTTGTCTTTAATCCTAAACTATTCATGAAAGTCTTAAAAGCATCTAACAGAAACTGGAGGGTATTAGCTGTTCAAGCAATAAGAACTGCATCATCTGCGTAAAGCAGGGTGGGGATTATTCCTGAATTAAACTTTGGAATGTCTTTCCCAACCTTTATCCAATGCTCTTCCATTGAGTTAATATAAATCAGAAATATCTATCTAACTAAATGTATACGTGTGTGTGTGTGTATATATATATATATATATATATATATATATATATATTCACTGAAAAAACCATAGGTTTGAGGCACGTTATAGTTAGAAATTAGCATTTAAAAAACCTTAGAAATTCACTGAAAAAACCATAGGTTTCAGGGGCGTTATAGTTGGTTGGACATTTCACTCGTACAAAACCCATGAAATTCCCCCGTTATAGTTAGTTCAGCTAACTATAACTCGCGCCCCTGCAATGCACTGCTGATGACGTCACATATTACATCACTCATGACATGGTCAGAGACATTACTGATGACATCACTGATGACATCTCAAATGACATCACTGATGACATCATCCAGTGACTGTGTGTTTCTGTAAAGTATAAATATGTTTAATATATATAGTGAAAGGCGTATTGATGAATGAGTGGGTGTATACGTGTCTGAATGGTTGATTTAGTAGGTGCGTGACTGACTCTATAAGTGAGTGATTAAACATATCTTTCTGAATGCATGGGTTAGTGAGTAAACTGTGTGAATGTCTGTATCCATGTGTCTGTCGGTGTGTAAGTGACTGCATGGGTTTGCAAATAGCTACATGAGTGTCTATATGGCTTATTGATTTGTTGTCTGAGTATCTGTATGGGTGTTTGTGTGGGTGGGGTGTGTGTGACTCTGAGCATAGATGTGTGAGTGGGTGATTCACTGGGTGCATGGTTTCAAGAGTGCATCTGTGATGGACTGTATGGGTGGGTGAGTGTGTGTATGGATGTGTTAGTGAGTGAATGTATATCTCAGTGGTACATGTGTGAGTAACTACATATGTGAAAAGTAGTATATATGTGTGTTGGAGTACATAATTGGCTACACATGAGAGTGTTATTGTGAGAGTGGCTGTATGGATGTGTGTGTGCTTGTATCATTGATTGTATAAGAGCGTAAGAATGTGCTAGTATATGTATGAGTAATAGAGCTGGTGTGTGTATAACTGTATATCTGAGTAAATGGCAGTGTGATTAATTATTTCCATGACTGACTAGGTGTGTGAGTACCTCTATGGATGAGTGGCGGTGTGTGAGTGTCTATATAGGTGTTTGAGTGCATATGATAGTCCTGTACTGAGTGACTGTAAGTATGAGTGACTGTACGGGCGAGTGAGTGGATGTGTGTGTAGACCTAAGAATCAGTGAGTGGGTATGTAGTTATTGGTGTTGGAGTGTCTATGGTTTTGAGAATGGTAGTCTGTAAGTTAGAGTGGGTGTATCAAAAGTTATATTAGGGTGTGAGAAACATGAAATTTTCACATGAATGATGTCATCAGTGATGTCATCAGTGATGTCATTTGAGATGTCATCAGTGATGTCATCAGTGATGTCACTGACCATGTCATGAGTGATGTAATATGTGACGTCATCAGCAGTGCATTGCGGGGGCGCGGGTTATAGTTAGCTGAACTACACCACTCTGCAACGCAGCTCTGTGGCGCTTACTGGAGGTACCTGGTGGGCTAGTTGGCCCCCAGGGACCCTCCGGATTGAAGAGGAATTAATTCCCCAACTTAAAAGCTCCACAGGGTGTGTTTGCACACATGTCACCTCAGGCCCCGCCCCCTCCCTTCACCACTGTGCAAACGCGCCCCCGTGGCGCGTTTTAAGTTGGGGGATTAAGTTTCCTTGAATCCTGAGGGTCCCTGGGGTCCAACTAGCCCACCAAGTACCTCCAGTAAGCGCCACAGAGCTGCGTTGCAGAGAGGTGTAAAAAGGGGCGTGGCCTCTGAACACCTCTCTGCAACGCAGCCCTGTGGCAGCTACTGGAGGTACCTGGTGGGCTAGTTGGCCCCAGGGACCCCCAGTATTGACGGGGAATTGATTTCCCAACTTAAAACGCGCCACAGGGCGCGTTTGCAGAGTGTTGCTTGGAGGGGCGGGGCCTATGCACGATCGCGTTTTTAAAAAATATATATTTTTTTTGTTGGGGGGCTGTGTGGCCCCCTTCTTTTTACTTTTTTGGGGCCCTGGGGACCCCATACCCCAGGGCCTGACCCCCAATTTTTTAAAAAAAGAAAATTTATTGACGAGAAGGGGGCCGCGTGGGCCCCCCTCCCGTGGCCAATTCCGGGCCCCGGGGACCCCATCTCCCGGGGCATGGCCATATTTTTTTTATTACTATGGAGGGGGGCTGCGTGCCCCCCTCCTGGGCCACTTCTAGCCCCGGGGACCCCATCCCCCGGGGCTGGCCCTCTCCGTTGGGGACCGTGGGGGGGTCCCCAATCCCCTCACGGTCCCGCCGGCTCCCCGTGTCCTGCAGGAGCCGGCATTGCTTTTCCACATGGGGAGCTGCTAAGATGCAGCTCCCTGTGTGGAAAAGCAATCTGCTTTGCTTCATTGAAGCGAGAGCAGGTTTCCCTGCTCTCGCTTCAATGAAGCAAAGCAAGTTTGCAATGACAGGGCGGGAGCTGCATCTTAGCAGCTCCCCATGTGGAAAAGCAATGCCGGCTCCTGCAGGACACGGGGAGCCGGCATTGTCATTACAAACAGCAGTGTCCCGGGGGTGGGCACCCCAGGACACTGCAGGAGCCGGCCCTGGGGGGTGGCGGTCCCCAGGTCCATCACGGGCTCCAGGAGGGGGGCCGCACGGCCCCCCTCCCACCTGTTGCACAGCCCTGGGGAGGTGGTGGTCCCTGGGGCTCAGGGGTCCGTAACGGACCCCCAAATTTACATTTTTAGTGCCCGGGGAGGTGGCGGTCCCCAGGGAAGTGTGGGGGGATTGGGCCCCCCCACACTTTTTTTTCACTGCCCCCGGGACTTGGCCCACCCGGGGGCTAATTAGTAACGAAGCGCGGGAGACCGCGCTTCATTTTTTTTTGTTTTGCGGCCGGATCCGCGTATCCGGCGCGCATTTTGCCGATTTTTTTGATGCTGCCAACACTTCCTGGTTTGGAGTGTTGACAGCCAATTAGCATGCAGCTCGTGGTTGGGAGGGTGCGCGGATCCACCGCGGCCATAGATATCGAAATTTTTATTTTTTGATTTTCTCCGCAACTACTGAACGGATTTACACCATTTAAAAAAAAGGGCGCTTTCTGAACAAAGTACTACCTTTTTCCCAAATTTGGTGTAATTCCGTTCAGCAGTTCGGGCTGTAGCCGTGGCTAAAATTTCCTATGGGAATTAACATGGAGAAAACACGTTTTGGGACCCCCTTTTTTATCGGCCCCCGCTTGCCGAATCACCCCGAAACTTTCAAGATAGGAGCGGACCAGAGCGCCCCACTAGTTTTGAAAATTTCGCAAAGATTCATCATCCGGCGCCAAAGTTATTGGGAAAAGAATGTTACGAATTTCCTATGGATAATAGGTCCTAACTATAATGTAATATATATATGTATATATCTATATATATATATTATCTACTGGCGGTCGCCAGTAGATAGTTATAGTTACAACCTATTATCCATAGGAAATCCGCGACATTCTATTTGAAATAACTCTCTTGCCGGTTGACGTATCTTCGCAAAATTTTCAAACTTTGTGGCCCGCTCCGGTCCGCTCCTACCCTGAAAGTCTCGGGGGATTCGTCAAGCGGGGCCGAGAAAAAGGGGGTCCCAAAACGCGTTTTCCCCATGCAATTTTCCATAGGAAACTTTAGACACGGCTACAGCCTGAACTGCTGAACGGAATTACACCAAATTTGGCAAAGAGGTAGTTCTTGGTTCAGAAAGAACCCTTTTGTTAAATGGTGTAAATCCGTTCAGTAGTTGCTGAGAAATCAAAAGTAAAAAGATAGTGATATCTATGGCCGAGTAGGGTCCGCGTGCCCTCCCGATCACGAGCTGCATGTTAATTGGCTGTCAGCTGGCTGTCAACATTCCGATTCAGGAAATGTTGGCAGCCATTTTGTCCCTCGGTAGAACCGAGGGACAGAAACAAGTGCGCAAAGCGCACAAAGGGGGCAGGGTAGAAACACCCTGACCCCCTAGGTTTGCTCAGGGGGTCCCACAAGGACCCCCTGGGCAAAAAAAAAACCAACACTTTTTTTTAAAAATTGGCAGGATGCGCTCAGGGTGCGCGAATCCTGCCGAAAAAAAAAAAAATCGAAGCGCGGTCTCCCGCGCTTCGATTGCATTTTGCCCCCGGGTGGCCCAAGTCCCGGGGACATGGTGGGGGGGTTAATTTTATGTGTGGGGGCCTCAAATGGCCCCCCAAGCCCCGGGGACCGCCACCCCCCCGGGGCTTTATATAAAAAATGGTGCGGGAGGGCTCTTCTGCCCTCCCGCAGCCCCGGGGACCGCCACCCCCCGGGGCTTCTTTTTTTATGTTAAATAAGGTGTGGGGGGGGCTCCAGCCCCCCCACACGCCCCGGGGACCACCACCTCCCCGGGGCACTTACAAAATAAATGTGGGGGTCCATTACGGACCCCCATAGCCCCGGGGACCACCACCTCCCCGGGGCTGTGCAATTAAGGGAGGGGGCCACGCGGCCCCCTCCTGGAGCCCTTGATGGCCCTGGGGACCGCCACCCCCAGGGCCGGCTCCTGCAGTGTCCCGGGGTGCCTACCCCCGGGACACTGTAGTTTGCTATGACAGGACGGGAGCCTCGCGGCTCCCGTCCTGTCATTGCAAACTTGCTTTGGATATTGGAAGAGAGAGCAGGGAAACCTGCTCTCTCTTCCAATATCCAAAGCCGATTGCTTTTCCACATGGGGAGCAGCATGTTAGCTGCTCCCCATGTGTAAAAGCAATGCCGGCTCCCGAGGGACGCGGGGAGCCGGCGGGACTGTGGGGGGATTGGGGACCCCCCCACAGTCCCCAACAGAGAGGGCCAGCCCCAGGGGATGGGGTCCCCGGGGCAAGTAGTGGCCCGGGAGGGGGGCCACGCGGCCCCCTCCCCAAAAAAAAAAAAAAAAAAAATGGAAAGGCCGGCCCCGGGGGATGGGGTCCCCGGGGCCTTAAATGGCCTGAGGAGGGGGGCCACGCAGCCCCCCTCCAAAGAAAAAATAAAAAAGGCCATGCCCCGGGGGATGGGGTCCCCGGGGCCAATACAGGCCCAGGGAAGGGGGGCCACGCGGCCCCCTTCCCGTTTTTTTAATTTTTATTTTAATTACAAAAAAAGGGGTAAGGCCCTGGGGGATGGGGTCCCCAGGGCCCAAAAACATGAAAAAGGAAGGGGGGCCTTCAGGGGACAAAAAAAAAAAAAAAAAACGATCGGGCCCGCAGGCCCCGCCCCTTCCTTCACCACTCTGCAAACGCGCCCCTGACGCGTTTGCAGAGGGGAACTAATTCCCCTTGAATACTGGGGGTCCCTAGGGGCCAACTAGCAAACCAGGAACCTCCAGTATGCGCCAGGGGGCTGCCTTGCAGAGAGGTGTACAGAGGCCACGCCCCTTTTTACACCTCTCTGCAACGCAGCTCTGTGGCGCTTTTTGGAGGTATATGGTGGGCTAGTTGGACTCCGGGGACCCTCAGGATTCAAGGGGACTTAATTCCCCAACTTAAAACGCGCCACGGGGCGCGTTTGCACAGATGTCACCTGAAGCCTCGCCCCCTCCCTTCACCATTGTGCAAATATTCTTCTAAAATCATCCGAAATACGAATTCCGATTTACTCACCTGTTATAAGGAGAGACCTCAGTGCTGCATCTTTCAGCCCAGTACTGGTCCTGAAAAGTAATTTTAACCGTACTTACCAGTAACTTGAATTTCCTTCCATAGGATATCATTGCCTGCTTTTTGCTGAAAAAGTTTCTGTGTTGATTTTTGAAACATACAAATATTCCTCTAAAATCAGCCGAAATACGAATTCCGATTTACTCACCTGTTATAAGGAGAGACCTCAGTGCTGTATCTTTTAAAATACAATAATATTCCTTAAAAATCAGTACTGTAACCAAAACGCTTTTACTCAACTGTTTACAGGAGATGTCCCAGGACTGAATCTAGTATCCAGTCCTGTGGTTAGAAAAAGTAATCCATAAAGTAACTAATTGCATTTAACTAGAAATTCACATTGAGCTGAATGTTGCATTGTGTTTGAAAATGTGTTGCCCATTGCAACAACTGTAACTACTGTACTTAAAAGTCTATTGCCTATGTGCAAAGTATTTAAACTAAAGTAATTCATTCTGAGAAAGTATTTTTTGTAATGTAATGTATAATGTAATTACAATGTAATTTAAAAAATAAAATATGTAAAAAAAAATTGTTTCTAAAAATGTAGTAAATCAGTATGAAAAAAATTAATATAACAATTAATACATTTAAAAATTGTCATTTACAAAACCTTTGAAATTCACTGAAAAAACCATAGGTTTCAGGCACGTTATAGTTAGAAATTAGCATTTAAAAAACCTTTGAAATTCACTGAAAAAACCGTAGGTTTCAGACATGTTATAGTTACAAATTAGCATTTAAAAAACCTTTGAAATTCACTGAAAAAACCATAGGTTTCAGGGACGTTATAGTTACAAATTAGCATTTAAAAAACCTTTGAAATTCACTGAAAAAACCATAGGTTTTAGGGACAGTTATAGTTAGTTGGACATTGCACTCGTACAAAACCCGTTAAATTCCCCCGTTATAGTTAGTCCAGCTAACTATAACTCGCGCCCCCGCAATGCACTGCTGATGACGTCACATATTACATCACTCATGACATGGTCAGTGACATCACTGATGACATCACTGATGACATCTCAAATGACATCACTGATGACATCATCCACGTGATAATTTCATGCATCTTCTCACACCCTAATATAACCTTTGATACACCCACTCTAAATTACAGACTGCCATTCGCAAAACCATAGACACTCCAACACCAATAACTACATACCCACTCACTGATTCTTAGGTCTACGCACACATCCACTCACTCACCCGTACAGTCACTCATACTTACGGTCACTCAGTACAGGACTATCATATGCACTCATACTCCTATATAGACACTCAAACACCGCCACTCATCCATAGAGGTACTCACACACCTAGTCAGTCATGCAAATAATTTAACACACTACCATTTACTCACCTATACAGTTATACACACACCAGCTCACTTACTCATACAAATACTAGCACATTCTTACGCTCTTATACAATCACTGATACAAGCACACACTCATCCATACAGCCACTATCACAATCACTCACTCTCGCTTATAGCTATTTATATACTCCAACACACATATATACTGGCTTTCACATATGTAGTTACTCACACATGTACCACTGGGACATACATTCACTCACTAACACACTCTTACACACACTTACCCACCCATACAGTCTATCACAGATGCACTCTTGAAACCATCCACCCAGTGAATCACCCACTCACACATCTATGCACAGAGTCGCACACACCCCTCCCACACAAACACTCAGGCACCCATACAGATACTCACACAAGCATTCAATAACTCATATAGACACTCATGTAGCTATTCACAAACACATGCAGCCACTTACACAGCAACAGACAGACGGATACAGACATTCACCCAGTTTAGTCACTAACCCATGCATTCAGTAAGATACGTTAAATCACTCACTTATACAGTCAGTCACGCACCTACTAAATCATCCATACAGACACTTACACACCCACTCATTCTTCAATACGTCTTTTCCTATATATATTAAAAATATTTAAACTTTACAGAAACACACAGTCACTGGATGATGTCATCAGTGATGTCATTTGAGATGTCATCAGTGATGTCATCAGTGATGTCACTGACCATGTCATGAGTGATGTAATATGTGACGTCATCAGCAGTGCATTGCGGGGCGCGAGTTATAGTTAGCTGGACTAACTATAACGGGGGAATTTCACGGGTTTTGTACGAGTGCAATGTCCAACTAACTATAACTGTCCCTAAAACCTATGGTTTTTTCAGTGAATTTCTAAGGTTTTTTAAATGCTAATTTGTAACTATAACGTCCCTGAAACCTATGGTTTTTTCAGTGAATATATATATGAATGAAATCTCCAAAGTACCCAACGTTCAAAGAGCACTCAGCCGCAACAGCTCTTCAAAAGCCTTTATTGGTATGCACACCCCTTAAACAGCGATGCCATTTAGCAGTTCAAATGCCGTCAATGCCTGACGCGTTTCAGAGTTTCTGTCCTCCTTCCTCAGAGGCTCCGGCAATTAAAAAGCGTGCAGGACACCGCTCCCTCATTTACGTGCTTGAATGCATGCCCTGGATGGAACGCTCCGCCTCTCCTCGGCAGAGCATTATGGGCATAGTAGTGTCCATCGCACAATATCCCTGCTGGCAAAAGTTACAAGCCCCCAGATGGGCCTCGATGCGCCGGTGTGTGCTCAATCCGTTACTGCTCCACGATAAAGGCCTGTTAAATAACAAACCACGTGGCCCCCCTCGATCTCGGGGTGGTGCTCCTTCGCGGTAGGGGTTTCCCACGTGAATATGAAAGCTCCAAAGTACCCAACATTCAAAGAGCACTCAGCCGCAACAGCTCTTCAAAAGCCTTTATTGGTATGCACACCCCTTAAACAGCGATGCCATTTAGCAGTTCAAATGCCGTCAATGCCTGACGCGTTTCAGAGTTTCTGTCCTCCTTCCTCAGAGGCTCCGGCAATTAAAAAGCGTGCAGGACAACGCTCCCTCATTTACGTGCTCGAATGCACGCCCGGGATGGAACTCTCCGCCTCTCCTCGGCAGAGCATTATGGGCATAGTAGTGTCCATCGCACAATATCCCTGCTGGCAAAAATTACAAGCCCCCAGATGGGCCTCCATGCGCCGGTGTGTGCTCAATCCGTTACTGCTCCACGATAAAGGCCTGTTAAATAGCAAACCACGTGGCCCCCCTCGATCTCGGGGTGGTGCTCTTTCGCGGTAGGCGTTTCCCGCATGAATATGAAAGCTCCAAAATACCCAACGTTCAAAGAGCACTCAGCCGCAACAGCTCTTCAAAAGCCTTTATTGGTATGCACACCCCTTAAACAGCGATGCTATTTAGCAGTTCAAATGCCGTCAATGCCTGACGCGTTTCAGAGTTTCTGTCCTCCTTCCTTAGAGGCTCCGGCAATTAAAAAGGGTGCAGGACACCGCTCCCTCATTTACGTGCTCTAATGCACGCCCTGGATGGAACGCTCCGCCTCTCCTTGGCAGAGCATTATGGGCATAGTAGTGTCCATCGCACAATATCCCTGCTGGCAAATGTTACAAGCCCCCAGATGGGCCTCGATGCGCCGGTGTGTGCTCAATCCGTTACTGCTCCACGATAAAGGCCTGTTAAATAACAAACCACGTGGCCCCCTCGATCTCGGGGTGGTGCTCCTTCGCGGTAGGCGTTTCCCGCATGAATATGAAAGCTCCAAAATACCCAACGTTCAAAGAGCACTCAGCCGCAACAGCTCTTCAAAAGCCTTTATTGGTATGCACACCCCTTAAACAGCGATGCCATTTAGCAGTTCAAATGCCGTCAATGCCTGACGCGTTTCAGAGTTTCTGTCCTCCTTCCTCAGAGGCTCCGGCAATTAAAAAGCGTGCAGGACACCGCTCCCTCATTTACGTGCTCGAATGCACGCCCTGGATGGAACGCTCCACCTCTCCTCGGCAGAGCATTATGGGCATAGTAGTGTCCATCGCACAATATCCCTGCTGGCAAATGTTACAAGCCCCCAGATGGGCCTCGATGCGCCGGTGTGTGCTCAATCCGTTACTGCTCCACGATAAAGGCCTGTTAAATAACAAACCACGTGGCCCCCCTCGATCTCGGGGTGGTGCTCCTTCGCGGTAGGCGTTTCCCGCATGAATATGAAAGCTCCAAAATACCCAACGTTCAAAGAGCACTCAGCCGCAACAGCTCTTCAAAAGCCTTTATTGGTATGCACACCCCTTAAACAGCGATGCCATTTAGCAGTTCAAATGCCGTCAATGCCTGACGCGTTTCAGAGTTTCTGTCCTCCTTCCTTAGAGGCTCCGGCAATTAAAAAGGGTGCAGGACACCGCTCCCTCATTTACGTGCTCGAATGCACGCCCTGGATGGAACGCTCCGCCTCTCCTTGGCAGAGCATTATGGGCATAGTAGTGTCCATCGCACAATATCCCTGCTGGCAAATGTTACAAGCCCCCAGATGGGCCTCGATGCGCCGGTGTGTGCTCAATCCGTTACTGCTCCACGATAAAGGCCTGTTAAATAACAAACCACGTGGCCCCCCTCGATCTCGGGGTGGTGCTCCTTCGCGGTAGGCGTTTCCCGCATGAATATGAAAGCTCCAAAATACCGAACGTTCAAAGAGCACTCAGCCGCAACAGCTCTTCAAAAGCCTTTATTGGTATGCACACCCCTTAAACAGCGATGCCATTTAGCAGTTCAAATGCCGTCAATGCCTGACGCGTTTCAGAGTTTCTGTCCTCCTTCCTTAGAGGCTCCGGCAATTAAAAAGGGTGCAGGACACCGCTCCCTCATTTACGTGCTCGAATGCAAGCCCTGGATGGAACGCTCCGCCTCTCCTTGGCAGAGCATTATGGGCATAGCAGTGTCCATCGCACAATATCCCTGCTGGCAATAGTTACAAGCCCCCAGATGGGCCTTGATGCGCCGGTGTGTGCTCAATCCGTTACTGCTCCAAGATAAAGGCCTGTTAAATAATAAACCACATCTCCGCATTTGCATTTGCAGAGTGGTGGAGAAAGGGGGGTGTGCCTCCGAAGACCTCTTAACAATCCTGCTGTGTGGGACTTACTGGAGGTAACAAGAGGGGTAGTTGGCCACAAGGACGTAATTGTGGGCCAACTACCCCTCCTGTTACCTCCAGTAAGTCCCACACAGCAGGATTTCTGAGTTCTGATAGTGGGCCACACCCCCTTTCTCCACCAGTCTGCAAACCCTCCTCCTGGCGTGCTCTTTGTTGGGGGTTGAAGTCCCCTTCACTGCTGGGGGTCCTTAGGGGCCAACTAGTCTACCTGTTACCTCCAGTAAGCCCCACACAGTGAGAGGATGGTTGCAGGCCACGCCCCTTTCTCCACCATTCTGCAAACACACCTCCTGGTGTGTCCTTTTTTGGGGGATGAAGTGGGGCTTACTGGAGGTAACAGGTAGACTAGTTGGCCCCTAAGGACCCCCAGCAGTGAAGGGGACTTCATCCCCCAACCAAGAGCACGCCAGGAGGAGGGTTTGCAGACTGGTGGAGAAAGGGGGTGTGGCCCACTATCAGAACTCAGAAATCCTGCTGTGTGGGACTTACTGGAGGTAACAGGAGGGGTAGTTGGCCCACAATTACGTCCTTGGGGCCAACTACCCCTCTTGTTACCTCCAGTAAGTCCCACACAGCAGGATTGTTAAGAGGTCTTCGGAGGCACACCCCCCTTTCTCCACCACTCTGCAAATGCAAATGCGCCTCCTGGTGCACTACTGGTTGGGGGATGAAGCCCACGTTACCTCTGAGGGACCTTGGGGGACAAGAAGCCCTCCTGGTACCTCCTGTAAATCCTACGCAACGGAGTTCTTGAGAGCTGGTCAGAGGTCCAGCCCCCTTTCTCCACCACTCTGCAAATTTGACTACTTAAAAAAACTAAGCAATTCACAGAAAAAAACAAAGGTTACAGGGAGGTTATAGTTAGGAATTAGCATTTAAAAACGATTAGAAATTCACTGGAAAAAAACAGATTTCAGGGACATTATAGTTAGGAATTAGCATTTACAAAACCTTAGAAATTCACAGGAAAAAACAAAGGTTACAGGGACGTTATAGTTACGCTAACATTTCACTCGTACAAAACCAGAGAAATTCAGCTGTTATAGTTGGCTGAGCTAACTATAACTCACACCCCTGCAATGCACTGCTTATGACCTCACATATTACATCATTCATGCCATTGTCAGTGACATCACTGAAGACATCACTGATGACATCATTTAGTGTACCTAATTCTAAATCATAAGGCAGGTTTGTATATCTTTAGATGGTGAGATGTGTTCTTTAAGCTTGTACTAAGTCACATGTGTAGTATGAGACTGGTAGGCATAGTTAAACATGCTTAAACATGAGTCAGTGCAGACTGCCCCTGTGGAGTCTCACTGCCATCTTGACTTTGCATGTAACATCTCTTTGTGATGTGCTGAATGCTTGTTTTACAACAGATACCTGACCTGTAAGATATGCTGTAGATATGCCGTAAAGCATGGTGTTTTATGCTTAAACAAGTGAAAGTTGTTTGGAGTTTTAGTAACTTAGTTATGCATGCACTCACTGTTATTGCAAAATTAGATACGCTTTAGCACCCATAATACAGGTGAAATAGACGTTTCCAAAGTATGGTCTCTCTCACTCACTGACAGATCAAGAAATGGAGTTATAGCTTCACTAACTTACTCAGAAACTACTTACATATTGAACATTCTACAAGGTAATTGAGAGCTATATAGCTTTCAAAACAGAGAATCACATATTGGCACATTTACGTAAACATGTGATGAGAGTGCTACCTAGCCCATAGGGCAGGGTGCTATGTGTTTAAAAGGTAACACATGTACTCGTAAGATTGAGTGAGGTATAAGGACTCCCAGAGACTCAGCAGATAATTTTTTGTATTCTAATTTGTTGTCATGTTCAACAGGCACTATTATTAATCAATGAAGGGCAACTCCTTTATTATTTTGTGCAGGTAAGCCTGTTGGTGCAATAACTACACACGACAAATTAGAATCTGTTGTCTTCTGTAGAGAACTTGTCAGTACTTTAATCAAGAAATGTTTTCCAATTCCAGCTTGATCATTTATGTACAATAGAACTGGTTTATATGTAGAACATGCACACTCTTTTTTCTCATGCAGAAATCTATGTTCGACTTTACCTTTTATGTCTTCAAACATTTCTTTCTGATCTGTATTTAATTGCTGTATTACTTGTTCTAAATCCACAGTTTCCTGTTTTACTTGCTGCATTGTATTCTCCACCTCATTTATGGCTATTGCAGCTTCATTTTGAATGATTGGCTGTCCAAGAGGATCTTGATTTCCAGGTGCTGAACTTTGACTGCTCTGAGAACTCTCTCTTGCTATATCAGTAGCAATTGTTTCTTCTTGTTCAATCTCATCTCTTAGCATTTGAAGATACACTGGAAGCACAGAGCACTCAATGCTGTCTTTCACAGCGTTTGAGTGAGTCTTCATAACAATCAAATTCTCCAAGTATCTCTCTTTTGTCTGTAGTTTGGCAACCTCAATTTCGATGGTTGATTAAATGTATGTCTGACCAAACATCCTCTACATCCAACTACAGGAAATTTTCCTTCTATGTTTTCACTGCTGACAATATTTCTGAATGCATAATGTTGAAGTATTTCATAGAGACACATCCTTTCCAGATGAGGACTGCTTCTTAGATAGTACATATCCAGCATGTACTCTTCAGAATATCTGTACTGTGTGGCTCAAATTTCAAAAGATATTGGATTTCAGGAAAAGACTTCAGTACTCTGTTACGAGTATTAGCATGCTCTAAACTGAACCATAGAACTCCTCTAGATTTAGAAAACAAACTAGCTGGTCTACGCATTCATAATAGCCTATCTCTCTGAGAGAAAGCATTTTCAAACTAAAACTGTACGATTTCTTTTTAATACTCTTTTCTGCTGAAATCTCCTCCCACATCTCCTTCATCTCGGTTTTCTCTGACTTTGTTATATAAGACATAACGAACCTAGCAAAACAGTATGTGAGTTGTCTGCAACAAACTGTACATCCATGTTTGCATTCAACATCTTCAGAATCACAGGGTTCTCCTCGTTAATGTACTTGGAGGCCTCTGTTCTTCTTAGGTTGTATGTATTCTTGGGTGATTCCCTTGTAAGTGCATATCTGACTGCAGACAAGAAACCGTTGAATCTTCCTTGTGAGATGACAGGTCGTGGGAATCCAAAATGACATAGTGTATAAAATTTCCCTTTTGCTCTGTATTTTCGCTGACAGTATTTTCCGCATCTATGATTCTGGAATCATAGAACTTGTTGTCTTACTATTTTGTCACTACTCTCCTTTGGGATAGAGCAAGTTACATAATGCTCAATAAAAGACAACAGAGACTCATCACTGTCTGTTCCAAACTTTGGATCATCTTTTACTTACAACAGCATGTGAATAGGGGAGTACCTCTGGCTTGGTACTCTTTGCGCTAAAAGAAATCAGTCACGTCACCAAGAGAAGGGTTTAGTTTGTTCAAGATGAAAGTCATCATTGCTTGAAATCTATGATTAAAATATCTGCAAACATTTGCAGGGTCTAGTGAGCACAGTTCTCCTGGCATCTTCAGATGAATGTCTTTTATATTGGAATTCGCTTCCTACAAGAATTCTAGCAGGTCATCCCATGCATACTCCGCACAACTGAGCATCAGACACCATGTAGGTTCTCCAAGGTTCCTCAACATGCATTTTAGTTCCCCATGGCGCCGATACCAGTGTTCATTAATCCCAAGTTGACATGCCATTGGGTTTATTAAATTGTATTCCAAGTGATCATCTTTTTCTTGAACTTTCTCCAGAAATGTTCTTGCTGATATATTCTGCAAATTAACTCCTGTTTTAAAAATGTGATTCACAGCATATGAGAGGCCAGACAAGTCACTCTCAAATAGTAGGTGAAATATATATGGAATACACTGACGAAATCTAGGGTCTTCTGAATAAAGTCTAGGAGATCTATATTCAGCTGCAGGTATTTGAGGAGGCCGGTCATCATACCTGCCACCTACTTCAGTAGGAAAGAAATGTGGGAAACACTAACCCTCTAAACCTTTCTCCCACACACTTAATAGAGCTCCTTCTTCCTCCTTCATTTGAAACAGAACAATGGCATCACCAACAATCTCTTTAGAATGCAAAGTGTGGATACTATAATGTTCATAAATTTCTTCTGTTCTTGACTGATCCCCCTTCTCAATCTGACCTGCTGATGGAAATGTCTGATCCTCCATATGTGTGATACCTTGTAGGCTTTCTACATTTTTTATAGTAAACATTATTCTGTTCCAGATATAAAGTTGCTTTTTAACTTTCATAAATGAAATCCAGTATTTGTAAAGCGAAAACAATTACCCAAGGGTGTCAAGGCACTGGGGGCCATCGGGAAGATTAAGCGAGCTATTGCCCAGAGTCACATGGTGCTGGGATAACCTGCCGCCAGCGCCGGGGATCAAACCATGAGCCCCTGTATTCCGGAGTCAGCTGCCCTGGCCGCTGCCCTGCTATACCTTTTTGTTCTTAGTAGGTGCACCATTTACAAGAATTACAAGTCCTTCTTCTAAATCTCTATCTACCCATAGAGTTTCAATATGTTTCTTGAAATCTTAATGGCAAATACACTACTCTAACTTTTAGACCTTTCTGCACCTCTGTTGATGGTAACTTGCCTGTCTTTGGCTCCATACGGACAATAGCCTGAAATGGATGTATACTTTGGACAAGAATGGACTCATACATATTTAAACCTTGAAGTGCTTCTGGAATATAAACCTGTTCTAACATGGTATGCACAGCTGTAGCAGGCATTTTATTATCTTTTAATTTATTGTAACAGTGCTTACATGTATCTTGCCGTATGGACAAGTCAAAGCGTTCCTCCTGAAATAAGTACACAGCTAACTTTGCCAGTTATCACTATTTTCTTATTCACATTTTAAATACAGTATGTGTTTGAATCTTGTAGTGAGTGCATCAACAACATATATAAACATACTCTGGTTTCTCAGAGAACACTGTGTTAAATTTTGTAATCTCTTCTTCAAAACTATCAACTGTAATACCTCTGTCCTGTTCTGAAACTCCTCCTGTTAACCACTCTTCATGTTCCCTCGAGTCCTGCTCAGGACCAAAGAAACAAAACTGCACATCATCACAAACCTTTTCTACGTCTGCCACAGTATCATGCAAATGTGCTCTATTCATTTCTCCTAAACATAAAGCAGGATTTTTCACATAATACAGTATCCTAACTAAAATTCGCATTGTTGAGAGGTGTACAGCTAACATCCTGGAATGAAGAAAGGTGCTTTGGCACACTTTCTTATATAAACACACTAGTGACTGTCCCTACAAACTTATATGCGTTCTAACCTTGCAAGGATCCAATCCTTGTAAAGTACTTATTTTGTGTTTTAAACATCGACTTGGAAAGATATGTAGGAATTTCCATAATATATCAATGGATTGCTGTCAAATACTACAGACACTACTACAATTTCATTTGTATACAGGTGCCTGACTACGCCTTCCTTGTACCTCTTCTGCAAAAACTTGTTCTACATTTCTAGGTACCATCACCTCTTTCGCTATAGGAGTGCCATTCTTCATTTCATTACATCGTTCTCTTTCGTTAATAGCATGAACTAAACTATTATCCTGGAGATAGCTTTCTTCATTAAAGAAAGGCTCTGTACTAGAATTATGTATACATTCTCCACTAAAAACTGTACAAAAGTTACTTCTATTCCCTAATCTTTTCTTCTGGTTTTGTCCCCTCATGCCTAACACCATTTTGTCCAGAGACTTCATTCTATTTATAATCAAAATTAAAAGCTTCCTCTTCAAAGGAAAGGCCTTATCAACTACTCTCTCATCGTGTTCTTTCTGTTTCAGTGCCTCTCGCTTTCCTCTATACTTCTTCATTGTTCTCAGTAGATTTACAACTACTCTACTAAGAAACATCCTGGCTCTGATTTCCTTAACCTGCTTCTGTATCCTGGGTAAGGTGTACCCATCTTTGTTGCATTCTCTACTGTTTTTGCAATATACACTTTGTCCACTCATTCTTTGTTCATAGTTTGAGTTTTATTTTCATTATTTTGTAATCTTTATAAATGTCCACATATCTTTAAGAAATTACTTTGTCCTCTTACCAATAGCTCTTTTTTCTTTCACCACTTTTCTGCATTTTGCCCCTTTTGTGTCTCAATTCTGCATTGATACTGTAGTTGCTTCTGTTGCTTTTTCCTTTGAGGTTTTGTAGGCATTCTATTTGTCTGTAGTTATGTAGTTGTTGTTCTGTAAAAAAAGAATAAGTGTATTTTATTTTGTATTCTAGCCAACGTACCAACTACTTTACTACTGACTTGCACATAATACAAAAACAGTTTTTATGTTATGTTGCAGTTTTAAATCTACAGATGAACCTAGCTATATAACTACAAGCACTTACTCCAATATACCAAACCTAAAGCAAAACACAAAACTTAATTTATTAGTTACCTTTTCATATCATAGCACCCTCTCCTACAACACAGCTGTACCATATCTCAGTTCTCACTTATACATGGTAAAAGACCACTTTATCCCTATTGTAGTAAATTTTAAAATAAACTTCAACCAAAGTGTAAAACTCTATACAGTGTCTCAATACTGTAAATCCGAAAACACAACATAAGAGATATTTCTCTGCCTCTCTACCACTGTGTCACTGGTAGATTTAGTGTTTCAGTACTTTTCTACTTAGAAACGTCAGATTTAAATTTTGGGAAACAGTGCATATAAAAATCTGCACATTAATCTCTATCACAGCATATAGCTCACTAATTATTCTGAGTACATGCAAAAAGTGTGTGACGGGTTACATATATAATTCACCAGATGGCTCTAAGAGAGTACATATTCCTCCCTAAAACTTGTAAATACATGTATTTGTGGTTGAGTACAACAATACTCACTGGATGATTGGATGAGTGCATAGGTAGTGCCTAGGTGATTCCCTGAGAATATAGATAGTGCCTGGATGATTCCCTGAGTTTCTGGGAACTACATCAGTGGTTCCATATCTGCATAGTTACTGCCTGTGTGTTTCCATGAATATATTGCTACTATCTGGGTGTTTTGATGAGTGCATGAGTAGTGCCTGAATGATACGATAAGTGCATAGCTAATGCCTCAATGATTCAATACATGCATAGATATTGGTTGGATGATTAAGTGAGTGCTACTCTAGTCCCTGGGTGATAACAGGAGTATATGCGTAGTATATACGTGATTTATTGATTGCATGGATAGTGCATATGTGATTGTTTAAGTGTATGCATAGCACCTGGCAGATCGGATGAGTGGTGTTTCAGTGATTGAATGAGTACATGACTGCTGGTGTTTTTGGTTAATTGAACAAGTAGTGCCTGTGTGATTAGATAACTACATGACTATTGCCTGGATAATTGATTGAGTGCATCAGTAGTGCCTGGCTGATTACATGAGTGCATGACTAATGGCTGAGTAATTTCAAAAATCCATTGTTAAAGCTTGAGTGATTGGATGAAAGCAAGTGTACTGCTGTGGTGAATGTATTAGTCCAAGAGTATTACCTCAGTAATTGTATGAGTGCATAGATACTGTATGGGTGATAGGTTTATTGCAATGGTACTTCCTACTTAATTGGATGAGTGCATGACTAGTGCCTGAGTGCTTGGATGAGTGCATGGGTTGTGCCTCAGTATTTGGATGAGTGAATCAGTGATAAGTGGGTGTTTGGATGAGTGCATGGGTTGTGCCTGGGTGTTTGAATGACTGCTTGGGTACAGATTTGTACTGTATATGTGAATGGTTAGTGCCTAGGTGATTGGATGAATGGATGGGTAGTGCCTGTGTAGTTCAATTAGTTTATAATTAGTGCCTGCATGATTGAAAAAGTGCATGTATAGTGCCTGGGTGATAGAATAAGTGCGTAGATAGTGGCTGAGTGATTGGATGAGTGCCTGAGTAGTGCCTGGGTGACTGTAAAGTATCTCCATTGCTGTTAGATACATAACAGTTGTGACTATATTTGTGACTCAATGTTTAACTCCTTCTGTCAGTATCAATCTGTTTTAGTGTATCTATCCTCCGCGGCAATCGGATTTGCGGCGGAAAAAGCCCAAACCGCCGCACGGCCAGCGGATTGACCGCACGTGGATTTAGGATATCATTGAGGTGACAGTGGAACGATCCGCTGCTTCCAACTGCCGCGATCGCAACCAGTGATGAATGGGCAAGCCGGCGGAAGGGCGGTCGTATACCCACCGCCGCGGCCGCTCCGGAAAAATCATAGCGGCCGACCAAAAAAAACCACAACATGCCCACCAAGCGTACCCAGCAACCTGGCTCAGCCCCAAAAAAAAACTAATACACCCCAATGACACATCCCCATGGCAAGTAAAAAAAACAAATCCCAGGTCAACCCACACAACACACCTGACATCAATACACCATTTTGACACGCCCACATAGCTGAGTATAAAACCAGCCCCATCCCTGACCACACTCCTTTGCAATACTCCAAAACTGAATTAACCAAGCCTACAGCACAAAGGAGAGGCAAACCACCACACAATTCACCAGCCCAACAACACACACACACACCACGTACATCACCACCACCACTCTCACACCTGCACTTTCAACGCCTTTGCACACCACACACCATGGCACCGAAGAAAATGCCCAAATTCACTGACAATGAGTTGTCAGTCATGGTAGATGAGGTAATCAGAGTAGAACCACCATTGTTTGGAAGCATGGTCCAACAGACACCATTTTGCCACCAAATCAGATCATGAAGCGGTGGCCTGACCTCAAGAAAAAGGTGAAAGAGAGGAACAACAAGAACCGTGAAATGGCTCAGAGGACTGGCGGTGGCCCTCCCATTCCACCAAGAACATTCACCGCATGGGAGGAGAAGGAGCTTGTCATACTGCATCCAGAGAGACTCCCAGGAATACCCGGAGGAGTGGAGGCTGGTAAGTAACAACAAATGTCCACCATCACACTGCTATGTACTGTCTTGCACAACCACAAAGCTACACCTCCTAGGCCCAAATGCATCCATGTGCACCATACATTCCCCAACACATGTCTCATAGATCTAACATTCACTCCCTCTGAATCACCCCAAAGGTAGCTAGCAACATTCCCAGGGTTGCATGTGTACAGGCAGCCAGCACTACAACTCCAACCAGGCCCCCTTGTCCCACAGCTCAGCAAGATGGAGCACTCCCCCACACCCAGAAGCATGTGGCAGCCATTGCATTGATCACCTCCACCTAACAGACAGGTAGCCATCTTAACAGGGAGGGGTGTTTGTGGGATGAAAGCCAGCACTACAACTCCCACCAGGCCCCCTTGTCCCACAGCTCAGCAAGATGGAGCACTGCCCCACACCCAGAAGCATGTGGCAGCCATTGCATTGATCACCTCCACCTAACAGGTAGGTAGCCATCTTAACAGGGAGGGGTGTTTGTGGGTGGAAAGCCAGCACTACAACTCCTACCAGGCCCCCTTGTCCCACAGCTCAGCAAGATAGAGCACTCCCCCACACCCAGAAGCATGTGGCAGCCATTGCATTGATCACCTCAAGCTAACAGGTAGGTAGCCATCTTAACAGGGAGGGATGTTTGTGGGTGGAAAGCCAGCACTACAACTCCCACCAGGCCCCCTTGTCCCACAGCTCAGCAAGATGGAGCACTCCCCCACACCCAGAAGCATGTGGCAGCTATTGCATTGATCACCTCCACCTAACAGGTAGGTAGCCATCTTAACAGGGAGGGGTGTTTGTGGGTGGAAAGCCAGCACTACAAATCCCACCAGGCCCCCTTGTCCCACAGCTGAGCAAGAAGGAGCAATCCTCCACACCCAGAAGCATGTGGCAGCCATTGCACTGATCACCTCCACCTAACAGGTAGGTAGCCATCTTAACAGGGAGGGGTGTTTGTGGGTGGAAAGCCAGCACTACAAATCCCACCAGGCCCCCTTGTCCCACAGCTCAGCAAGATGGAGCACTCCCCGACATCCAGAAGCATGTGGCAGCCATTGCATTGATCACCTCCACCTAACAGGTAGGTAGCCATCTTAACAGGGAGGGGTGTTTGTGGGTGGAAAGCCAGCACTACAACTCCCACCAGGCCCCCTTGTCCCACAGCTCAGCAAGATGGAGCACTCCCCCACACCCAGAAGCATGTGGCAGCCATTGCATTGATCACCTCCACCTAACAGGTAGGTAGTCATCTTAACAGGGAGGGGTGTTTGTGGGTAGAAATCCAGCACTACAAATCCTACCAGGCCCCCTTCTCCCACAGCTCAGCAAGATGGAGCACTCCCCCACACCCAGAAGCACGTGGCAGCCATTGCATTGATCACCTCCACCTAACAGGTAGGTAGCCATCTTAACAGGGAAGGGTGTTTGTTGGTGGAAAGCCAGCACTACAAATCCCACCAGGCCCCCTTCTCCCACAGCTCAGCAAGATGGAGCACTCCCCCACACCCAGAAGCATGTGGCAGCCATTGCATTGATCACCTCCACCTAACAGGTAGGTAGCCATCTTAACATGGAGGGGTGTATGTTGGTGGAAAGCCAGCACTACAACTCCCACCAGGCTCCCTTGTCCCACAGCTCAGCAAGATGGAGCACTCCCCCACACCCAGAAGCATGTGGCAGCCATTGCATTGATCACCTCCACCTAACAGGTAGGTAGCCATCTTAACAGGGAGGGGTGTTTGTGGGTGGAAAGCCAGCACTACAAATCCCACCAGGCCCCCTTGTCCAACAGCTCAGCAAGATGGAGCACTCCCCCACACCCAGAAGCATGTGGCAGCCATTGCATTGATCACCTCCACCTAACAGGTAGGTAGCCATCTTAACAGGGAGGGGTGTTTTTGGGTGGAAAGCCAGCACTACAACTCCTACCAGGCACCCTTGTCCCACAGCTCAGCAAGATGGAGCACTCCCCCACACCCAGAAGCATGTGGCAGCCATTGCATTGACACCTCCACCTAACAGGTAAGTAGCCATCTTAACAGGGAGGGGTGTTTGTGGGTGGAAAGCCAGCATTACAACTCCCACCAGGCACCCTTGTCCCACAGCTGAGCAAGATGGAGCACTCCCCCACACCCAGAAGCATGTGGCAGCCATTGCATTGATCACCTCCACCTAACAGGTAGGTAGCCATCTTAACAGGGAGGGGTTTGTGGGTGGAAAGCCAGGACTACAACTCCCACCAGGCCCCCTTGTCCCACAGCTCAGCAAGATGGAGCACTGCACCCACACCCAGAAACATGTGTCAGCAATTCCCCTCAACTGTGTCACAGAACAGGTAGGTAGACAGTGCATGCACCCTGCCATTCCTCTCAAAAAGCATGGAGCCATATGACCACACCAGCCCTTACATCCCACCCAACTTGGCATAGATCCAATAGCCACTTCCAGTGTGCAGACAGCTTAGCGTATGTAACTGTCACAGATATTAAAGTTTGACTCACCAAATCACATGTTGAAGTAATTCAGGGCACAATCATGCACAGCAGTGAATGCTATGTGTAAGTACCATGGTGGCAGAGCATCAAGGCCCATATGAAAACAAAACAAGCATGGTCATTTTCAAAAATAAAGCAAAGAACATGATATGACAGAGGGATGCATGAGACAACAATGGCTAGTACATTCCCAGAATGAAGGTCTTCCATGCAGAGCAAACAACAAAGATGCTTCACAAAAAGTTGTTGTGCTGCTAGTCATTAGATGACGATATGTCCTTGTAATCACACAATCTGCACGTGGAGCATGGTATCTATTGACATGTCACACCATGGACAAGTAATGTAGATACCTACACATCATGTCATGATGCTCAGTACCGTGCAGCCATACAAAGTGATCTCAATGTAAACTGTGTGGTGTATAACATGTAACATCCAAACATCTAACACCAAGCATGTGGGGTGCACTTCAATGACCATTTTTTCTCTGTTCTACAGATGACAACACCAACCTGCAGAGCCAGTCTCCCCCGCCCCCGGAACATGGACGCCCAGATGAAGACTCCCTAAATTCCTCGGATGCGGACAGAGAAGCTGGCCCATCTGGCCTGTCAAGGGGCAGCAGGTCCCAGGCCCCCACTGTCCTCACCACCACCACCTCAGCAACAACAACTGCGCTGACCACTGCTGTAACGACCTGTGCGGCCTCCACCACCACCACCAGTGCTGCCTGCAACACTGTCCCTGCCTCAGAGGATACCCACACCACCCCACAATCTGAGGAGGGCAGGGAGAGTCAGCGGGTGCGTCGAGTGGTGATGCCACTGGTCCGGGACAGCAGGGCAGGTGGGAGGGCAAATGGGTGACAAAATCAACAGGACACTGGGACCGAAGCCCTGGCCAACATCGCCAGAGTCCTTGGGGCATATGAACAAGCCCAGGGACACACGGGCCAGGCTCTGGAAGAATCGCGTGAGCTCCGCCTGCTGTTGAGGTCCATAGACACGCGCATGGGCCAAATCATGGACCTCCTGGGCCAGCTTGTGGGTGTCCTGAGGGACAGGTCTGCGGCCCAAAGGACAGCTCAACCTTCCTCCAGTGGCCCGCAGGATGACAGTCCCACCTCCTCACCTGCGGCCACAGAGACGTGTGAGCTGGAACAGGATGTGTCCTCAGACACCTCTGATCCTGCAGCAGAGGCCCCACCTGCCAAACGCTCCAGGGGCCGTCCAAGGAAAAACAAGGGAGGATCACGTGGCAAAGCACCAGCCAAATGCCAGTCAAAGAGCCAGCCATGATTACACCTCTCTTCACCTTCCCATTGACTTTGTTGACTATCCTTACCCACACTACCATATTGATGGCAGGCGTCTGTTGGACTGTGTCACCACATCAATGTGGTGACTACACTATTGTCTCATCTACCATCACTGACAACTCATTGATTCACTTACCACCTATTTGCAAATATTCACTTCCCTGTCACATGTACTTATTGTAAATAAACACTCTTTGCACACCTATGTTTTCGTGTCAGCTCCATGTTTATCACAGGATGTACAATCTTGACTCAGATTACAATGTACCAGGTGCACTGATTGTTGCAAGGCATTGAGAGGCTGAAGGGACCTAGGAAAACACAAGAGAACAACATTCACTTGTCAGTTGATGGCATCATACCCATTACACAACACTTGTCATCAAGGTACTCAAACCTGCACACATTACAATGAGCAACGATATCGACATAGACATCATGGAGCTGTGCATAACTAACCTGTCCCAGAAACATCAGCCCTCAGCACAGAGCCAACAACAGGCAGCTGTCACATAGATCCCCTAGGCTTTTCCTACAACTACAAAAACAGCATACAATGGCACCGTTGTACAATGTCACTCACCTTCAAGGGAAGTAGCGGTTGATGAGCTGTTGATGCAGGTCGACATCTTCCTCCTCTCCACTATCCTCGTCACTGGACATGTGTGGGTTTGCAGGCAGGGGCATCTGCTGCTCATCATCATCCAGGATCAGGGGGATATCTTTGCGCAGGAGGTTGTGGAGCATGCAGCATGCTACCACGATCTGACACACCTTTTGGGGAGAGTACATCAGTGCACCTCCGGTCCTGTCCAGGCACCGAAATCGAGACTTGAGAAGCCCAAAAGTATGCTCCACCACACGACGTGTCCTCCCATGGGCCTCATTTTTAGCGGACTTCACCCGGGGTCCTGGGATTCCGCA
This sequence comes from Calotriton arnoldi, assembly GCA_963921515.1. Taxonomy (NCBI): domain Eukaryota; kingdom Metazoa; phylum Chordata; class Amphibia; order Caudata; family Salamandridae; genus Calotriton; species Calotriton arnoldi. Next base: position 855,435 of record CAWUFW010002919.1, read on the forward strand.
GTGGGCTCAGCAACCAGGGCCGGTTGGGATATGCAGAGTCACCTAGGTGCCAGATACACAGAACAATTTAGTAAAATGACTATAGCTGCGGACAGCATGTCACACATAGAGCACAATACTTGACTCAGCTAACTCACATACAAGCCACGCACGGTCAGGATGCAGATTTGCCATCATCTGTGGTACGATGCTGTTACGCCGGATGTAGGAGTCGTGGGCTGAGCCAGGGAATCTGGCACAGACATGTGAGATGATCATATCTGCCTGGCATACAACCTGCACATTAATGGAATGGGAATTCTTCCTACTCCTGCATATGTGCTCCCATGCCTGTGGTGGAACCAGTCCAACATGGGTGCAGCCAATGGCACCAACTACATTAGGGATGTGGGCAACATCATAGAAATCAGCCTTCACAGCTGCCAATTCCTGTCTCCGTGGAAAATGGATGTAAGTGCCCTTGTATACCATCATAGCGGACCGGACATCCCGTAGCACCATGCTGAACATTGCCTGCGACATCCCACCTGCGCTGGCCACCGTGTACTGGAACGAACCAGTTGCGAAGAAATGCAGGGCTGCCATCACCTTACATGTTGGTGACACAGTAGTTGGATATGTCCTGCGAGGCCTCAGATGGGGCTCCAACTGAGCACATAGGTCTTGGAGGTTTTGCCAATCCAACCGGAACTTACGGATGATGTCCACATCCTCCATGTCCGCCAGCAAGGTGAATGGCCGGTGCACATTTGGTCGCCTCCTAATTGAGATAAAAGGGGACACTTGTCAATTCAATTCACCCATGAGATGTGTCCAACATCTGACATTTTGACTGACACAGCGCCAATGATGACTGGTCTGACACACCAGCTTACAGCACAAGTCACATGAAGAGACAACTTGACCCCAAGTAGTTGTACACATGATCAGTATGTACAAACTGAGTGCACCCGAGACAGATTCAGACTATGTGAATGTGAAATGGGACATTCCAACATCTTGTGTCACCAGCCCTGAGAGTACTTGACACAGCACATGTCGGAAACACCAACACCGCTGTCTCCTACGTAGCTGCTGTACCTGCCACACCTTCTTGCGTGAGTCAGACAGGGCACACATGAACGACACAATGAGTACAGTGTGTGCATGAAGATCAAGTATCAACATGAGTTCAGCAATCTACACAATGAAGTAGGCACATTAAGTAGTCAGTCCATCATTACTGTGTGTTGCTTAGCCATCTCACACATTGACATGTCTCCATATTTGAGAGTCCATAACACAACAGATCTGTGTACATGCACAACAACATCATCAGTGACATGTGAGAGACTACATGCCAATGCATCTACTCCAGTGCACTGACATGGCATGTGTAGTACATCAGTGAGTAGAATGTCACACTAGCATTCAATTTAACAATCTGGTGGCATGACTCATTGTAAGTGTGAAGTGTTCAATAATGAGAACTGCCCATTGCCATTGCTACAGCATGATGTGTCCATAGGTGCCCTAAGCGTGCACCGCCACCACAATCACGGTCATTGGCACCAATGTAAAGATGCCAAATCACGGTAGCGACCGCCTGGGCCCTGCGGTGTGACATCGCCATTGCCCATGCCCATTCAGCCAATGGGAACCGCAATCGTGCTAGTGGAATGCACTTTTAAAAATCGCGGTAGGCGTGCTCCGCTACTGCGGGGCCGGTTATTGGTTGCATTTGAAAAATAGCTGACCTGGAACACCAATTGCAGCAGCTGAGTACCATTGAAACAACCCCAGGGGGCTATATATGTCTGTGAGAGAGCCACACATTTCCACTGCATCCAGACACTGCTGCCTGCCATTCTTCATCCCCAACTGATGCTGTTCCTGTCTCCTGGACCCAGTTATGGCGAGAACTGAGAACATCAGGGCCCGTCCCTTCACCACAGGGTTGCTGGAGGTCCTGGAGGACGAGGTGCTTACACACTACGGGAGGTTATATGGTGCTCCTGATGTAATGGTAAGTGTTTCAGAGTGAAATTTGGAGAGTGCAAAAAGTGCTCACATGATGTTGCTCTGCTGTAGTATGTGCCTGTGAGTGCAAGTTTGTGTGATACACTGCCTGGCATGCTGACTTCATGGCAATGGGGTGTGTAGACTTATTATCACAGATCCATGGCTGCATTGAAGGATGGGAGGGACATGCAGTGTATTTGCAGCCATACAGTGACACTGCTGGTTTGGAAAGTGGAAGTCAGAACAAACATTGCCTGTGCTAATGGATGTCAGATTCCATTCGCTTTTCACATGCTCATTTGGGACAATACAAATGTGTTTCGTCCAGAGGGTACTGAAGGATGTGTGTACACTTTTCATATCGTCACCATGGATATGTGAGCATTATGCACAAGATTGAAATGCCTGAGGGTGACACTCTTGGTGGAAAATCGCCTATGACACATCAGAGTGATGTACTTCTGAAACATCCTCCTTCCATTGATTTCATAATGTGTACTGACTTGCATGTGTAGGCACTGTTTGACCTCTCATATTGTACATGTATGTGATTGTTCAGATGGGCCAGGTTTAACCTCAGTGTGAGTCCCCCTGGCCTGCACAGATACTGCCCAATTTGACACGGACCCATCAGTAAATGGACAGAGTGAGATATATGTGTTGTCTGCCACCCTGTTTCTCAATGAGCTATCTTAGGCCTGATGATTGCACAAGACAGACCTTGTGAGAAGGGTGTGAGAATGTAAGATCATGTCCCTAGATGTGACATCCACGACACAGTGAGCCACTCACAGGCCAAGGACATTGAGGGGTGTGTAGTGTTGGACACAGTGAGTCTTCCCCAAAACATCATTTGCAACATGATGTATGTCTTGCTCCCTCACATGCTGCATCACAGATGAGGGCCTTCTTCACATTGCTTTGTGTGCTGCCATTCTGCATGTGTGTGAGATGGCCAGGTCCTGTGTCCACCCTCATACCTAAATGCATTTCAATCCGATTATCTGATGCAAATGTACTACGTGTCATGTTGTATGGCCTCTGATCAAGCTTTCTGTACAGCTGTGCTAAGTGTTTGCATGCACCTGTCCTGAGACACAGTGGAACATGGCCCAGTGTCCCTGAAACTGCCTCTTCTTGTCTCCCATGCCTGCAGCTCAAAGTCCGCCAGCGTAAGGCCTTATGGAGGGCCATTGCACGCAAGGTGCGGGCTCTGGGTGTCTGCAACCGACGGCACACACACTGTCACAAGAGGTGGGATGACATCTGCCGGATGAGCAAAAACGTGGCAGAGATGACGCTGGGGCTACTCCCTCGGACTGGAAGGTTGTCGCGCAGGAGCATGACACCACTAATGGCCCGCATCTTGGCTGTGACACAGCCAGAGCTGGATGGACGTCTGAGGGCCCATCAGCAGCAAGTTGGGGGTGAGTATTCTGCGAAGGGTGACTGGGTGTGAGTGACTGCATGTATCCCAAGCCTGCACCAGTGTTGAGCTCTGTGATGTTTCCAGAGTGATGCAATGGCTTGTAAGTGGCCTCTGTGTTGAGTGCAGCTGACATGCATTTTTGCTACATGTACTTTCTCATGTGTTTAAAATAATGGCCCGTGACATTGCAAGATAAGATGTGGCCTCATGCCTTCTGCTGCATTATGGGTGTCATAGACATCACCGGGGAGTGAACAGGTGTGTTCCTCATCTGAGTGTGCTTACGTCGATATGTGCAGTGTCTGACTTTGGAATTGTGAGAACTACACATCTGCCGACAGCAAGGGTCGTTGCGCTTCAAAGCACAACATGGTGGACATCAGTAGCTCATGGCCATGGTATGAGGACATCATGGAGACAGTATCTGTGTTGTCCCCTTAAAGTGACTCCATATGTGACTGTGACAACATGTTGAGATGTACATCTATCTCACCTACAGGCACGTAGGTATGCTTATAGGAATCTGGATGTCAGGTAACTGGGAGGCACGGGCCAGCTATTTGGCAGTGTGAACGTCACATGGGTCATTGATGCCAACTATGCATGTTTCCATGCATCTTCTGACTTTTGCATGAGGCTTGTACATGCAGACCGCACAGGGTGGTGTGCTACATGGGGGTATCATGTTTGAGTTGTTTGCTTTGGTTGCATATGATGTTTGTGAGTATGGCACTAAACTGAACCTACGTCTCTGTCTCTTGCAGCATCTACAGAGGGCACAGAAGGACAGGGTACGGACACCGGGGATGAGGCATCTTGCTCGACGGCAACACATGAGCTCACTGACACTGATGTGACCAGCGCCTCTGAGGGGGACCGGAGTGCCCTTGAAGAATCACGCCCGGAAACACCAACCTCAACGTCATCTGACGCCAGCGGTGACTCCTCGATGTTGGCGGACACAGGGAGTGGGAAATCTGCCTCTTCTTCCACCACACATCGTCCAGTGCCCACCCTCCCGGCTAGTTCCACTAGTGCTGCCCGTGCCCGCAGCAGTCAGAAGGGTAGAGTGTCCTTCCCCCCAGGCACCGCTGCCCCAGCCCCTGTCTCCCCTGCTGCCCTCAGTGTTGAGGCGGTGGAGCTTTTGTGCCAGCTGTGTGTGGGTCAGACTACTTTACTGAATGCCTTCCTTGATCATGACAAGAAGTTGGCACAGGTAGTTGCCTTCATGGAGGGCATTCATTCTGATGTGGGTGGGCTACACAGGACTGTCAAGTCTTTGTCCTCCACAGTGACGGCAGCTATTCAGCTGGCACAGGCTCAGGGTCCAGCTCCAGTCCCTTCGGCAACCACCCTGCCAGTGGCCACATCTGACGAGAGTGACCACACACCACAGCCCTCAGGCTCAAAGTACTCCACACGAAGCACAACACAGCAGCACTCCAAACGGGCCAGAGCGCAGACACCATCCCCAAAAACAAAAGAAGTCACACAGGAACGCAAAGCCAAAAGCCCTTCGGGTGACACTCAGGGGCATCAAGCCAAGAAGCAGGCCTCAGGCTCACATGCATCCAAATCAGTCCAATCCAAGGACACTTCCGTCCCAAAACCTGCTCCCACAGACAGGCAAAAAGTTGCCGTGCCTGCTGTGAAGCTGGTGCCTGCAAAGAGTCCGCAGAAACGGATCTCTAAGGCAGGTTCACCCACAACCTCAACTCCCACCCACACCCCTGTGAAGCTGGGACAGGAGGGCACTGTGGGGGGTTCACCTGGTCAACAGGGGATGGAGGGGAAAAGGCAAGGCCAGGCCAAGCGTACCACCAGACCCAGCAGTTCACCAGAGGGAGGGCCACCACCTGCACCTGAAGCACCTTTGGTGGGGAGTGAGGCTGTTGTGCCCGCCCCACTTCACACTCCTACCAAGACAATTCTTCAGTATCGAATCCCCAAGAAGTGGAAAGGCAGTCCTCCACATTCTCCCTCACACACTGTGTCTCACAGCAGCATTTCTCCGCCTCCCCGTGCCACCATGCCACCCGGTCCAAGCAGCCCTCTGGCTCACAAAGCCACTGATGCCTCTACCTCAGCTGCTCCTCCCTCTACCAGGTCTGGTCCGCCAACGGTCCCCGACAATCAGCCACCTCCCAGTTCTACTGACAGCCAAGTCTGAGGCAAAGTCCCCCTCCCAAAGCCGTCTCTCCCACAGCGGTGCCTGGACTGCCCATCTGTATCCTCAGAGCTGTGGTGATTCCCATGCCAGTGTACGGTGTCACACATTCCCTGTGCAGGTTCTCATGCACACATGTACCTACTTTGAACTATGGACTGGCCACTGGCCTTGCTGTTTGTAACTTTGGATGCCCATTCCCTGTGCAGGTTCTCATGTTCACATGTCCCTCCTTTGAACTATGGACTGGCCACTGGCCTTGCTGTTTGTAACTTTGGATGCCCATTCCCTGTGCAGGTTCTCATGTTCACATGTCCCTCCTTTGAACTATGGACTGGCCACTGGCCTTGCTGTTTGTAACTTTGGATGCCCATTCCCTGTGCAGGTTCTCATGTTCACATGTCCCTCCTTTGAACTATGGACTGGCCACTGGCCTTGCTGTTTGTAACTTTGGATGCCCATTCCCTGTGCAGGTTCTCATGTTCACATGTCCCTCCTTTGAACTATGGACTGGCCACTGGCCTTGCTGTTTGTGACTTTGGATGCCGATTCCCTGTGCAGGTTCTCATGTTCACATGTACCTACTTTGAACTATGGACTGGCCACTGGCCTTGCTGTTTGGAACTTTGGATGCCCATTCGCTGTGCAGGTTCTCATGTTCACATGTCCCTCCTTTGAACTATGGACTGGCCACTGGCCTTGCTGTTTGTAACTTTGGATGCCCATTCCCTGTGCAGGTTCTCATGTTCACATGTCCCTCCTTTGAACTATGGACTGGCCACTGGCCTTGCTGTTGTCTACTTTTGATGCCTATCTTGATGATATGTAATAAAGACAGTTACTTCTGTTGTCTGCTTTGTCAGTGTCCTTGCTAAATGTAAGTGTTTTCGGTATGTGTATGGTTGCATGGGAAAAAATGCTCTGTATGCCTCCTTCACATTGCCAATTGCTTCTTTTACTTTTTCTGGGTTTGGCAGTGGTGAGGGGCACGTTAGTTCTTCTTTCTTCTGAGGTTTGAGGGTGCAATGATGGGTGTTTGTGATGATCTACGATTATCATACTCATCATATGGTCAGGTTTGCTAAATTTTCCACATGTCATTTTATGATGCAATTCCAGAACAGAGGTGTATTCTATCCACAGGATTACTTGCGGGCTGGCCAGGGTCCTTCATATCTGTGTGATCTTTCTTGATGTGTGAGCAGCAGTGTTGATGTATGGTCATCTTGTGATGGCCTGTCTTCCTAGTCACATGCGTACATTTGGATGTGTGCACTTGTGTGGTCATGAAGTGTGTAGGGGTGGTTTGGTTGTCAGTGTTGATGTGTGTGTGTCCCTGCAATGCCAACTGCACACAGGTATGACACAGAAGCTGAGTGCCTGTTTGTTTCAATAGTCTGTCATGTGTTTCAGATTGTGGGCACATGTGGGAGTTGTAGGTTGGGCAGTGTGCAGTGTGTTGTTGTGTCCTTGCACTCCTGGGGGATACCTACTTATTGTTGCTGCCAGTTGTGAGTATGCAGAGTGTGTGACAGGCAAGTCTGTGTTGTGTTTTGTTGATCAGCCATGTGTCTTGTTACTGTTTGTGCACGCTGTACAGAACTGCTCAGCCACACTGACAATATTTGTGAGTTTTCTCATGCATTGCTGTCACTTGACCCATGTTTGGCTCCAGTATGGTATGTGGTATGTGGAGTCATGCCATCCCCATATGTGCTTCTGATGCCTACACATTGTGAGTGACTCCTCTACGTGTTTGTGTACTGTACACTGCTCACCTGTCCACTAATGAAGTACACACCACTTCAGTCTCATGTCTTCCGCCCCATGGCTTGCCAGTGTGTGAGCCTCCCCACCACTTCATAGTGTGACACTATGCTGTGTGAGGCTGCTCTGTGTCCAGGACCAATGTGCTACTCAGGACAGTTTGCAAATTAGTTATGTGTTATTTCCTTGTACTTGTTTGCTGTCATGGTTGCTCATGTGCAGTGCAGATGTTTGGGCAGCACAGTCCTCTGGTCATGTTGTTTGCACCTGGATGTCCCTGAGTTGTGCATCTGTGGGTGATGGCTAAGCTGTATGTGTGTTTGCTGAGGTAGTGCTACACTTCCTGAGTGTGATGTTATGTTTGTGCTGTGGGAGTTCATGGTGTGGCACTCAGATGTGTGTGCTACTGATTTGGTTGTTGTGCACACACTGCTTGGTGTGCATGCAGTGTTGTCAGTGTATGTTGCCTTGTACTTGCTTGTTGTGCATCCCCCTGATGTGCAGCTGAGTTTGCATTGTGATGGATTGGTCTGTGCATCTGTTGTGTTTTTGTTGTGGATGTATGCAGTGTTTGGCCTGTGTTGGCTCTTTGTACTGACTGATGCTATGTGTGTGTGATGTTCTATTTGCATGACGTTGTGTGTGAGTGGTTGTTAGCTGTGTGATACATTCAGATGTGTGTTGCAGGTGTGGTGTGCATTACTTGTGTGTCTGTCACATGCAGCAAGGGGATTCTTGTTGCTGGGCTTGTTTTCAGTGCACATTGGTGGTTAGTCCTCCTATTTTTGACCTGTCACTTTTCAGGGTTGTGCATGTGCATGCTTCTGGTACAATATGGCACCTTGTCCACTTCATGGGTGGTGAGGTGTCTGTGTCTGTGTTAGCTGATTGTCCCATTGATCCCAGTTGGTGTTCATGGTAGATTTTTGATGATACACCTCTTGTTTGTGTTGAGGTATGGTGTCTGTGCATTGGTCCTGAGTGACAATGTTGTGTATTCCTGTTCTGTCTAGGGTCACATTGCCTTTCCACTGTTTTCCTGCACATGTGTGGGCTTGTTGTACCTCTGTGTATGTTGTTTGTGAGCTTTGTGTTTGGCTATTGTTTTGGTGTCTGCATTGGTTCAGGCATCCCTGTGTGTTAGTGTGATGTTTGTGGGTGCACCACAGGGAGTGTGTTTGGTTGTCATTGAACTCACAGGACACCATTTTGGCCTTTATGTGTGCTTCTCACAGGTGTTGAGTGCTGCAGGTATGAGGTGGGTAGAGAATGGGTATGTGTGAAGGTCCTAGTTGTGTTTGACAGTCAAGGAGTGTGACAATGGGCCATGTGTGTTGTACTGATGATGTGCACATGTCAAGTCAGTTGAGACAGATGTGTGGCTGCTCACTGTATGACTTCAGACACTTCCTATCATTCCTGTGACTATGCATGGCTTGCCTTGATGTGTCCCTGAGTTGTTGCACAGAGGTCAGTTTGGTTTAATTTCACTCACTGTGCCACCCATGTCTGATTTGATGACCTAAGGGTGTTGTGATATGTTCCTTCTCTTGCATGTGATGTACAGATGCTATGTGTCTTGCTCCATGGTTTTCCAGCACTGTCCACTTCACTTTTGGCTGGCCCATTGATTGTCCTACATTGCTGCTGACCTATGGTGTGTGTATGTGGCTGTGTGTCAGTGTGGGGTGTTTGTGAGTGACTTGACAGGCAGTGTGGACAGTTCAGTGGATGTTCTTATGCAGTGTGAGTCTTCATTTTATAGTTAGACTCAGTTTGCTTCACATGAGTGGGAGATAGGTGTGAGGAGGAGGGTTGTCCAGCCCCTGAGCTTCTGTGCAGGGTGTTCCTCTTCACCCCCACCTTCCAAGACAGGCGCCCTGGTCCTTTGGTGTGTGAGGTGCAAGGTCTGGCTACACCTGGGAGATGAATTGTGCAGGGGGGCACAGGGGGAGCACACAGCATGTGCCCCAAATGGGTGTGGGAAGCGTAGTGTGGGAAGGGTGGAGGTGGAGCCCTGTGAATCTTTGTGGACTGCCCATGCCTGGCGCCGGCCCTGCCTACTACATTTTGCGCATGTTTTCCCGCGTCTTCACCGCTGCGGTGACGTGACCGGGACATTGCAGTGATTTCGCGGTTGATTGGTGACCCGGATGCGGAGGGGTGATTTCCTGACAGGTGGGACATGTGTGGGTACACTTGGGGAGGTGTTCCTGTCCCCACCAGAGTGTCTGATGTGGACAGGAACCGTATATCAGCACAGGAGTTGTGTGTTGTGGTTGTGTGCGGAGTTGTGTCATTGCGTACCTGCGGCGTTGTCCGCGACGGTCCATTATTTGCTGGTAGTGGAGGAGGTACAGCACCGGAATGGCTTGAAGAGCTGGATCCATTGCGGTCCGGACCGGGTAGAGGGGACCGTGAGTCTGGTTTCGCGCTCCGCTGTCGTGTTTCCGCCGTCTCTGGGTTGGTGGATTCTCCGCTGCGGTGTGATGGGCTGTTTGCGGCATCGTGATTTGTACGGCGGATGGAACGTCATTCCGCACGGCGGTGAGTCCCTATTGGCTCACTCCGCCGCGGTGGCGGGCGCAAAAATCTGGTGGTTCTCCTGGCTACGCAGCGGACGGAAAATGGGCTATGTTTGCCCATCGTAATATGGCGGGCGGGAGGACCGCTGCTGGAGTGCGGAAAAGGGCATTTTCCGCCCCCGCCAGCACCGCGGATGTGCTTCCGCCCGCCATCCTAATGACCCCCTTGGTTTGGCCAGAGAGGGTGAAAGTTTCATCAGTTGTTGGCTTTGGTTAAAACTATTGTAGATTACCAAGCTCCTCACCTCATGATTGTGCACTGTGGTGGCAATGACTTAGGCACATTGACTTAGGTAGGGCTGAAAATCCTCATCCTACCTTTGCAGAACTGATCTCGCTTTTCCCTCACACTGTCTTGGTGAACTCTAATATACGCCAAAGACAGCAATGGAAGTGGTCAAATCAATTCTGTCCATATATTGACACAGACAGGAAATATGTTAATAAAACTATTTCTGCATTCCTCAGAGACCATTGTATGGGCTGCATCTATAACAACATGGAATTTATAGAAATGCAAGCAAGGTAACACAAGGCATCACAATGCCTTGCATTCATTTTTTCTTACAAAGCCATGCACGGCTCCACAAATCACCCCTTCCGTAGCTTTATAAATCTCTGCTAACATTTTGTATTATGGCTGCACCAAAATAGTGGTGCAGCCAAGCCACAAAAAGTTAGTAAACTGCCCCCATATGCGGACACAGGCCTATTTTATTTGGAATTCGCAGCACATGGAGGAAGACTGGAAAGACCTTCTACTGGGTCAAGTAGCCTTACCATTTTAGGACATGGATCACTTTGCATATTACAAAATGGCAGAGGACAACTTAAAAACCCCTGGTCACAAAGACTAGACTTCACATTGCAAAATGGTTGCATCTTAACCTATCATTGTGGGGCAGGCTACAGGTGGTGACTGTGCAGCATTTTAACTACATCCTAGGGATGCTGCAGATACCTATTACTTGTCCTCTCCTACTGAGTATTGACTCTGAAATCAAAGACTTTGTACGGGGCACTAGTAAGTCAAGGATCCATATGTCAAAACAATATGCTTACACCAAGATGGGAAGCCTTTGTTTATTACATATGGGTACTTATCGCCCACGGTTAGAGCTCCACCCATATGGCAGATAGAACAACCTGGTGTGTGGCCAACCTGGGGGCCCTCTATGCAGTAAAGCCAGTCTGCCGCCCAATAAGTAACCGGATGGTTCTTAACATGCTCCGGATATGGAAACAGGTGCATGCCTCACTGAAGCTAGTCCCCCGGTTCCATGTCTTGGCACCTCTTTGGAATAATACAGGGCTACGGATAGAGAGACATAAGGTTGACTGGGCTGAATAGAAGGGACAAGGCATTTAGACACTAGATCAGGTGCTCCTGGTGGATACTTTTAAATCCTTCACTGACCTGAGCTCGGACTATGGCCTAGCACAAACCCAACAATGGAAATATCTCCAGTAACAGAGACAAGTTAGGTAGAGGCCCATTGATTCTCCTGACCTGGCCAATGTACATATCTAGATCAGTGGGGTTCCCCTAGGGGAGCGATTTTGGGATTATAAAATGTGCTGATAACTGCTAATTTCTCGCAAGCTAAACTAGACTCCACCAGAATCTTTTGGCAGGAGGTGGTGGGCCACACGCATACCAACCAGCAAGCCTAGTCTGCGCTACTGGATACACAAGACTCCTTCCTCTGAGAGGGTAGGCTGAAGTTTTCCTACTCCAAACTACTCCATAATTTGTACTGGTCACCGACCTAGTTGCACAGAGCTGGTTTGCTGCCACATTCTGTACGGTGGAGGTTTGGGGCGAGTGGATGTGAAATAGTACACATCCTATGCAGCAGCACCCAACTGACAGGTGAGGTCAGTCCTTGATGAGCCAGGAGATTTCAGAATTGTTCCATCTATCCACTTGGCCGTTCTGTATGACATGACAGACAATATTCTCTCCACTATACAAATGAGCCATTGGGTAGCAACGGCCCCGGCAACGGTCAAGCTCTGCATTTTTAGACATTGGAGGAAGGGGGCAGTGCGAACAAGCTCTAAGTGGCTGTCAGAAGTTGCAAAAATAGTGGACTGTGAGTGAATTATCTATAACATGAAGAATTAAATGGGCATCTATGACAGGGTACGGGAGCCCTTTCTATCCCCTTAGAGTGAAAGAAAGCAGAAACCAATGGAAAATGTCACAGAGATACTTGGGGTGCAGGGGTTCTCAGGACCCCATGGCTAGGTTGGGATTATGGATCACGCCCTCCATTAAGTCACTCTCGCCCCTTGGAGCCCCGCCCTGACCGGACTACCCCCTTTAACTGCGATAGTATCTCCGGGGACCTTTAGAACAGTTCGTAGTACAGGGGCAATGGGATGACACCTAACCTGCATATGAGGTGACCTACTCCGATGTTAAGAATTATTACACTCTGGGGATATTGAACCCAGGACAGTGTTAGTTTGGGCTTGGAGAGGGAATCTGTTACCTGATTACTCACTTATTCATTGTCATTGATTGTGGTTCACCATTATTACGTGCTTGTAAAATAAGATTACATGTATTGCACACTGGATCAGGATACAATGGGTTGAACTGATGTTGAGGCTCTGCCGGCCCTAATGGCTGACCTTGGAGGGGGGAAGGAATGTGGAAGTAGAGACTGGTTGAAGCTCAGACTAGGAGGTAGCACTGAACAACTAGACTGAATCTGAAGAAGGCTTCCCGAAAACTATTTTCATGTGGGAATATGTGTGCTACAGGCCTGGACCGAGGACTGTCATCAATTGGAAGGATGTGTTATTTAGGGTTGCAAAGTGGTTGCAGTACTTATATACTCAACTCTTGAATACCTTTTAATGTACCAACTAGGGGGAGGGTGTTCAGGTTTTTCTACATTACGCTCATTGTAGCGCTTGTGCACTCGACGTTGTTGGATTTGAATAAAAAATTGTTGGAAAAAAAAAACGAATACCAATGTACATTTTATAGCCCTGTTGCATTTGGAAAGAAAGGTCAAGTGTTGATTAAAAATTACCCGTAGGTTCTTTACCTTAATAATGAACTCAGGGGAATCTCCTAATTAATCTGGTCAGGGACAAGGGATCCACCTGCGAGCAACACTTTTTACTTATGCCCTTCAATTACATTTCCATCATAAAGGGAGTAAGAGAAAGACTTTCATGCAAAATAATGGAACCGAACACCACTTATATCTCATTTTATACACAAGAAAGAGATTTTGTTTTGCAACAGATCCGATACAGAACAAAAAAAATGTATGGATATTTACAATATAACTATAGACATACATAGGATGTTGCACTATAACAGTTTTTGTCTACCAACTTTAAAGAAACATCTTCAATTTTTAATACTAAAATGAATTATATCCTGTTGCACTTGTAATAATATAATTACATCCTAATGCACTAATAAGAGTACCTGTCTGCTAAACTCTAAATCAGGCCTTTTGACTGTAAACTCAATTTACTTCTAAGTTTCTTGCATATTAGTATCGGGGGTGTTGTTCATAAGGGTGTACGTTTTAAACAGTAGAAAACACCTGAAAGATTTGTTCTGATGATTTGTTTCGTCAAAGCTTCCTTTTTTGACAACTTTTATTTCAAGAATAGCTTTCACCAGGTTGACGAAAACAACCTAGTGAATGTTTTTCTTGTAGAAAATTCATTGCTTTATTTTGTTTTTTTAAAAGGGGTCTCCCAATCCCTTGAACTCAATGCTTACTTTTTTTCTTCTTTTATGGCTGTGCAATACTTTAAATCTCCCTTTACTCACAATGATGATTTTTCCACCAATCCTCTCCCAGTAAAGAGTCTTGCACTTCCCCACATTCATTTTACCAACACTGGGGCATATTTACAAGATAATGACGCAGCGCTGTAAGACATCTTGATGCTCCAAGCTGCGTCATTTGGAAAGTGCAGGGATGTGTCGTATTTACGACAATACAACACATCCCTGTGCTTTCCTCTGTGCTGGCACACAACTGGCTGCCTAGCACCATCACAGGCACCCTTGCACCATGGTGCAAGGGTGCCTACGTTGCATCATTGATTATTTTTGTGCAGGAAGGGACACCTTCCTGCATAAAAACAATTATTGATAGCATTTTCCTCCTGCTATGTTTGCTGCTGAATGCAGCACACATTGAAAGAGGAACAAACGAGGAGAAATAAAGGCATGGCCTTCTAAATATAGGCCAGCACACTGTGTCACGGAGCATCAAACACAGTGATGCTCTGGTGGTGCAAGGGACTTGTAAATATGCCTCAATGTTTTTTCTAAATCCTACCACTAATCTCCTAAACCCCTCTACCCTGCCCCCCTGGTCTTTTTTACCGAGTGTTGTTCTCCTTTTTTATGTAAAAAATTAAATACCTATTTACCTTTCACACAAAAAAATATGTCATTATGTAATTCTCCCCAATGAAGTTTTTGGCTTTCTTTATACTGGCAGCTCGTCATAATGACAAAATACTGTTGAACGCACCTTTTTAAAAATATGTTTAGTCATGTTTTATATCCTGTATGTTTACACATTAGCAGGACATTATTTGAGTTCTGACCCTTCATCTTGAAGACATTTTTTTATAATTTCACACTAGAATTTATGTACGCAGATGGGATGACATATTCAACATCATTTTGAATAGTTACTCCCTGATTAGGTTGATTTAGATCCACTTGCTGCAATTACACCTTCAGTGCAGCACCTAAGTTCCAAGTAGTGATATAACTATCTTTGTATTTCATCATGCAAAAGGGAGTAGCCCAATAACCCATCGAGAACCTGGGCATAAACTATTTTGAATGAAAAGTGTTCCATTTTGGATAGCTGCAGAAGCTGACATACATTAAACAGTACTGTGATAAGTCAATATTGCAAACAATTGATTACTTAAAAAGATTATCCAGAAGCTTTCAATAAACTTAAAGTACCACACTGGGTTATCCATGGAATATTCCATCCACTAAACAGGTGAAAGATAATGCATTGTATCGTATATTTATTCACTTGACTAATATTGTCAGCAAGCATCTTACTAGAGCTTTATTGTAAGTGGATAGTCCAGAAATGATGGAAATCAGATCCATGGAAAGTCTTTTGAAATTATGGGACACTTCATATGTGTACTCTCCAAGTTCTCACCACAAAGTAGTCACACAACAGGGTATGCATGTTCTTTCGCCCAATAACTTTCCAAAGCATCAGGAGTGGGCGACTCACAAAATCTCTCTCGGCCTTAATAGCTTCTCTATAAAGACTGCCACAAGTGATTTTCACTGCCTCTTCAGGACATAACAAAAGGTATTTTCTATTATTCAGCTATTATTCAGCTGAGCGTCCTATGTGACAGCCATTCCATGAGGGGGTTATAACAGCTCAAAGTCCTCTCTTCACTTATCCTTGGTGTCACAGCATTTCCACATGTTCACATGATTCCCCAATGCTGCTGTTCCAAAGTGTGAAGCGGTAAATCATTTTGGAGTCAAGGTATTACTGTACTGCCAACATAGCTACTTACAGTCAGCGTGAACCACAAACGTCACTATATTAACCTCTGCCTAAACATCTGGTAGCTTGGTGCAGAGCAGTCAGGCTTAGGGGCAAGGTGTAACATTTTTATGCAGCACAGTGAAAACACAACACAAAAAAAATCCCCAACTAAGGGGCAGATTCCGATTCAGGCCGGAAATCACTCCGACTGAGCCGGACCCGGAGAGATTTCTGACCGAATCGGACTCTGGCAGTCCGACCGAACGAGTACGATGCGCACGCATGCAATTGGACTCGAGTCGGTCGGACTCCCATTGAAGTCAATGGGAGCCGGACATACAACGCGTATGCGGGCTCCCATTGACTCAATGGGTGCGAGGCGAACAAGGGCGCCCCCTACAGCGGGTACGCATCGATGCGACTCGCGGCGTACATGCACAGGTGGGGGGGACCCATGGGTCCCCCCTGTGTGCGACTCGCGCGGCTACGCGTACAGGGGGGTCCGACACAGACCCCCAAAGTCCGGCTCCGACTGCTCTTTCGAGCCGGACGGCGCAAGTCGGTCGGACTGCTCGAGGCGCGCCTCATACTTGACCGGCCGGGGAACGTCTCCATTGCGCGGTGCGAGTCGTGTCCGTGCGAGTAGGTCGGAGCGGTTCGGACCCGGGAACGAGTCGGTCGGCGATTTCGCGTGCGCTCGCATCGTACTCGCTCGGCCGGACGCACGTACGAATCGTTCGGGAAAGAGGGCTCCGAATCGGATCCGGTTAAGCCGAATCCGATTCGGTGCCCTACCGGCCGAGATCGGAATCGGCCCCTAAATAGAGAAATTTTTCATAAATACAATTACTCCAAAATAAATGAAACCAGAGTTATTAATTTTTAACGTTTTTAGTGAAATGTAGAGCTTAAATGATCAACGCTCCAACAGCAGATATCTGTTTGTGCAAGGTCAAAGTTAAAAGTTAAGGACGACTGCGATGGAGTGAGAGACAGATACAAATGGTGGATTGGGGACTGTCTCGCCTTATCTTCTGACTTAAAAAAATTTCTGATGAAAGTCTTGGAAAATATATAGTTCAGCAGGAAAAAGCGGCAGGCTCTGCTGGAGGAGGAGTCGTTGATGCCGGGGAGCCACTGGACGAAGTCTCGGTGATGCCATTGACAATGGTGGGAAAAAGCTCGCAGCAATAAAAGCTGGATTTGCAGGCTGAGGAAGTTGTCATTGTTGATGGGGAGCTGTTTGTAGTTGAGCCTGGTGAAGATTTTTACCATTGGACTTAGTGGCCTGTCCTGCCCACATCTAGTGTCACTGTCTGGGAGGAATACACAAACCCCAACAGCAGAGCCATGCACACTCATGTGACCCAGGACATTGGCAGAAGACACAAATGGTTTGGATAAGAAAATGGCAACTTTCTAAAACTGGTATTTTCAGAATTGTGAATTAAACCCCAACTTTACCATTAATTAGGATTTTACATAACAATTCATTCGAGTCTAACACGACCTCTCTATCTGCTCCCAATCCAAAGTTAGCATTTAATAAATGTAATAAGGTAACTCTAAGGTTAGTCAATGGGAGAGATAGGCCTTACACTGGTGGAAAGCGACTTTAGTTTTCACTAACAGGAAATATAAAACTTAAACCCACATGTCCTACTTTTTAAGTAGCATGCACCCTGCCTTTGGGCTTTTAGGGCCTCCCCTCGGGGTGACTTATAAGTATTAATAAGGAAGGTTTAGGACTGGAAAAAGGTTTATTTTTCCATTGGAAATGGCAGTTTTAAACTACTAAGACCTACATTTATTAGGGGTGAGTCCCTCATACTTAATTGAATCCTCCTTTACCCAACAGGGACTAGAAGCCAGATGTACAAAATATCCCGCGATTCACATGGTCTGTGGCCACAAAAAGGTTTTTCCTTATGTACAAAAGCCCTTTTATAAGTCAGAATATTCACTCCAGCTCCTAAGGGGGCTTTTGCAACCCTTTTAAAATTGGAAATAGGAAGGGGTGTGAATGGTTTCTGATTTTGAAAGGTATGTATCAATGGTTTGTGACTGCTGCTGTGGTTGCATACCATTGATGACTTTCTGACTCCCAGGCAGGCGTTTGTTAAGGGGAAGTTGTCCCATTAGGAGACCTTCCTCTTTGGGAATTATATCAGTGGCCTTGGATGGAGAGGGCAGTGTTCTAGCAGAACCATTTAAAAAAACAAAACAGTAACTGTGCCTTTAAAGGACATGGGCCGCTTAAAATAAATGCTTCTCATTTCCCAAAGCAAAATTAAGGATGGAAGTCTGAATTGCCTTGGAGGCCTCCATTCCTGCGTTGGAAGCCAATCACAGGGGGTCACAAATTGCAACCTGCCAAATTAGTATTGATTAGGCAGGCCACTGTGCTACCCTCTCCAAATGGAGAATTTGGAATGCAAACTATTAATACACATCAGTCATACCACAAAATGCACTCGCAAGTCAGTCAGTGTGTTGTCATACGCAGCACAAAGGGGTGGTGCAAGTTATGTTTTCTGCAGCAAAGCATAGCAGGTGAATTTCTGTGATTTTCAGTGCCTTATTCCATTAGAACCTGAAACATAACTCAGTGTTTAATTGTATTTTTTCAGTGAATTTCTTGGTTGTTTTTAATAACACACTGAGCCTAAAACTCCCATTATCCACAGCCTTTTGCTGTGTGTAATCGGCCTTGGCCACAGATCCTGCACCAACTCAGTGCAGACAACCAACCTCGCTGCACATGATCTTCAGCCTGGCGCTGCTGGGGTTGGAGGTAGGCCCATTGTCTAGCCCCAATGGGCAGATAACCCTCGCTGCCCAGGGGCTTCAGCTGTTTGCAGCAGGGGTTGCTTGCAGAGCTTATCTTGCACCGAATGCATTGCAAACAGGCAACCCCCGCTGCATATGTCCTACATCATGCACACTGGGGGCTGCCCATGGTCTTTTGCCTGCAGCCACTTCCTGCGCTCATCCCATCGCAGGCACCTTACCCTGCTGCACATGGTATTCCGGTGCACCCAACACTTGTTCATCACAGAGAGTCTTGCCTCTGGTGAATTTCTGTGCTCATTCCCACAGAAGGCAGACAACCCCATGTTTTAGTGTGTCATTTTGTATACGTTTCTCATGATGGAATGCTTCTTTGAGGGGGTTTATGTTGAAATATTTTTTAACTTTTTATACTTTTATAGGCAAATTTTTTAAAACTATTTTCCTAAACTTGTTTTTGCTTTCCTCCATACTGTTTTAATCAATGGAAGAAGGAGGAGTGATACTTTTCAAGTGCTGTTTCCTAGGCCTTGAGATGACATTTGTGTTAATCTCCTATTATTAACTGGTCTTTTTCCATTCATTGCAGTATGTGCCGAATCTCTCCAATTAGTTTTCTTTTGCCTTTTTTGCTGCTTGGAGGAATAATGCTGGGAATATTTCCTCTTCCACTTACACTTCCATTGTCACTGCCTCTTCATCTCCACTCTGGAATATTCATTTGGGTGCATGACTCTGAGGTGTAACATTGTGCCATTTTTGCCAAATGAGTATATCCCTGCATGTTCCTGCTGCAAGATTTGGTCATATAAATCGCACATGACCTTTCAGTCATTCATCTTTTTCTCCCCTCTAGGGTGTGTTTAAAATTCACACATTAGCGATCCCGTTCCAAATGATCAGCATCAATTCATTGGCACCTAATAAACATCACCATCATCTTGTTTTACCTCAGCAGTATACGGCCATTAATTGGAGCCTGCTCCTTCCTGGCTTTGTCCAGTCTTTTGGGATGACATACTGTCAAAACAGAGCTGCCTTCTCTCTACAGTGCCCCAACTCTTCATTTGTGTATCTCGCTGGTTCGGAGAAGTGGGAATACCATTCCAAGTACCTTGAACCCAAAAATGAATAGCACAAACCTCTGAATTTTTTTAACAAAACCTGTATTTGGACAATTATTTTAGATTGTTTGATGGTAGGGGTTTCCTACATGTAACTCTACAAAACATTTCGTTGTTTAAAACATTCTTAGAGCTGCGGTACAAGAATTTGGACAGGGCATGGCAGATCTACCCTTTATATTTCATTGAAACTGCTAAGGATCTGTGGATCCTTGTAGACCAATGAAGATGCATGATTGGTTCCTGGGAATGTATAGTTCCACGTTTAAATAGTTTGTTCTTATTTTCCAAATATTATTATACTTCTGCATCAAAGGAGACTATCATTTATGTTTTGCTGGGGATTTCTTTTTTGGGGGTCCAAAACGTGTTGATCCTTTACAATGATTTCCCGGACAGGTAGAACAGGAGAGAGGAAATCCAGAAGGCCATGATGAGCAGGCAAATAAACAGTTTGGAGAACTCCCCTTTGAGGGATCAACATCTACACCAGAATTCATAGTGTGGGAATATTTTGCTAATCCACACAAGCATGTGACATGCACCTTGCGCAAACAGAAACTGAGCAGGGGTAGCAGAGGTGAGTACAGCTTCAGTTTGTTTTCAATGCACAAGCATCTTTATGCTTGGTATGAATCAGTTCAATGTGAGAAGAGGAAGAGGGGCACAGAGGAGACATCCACATCTGCCTAATTCAAAAACACCATTCCTCCTGGCGAAATGTTCACAGAAGATATCCAGCAGCCGGAGCAAGATGAGATGTATTACTGCTTGCACTCCTTGGTATGTGGAACAGTCATCTCTTGGAGACAGCAAATTAGGAAGGGAATGAAAAATCAAATCTTCTGTTGGACTTGGCACATTAGGCAGGTTTATCCCCTGACTATTTGCTTTTTGGTCTCCTGTTTTTGACTTCGTTTTTGCTGGTTAAGTGTCTCTATGCACTTTTGTACTGCTATTCAGTGCTAAAGTGCAAGTGCTCCTACTACAAATTGTGTTATGACTGGGTTTCCATGATTGCCAGATTTGATTTACTAGTAAGTCCCTAGGACAGTGTACTGTGTGTGCCCAGGGCCTGTAAATCAAAGGCCTGCAGCACTGGTTGTGCCATTAACATAAGTAGCCTTTCGAAGGTGTCTCAGACCTGCCACTGCAGTGCCTACGTGCAGTTGTAACTGCCATCTCTTCCTAGCAAGTTCACCTACTTGCCAGGCCCTAACCTTCCCTTGTCCTACATGTAAGTCACCCATAAGGTAGGCCAAGGTTGGACATGTAGTGGTGTGTTTTACATGTCCTGATAGTAAAATACTGTGCAATTCGTTTTTTCACTATTGAAAGGCTGTCTGCCCCATAGGTTAACATTGAAGCTGCCTTGTAACATCTTGCAAGTGTAACTTTCCATTGGGACAAGATGGTGAGAGGGAGTTCAGGCTCTCTGAACTCAGAATTTAATAACACAGATTTAGTAAAGGTGGTTTTTAAATTATGTGTTTGAAAATGCCACTTTTAGAAAGTGGGCATTTTATTACTTAACCATCCTGTGTGCCTCTGCCTGTTTGTGTATTCACCGTTTTGGAGTGACAGGAGATGGGATGTGCATTCATGCTAGACACTTACAAGGGAGGTTGAGGTGTGTCCTGCCTCTCCTGGGTGTCTCAGAGCACGGCTGAATAGACCTTTCCTGCATTTAGAGTGGTGGGAGGAGTTTTCACTAGCACCTAAATAGGCTTTCTGCTCTGCACAATGCCTTCATCATCTCCTGTAGTGAAGCTGGGTCAGGGAGGACAGAACTGGATTTTACTGAACTCAGAGACTTTCTACCTAACAATTTCAAAGGGAAAAGTAGTATAAATATTAGGGCACTGACCCTAGAACTTTAGAACTTGTTTTTACTAAGGAACCTGCCAAGAAGGAGAGCTGGAGAAGCTGAGAGGAGGAACTACCACTTTGCTGTGTTGGCCTGCAGTGGCTGTTTCTGTCTTGAGCAGTAAAAGGACTGGACTGGCCTTTCTGCAACTTATTTTCCTGAGTTTCTCCAAGCACTTGAAGTGAAGCTTGCCCCAGCACGGGAACTGTGTGTTTTGTGCTGCAACAGATGAAAAAGCAACCCAACGCCGTCAACGGCACTGCTGTTGGCTCTGTGGCCTGTTGGCACTACAGAGATCATCGCCCTGCTTCGCACCACAACCCTGGTCTGATCACCAATGCCACCACTGAGACACTGCTTGCATTGAGACCTGAGTGCACCGCACTTTGCACCGCCTCGCTTCACATCGCCGCCCTGTTATCCCCGATGAGGACGCTCCATGCCCACATCAATACCACTGCCTGCACCGTGGCCTGGGGGGCACCACTCGTAAGTTACTCGATGCACCGTCCCATCCCACACTGCAGCTGTAGCCCACAGATGCGGCACCATCAACTCCAGATCGTTTACCTATGACATCGCTTCAGCAACAACAAAGACGCTGCTTGCACCATGACCTGCCAGCACCACTGCCAGCACAGCCCTGGTCTCACAGACTCCGCTGGATGCCGTCACTGAGCCACTGCCTGCACCGTGACCTGAGGGCACCACATGCTGCACCTCTCCACTTCGCACCGCAGCCCCGATGCCTGCTGACACTGGCTCACCTGACTTCAATCTCATGGAGTTTGATCTGAAACACGTGTGACTTCAAGGGCTCGACAACTCCTGCACTGACCTCTGAAGCTGACACCTGCAGACGCCGCATCTTTGGATCTCACCACAAGGTCCACGACACTCCATTTCCAAGGTACTGTTTGCGGGTCTTCCTGGCCCGCGATGCTGTAGTCGGCCTGAACTATGGGTTTTGTTTGTTCACGATGCCGTGAAATCCCCAGACAGAACAATCAACTTCAAGGAACAGTATTTTAAGTCAATTTTTGCAATAATCGTATTTTGATTACTGTATGTTGGATTTTTATCATTTTGGTCTTGTTTTACACAGATAAATATTGGCTATGTTTCCTCACATTTTTGATCCATTCAGCCAGTTGGATTTTATCTAGTAAGCAAGTGAGGTTAAGACATATAGGGCCAGATGCCTGAAAAATGAATTTTGTGATTCCCAAATTGTAAATTTTACTGAATCGCTATTTGGAAATCGCAAAATGCAATGTTTCAAAAAATTACTGATTCGGTACAAATCGCATTCACAAATACAGATTCCCAATTTGCTCTTCTCAAATAGCAAATTCACAATTTAAAGAATTGCAAAATTGCATATCTACTATTTTGATGCAGCATGATGACCTCACAACCAGGAATTGAGGTTTCCCATGCTGTTCCTGAAGACCTGAGGCTGTGTAGGAGGCTGAGAGCAGGAGCACACCACTCAGGAGAACATCCAGAGTGCAGAGGCGGCACAAATACCCAGCATGGCATCACAGGAGAAGGCAAAGGAGACTGTAGGATGTAAAAGAAAATTAAAATTCAGCGGAAAAGAATTGGAGGTCCTAATTGAGGAAAAGGTCAAGACCCATGATCAATTATCTGGGAAAAAATCCCTCCATGTACCAGAGTCAGAGAAAATGAAAATGTGGCTGGACATCCAAGCAAAAATCAACGCAGTAGGGGTCACACAGCGCTCCATTGAAGATTTACGAGTCTACCAGTGGTGTTACATACATCAACACCTCAGCCGTCCCCCCACCAGCCAAGGTAGGATGCATGCTAAACTACACTTGCCCCATAACTCACAAAATGCATTCTTAGTAGAGTGAAAAACATTTTTGAAAAATTCAACTCCAGTTCACTTCTTGGCTACCACCCAGCGATGCATCATGGGAGATGTAGTCAGGCACACAAGATACAAAAACAAATCAAGCAGCATAGGCGCAGTTGAGAACCACATGCAAGTGACTAATAAACACATCGTATTTTGGTAGATCAAATCCAGTTTCATTGAAGTTCTAAATGTCACAAAGGTGTACACACATCATACTGAAGTAGTTCTGTTACATTCACAAATACCCCAGCACCACAGGGTGACGACACAGCAACACATGAGCAAGAGGAGACCCAGAAACAGGCTCGGGAAGAAGAGACAGTCACCACAATGCCAACAACGCCTGCACCAAGAACATCCAGGTACACTGTGTCCCGACTACAGGAGTTTGAGGTAGAAGGCGAAGACACCCAGGAAGAACTGAAGTTGAGGCCAGATGAGCAGGTACAGACCCAAAGTGACCAGTCCCACTTGCAGCGTCACAACATCTATCGCAGGAGATGCAGCGCAAGAGCACACGGTGCTGCTGAGGAAGGAGAGGGCTCCTCTGTCTTTGCTGGGTTGGAGGGCCCCATGGTGAAGGTGCAGCACCTGCAATCAAAAAACATGCGGTCAATTCAAACCCAGCTGGTGTGTCTGACGAACAACATAGTGGACATTAAGGACAGCATCAGGTAGTTGACCAACACAGTGGTGGAGGGCCATAGGGGAAATGCTGAAAGCATCAGGGACATGACCGAAGCCATTAGAGACCTCTGTAACACCATGCAAGAGGGAGCATGCCTCCAAACGCAGACAAAGTCACCACCTATTGGTCTGAGCAATGCCACAGCTGTCCTGTCTAGAAGCACTGTGGCCATGCAGGTGGAAATGGCCCACTGCAGTTCTGATGTGGCCAGGGGATTGGTGCAGTTCACCACTGCTGTAGAACAGTTACAGACAGCTACTATAGCTGGGACAAGTGTACTGGGTGCAGGGGACAGTGGGGAGGCCTCCAGCCTCAGCAGCATCACTTGCCTGGTTACTGAGACCAGACAACGGAGTGCGAGGAAAGGTACGGCATCCGAGGTCTCATCAAGGGAGGCCAGTGTATACACTGACCATTCCAGTCCTGTTTGTGCCTGTAAAAAGTAGATAGTGATATGACCAAGGCATGCCAATGGGTGAGGTAACCTGTTGCAGGTCATGCTCAGCGAAGAATGCAGTGCATAATTATTTGAAATCCTATGTTGTCCTACAATTTTACACACATGTAACATAATGATGGCTGTGTGCACACAGTTTACCTGAGAGTAAGGTGAATTTAACACAGTAGCAAATAAGTCATGAAGTGCATTGTCTCATCATTACTCACTTAAAAAATGTGCTGTGTTATTTTGGCACATCTCTGTCGGCCATCTCCTGCCCTCGCAGCATCTGCTGCTCTGCGAGGTTGATGTGGTTCATCCTCTTCATCAGACTCTGAATCTGTCAGGTCCAATGTTATGCCTTTGGTTGTTGCAAGATTGTGCAACATGGCACAAGTAGCCACAATTGTGAAACATATCTCCAGGATATAATGTAGTGCACCTCCACTTTTGTGTAGGCAGCAGAACCTACTCTTCAGTAGGCCGAAGGTCCGCTCTATTACATTGTTTGTAGACTTATGCACAGCATTGTATTTCCTTTCACTTTGAGTTGAAGGATTCAGGTATGGGGTGAGTATGAAGGAGCGCACAGCATATGCGCTGTCACCCACAGGTTAAAAGGCAATAGATTAGTCACTGTACTGTTACACCATATCCAGAGAGTCTACCAGAATGTATTACATACATTTACCTAGCAGGTATACTTCAACAAATTCACCCCCAAGGAGATGTGTGTGTATACCACTGTGTCAGAACATGAAAGAATTGTGCATACTACCAGGGAATTTTGCCACTATGTCAGTTATTTTGTGTGAGGCATTACATATGACCTGGATGTTCATTGAATGAAAGGATTTCCTGTTCCTGAACACGTACTCATTACCTGAGAGGGGACAAATGGCTACATGTGTACTATCAATGCACACAATTACATGGGGGAATGGGGCTATCAGGTAGAAATCTAATTTGGTCTGCTGCAATTTCTGTGGTGTAGTGGGGAATCTAATGTAGGGGTGTTTCCTCTGGACCATTGAGTTCAAGAAGGGATTTTAAAAAGTGAGAAAGCACACTTTGGGAGACCCCCTCCTGCTGCTGCTATCACCCCCTGGTAGCTGGCTTAAGCTAGAAGGTGCAGGGAACATAGAACCTACACATGTGTGTGAGTGGTATTGGTCCTGCGAGTATGATGCTGCAGTAATGGATGAAGTTCAGCTATCAGGTCTAGGATTGTAGCTGAGTCTAATCTTTATTTGTCATGGAATTCTTCCTCTGTCTGCTGAAACAATGTTAGGCACACTCTAAAAATGCATTCTTGTCTCTCCTCCTTCTCTGTGCGGCTGGAAGAATCCTCATCCTCCTCGCTATGACATACAGTGCTGCCATTGTGAAACATTCTGAGGCCATCTGGGCCTATTTAAATAGTTTGCATCTGGTTACCACCTGATTGGAATAGGTGGTAATTTGCACATGCAAACTTGCAAATTTTGGATCATTTGCAATTTGCGAATGGTTCATACATTGGTCTGCGATTAACAATTTGCGAATTCGCAATTTGAAATTCGCACAATTGGTATTCCCAAAATAAGGATTCACATTTGCAAATGCCATATTTTGCGAATCGCACTGTTTGCGAACGCAAAACAGTTTCATACATCTGGCCCTTAATACGCTGTTACTGATTGTCTTTATACCAAGTCCCTTCTCTGCACTGACATGTATCTGAGCATACTTTGCATGAATGTACAGCTTCTCATAGAGTAGTTTAGTTAGTCTGCTCAGCACGCAAAGATTTCTGTTGAAAGTAACAGTGAAGGAAGTGAGCCCCACTGCACAGACAATTATGTCACACACATGCTGGGTATATTGAAGTGGTGTATCCGGGTTTGTTGATTCCTGTTGGTGATACAATAGAAACAATTGGTTTGCTCAAAGAGCAAACTCGATTAATGATGTTGGAAGGTCTTCTTATAGAAATAACAGAAAAAGCTTTCTGATATATCAGCACACCATTGACACCCATTGTTGCATGAATGAAAGATCAATGAATAGCAAAATCTATAATATCAAAAATGGTTGTCCACTGTTGGGCAACTGCATATCTAAAACTTATCCAGCCAAGAATTGTATTGCACAAGGTTCAAGGGTGGGTCTCCAAAAAGACTTCGATGGACTCATGTAACAAGTCTTGGAGATCCTAATATCACTCATAATTATCAACAACAGTAACCAATGCTTCTGAACACTGATAGCTGGAAAAAACCTAAACAGCATACTAGCGATCCCAACAAAATCAAATTTTACATTTTTTAAACAAGCTTCCAAATATCTGTTTAATGGGTGTCCATTTAATCATCAAAAATGTAATGCCATGTCAAGATGTTATGCATTGCTGTTGTGTATCCTGGACTCACCCCTAACCCAAATAAAAACATCTAACATGCAGCACCTGCAACAACATAACCCTTATTTGATCAAATATCATGTAAGAAAATGGGGTTACTGGTTGAGAGGGGTTAAACCCTACTCAAACAGCAATAATAATTCTTGACAGGGTAGAGTCACAACAAAACCCCCAAATTAACCTGTGCTCAGTCCTCTCTGGTAACTTGGCACAGAGCAGTCAGGCTTAACTTAGAGGCAATGTGTAAAGTATTTGTGAAACTCTTCAAACTGCAATAAACGGTAAAGGATCTCACAACAGATTAGAAACATAACATAGATTTTAATAAATAAAGCAAGATGACAAACATCCAATCAGTAGAAGTGGAGAAATGCAGTGTAGGAGGCTGGCTCTCTATACAGTGTACTAAAACAAAGTACAGTGTGCAGTGAGTCCAGTGGACCCCTTACTGGTATACAGAGGCAAAAGTAGATAATACTAATACTCTTTTTGTGGTAATGTGGGCGAGCAGTTAGGCTTATTAGAGGGTAGTGCTAAGCATTTGTTGTACTCACAGAGGCAATAAATGAGACACACACCCAAGAATAAGTCCAATTTGTAAAAATAACATCGATCTTTATATAATTGTTCAGACCAAGAACTTTGTTCTAAGGTAAGTAATTTATAAGTTACGATTTTTCAAAGTTTGCAAAAAAAATCAGCATTGAGCGCAATTATGCACAATAGAAGTCAATAGCAGAAAATAAGAAAAAGCTTATAACATCACAGTGGGTTCTCAAGGTTCATCTTCTGGATTTAGGTAAGTAGCAGGGCCAGGTCCAATGTTCCAGCAGTGGAAGATCGGGAGTGTCCCAGATTCAGCTGAGAGCAGGGTGCTGCGGTTGTTGGTAGCCGGCGCTACGAAGAAGGTAGCCACCTGAAAATGTGGCACAGAGGGACTTGAAGGTAAGTCCAGGGGGTCCTACTCGATGAAGCAGGTCGCAAGTGCCTCAGGACCATCGGAGCATAGCTAGGCTGGTTGCAGAATACTTAGGGCAGCCAAGCGTCGAGATGGTCCTTGTGGTCAGAGGCAGGCAGGATGAAGGGAGGATTCTGGGACAGCCGGGCCATGCACGGAGTGGGTCTCAGTGGTCTCAAAGACCCTCGACAGGTGTCTGCGTCCTGGGTAATTGGAATCTGGATTTTACTCTCTCTTCTCAGTCATTGGTGTAGGGGGTCTGGTATCCCTGGTATTGGCACAGCTCTGGTAGGTCCTGGTGTCCTCTCACTTGGTGTGGATTCAGATCTGACCCTCTGGAGCTGATGTACTTCTTATAGCTAGGGTGTTGCAACGGAGTCACAGGGGAGCAGCAGATCGGTAAACCGGACTTTGCGGTTCGGTGCCTGCAGGCTGCAGGGTAGTAGCTCCTCTACACCAAGGGAGGTTCTGGGCAATTGGTTGAAGGCTACAGGTTTCTTGGAGGCCTCACAATTGCAGGACAAGACAGCCCCCATGATTGTTGAGTCCAGGAAGCAGCCAGCAGTGTTTGTCACCAATTTTCTGCAGCAGGTCTTCAGGTCTCGGGTCAGCTGCTCTTTTTTGTCAATTGCTCTTCTTAGGTACGTCGAATCTAAGTTCAGGGTCCAAGGATGCCACCTAAATACTAATTTTAGGGGCATTAAAGGGGGTGACAAATAGTAGCCAATGGGCTACCTACCTTTAGGGTATCTACACCCTTTAAGTGACAACTTCCTGTGGGAAGGTGCACTAGATTAGACCTGGTAGGTTGAATACCTACCATCACAAGATGGAGAAATTCAAAAAGTAGTGTTCACCTCTCTGCCCCACCTTAGGGGTGTTGCTGGCTGAATGTGGGCTCTGCTCCTAATCTAACTTTTCCCCACCTTTCCTCCAGCCAAAAAGGGAGCAGGAAAGGGGTTTGGCATCCTCCACTATCTGGAGATGTCTGGGTTGCATTTCAAAGCTGGAATTGCCTTTGAAGCTTCCAGCCCTGGCAGGCAAGACCCGGCCTGGAGGAAGTGTGAAGCACCTCTGCCCAGAGCAGGCTTTGTTCCTGGCCTCTGGGTACGCTGGCTCTCACCCAATGTGGTCAGAAACATGCCTGGTTGTAGCAGGCTGGATAAAAGGGTCTCCTGTGTACATTTATTAATAAATCCAACCCTGGCATCAGTGAAGATGTATTAAGACAAGATGTTTGGTACCAACTATCTTAGGGTACAGTGAAGCCATCATGGAGCTGGGAAACTCATAATGACAAGTTTCCAGCCCATTTACTTTCTATGGCTTCCCTGTGCACCTACAGTATCCAAGAATGGAATTTGATATTGTAGGGTCATATCTGCTCAGGCAGATATGTTCACACATGGGATATAGTGCACCCTGCCTTAGGGTTGTAAGGCCTGCAGTAGGAATGTATTACCGATACCTCATGCAGTATATATAGAAATAGCACACAGTTCTGTGTGCCATGTCGACTCTTCATTTTTCTCTGCACCAAGACATGCAGCTTGTAATGGCAGGTTGCATGGTCTTGTTGAGGGGTCATTAGGGTGGCACAATTCGTGCGGCAGCCCTATAGGGCCCTCTTCAGTACCCAGGCCCTAGCTACCAGGAATATAATTTACTAGGTTTTACAGGGGCGGCTGAAGTGGTGCTAATCGTGGTACAATTTTTAGGAAAAGAACACTGGTACTGGGAACCTGGTTAGCAGAGACCCAGTACACTTCAGTCAAAGTTGCATCAAAAATCAGGTAATTAGTGGAAGGGGGTACTGCAACAAAAACCAGGTTCCCATACAACCACCCCCTACCCCCATCCCACAGTCTAGGAGATGCAGCCAAACCTGGGAGAGTCTTCCTAGTCTGTCAGGCAAAGAAGAGTAGAGAAGCAGGCTGGATTGTTGCAGGCCTACTCTGCCTTACATCCTTTTGTCTAGGTCATTCCCTCTGGGGAGCTGAGCTACCTCAACAGTTTCAGGCCTCAATTTAAAATGCCCTTTGTCTACTTTGTCTACTTCTTTAGTGTCTCCACTCAATGTTTTTGGTTTGGGATCAGAGGTGTCCACCTATGC
Organism: Calotriton arnoldi; assembly: GCA_963921515.1. Taxonomy (NCBI): domain Eukaryota; kingdom Metazoa; phylum Chordata; class Amphibia; order Caudata; family Salamandridae; genus Calotriton; species Calotriton arnoldi. The sequence goes on from CAWUFW010002919.1 coordinate 885,180, forward strand.
TTACCCACCCACAGTTTGAGTAACCCCACCCCACCATCAACAACAGGGTAAGGGGGCCTAACTTACTATTTGTCATGAGGTCAGACCACCATGCCGAGAACAGTGCAGCCACAAAGGTGGACACCTAGCAAAGGCCACTGACAGCTGTCAGTGTCCAAAACCATACCTTTAGTTCTTCACTGACAGGTGAAAGAGCTAACTTACAGGCATTTTGGGGTTCTGATTGCCTGTCTGCTGCTTTAGAGTGGGGGGTTACTACCTCCTTCTTCCATTCTCTTCTCTATCAGCTGGGATGCCACCATCTCAAGCTGAATGGCTGCTTGACTAGTCAGGACGTTTTGCCCCCCCCTTGCCTCTACACCTTCTCTTGTTCTTTTTCTTTTGGGGCTTAGTTGCACAAACTGCAAGTTCAGCCACCCTAATCCTTGTGTGAGGACTGACACTGGACCAGTATCTCACTTTGGCTCATACCAACCTCTGGGTGGTCATTTCCAAGGAGACAGTCCAGAGGGAGGTCTTTACTGACTACCACTCTTCTCCAACTAAGGGACCTAGCTATTTCTTGGGGCACTACAACCACAGGCCTAACAGTGACCTGCCCTGGGATAACGCTTACTTTTTGTCTCACATGGGATATTCTGGTATGAAAGTACCAACCTGTCATGCACAACAGTGTGACTGGCACAGGTATCTCTCAGGGCAGTGATTCTGAATCCATTTACCAGTATATGTTGTAAGTTTTTGAGTCCTGGAAGCAGCCAGCAGGGCGTGGTACCAATTTTCTGCAGCAGGTTTTTGGTTCTGGGGTCAGCAGCTCTTCCTTGACCATTGCTCTTCTTAGGTCCATCGAATCTAAGTTCAGGGTCTGGGGATGCCATCTAAATACTAGATTTAGGGGCTTTAAAGGGGGTGACAGGTAGTAACCAATGGACTACCTACCTTTAGGGTATCTACACCCTCTATGTGACCACTTCCTGTGGGAAGGGGCACTACCCCAGCCCTGATAGGATGATTTCCTACCATCACAAGAAGAAGGAATTAGAATAGTTGAAACCATAGCGCCTGCCCTAAATTAGGGGTGGTGCTGGCTGAATGTAGACACACCTCCTAATCTAACTAATTTTCTCACCTGTTCTGACACCAAAAGGGAGCAAGTATGGGGGTTGGCAACCTCCACTATCTTCAGATGCCTGGGTTGCATTTCAAAGGCAGCATCACCTTTGAAGCTTCCTGCCCTGGCAGACCCTACTGGCCTGGAGGAGGTATGAAGCACCTCTGCCCAGAGAAGGCTTTGTTCCTGGCCTCTGAGAGCGCTGGCATTCTCCCCTTGAGGTCATAAACATGTCTGTTGGTGGCAGGCTGGCTAATACTAGTCAGAGACCACACAAGTGCTTGGTAGGTTTTCATGGGACCCTCTAAAATGGTCTCCTGGGTGCATTTATTAATAAATCCAACAATGGCATCAGTGAGGATTTATCAACGAGATGTTTGGTGCCAAACATCTTAGGGTACAATGTAGCCATCATGGAGCTAGGAAACTCGTAGTAGCAAGTATCCAGCCCATGTACTCTCTATGTCTTATGTGTGCACTTACAGTATCCAAGAATGGACCTAGATATTATAAAGTCATATCTGTTAATGCAGATATGTCCACGCATGGTGCACCCTGCCTTAGAGTTGTAAGGCCTGTAGTAGGGGTGACTTACATATACCTCATGCAGTGTATGTGGGCATTGCACACATAGCAGTGAGTCATGTTGACTCTTCTGTTTTCTCTGCACCAAGATTTGCAGCCTGCAATGGCAGTTTGCATGGTCTTGGTGAGGGGTTCTTGGGATGGCACAATTTGTGCTGAAACCCTGGAGGAACCTTCTTCAGTGCCCAGGCCCTAGGTACCATGGGTACCATTTACTAGGGACTTACAGGGGATGCTGAAGTGGTGCCAATCGTGGTACAGTTTTTATGGAAAGAACAATGGTACTGGGAACCTGGTTGGGAGAGTCCCAGCACACCTCAGTCAAAGTTGCAACAAAAACCAGGCAAAAAGTGGGGTGGGGGTACTGCAACAAAAAACACAGTTTCCCACAAGCAATTTGAAAGAGTTCAGTGAAAATTGAAGCAAAAAGTCCAAAGCCCCATTCCTGACTATCTGGTCGTTTGAGACCGGGAGAAAGTCACAAGTTCAAGTCGACCGCGATGGAGCGCGGGTCAGATACAAGGATCAGGTCAGTCCAGCTGAAAAGTTACCTTCTCAGTCCAGTGCAAAGAGTCTCATTTGTGGTACAGGGGGCTGTGAAGAGCAGGGAAGCACCAAGGATGATCGTCGACGTAGCGTTAAGAGCAGGCCTGGCTTCACGGATGGGCATTGTTTCCTGCCTCATAATCAAAAAAGCAAATCCAACTGCCTGAAAACCATTTCTTTAGTATGGCGGAATATCTCCAACCATCTAGTTGGGATATGTATCTCCTCATCCGCAGGGAGTTAAAGAGAGTGTGCAGTTAAAGACGTATACATTAAGAATAATCAAATGTCGGATATAATTTCATACTATCAAAACATATACAATCAATTAATTTGACATATTTTTTATACAAAAAATATATACATATTTCAATGCACATCAATGGACAAAAACAATCAATAAAATTCATACATAGAAAAAAGTGACAGGTGCCCCTATGAGCCAAAAACATACTTCATTGTTGTTGCAAGTGATCTGCCCCACAGCTCCATACATTCATTCAAACCGAGCTCTTTAATTCACACGCACACTCCGGCACATGAACAAGACATGTTTCAAAAAAATGTATAAAATCCCCAAAGAAAGAATACCAGTAGCCTTTGACATTAACATAGTGATGTACAGGAACTATTGGGGGAAAATTGTATGTTGTCATTTTGTGTTTTTATGATAATTTATTAGTATTCTTTACTTGGTTAGTTGGTTTGCCCTGTTTTGTTCATGTGCCTGAGTGTGAGTGTGAATGTAAGAGCTCGGTTTGAATGATGTACATTGAAATATGTAAATATGTTTTGTATAACAAATATGTAAAATAAAATGATTATATATGTGATGATTGTGACATGGATGATGTGACAGCTATGTCTTATAGTTAGGACAGCCAGGGACAGAGTGAGGGACCAGGTCAGATACCTGTAGATCAGCGCGGTCCTTATGTCACAGTGGTTTTGCAAGGCTCAACTAAGGAATTTCTGATGGACACAGGTGCAACAAAAGTTCTGTTTCTCGACATATGGTCCCTGGGGCGACTCTGTCTGGCCACAATAATGTTTCGGTAGGTTTTTCAGGTGTACCGGTTGTAAGCCCCATTTCGTGACCCCTTGCATTGACTGTTGGCCCTTTCACTGTGGAATCTCCGTTCTTGTTGACATCTAACTGTGGTGAAAATCTGATGGGTTTGGATCTGTTGAAGAAATTGCATGCTACTATCTATTGTCCCTCTGCAGGTGTTTATATTACTATGGGTCTGGATGTGAGTACTAGGCAGTGTTTGTCTCAGGATGTGCCCCTTCCAGCTGAATTTGCTGAGGTACCACCCACACTAAGGGCTACAGGTGATACGGATGTAGGTTTGTTGCATATACCACCAGCTCTTCTTCAGATTATTCAGGATTTGGTATGAAAGGGAGTAGTTGAAGAAACATCTGCCAACATTTGTGACAGTCCTATTCTTCTGGTCCTTAAGAGGACACCCTCGTGTTCCTCTGAGACCCTTGACGATGTTTACCGTTTTGTGATTGATTTGCGCGAGGTTAATAAAATTGTAGTTCCGCAGTTTCCAGTGGTTTCTGATATCACTACGCTTTTAACGATGATTCCCTCTACTGCTAAGTTATTTTCTGTTATTGATTTGAAGAATGCATTTTTTAGTATTCTTATCCATCCAGACAGTAGGTATTTGTTTGGGTTTACACTGGCCGGTAGAAGCTTTCGGTTTTGTTGCGCTCCTCAAGGCTATACGGAGAGTCCTAGTATTTATAGTCAGGCATTAAAAAGTCAATTGGATTCACTATTGCTTTCTCCAGGTAATGTATTAGTGCAGTATGTCGATGACCTGTTAATTGCTTCTGATACGGAACAAGGTTGTAAGGACAGTACAGTCAAATTGTTGTTGCATTTGGCACATCATGGTCATAAGGTCTCTCTTTCAAAATGTCAGTATTGTCGACAGGAGGTCACCTATTTAGGTCACCTACTGTCGAAGGAGGGTTGGAGGTTGACCCCTGAGCGTATCAGTACTATTGTTAAAATGCCCATACCACAAACTCAAAAAGATGTACGCGCTTTTATCGGTATTACCTCCTACTGTCGCCAGTGGATCTCGAACTACTTGTTACTTATCAAACCTTTACTTGCATTAATAATGAAAGCAGTGCATGAGCCTTTGCCTTGGACGCCGGAATGTCAGCAGTCTTTTGAGCAATTAAAACCTGCGCTTTGTTCAGCTCCGGTGCTTGGTACACCGAATTATAACAAACCATTTGTGCTCTATGTTCATGAAATGGCTGGTTGCGCGCTTTCTGTCTTAACACAGAAATTTGGGGATAAACAGAGGCCTTGTGCTTATTTTTCTGCTGTGCTTGACCCTGTCGCAAGAGCCCTCCCGAGTTATCTGAGAGCGGTCGCGGCTGTGGCCACTTCGGTCAGGCAATCGGCTGGAATCGTACTTGATACTGACCTCACAGTCATGGTACCTCATGCTGTGGATACACTTTTAAATAAAACGAAGACACAGCACCTCACCAGTGTACATCTTACTGGCTATGAATTGACATTGTTTGCTAAGTATATCACGATCAAAAGATGTGCCACTCTGAACCCAGCCACGTTACTACCCCTCCCTTCTGAGAATGATGCAGTTGACAAACATGATTGTATTTTCCGTACGGAAGAAGAGACAAAAGGACGGGTAGACCTGACTGATGTTCCCTTATCTGACCCCCAAGGAGAACTATATGTTGATGGCTCTTGTTTTAAATTATCAGATGGCACCACCACTGCAGCTTATGCTATCACTACGTTGCGTACACTGGTAGAGACATCATAAGTCCCCTATCAGTCAGCTCAAGCTGCTGAGCTTGCTGCCCTTATTCGAGCTTCTGAATTGAGAGAAGGGTTGGTTGTCAATATTTATACTGACAGCCAGTACACGTTTGGGCGACTCTGGTCAGAGAGAGGGTTTCTTACCTCCCATGGTACCAAGATTCAGCATTTGCACCTTATATTGCGGCTTTTGACTGCTTTAACGCGCCCCAAGAAATTGGCAATAATTAAGTGCAGCGCCCAAAGGAAGGTTACTGATGATGTGGGTAGAGGAAATGCCTTTGCAGATCAGACTGCTAAGGAAACAGCCCGAAGTAAAATGAAACCCATGTTTGTTGCAGGTCCAGCTAGTTTGGTTCCAGAGGTTGTTATGTTTGAAAATACCCTTGAGAGTGTAAAGGAGATACAAAGTGAGGCCACGATAGAGGAATTAGCGAAATGGCAGGAGAGTACAGCGCAGTTGAATGAGGAAGGGTGTTGGATTGATAGATCTGGAGAACAGAAATGGATGTTGCCAGATGCATATGTTCTTCCCGTGGATCATGGTCTAGCTCATATTAGTGCTAAAGGCATTTGTAAATTGTTAGCCCCTGTATGGCATAACAATAACATTTCCAAGACAGCTGCGCATTTGGTGAAATATTGCATGGTCCGCATGATGCATAATCCAAGGAAGGGTACCCCTACACCACCTGGTAATTTTGCACTGCCTACTTTTCCTTTTGAAGTCCTCCAAATGGACTATATCGAATTAGAGAGTGCAACAATCTTAACTACGTTTTGGTGGTTGTATGTGCGTTCAGTAAATGGGTTGAGGCTTACCCCACTAAAGATAATACAGCCATTACGACTGCGAAGGTACTCCTTTAAGAGTACTTTCCTCGTTTTGGCTTGCCCTTAATTATCTGGAGTGACAACGGAAGTCATTTTAATGGGAAAGTGATTAAATTGATTTGTGAAGTTTTAAATGTAAAACAGAAATTCCGTGCTGCTAATCATCCACAGTCAGCGGGTTTGGTTGAGAAGTACAATGGTACTCTCAAACTGAAATTGGCTAAAATTCAGGAGACAACAGGGTTGAAATGGCCAGATGCTCCACCGTTAGCTCTTTTGTCAACAAGAACAACAGCTCATTCTAGAACAATCAATCAATCAATCAATCAGGGGTTTGTTAAAGCGCGACTACTCACCCGTAAGGGTATCATGGTGCTAGGGGTGGGGGGGGTGCAGGTTCCATCCATCAAGGAGGGGGTCTGTCAAAGAGCCAGGTTTTGAGGTTTCTTGCGAAGATGGGGAGCGATGTTGTCTGTCTGAGGTGGAGCGGAAGGGCGTTCCATGCTTTGGCCGCGAGGAAGGAGAAGGAGCGGCCTCCCGATCTGGTCTTTCTGGTGCGGGGGATGACGGCGTAGGAGAGCTGGGCTGATCGTAGGGTCCTTTGGGGTGCGTGGAATTTGAGTCAGCTGTTCAGGTATGCTGGTCCGGTGCCGTGGAGGGCCTTGTGTGCGTGGGTGAGCATCTTGAAGGTGATTCTCGCCTCGACAGGGAGCCAGTGGAGTGTGCGCAGGTGCTGGGAGATGTGCCAGTGTTTTGGCAGGTTGAGGACCAGTCTTGCGGCGGCGTTCTGGATGTTCTGTAGCTTGCGGTGAGGTTTTTGTTTATTCCGGCGTAGAGTGCGTTGCCGTAGTCGAGTCTGCTGGTGACCAGGGCGTGAGTGACGGTCTTTCGGTGTTCGAGGGGGATCCATTTGAAGGTCTTACGAAGGAGGCGGAGGGTGTGGAAGCAGGAAGGCGAGACAGAGTTGATCTGGCGGTCCATTTTGAGCTCGGAGTCCAAGATGATTCCCAGGTTGCGTGCGTGGTCCGTGAGGGTTGGCGGGTTTCCGAGGGCGGGGGCCACCAGGTGTCACTCCAGGCATCGGGGTTTGGGCCCATGATGAGTACTTCTGTTTTGTTGGTGTTTAGTTGTAGGCAGCTGTTTTTCATCCATTTGGCGACGGCTTCCATGCCTTCTCGAACAGGCTTGTGAAGTCGTGTTCGGATGCCTGGCAAAAGTCTGGGGTGTCCCACCTCCTCGTAACTACTCGGATATTGAATATCCGGTGTTGCTTGATTATCTTGGCCAGTTAACAGAAAGTTTACGTTCTATTTACCAACAGGTGCGGGAGTCCCTACCTTCTGTACCAGAGGGGCCCGGCCACGACATTCAGCCTGGAGATTTTATCCTCATCAGAAATTTCCAGCGGAAGAAAAGTCTAGAGCCCCGCTGGAAAGGTCCTGAGCAGGTTCTGTTGGTGACACGGGCGGCTGTAAAGGTTGCTGGTCAAAAGAACTGGGTACAAGCTACCCACTGCCAGAGGATTCCTTTGCCGTTGCCATATGATCAGTGGGTCAAGGAGGGCGTGGGTGACACCGAGTGTGAGCAGGTGCCCAGGATTGTTCCCTTCAGTGACGCCCAGTTGATCTGGACGCAGACAATAAAGGAAAACGAGGATGTTTTGAATGAGGCTGTTCCTCCAGAAATTCGAGCTGTTCAGGAGCCTTTGTTTGTTGATCACACGGTGCCTGGGGCTACCAGGTACAATTTGCGCCCTTGGCTGAGGGATACTGAATCCAAGGAGAAGAAAGATTAGGGATGGACTGCGCAAGATAGGTAGTACTGAGTTATAGTACCAACGGAATTAACTGAAATTAGTGGAAAAGTTTGTGCTCACTTTACCTTTGTTGTTTGAACATTAGCTAGGGAGAACAGAAGTATACCTCGAAGGTATACCACCTTTATCGACGTGGGATAGATTAAAGAGCTTAGGACAGAGCAAGCTTCACCGCCGGTGCTCAAGAGCGCCAACTTATTGATGGGCAATAGGAGCCTGTACCAGTGAGGCTCTGACGGAAACTGGGAACTTGTATATTTTCTTTGTGTTTTTGCTTCTTTGCAATTCGTTATGCATCCCTTTGGTAGAAAGGTTGTTGAAGAAGAGCAGCAAATAGTTCTTGTTGCACTGCATAATATGATGTGAACACGGAAAAACAAAATAATATGTGTTGATCTTTTGGTTTTGCTGATAATAATATTGTGCGGGGTGTCAATGGTTCTGGAGAATGATAAAAGTGTACCTTTACACAGCAAGGGTAAGGTTACTTCCACAAAAAGAAATAAAAGAACAGTCCTGAGTAATGTATTCTTGGAATCACACAAGAGGTTCTTTGTAGAAGGCACCGCTTGTTCCCCCACCAAATCTGTCACTGTGGACTGCATATCCGTTGTCACTATGTAAATTATACTTACACTCGGCCACTTCAATTCACAGATGTGAAGGGAGCATTTGGTTTTGGTTATCCGGGACCATGTTTATACTATAGAAAGCCACTGGGAATGGGTTATCCAGGTTGTGATAACAATACATATTGCGACAATTTTTATATGGAAAAACAGATTGTCACATTGGTGGGTTGGCATTACAAGGAATTGATAGTTTCTCGAGAGGCCGTTTATTATCCTGCCTGTTGCCCCATTGTGAACAGTACTGATACTTCACTATATATAAATTGCTCGGGAATAGTGTTGTATAAAAATGCAATCCCCTTGGTAAATGATGAGGATCCAAGTACTTTCAGAATGAACTCCAGATATGCAGCAGTGGATTATGAGGGACCGATTTATGCACACCCAGGGTTTTTCTTTTTGTCTAATGGGACGTATTCTAATGTTCACAATGGTACAGATGATGTAGCTCTTGGAATGGTATTGCCCTTGGGTGTACCCAGTAAATATGCCAAGAATAGCATACGATGGGTTAAAAGGACTTTGATGAAAGAATTCTGTGAGGGAGTAACAGATCTAAAGGTCAATAATTACAGTAATGGGATCACTTTTGGATACATCCTTTCATCTATTTTCGCCTTGGGTGGTACTTCTATGGCCAGGGGTGAGAAAGCTAGAGAATACTTCGGCTGTAAGCTGCAAATTCTATCTAATACCACAGAAGCAGCTTTGCGCGACATCACCACTCAGTTAGAGAGCATGCGAATATATTCGGAACAGACCAGATATGCAGTAGACTTTATTTTAGCTAAAAGTGGTGGTGTATGCGCGGTAGTTGGCGATCAGTGTGTAGTTGGGATAGCAAATATGGAAAGGAATATTACCAAACACATTCAAGATATCCTTGAAAATGTCAAAGGAATAGAAAGTGTGAATTGGAGTTGGTCTCTTTTTGGTAACTGGGGCTGGATTCTCAAAAAATTGTGGTAGTGGTGCTTTGCTGTGTTCTTGTTCAGTGTCTTCCTTTTTGCTGTTCCTATTGTACCACTATTCTACTGCCTAAAATGAAGACATCAATTCATGATAGAAATGCCGCTATAATGATTCAAAAGGATATTGAGGATCTGATGAACATTGATGAAGGAATATTTGAAAGTTCTTCCCTCCTTGCTGTTTCACTTTCTGATGCTGATGGCATGGAATGTTCATAACTGTTTATTCATGTGATTTCTTATTGTCGTTTGCAGTTTGGTTCCCTCTTGTTGCCATTCGAAAATGTTTTAGCTCATGCTAAAAGGAGGGTCTGTTAGAATAGAAACTGTTTGTTTTTACGCAGTGGTCTAAGTAAGTTAGCATTCGCTGCGCCATTTTCTTTGCAGGCGCCATTTTAAGCTGCTTAAAACTGATCTCGTCCAATTCCGAGAAATGTTCCCCTTAGAGTTTCGTTTCTTCACTTCTGTTCTATTTTAGTAATGAGTGCACTGTTCATATTAGCGCATATCTTTCCCACTAGATAGAGGCCCTCTCCCACTTGTCTGGTGGCGGGCCCAGACTGGAACGACCTTGGATGTTAGTTTGTGTCAGACACGAGAAGTCAAAACCCTTTTTCTTTGAATGTCACTGTCTAACTACACCTGCTTGGAAAATTCCATTGTGAGCGTGTTTTTGCTTGGCTATGACACATACATAATGTATCTTTATGCTTATCGAGGTCAGTCCTCTCTGCAGCACTCCTAGTGACTGGGCAGATGGGGCTCCACTATGAGTGTATATGAATAAACAGCTTTTGGTTTGTATTCTCTACTGTCTGACAGACTCTTCATTTAGTACGGAAGGCTGAGAGGTGGTCATAAGTGACCCGAGGGCCCTAAACGGGTCACTTCCTTCACAATAAGTACTACATGACAACAGTAGCATTTAATTATTTGAAGGTCCTGGGTACATGGAGTACCTCTTTACTAGGGACTTAGAAGTAAAGTAAATATGCCAATCTGGGATAAGCCAATGTTACCATGTTTTAAGGAGTGAGCACATGCACTTTAGAACTTGTTAACAGTGGTAAAGTGCAAAGAGTCCCAAGGCCAGCAAAAAGGAGATCAGCAAAAAATGGAGGAGGAAGCCAAGAACTTTGCGGGGAAGACCGCCCAAAGGCTTACAAGTCTAACGTTTCCCTTCCTAGTCACCACCTTCAAGACGAGTTGCTTGAGCCAGAGGGCAATGATTGTTTGCCCAATCCTGATGAAAACATAATATTTATACAAATCCATAGCCTTGATATAAAAAGATCAAAAACAAAAGCATATAAAAATGACAAACCTTAAATGATTCTTTCTCAACTTACACTTCCAGGATCTGAATAGCACTGCACTGTAGAGCTCACATTTTCTATAATTTCTTCACTTCACACAGGAGCTGAAAACCCAGTATGTCAATGAACATTTAGCATATTTTTGATGAAAGCATAGAGATACTCACCTTTCAACGGCACTTGAACAGAACCAATACAAATTTGCTAATATTGTTTTTGAGTTTATTAATGCGTCAAACACTTTGTGGCTAGCTCATTAAGTTTGTGTTAACTAACTACCAAAACATATATACATTCATGAGTGGAAATTGAAGTGCATATGATCTTTTAACCATCTCAAATGCTTAATCTCTGCCACACAGCACTGTCCTCCAACCTCCCTTTGCCCATATGATTCCTGATGTGGCCCAATGATGCTCCAGGTTAAGGTGCAATGTAGACAAGGTTCAGAGTTGTCCATTTCCTCTATGGTCTAAACAATTGGACAAATGATCATGAGTGGCTTGACAGTTGGTCTTCAAGAATATATTCCCACCCCAAAATTATTGTTAGTATTGGATATTATTAATTATCCTACTGGATTAGAACTTAAAGACCCCACATGGACATCCAAATGTAAATGTTATTGTAGTGTTATAATGGTGAGCCACAGATATTACTGGACCATTCAGCAGCCTTCAAAATCATAACAATAGCAAGCTGGCGACTACAATGAATAAAACTGGGATAAAAGTTACAACTTTGAAATCAATTCTCTGTTTCATACAGACCTTTACACAGAGTGTTGTCTAATTTTACGAAGCAATTCGGTTTATTGAAGCCTGTAAAGCTAATTAGACAGCTATCCGCCTACAAACAATGGCTGGCAGAGAGAAGGGTGCATGTAAGGTAGTATACAGCTGATTGCCTACAACCCCAAGGTTGCAGCGATTAACAGGCAGTTTTGAAACAGTAGAAACAAAGATAATTGACCGAAAGCTCCCCCTCCTTCACCCTAGCTCCTCCGCACCAAGCCGAGACAACCAGAAAAACATATGTTTGGCCCCATATCCAAGAGAAAAGCAAGCCAAGTAGGTGCCAGTAAGGGAATCCTAGGCCACCTCCTGAGGTTTGTGGGGGATCCAGTGAAGTAGCAGTAGGTAATTTGGGCAGGATAATCCTCTAAATTCTGAAGAAAGGATCCGGATAAAGGAAGCCCAAAGATATGGGTAGGAGATATCTCTGTCATCTATAGCAAGGGGCATATGTTCCATCCGAAGGATGAACCATAGCTTGTGTAACCATTAGGAATGGTCTGGCATTCTATCAGTTCCCCAAAGCGAAAGGGTTACCTGACGTGCTGTGCCCAATGCCAGAGCCATTTGTCTGCTGCGGTTAGATCATAAAGGAAAGGTCAGGAGGTTCAGCAGCGTTAAAATAATGTATGCAGGAAATCTGGGAATATAAGTGTTGAATGCCATATCTACATAATTTAAGACCTTATTCTAAAATCTAGATAGATTAGGACAGTGCCATAGGAGATGGAGTAGAGAACCTGTATGTCCACAGCCCTGTCAGCATTCTTTAGAATGCCCCATATCCCAACTATGTATATGTTCTGGTGTTGAATACCAATAGGAGACCAACTTATAGGCTGGCTCTGTGCTGGCCATATTGTGTGCAGTGTGATGTGCTCTATAGTAAATATGTTCCCAATCTTTGGGAGTGAGAGCACGTCCTAATTCCCCTCCCATCGCAATTGACCTTTGGACTTTTGCATGGAATTCTCACTAGACAGCGAAGCATATAGTTCATCAATAAGATGTTTATTATTAACTTTAAGAAGCAGCCATTTCTCGAAGGAGGGCAGGGATTGGGGTATCCCTGTCTTATATATGTTGTCACCTAGTTTCTCAGCTGTAAATAAGGGACAGAATACACCGGAAGTAGAGAATAGTCCGACCTAAATTGGTCAAAGGGGATAATCCCATTGAGATCAAAAAGGGAGCCTACTCATTTGCAACCCCCCTTGAGCCATCATTCAAACACTTCCGATTTTTGTCCTGGAGGAAGGTAGGGGTTATTGAGGATTGGTGTCATTGGGGAGGGAAACATCGTTAAACCATACTTTAGGGCTACGGAGTCTGACACGTTTATAGCTGAGTTAATCACTGGTGAGGAATTCAACCTCCAAGCATGATGTTTGTGGGGCAGCCAAACCTCCCTCCAGATATTGGAGCAGTCAGCCGCTTGGTCCATAAAGGACCAGTTTCTTTCAGAGAGTGAGTGCTCCACTCTAATATGTAGCAAAGCTGTGTAGCCTGGTAATAGCGAGCAATCACAGGAAACCCCAAACCTCCATCCCGTTTCTGGCTACATAGCAATTTGTGGTGAAGACGTGGCTTATTTACGTGCCAGATAAATCTATTAATAGCTTATTGTAGGGAGCGTAGAATCGTCAGGGGGCTAGAGGAATAGTTTGGAAGATATAAAGCATGCACGAAAGCACTGTCATTTTAGTAACTGCTATACGACAAGGCCACAAGAGACGGAGTCGGCTCCAAGAAGATAAAGTCCTGTGCATCTGGGAGATAAGAGTATTAGGAAGAGTAGCAGCTAACTGAATACCCAAGTAAGTTGTGGCCTCCTCTGTCCAAGTTAAGGGGAACACAGAATGAGTTTGTGAGAAGGAGAGACTGAAAGATTCAAGATCTGATATTTTTGGAGATTTACCTTGAAGCCTGCCACCTCTCCAAACATACAAAGTTCATGGAGTAACGTAGGTAACAAGGCCATCTGATTGGATAATGACAAAATAACATAGACGCTATAAAGGCTAATAAGGTATCTGTCCCTGCCAAAAGGAATGCCAATAGTCTGTGGATTGTCCCTCAGTTGCTGTGCCATGGGCTACATACATAGAGCAAAAAGAAGGGGGGGAAAATGGGCAATCCTGTCGAATTCTGCACGGAATAGGGAATGTGGAGGATGACACGCTATTAACCTGAACAGAGGCACAGGGAGCACTATATGTACAGCGAACCCATCTAATGAATTTGTCACCAAATCCAAATTGTTCAAGGGTCACAAGCAGGTATCGGCAGTGAATGTGGTCAATAATTTCTCCACATCAATGGAAAGGAAAAGGGCTTCTATCTGTGACTGGTGAGTTTTGTCAATAAGGTGAATAAGGCGTTTAGGGGGATATTTACAAGGATTTGGTGGAGAGAGGTGTTAGCCTTCCTGGCTTAACGCCTCTCTCCACCACTTCTGAAATGCAAGGCTGCACCATATTTACAATGATATGGTGCAGCATTTAATTTCCCCCTGCGATGGCGCTACACTTAGCAGTGTAGCGCCAACTCAGGCACCCTTGCACCATAGTGCAAGGGTGTCTGCGTGCAGGGGAGGATTGTTTATATGTAGGAAGGTGTCCCTTCCTGCACATAAACAATCCTGAAATGCCATTTTGTCAATTTCATGTTTGCTGCTTAATGCAGCACACATGAAAGTCACAAAATAGCGTTTTTTTTAAGATTGTTTATGTACAGGAAGGGAAACCTTCCTGTACATAAATAATCCAGGGCATTTTGCTTTTTCCATGTGTGCTGCATAAGGCAGCACACATGGAAAAAGCAAAAACGAGGAGAAATAATGCATTTCTCCTCGTTTAGCCAATTTAAGACCAGGTTTATCCTGGTCTTAATTTTGGCGCTGCCTACTATGTACATCACACTTGCACATAGGGTGCAGCATCAAAAACAATGAGTGTTGCGGTGGAACGCCCACCGCAACACCCACTGCCCACCCCTTTCACGTTAACCATAGCGTGAAAGGGGGCCTTATTTACAAGGCAGCGTTAAGCCACGTTAAGTGGCTTAACGCTGCCTTTTAAATAAGGCTAAGCCACTATCGCCGCTACAACGTCGATAAAAGTGACGTTGTGGTGGCGATATGGGGCTTGTACACATGCCCCTTAGTGTTGTCTCTGCCTTACATGGTTGGATTCAACCAAACCCAGCATAAATGGGTTTAAGCGGAGTGCTAAAATGCCAGTAAAAAGTTTGGCATCCATGTTGAGGAGAAAGATGGGTCTATATGACCCGCAGTTCGCAGGATCCTTGCCCGTTTTGAGTATAACCGAGATAGATGCCTCCAACATAGAGTCAGTCAAGGAGCCCATATCAATGAATGAATTGAAGAGTCATGTCAAAAGGGGTGCAAGTTTCTAACAAAAAGGTTTATAAAATTGGGCAGTAAAGCCATCAGGCCTTGGGGAATTCAAGGACTTAAGGCGGGCAATAGCTGCAATTACTTAATCTAACCATATAGGTTGATCTAGCAGGGTCACGTCCGTCAATAGTAATTGAGTCAAGGCTACCCCATGTAGATATTGGGATGACTGGAGCGTTACCTGGAGTGATCAAGGTTGGGGTCCATCACTAAATTCAGGTCTCCTACAATCAGTATGGAAGCATCAGAATAGTTGGGGGCAGATGTTAAAGAGCTAATGATAAAGGGTTCTTGGCATTCGTTTGGGGAGTAAATGTTAACCAAGGTAAAACAAAAAGTGCCCCATTGCATGCGAACTGCAAACAGACGCCCTTAATTTCAGCAACAATGAATAATACTTTGCCACAAAACCTCCGAGAGAGTATAGCTATCCTGTTCCTCTTGGAGCGTCATAAGGAGCAAAGCTGATGAGGGAACCAGAATGACTGCATGAGGGGGGTATCTTTAGGGAGCAAGTGAGTTTCTTGAAGTAAACATATTGGCTATTGACACATGGGGAGGAGCTTCGCTGGGCAATGAAGACGGATGCCGAGAGCGTATCATTTAATGATACGCTCATTCTTGCATTTGGAATTGCGTGTCATATCATGTTGCAGGGATTCTGCACATATACAGAACTATGCGCAGGAAAACAGGACCTCAGTGAATAGGGGTGTACCAACCTACCACATCAGTACCCAAAATCCCAAACCGACTAGCTATAGTGTCTCATTCGTTCTCCTCCAAATATCACGGAGCTACAAATGATTAGACAACCCAGAACACGAAACTCCTGACTCTCTCAGGAATCGCGGGAACAAGACGTACTCTTTCGTTCACTCACTCATACCTGTCCACAATGAGAATAAGCAGAGTCACTGAAATAGTTCAAAATGTTTATTATAACTATCGTGCTCTACAATACAGTATACGTGCCACTACTAGCAGCAAAATGCATAAACTCAGCACAGTTAGCATTGTTTTGATGTTAGGCGCTGTAATCCTGCTTTTCCTGCTCCTGTTGCGCAATGGCTGCTCAACTTATGGTGCTGCACAGACCAGGCCAGTTGCAGCTGTACCGTGATCGCATGCAACAGGTTTTCGGATGCTTGCCTTCTGCAAGGTTTACATCATAGGTACAGCAGAGCTCTTCTCCATGGAACGGCTTTCTCCAAGTGTGTTAAAACAACATGCAACAACGTACTATTCAAACATTTTATGACATGTGCAGAGTCAATAATTGAAGTAAAGAAAACCTCTGGCCAACGGGAATACATATCTACAATGACCACAAGAAATACTTGAAGGCCACTGCTATGGACAGGTCCCAAAATATCCAACGCAATGTCTTGCCAGGGACGTGAAGGACGTCTTCTTATAACCATAGGTTGTACCCGAGGACATTTTGATTTATCACTCAAAGTACACGGAAGACAGTTACGCACCACACGCTCCACCTGCTTGTCCATCCCCGGCCACCAGTAGGACAAACGCAATCTTTCCTTGGTTTTCGTAATCCCCGAATGAGTCACTTGGGCCAGATCAACTAATTCCTTTCTGAGACTGCTAGATGGAATTAATTTTGTCCCACCAAACAACAACCCACTTTCAACACATAATTCATCACGCAGATGCCAAAAAGGTTTTGTAAGATCAGACCCAGATTTAACACTAGGCCAACCCTTTTGTATGAAAGACATAACCTCTTTGAGTGTGGGGTCGATGGCTAACTCCTCACGCCACCTTTCTTCAGAGATGATGCCGGTATCTAACACACACACCCACTCATTTCCCTCATCCTTAGGAGTGAGGCGTGATAATACGTCAGCAATCCCATTATCAACACCTGGGGGCTTATTTACAAGGCCATTGCGCCACTTTTGCGTCATTTTTAACATGGGAAAAGTGACGCAAAAGTGGCGCAAGGGGCTTGTAAATCTGCCCCCTGGAATGTATCTCAGTGAACAATTATACTCCTGCAAGCCTATCACCCACTTAGTAATCCTGCTAGAAATTAAATCAAGACCTTTCTTGTTAAAGTTCTCAACTAAGGGCTTGTGATCTATGCGGATCTCAAAATCAACTCCCCACAGAAATTTCTTTAATTTCCTCACAGCCCAGAAAACTGCAAGAGATTCCCTCTCTACAACGGAATACCTGGTTTCAGCATCCCTTAAGCTGTGTGATAAAAACATGGTTGTTTGCATGCCAGAAGGACCATGTTGTTGCAAAACTGCACCCAGACCCCTTTCACTGGCATCAGTTGTAAGAATGGGTTTATTTCTGTGGTCGAAGCTTTGAAGACAAGTAGCAGCATTCAAACATTCCTTGATTTTGGTAAATTCCTACTCACATAGCTCCGACCAAACAAAATTAACACCCTTCCGTAGAAGACACCTCATGTTTGTGCTCAAATCTGCAAAATTCCTCACAAACTTTGCATAATACTCCACCATGCCCAGAAATTTGTTTAACCCCTTGACCGCGATCGGAATTCCGCTCGTGTGCTGGACATTCCGATCGCGGGTGGGGTCGTGACAAGCTCAGCTCGTCATGCGCACAGCGCTACCGCGCAGCATGACGAGCTGGGCTCGTCATGAGCACGGAAGGGGTTAATTCATCCTTATTGGAAGGAGAACTCATGTTTTGAATAGTGGAAACCAGATCACTCTTGGGTTTAACACCATCACCAGTTATATTATGTCCAAGATAGTTAATAGAACTAGATCTAAATTTGCACTTTTCCATTTTAATGGTAAGATTACAATCACACAACTTTCTAAGCACCTCCTTCAAACTTGCATTGTGTTCATTTACATCATTCCCAAATATAAGTGTATACCGCCATGTAGAAAGTTCATGTGTTGATATCTTCATTAATTAACATGCCGACTACGCGGGGTAGTATTCTTGAAGAAATAAGCTGCGGTCAGGTAAGATGAAACATGCAGGTTTATTCTGTAAAGAAGATCCCATCCAACAGGAACGGCCACAGCATCAACTGACACCAAGCCTCTAGCAAACCAAGCTATGACATAGGAGAGTTCCATGACATCTTAAACATTCCAAATAACAGGGAAAAGGAATACATATGTGAGAGAAGAAACACTAACATGATATCAATACCAAAACCCAGAGTGGTGATACTACCAGTATACCACACATATGTCACAGACGGACTGGTATAAAAGTGACGGCATGGTAGCTCGCTTGACAGGACTGTTTAAGCCCCGGACATGAAAACTAAGAACCTGGAGATTCTGAATTAGGCCCCAGGAACAGATAAAGCCATATTAAAAAAAAAAACAGGTCCTTGAATATATAACAGGTTTAGAGAGTGTTTGTGAGTCCAATGCCTAATAAGCGTACATGAAAAAATGCAAGGCCAAGTGCGTGTGAAGGAGCAAAAAAGAACAAAACCCCAGAAAAAATACAATAATACAAACAAATACAGAAAAACACCATAGAATTGACATAAGTCCATCAACCAAAGATATAATTTGAGGAACATGAGCCAGGCAGGGGCGGGCGGGTTTGTTTGTTGGCCACAAGAGAAATTCCAAACTCGTGGGGTTAGAGTCTTGAGAAAAGCTCAGCATCATGGAAAAAGGGACTCACACTTCCCACCGTCTTGGTACCTTCCTGCCAAGAAAACACAAGTATCAAGTGGTAGTTCCCTCGGTATCAAGGCACTTCGGAGTGTTCAGTGTCTCCAGAGAGCGTCTTTAGTATCCATTGTCTGTCCTTGGTCATAGTGGCAGAATCAGGTTTTGCACTAGTAGAAAGGCCCTTACTGCACTGCCATCGTGATCTCGTGCATGTCTTGTTTTCTTGAGGGCTATTGTTGCGGGCCTCTGATGTGGGTTCCGTGATGCCAAGTATGGAGCAGGTTTCCTTGAGATGTTGTAGTTGAAGTAATTTGCCATTGAGGCGGAAGATGATCTGAAAGTGGTGGCCCCAGGAATAAGTTATACCAGCTTTACGCAGATGGTTGGTAACAGGGCGGAAGTCTCTGAAATTCTGAAGGATAAACGCTGACAGGTCTTGATATAACATAGGTCCTAAATTTAACTGGTTTAAAGTCCCGGGCTCTACGAAGAATGTTCTCCTTCATCTGAAAGTCATGCACGCAGACAAGAATGTCAGCAGGGGGCCTTCTCAGGCCTTGATGGTCCGAAGCAATGAACTCTGTCAAGTTTTAGGTCCACATCTGCCAAGAGACCCAGAATGTGTTGGGAAAGGGCCCCTACATATTCTCTGAGATCAGAGCCCTCGGTCTTGGTCTCTACCCCTCTGATACGAACATTGTTGCAGCTAGATCGATTTTCCAGGTTGTCTGCATTGGATTGCAGATCGACATGTTGGTCCTTCAAATGAAGAGCCTCTTGTTGGAGCCATTCCACTTCCTCATCACAGCTGGTCTCTCGGTCCTCCATAGTGGCCACCCTGTCGCCAACCTCCTCCCTCATCACGACGAAGTTCTCAAAGGTCTGCAGAAAGGTCAGTCTTCATTGCCTGCAGGTCCTCCCAAAGGAATGTGAAGAGTGTCTCCAAGAAGGATTTGGTTACCGGACCCTCCATATCCTCTGGTTCTGAAGGGTGATCTGCAGCGATCACAAGTGGCTCAGTGTCCGCCAATGTTCCTCCTGGTCTCAAAAGCATATCCCTAAGAGTGCAATCCTTTTTTTACCTCATTGCAACATGTTGCAAACCACTGTGAGAAAGAGGCTGAAGGAGAACTCCCCGACTGTGGTACACCAATAGACCAAACACTCTTATGACAACCCTGGAGAACCACAAGTCCGCTAAGGGCAAAGCGAGGCTTAAGCCAAGGAAAAGAGCCCTGTCTGGACTCCCAGGGTTCGCTGGGCACTAGATTTATTCTTGGAGGTGCACGTAGCCACTTCAGGTAAGTCCAGTTAGGCCGAGAGCTCCCACTAGGGACAAGGAGACACTCAGGTAGAGCCAAGCAGCCGGATGTGGGATCCAGGGAACTGACTAAGGCATCACATAAGATGCTGAGTCAACTCCTGAGCTAGAGAGCAGCAGAAAAACAATTATGCACTTCAAATTCCAAAAGAGAAAAATGTTCAAAGCACACCAAGGTACCGGCCTCCTGTGCACATGTTTGCACTTACAAAGGCAAAGGGAAAGCAGGTAATGTAAAAATAGTAGGCCACAGGGGAATCCTAGCGCTTAATATGCCCAAATGTTGGTGTATCCAATGGAGTTCTCAAAGCATGTTGCTCCCTCAACAGGAAAGCACAGCACTGGAAGAATGATGTGGCAGGGCCAGCGAGCCTTGTTCCCAGGCCCAGATAGTCAGGGAGCCCCACCACAATTCCCACTATGAAGCGGTAGTCCAGAGGCCTGTAGAGAATCAGGCCTGGGGCCTAGTGCGAGGAAATGCTTCCTCCAATAAAAGAAATCCAGCAATGCATCTTTCCAAAGCAAGTGCCCAGAGATCAAGCCAGCACTGGCCCGACTTCCTCATCTGCAGCCAGGCACAGGCTCTCCATCAGCAATCAAGCAGGGAAACACCAGCTCACTGCCTTCAGATCCCTGGGCTCTCCAGGATTCAGTGCCGCCTCTCTGCCGGAATTATAGGGTGAAAAAAAGGGGGAGCTACAGCTACCCCCCCCTTCATTCCAAGAGCCAGGCACAGGCCCTCTGTTGATAACCAATCCAGGGAAAACCAGCTCACTGCCCTTAGATCCACTGGTCCACTGGGATCCAGCACCGCCTCACCGCTGGAACTGTAGGGTGAGAAGGGGGGTTCCTCACAGCCACAACACCCCTTATATCTAGAGTGTCCATCATTCTGATGCTCACCTGCCAGCTGCTGTGCCTGCTCCAATGGGCTCACCAGTCAGTCTTGCTCCCGCACTGATAGCCCATTTGCGACAGCAAAATATGGTCGTACATCTGGCCCCATATTTTGATGCAAACCAACAATAAGAAAATACAGGAGAGACTGTGAACCACTAGCAACATATCTCTTAATACAGCGATTGACATTGTAAAAGTGATTGAGCATTTAGAGAAATTAGTGCAGGAAATGAGAGGAAATTCAAGTACTGAGGTTCATGTAGTTTCAAAAAATAGTGGGGGGAAACAAAATTTGTGGCAAAGAAATGACACAAAACTGGTTTGGCAGAGAACAGGGGTGAAGAAAGAAGTAGTGTTATGTTATAGGTGTGGCAGCATGTCACATCTGGGTAGCTCAAAACTGCGTCCTGCTTTGATAAGATTTGTTCTAAATGCAATAAGAAGGGACATTTCAACAAAGTGTGCAGGTCTTTTCCGAAGAAAGTCAATCTTGTAGAAGACTATGATGATGCTGGTCATGATCTGAATCCCAATACGGTTCTAAGTGATAGTGATGGCAAGAATAAAAAGAACTTTCCGTTGTGTAGCATAAGCATACTCATACATGGGGAAAGTCTTAATCTTTTATTAGACTCTTGTGCATGGTACACTATTATTGCACTGAATATAGTGGAAGGGAGATGACCTAACAAAATGTTAATACCACCAGATGTAGGGCCGGGTGGGTACACTGGTCATAACATTGATTTGGTGGGCTTTTTGGGGCAAACCTGCTTTTTTCTGGAAGACACACCTATAGTAAGGTGTATGTGGCTAGAAATGAACATTCTTTATTGGGTTGGCCGCATAAAGGAGAATTGGGTATTAAATTGGACACAAGTGCGGACACTCCTGAGTACATCATTGGGAATTCTGATGGAACAGTTGAAGGACTAAAAGACTGTGTCCAATCAGATGACTTTATACTAGGCCTACAAATAAAATTCTTTCAAGCTTTCAAACATCGTATCAAGTTATATGAGAATGCAATTCCAATTTGACATAGAGTCAGAAATGTACCACTTACATATAGAGGGAAATTTAAGGACATGTTATAGGACATGTGCAAAAACGGCATTATTGAACCTGTGGAGTCATCTCCATGGGTTTCTCCAGTTGTCATCTTGGTGTAACCCTCTAGTGAGCTGAGACTATGTATTGATTTGCGCAGCCTTAATAGTGCCATCTTGGTGCATGCCCATCCTCTTCCCAACCTGCAAGAGATGGTTACCATTTTGGCAGGTGCAAAGGTGTTTTCAACTATAAGCCTGGCTAGCCCATATTATCACGTCAAAATAGTGGATGAATCCAAGAATCTTATAGCATTCTTCACACCTGAAGGCCTGTTTTGGTTTAGGTTTTGTCAAATGCCATTCCGGTTAGCAAATACAGCATCTGTGTTCCAGAGATTGATGAAAGAAACATTGGAAGGCATATATGGTGCAATATATTTTAAGACAATATTCTAGTCTTTGGCAAGACCACAGAGAAACATGATTGAAATTTAAGAAACGTGTTGGCAGCATTATCTAATAAAGGTATTACCCTATGTTCTGAAAAATATAAGTTTATGAAACAAGAAGTAGAGAACTTAGGCTATCTTATTAGCAGGGTTGGTATTAAACCTAAGCACAACCATGTGGAGAACATTATGAATACTCCTATTCCTAGTTGTAAAGAACAGTTAGTTGCATTTCTGGGTCTAACAGAATTCTTTGCAAAATTAATTTCAAATTATGCTTAAAAGGAGGATCCTTTCAGACCATTATTAAAAAGAAATGTGAAGATCATATGGAATGATAGCATGACTGCAGCCCTCTGGCATTGAAATCATTGATTGTTGAGGCACCCTGCCTCAAACCTTTTGTCATAGACAAGGAGTGTGTGGTTATGGTTGATGCCAGCAACTGTGGTTTGGGGGGTGTTTTGATGCAGAGAGACAATGGACTGGAATGGATTGTAGCGCATGCGTCAAGAGTGTTGAGTGATGCAGAGAAAAATTATTTGGTGATTGAAAGGGAGCTATTAGCTTGTGTTTGGGGAGCAGAGAACTTCAGGACCATTTTATGGGGCACAAAGTTCACCTTAAAAAGTGATTATAACCCTTAGTGCATATGATTGTACCTGGGAGTGGCTGGCCCATGATGGCAAGATTAGCTAGGCTAGCTTCTATGTTGGAGAGTTTTCAATACCGCATGGAGTACATCCCGTGGAAAAGTAATATGCATGCGGATTGCATGTCCAGACTTCCTTTGCCGATGGGTGACACCATACCTAATGATGGTGAGGTATGTGAAGTAGCATTCACATTACAGGATATTAATATATTGGATTTTAAGCATCCAGTTGTACAGGAAACCAGATGGAAAGAGGAGATGGAGAAAGACTCAGAATTGAGTCAAGTGACTGTGTTCATTAGGA
Organism: Calotriton arnoldi; assembly: GCA_963921515.1. NCBI lineage: Eukaryota > Metazoa > Chordata > Amphibia > Caudata > Salamandridae > Calotriton > Calotriton arnoldi. The sequence goes on from CAWUFW010002919.1 coordinate 908,355, forward strand.
ATGGTTGGCCAGATGAGAGGAAAGTTCCTGAGAGTTGCTGGGTTTTTTAGAGGGCGAGAAGAGTTATCTGTGGAAAATGACATAGTGGTAAGGGGTGACAAATTTATACTACCCTTTAATTTAAGAAAGATAGTAGTTGGTATTGCTCATGAAGGGCACATGGGCATTTCAAGTACTAGAAGGCACGTCAGAGAAAGGTTCTGGTGGGCAGCAATACATACTTTTGTTGAACACCAAGTCAGACTTTGTAAAGAATGTGCATCAAGTGATACATCTGTGAGGGCATTGGTTCCTGAAGCTCATCCTGTGGAACTTCCAGAAGCAGCTTGGTGGAAGCTAGGATTGGACATTATTGGTCCATTTAATATTCTACCTAGACAGGAAACTTTTGCTTTAGTCATAGTGTTTTTTTTCTAAATGGCCGGAGATAAAAAGGGTGAAGGAGGTCACATCAGAATGTGTTGTACAATTTCTAGATGAATTATTTTGTAGAGAAGGTATTCCCAAGGAACTGGTAATGGATAATGTACCTCAATTTGTCAGCAAGTACATAGAACATTATTTGATGAGGTGTGGCATTGTACACAAACATATTGCTGTGTTCCATTCTGAGGCCAATGGTCAGGTTGAAAGTTTTAACAGAATGGTAAAGGAAGCCTAATTCTATGACAAAAGCAAGTCCTTTTGAGCTGCTAAGGAGACGGAAATCTAGCACAAAGTTGGTTCCTTGGTGGTTGAGAAACAAAAGGAAGGATCATGGTGAGCATGCTGATGTGGACTTCAGGAACGTAGGACACGGAGTGGAAGAATACAGAATAAAAATGAAATTCATGCTGCTAACGAAAAGTGTTATCAGAAAGCTGTGTGTGTAAATGTTGGGAATTGGGTTAGACTCAAGAAAAGTAAAATAGATTATTAGGGAGCAGGATGTTGCTCTGACGCCAATCGGGTTGTTAACGTTTTTAGGAATGCTGTGCGAGTGGCTGGAGGGAGTGTTTGGAATCTTGGCCGTGTGTCACTGTTTCATGGGAAGGATAGGTTACCACCCACAGACAATGTGTTTTTAGATGTAGATGAACATGATCTTGTGAGAGGCCCTAGCATGGAAAGTACCACTGTTTCCAGTGAACCTAGGAGCACAAGGATACACAGACTTCCAACAAGATTCCGTTACTATGTATTAACGTTAGAAAAAATGTAAAGGGTGGTGGTGTGTTATATATGTGCATTATATATAACACGAGCACAACAGGAGTATTGTTGCGCTCGTGTTCTACTGTAATGACACCCGTGCGTGCCTCTGGGTGCCTGTGTGTGCCTGGTCCAGCCTGTATAATGCAGCCGTATGGTAAACCAAGGAGCGCTCCCTCCATGATCCCTGTGTGGTATTCGAAAACATGGCGGGGCAGATTTATGACGACTGACGCATCCCTGCAAATCAGCAGGGATGCGCCAGGTAAGATGCGTCACGCAAGTTTACCCTTGCGCCACCACAGATGCGCTGCATTTACAATGCGGCGCATCGTGGCGCAAGGGTAAAAGGATGCGTGACGCATCTCCCGTCGGAAGGGTGGCGCATTGCTGGAGTCGTGTCGCAAGCGTGACGCAACTCCAGCAATGCTCGTGGCCTGCCCATACATAATGTGGTGCGTCACGCCTTACGCCTGCTTCAAGCAGGCGCAAGGTTTTGACGCAGCGGCGTCGGAAAAGTGACTGAGTGGAATCTTGTAGATTTCACTCAGGCACTTTTCTGAGGCTTTACTGCGCCGGTGCACCCCCCCCTGCGACCACATGAAACCTGACGCAGGTTTCATGTGGCGCAGGGCTTTACAACGTGACGCATCTCCCTAGATGCATCACGTTGTAAATAGGGCACAACGTGGCGCATGGTTTACGCCGCCACTGCGTCACAGAAGTGACGCAACGGCAGCGCCAAAGTGGCGCAAGGGGCTCGTAAATCTGCCCCGGAGTGCGTGGGTGGGACAGTTGCAGTGATATATTTACACGAGAAGGGACCGATTATATTCATTCATTGTATGCTGTACACTTTTTCTGACATGGAATAAAACGACTTTTCTGGATAAACACAAATTGACCCCTGGCCATTCTTCCGATGTATCACAGAGATCTTTTCCTACACATACATTCAGAGGATACATTGATGACTCTGATTAGAAAGTACTAGAATGTTAATGTGTAAAATGCAACAAAGAGGAGCTTAAAGATATCTTCAGAAAAAACGTTTGATGGGAATGAACCAGACATATTCTTGATACTCCTCACAAGCTTCCTTCATTTGTTGTCTCGTTTCTTTTCTTTCTACCCCACTGTAGCAAGGCTTATTACAATTCATTCTCCCACTCAAAAAAAAATATACTGCATAGTCATTACTTGAAACATAATAGAGTAATTATTTTAGATTGTGGAGGTGTGCAACATTTATATAGTTCTTGCTAGCTGGCCGTGCGGTTTTGTTCAAACAGACACTGCGTTGGCTAAATTCCAGTGACTGTAGTGAGGTTAATAAATCCTTTCCATAAAACATTGAAAACAAAACTTTAGAGAACTAAATAATGACCTGTCTTAATTGGCGTGAATTTGGAAATTTCCAACGCGATACAGAACAAGGGATACCGCAGGCATTCACAAATAATGTGTAATGTGAAAAAGCTTGTTAGTAACTTAAAAATGTGTTGTAAAATGAATGCATGTTAAATGGAAAACACATTTACAATGATTATTTGTTCACCGTCACTCTATCGTTCAGTCATTTTCACTCAACCACTCACTTTTTCTTTTTCATGCTTCCTCTCCTTCCTGTGTCCTTTTCCAACCACACTCACTCGCTCGCCCTTATTTCTCGTTTGTCTCTTCTCTCATTCTTTTTCTGCCTCAGTCACTGTTTTCTTCTGTCTTTTTCACACTCTCTCTTTCATTTCCTCTCTCAACTCTCATTCAATTTCTGCCCAGAGTAACTGTCCCTCTCACTCCATTTCTCTCTTTACTTCTCTCTTTATCCCTCACTCTTGCATCTCCACTTGCTCATAATGGATCACAACGTAGATTAAATACTAAGAGCCAGAGTTATCATAATTTGGGGCAACACAGCAAGACAACTTGCTGCGCTGCACTGTGTCAAATCGAGAGAGCAGGAATACATCATAATCACTAACATGCCTGCTCTCTCTCTCTGCACTGGCGCACTTGTGGTAGCCAAGCACAAACACTTGGTGCAATGGTGCCTGCGTTACAGCCAGGATTGTTTTTTGAAGGAAGGAACACCTTCCTTCACAAAAACAATCCCAGTGTCATTTTCCTCTTTCTACGTGTGCTGCATAACAAGGAGAAATAAACATATTGCTCATCTTTACGCTACACTTCATTAGCATTTCGACACATTCTCAGGTTTACTAGTTTAGTAAATCTGGAAATGTGCCAAAAACCATGGGTGGATGCGTGGGAACACCCACGTTCCAACCATGGAATGCCTTACCCATGCTGAATAATGCAAGGTAGCGACCTGTGCTGCATTACGATACTCCAGAATTACTATGCCACGCAGAGCCATGCAAGGTGTATCGGCGTGGCATAGTAAATTTGAATTAAGTGCTTGCGTTGCCTTGCATCGCCTTGCGTGATGCAAGGCCTATTCAATCCCTTGATAAATCTGGTCCTATAATTTTTTGCATCAGTGCATATTGTAATCAACTTCAAAACTATGAAATTGCAAAAAACAAATAAGAAATGACATTTCCTCTTCTTTAAGAGGATTTCCTCTGGGAAATGATTTGAGACAGGGAGAAGCAGAAAGTCCAATTTAACTATCTCCACATATAGTGGTAAGCCATAATTGGCCAAGTGAGTGGTTCACAACCCCTAATGCCTCTCTTGATTTCCTCATACTGATCATAGTTTACATATGGGGCTTTTTTTTAACCCAGTCATTTCCTCAGATATACACTAAGGGGCTTATTTATGGGAGCCCTGAGTCACGTTTGCACCACATAGAGAGGTACATGTGTGACGCAGGGCTCTCAATCTGATTTATGAAGCCAAGCAAAGACACCCTGCATGGCTTTGAGTGGCCTCATAAATCTTGAGTGCCTTACTCTGCCTTACTCTGCACCCGGGATGTGTTCCATGGGCGTTGCGGTTGGTTTTCCTAAGCAACACCAATGGATTTTGACACACCCATCGTGCAAGTGTGCCTACTTTGGTGATAGGCTGACAAAACCACTCAGGGAGAAAGTACAGGAATGCACCGTATTGCATAAATACAGTGCCTTCCTGCCCTTTCACTTTGGCATAGGGCAACGCAGCAAGGTGCCTTGCTGCGCTGCCCTACACCAAAATCACGTAAATGAGGGCCTAAAAATATATACTCATTACATTCTAAAAGTTATCTCTTGTACACAGGAATCTACATTCAATAAACTAACATAGAAAGCATTTTTTATGGTTACAAACATTCTGATCGGAATTTGTGACTGCAAAAATACTTTTTTTGATTGTACTAATGCCACCTGGAGAGTTTGTAAACTTTTACTGACTACTAGAATGGAATTGTGGCCCCCATACCGATTTGGTATTTGGAAGGAGAGTGGTGTACGAGTTCCTTCCAAATACCAAATCAGTATGATAAGTATCATTGATTTGTGACTAAAATTCAGGCGCAAAATAGTTGAAAACTTACACATTACAGAGTTGAAGTTGTGAGTCATTCACAAAATGGAAATGCCCAAGGGACATCTTCTCCTTAGTGAATGTTAAAAAAAGAATGTTGCGGACTACCTACTCTTATAAAAGCATTACCTTGTTTCATTTAAGGAAAACAGGCTGCATTTCAAAACAAATATTTACTGTATTTAAAGGCAATTACAGACATGGTAGCCTCCTGACAGGAGCAAGCATGACAATTCACATTCCATATTACAATCTTTATCATTTGTTTCATTCTGGTTGTATTGAGTAGCAGCCCTGTGGGCACAAGGATACCCTACATTTCTACACTGCAATGTCACCTTAATAGCATGCCCATGAATGGATGGGTCAGTGGATGGTGTTATACTTCAATTTCATGAAGCATTGTGTCCCTAAAAAGGCATCTCAAAAATCCATTCAATTAAGTAAGAGTAGACTAATAAGTGACTTCTAGGGCAAAGATAGAAATCTAAAAGGATTTTTCATACTCATTTAAAAGGTACAATACAGAAACCATAAGGTGCAGATGACATGAAGTCTCTCTCAGTACAGGACCATCCAGAAACATGAGCAGAATCAAGAAATAACCCAAATTTCAATGGGCATCAAAAGCAATAAAAAAACAGGTATACTCCCTAGTAACATCTGAAAGACTTCTGGATCACTTCCAAAATCTGGGTTTTATATACAGTTTTCTGACGTAGGAAAGCATTAGTTTCAGCAAAATCATATTGGTGTGAGCAAAAGAATTACACTTGTAGCAAATAAGAGCACACTGCCAATAAACGTCACATTGCCTTACCATCTAAGCACAGTCTCGCTACTTGAATATTGATTCTGTCCACTCTATGCTAATGTCATCCCAAGGTTCCAGAACAAACTAGTTACAAGAACTACAGCAACTATTGTAAATGAATACAATAAAGTGAACTAGCGGAAAGGCCTTGAGAAAGAGCAACATTACTGTGTCCATGTTGGAAAGATTTCTTCGAGAACAGAATGAACAGCATCAATGGAAAGTAACAAACACAACTTTGCTTCACTGTGTACTGTAGAAATGATGAACAGTGGACATGGAGAAGACATACATTTTGATGGCGTGGATACCTAACTAAGGCCTAGTAACATAAGCCATGAAAATGTACTTAAATACATCATAGCACATTTGTTTTAGAGGAAATAACACCATGTCAGTGTGTACATGTAAATTCAAGGGTAAAACCACGTTCTGCATGTTGTTAATAATGCATAAAGTTTAAACTGCACAAAAACTCCCAACATCTCATAGGAAAGTGAACACCTTTACTAGCTAATTTCCATATTATGTTCAGAAAAAGTTTCCAAATACTTTCCGTTTTCTCATTCAAACATATATATTTCAGGTGACTGAAGCATATTTAATTCTACTACAGTGCCCCATTCCTACCCTATCCCTTGAAGAAAAGCCCCTTTCCTTGCTTCATTATCTTCCTCTGAAGTCAGAACATGCATTCCCACCTCACTTGCCTTAATTTCATTTTGCAGATAGTGGAGTAACTGTGGGCCCGATTCACAGAACTAACTTAAGACAAAATCCTAAACTTACTACCATTTTGGTATTCACAGAAGGCACTTACTCATTTTGGTATTCACAGAAGGCACTTACTCATTTTGGTATTCACAGAAGGCACTTACTCATTGATGAGTAAGTGCCTTCTATGAATACCAAAATGAGTAACTTACTCATTTTGAGTAACTTACTCATTTTGAATACCAAAATGGTAGTAAGTTTAGGATTTTGTCTTAAGTTAGTTCTGTGAATCGGGCCCATTGTGAATTGTTTGCTGCAAATTACCTTAAGTATTTTCTGACCAATAGACTTTTTCATTTCCCAGCACCCAAATATTTGGTATGCCCTTATTTTAGTTCATATGGTATGCCCATATTTTAGTTGATTCATGTGAGTGGGGTGTTACAGATTAAACATTTTCAAATTTGTTATATGCCATGGCACAATCACTAGCATCACTGTATGACTTCCTGTTTATGCCTGGACTGGAAAAAAAAATCTAGGCACTGTCCTGCTATGGGGGCTACCTTTTACCTGAGAAAAATGTCCTCAAATGCATGACAAAGAAACCGGATCTAACTCTATTGAAATTATATTTAAAATATATTGTATTATTTGTGTTGATTTTGATAACTCAGTCACAGTCACTAATCTATGATCCCAAGACATTTCTTTGTCAGTTATGGGGAATTTGCTGGCTTTCTAAAATCTTCTTTCATTTTGTTAGAGATACCAAAGGATTTCCAACACGATCTTGTAGCCTATTCTTCTCTTCATCAATTTTAAATAGCAGCACATCAATGAACGCATAGTGGACTTCAGTTAGAGTGGTCTTTTATGTAGATCCTGTGCTCACTTTAATCTCTCAAATCCTCTCATTCTTCAAGTATGAAACAACCTGCTCTATCTCTTGTAGGCAGGTGAGAAATATGTGTGGGGGAGTGGGGATCAAAGTGAATTGAGTGGTGGTAGGGAGGGTGTGGCGAGGCTGCTAGCTCTTTGACAAGAGTATCATCTCCTCCCCATCTGGCTGGAAGACAAGGTGGGGACAGTATTGTAGCAAGTGTGTCATGGGCCTTAATATTGGCCCCGAGCTGCAGTCCCAGCACTTTCCACCCATCGTTTTAGCAGATGTGGATCTGCACCCGTTAAACCCAGGTCCTCTATTTCTGAACCAAGTAATTTCAGGTCTGGAAACAACAAATTATACATAGAAGCCAGGAGTGATATATACACCAATGGGATACCGCTCCAGGCAACTCCCCAAAAGATTTACTACTCCCTGTCAGATAAGGATATATTAGTTTGAGATCGGGATAACCCTATCAACTCAATAAACCCACTCTGATTAGGCTGAAACACTGTTCAGAGAAAATCACTGCTTAACTTCTGGCAACTATGGTACAAGCAGTAAGCCATCCTCAAGTGTGTACTAATTTCAAACACTACCAGCAGTTTATAAGTACAGAAAACAACAAAATAAATCCCAAACCAAATTAGAAAAATAGAGTAAAATGTAATGAGCAAAAAAGACAAGACATTATCATCATCAACATGTGTTATGGAAAAGAGATGTGAATTAGGGCAAAAGCACCAAGAACAAGCAAAGCGCCAATCAGAAGTCACTGTTCATGGATGACCAGGACTTAGTAGCAATTTTAGAATGACCAGCATGGATATGAGGTCAGATACACTTAAAGGGTAATCCCGGTCACATTGTTACTTACATTCTGAAAGTTTAAATCTTTCAGTGGTGCAAAGTCAAGTCTGTGGCAGGTGAAAGTCCCTCAAAGTCAGATACGACACATTATTAACTAAGCAATTAGTTTTTGCACGAACAGCTCCAATTTGGACAAACCTTGATTTCCTGAACACCAAGGATGCCTCGTTGGTCAGATAGAATTGCCACCTGACTAAGTGTAAGGTTTTATGTTTGGACTTAGTCACTATTGAGGAAGTTGTAATCTTCCAGTGGGGCAAGGCTGAATGCCATAATGGGCTGGTCTTCACAAGGGTCTATTCCTTCACCAAGGGGCTTGCTGACCCAGCAAAAATCTCTGATTGAGACAAACATGGATTTATTTTTCCCCTTGGCTGTGTCCTTCTGGGCCAAGTCTCAGCACCTTGATCTGGTCCTCCGGAGGTAGAAGAATGGCTAAGCCCCAACTTTAAATTTCGGGGAAAGTTGCTCCTGATCAGTCATGCAGACCCCTGCTCATCAAGGCAGACGTTTAGATACCAGGGGGCAGATTTGCAAGCCCCTTGCGCCGCCATTGCGTCACTTTTTTGACGCAATGGCGGCGAAAACAATGCGGCCTTTTTACAACGTGACTCATCTAGGGAGATGCGTCACGTTATAAAACCCTGCGTCACATTATACCTGTGTCAGGTATAATGTATGCAGGGTGGGCCTTCCCACGCAGGAAGGCCTCATAAAAGTGACTCAGTGAAATCTACAAGATTTCACTGTGTCACTTCTAGGACGCCACTGCGTCAAAACCTTACGCCTGCTTGAAGCAGGAGTAAGGAGTGACGCAGTGTAGTGGGAATAGGCCTCAAAAAGCATTGCTGGAGTCACGTCGTGCTTGCGACACGACTCCAGCAATGCGTGACTTTTGCCCCAACAGATGCGTCAGAATTTCTGACGCATCTGTCAATCCTTGCAGGGAAAGTGACGCATCTCTACAGATGCGTCACTTTCTTGTAAATCTGCTCCCAGATCTCTCTACAGCCAGGTTTCCGGCAGTGTCCTTTTCTCAGTAGTCTGCTGGCCCCACTTATGATCAGGAGTCCTTTTGCTTTATGTGTCCCTCAAGCAGAAAAACAGGAGGCCAACCAATTTCCCCTTCAAGAGCAGTTCTAGTGTCTGGTTGCCAAAAGTAGTCAGGAGTCCTTGAATACTTGTGTGTGTCATCCTTTTCCAACAGAAGTGAAGCATCTTCTTCCAGCAGTGGCTTATTCCTCAGATGAAGTCTTCCAAGGTCGAATATGTTTTGAGGAGAGGGTGATAGAGGTACCATATTTATCTAGTGACTGAAAAAATTCTTTCACTAATTCATAAGAAACTATCCTTGGCATCTCAAAGTCAAGAGAGTCCGTGCTAAAGCTGCACTTTGTTCTGAAAACTGTTTTTGTGCTCTCCTAGATAGCTGATCCCTGCAAGAGCCAGTCATTAACACCTATTGACCCTTCCAGGGCAGGTGGTGTAAAAACATCCTGAATCTCACCTATGACATTTAACTTTCCATGTCATTGGTGCACTTTAAGCACCCTTTGAAACAGTCTCATAGAAACATTAATAGGCAAAATTAGGAGTTCCGATGTACAGTGCATATTTTAGAGGGGAAGAACAGGCACTTTACTGCTGCTTAGCAGTGGTAAAGTGTATAATGTCCAGCAGCCAGCAACAATAGGGTCCATAAAAGGAAACAAACGTGGGGCACCATGCAAAAAAGGTGGATTTGCTATACTTCCTTTTATTAAACTTAGCATTTGAGGCAGATAACAAATTAGACAGGACAGTCCAATGTGTCTGAGATGTCTGAGCTCTCTATCAGAGTTCCTATGGTTCAGATTGTATCAAGAATGGAGTTATTATATGGCCTCCATCACTAGGGTAGGTGGTTAATAGCAAGAATTACTAAGGATGGCAAAATTGATATTTGTCTTCCATTGGCTAATTTGCACAATATATTTCTCTATGAATCTAATGCATGATTCGAAACACACCCGGTTAATGAAAAAATATGCAACAGCAGTACAAAGAGTTAGCACTTATATCCTGGCTACCATCATCAAATATTTGGAGAGTATGGCTATCTCTCATGTCTCTCATATCATCATGGGGGAGGAGCCAGCCCATCATGGCCACTCGGAGCTGATGCTCCGTGCTGAACCCTCTTTCCAGCTTTCCGAGCGGCATCCCACTGCACTATTTATCCACCCAGAACAATGATTCTGCAACCGGAATGCAGGCAGATCACCTGAAGACCAATATCGCCCTTCTCCGATCTAGCATCACTGAGAAAGGGGCCGTGACGTCCCCGCCAATGAATACGCTAAGATGGCGCCTGGGGAGCTGAGAGTACGCGCCCGGTGCCGAAAGAAGTGCACCGCGAGGCCGCCGACCTCCGTTTTACCCAGCAAACAACGCCCCCAACCCTCGGCCTGCATCTCGATCTGAGGGCCACTCACTGCGGTGGCAAACAGCAGGACTGACGGGGCACCGAAAGTGAATGGCCATCTGGAGCATAGGTGAGAGCTCCGCCCGCGCCGGTGAGACGTGGCGCGCTATCACTGCATCCCAAGCGCTGCAACCCCGAGCGGGAATCAGGCCCCATTGATATCAGGAGTACCGGAGGAATAGGTGGGGGTCCTGCGCCCCCTCCCCCTGTCTCCCCCTTTTGAAACTGGGTAGGATCCCGGTGAGCACGTGGAAGCAGGCGCCTGACCCTAAGATGGCGAGCCTGAGGCACTGCGAACACAGGCGGAGCGGGCAAGGAAGGAGCAAATGTCCAAAGGGTGAATGGTGGCTGAGACTGAATCACATGCTGTGCAAGGCAGATGCCTGGGAGGCCCTCAGGGCATCAACATGAACCCCTAGGCGCCTGACCTCAAGATGGCGGCCACCCAGGAGGAGTAGTACAGCACCAGGTATAAGAAGTAGCCCACACAGTCATAGTGGCTCTGAATGAAAGTCAACCCTACTAGGCACTGCAGGGAGCACCCCACACATAGAGCGGGGCCTGGCCCTAAGAGGGCGCCCCTATTGTAGCTATCGGCAAATCAATCAGTAATGTAGCCATCTGTGGCTGCTGCGACGCGGAGCTTCATGTCTACCCTTCCTATGGCACCAAGCCAGGAATCAATCTGCACATACTGTTCAGCCGGGTTCCAGCTTGTCCTGCATTGTATCTCATACAGGATGTTTCCAAGATGGCCGTCAGATGATCAGCACCGGATAGGAACTGCCTTTTTGACTTTTTTCCCCTGGAAGCTACCCCCTTCTTTGACCCTTACATACACCTGGGGTTAGATTTAGACTGCGGTTCTCATCTCACTAACCCCCGCGTCTAATCTCGAAATCTTCAGAGGAACCGTTATTTTCATCCTGACCGCAGAGACCGAGCAATATGGCCGATGCACGATGGAGCTGCCTTGACAGCTATAGAGGAGATCGGCTTTGGTTCACCCCTCGGCCATCACCTACCCAGCCGGACATTGGACACTGTTCTCCTCGTCTCCCCGCTGTGTCTCCCGATCTGTTTGTCTTACACTTTGACTGCTTTTGTCCCCCTGAAGTAATTTCCCCCTGCTGGTCTGCCTGACCCGCTCTACATTCCTTATCCCTTTTCTTTTCCCCCGTACCTTCAATGCACATACGACATGTGGCTTGTTCTTCTATGCTCTATTTACTCATGTGACATGTAACATTGTTTTTTCATGTGTCGTTGTCATTCTTTGCTCTAGTAACACACGTTTACTGTGTAACACTGTTTTTTTTCCCTAGAATTAACTGATGTAACTGAGTAACTGATGTAATTTGTAACTTGTAACTCACTGGTCCTCTTGTAAAGTGCTCTGATACCTCCGGGTCTAGCCAGCGCTATAAAAAACTCTTCAAATAAATTAATTAATTAATTAAATGTATCTCCCAATTATAGAGTATAATTATGTGTTGCAATCCTTCCTCCTTCTTTCAGTGTTCTTGCTTCTACTATCACATCAGCAAATGAGTCTTTCCAGGGGATCCTTGTACTAAGGCTACCTTAAAATGTTTGATATATAGGAGTAAGGGTGTTGCCAAATGTGGGATATTTACACACATACAAATAGCTATTTTTATATTTGGTCAATAAGACATACATGTGGTTCCACCTCTTTGTGCAAGGCAGTGCATGAGTATTTTGTGATTTCCTTGATGTGTTACAAATACCAATATTTACACCTCAATTCCCCTAATACTCTTAATTTTAATCTGCCTCAGCCAAAAGCTGCAAATTTTGCTCTTTTTACCACAGTTTCAGTTGCAAATGTTAACTTCTTCTGTTCCATTGTCCCGCCGGCTCATTTCTGATTACATCAATTTGCCTGAATTCAGCTTGTGTCATCCATGCCTCCAGGACAAGCCTTGTAAATTGTTGTCCACATGAGTAAATAATACTGAAAATACTGGGAAGACAATCTTACTTAGGACAACCAAGTGTCTTGGAACAATGAACTGTTATATATCTGTGACACCTTCAGTACACAGTATAATTATCCTTAATTGTGATGAGGATATGGCTTGCAGAGTCTATTCTGTTTCAGTGTAGCTGCCTAGTTTAGGAGGTGGGGACATTTTCTGATGAAGGATGATGCCTACATCTCTTACATAAGTTGTTTGCATTCATGTGACAAGACTTTATTTAGGCAGGTGCCTCCCTGACAAACTATATCGGCCCATTGAAAGTACGAAAAGCACAAATAACCAACGGGCATATATCCTGCTTCCATGTCTGCTAATGCTTCTTTCAGCCACCATTGTGCACATGGAAGCTCTTTCTTCTTGTGGTCTGAATGATTGTGGGTGGTAAACCTCCAACATTGTCGTACAGCAACAAGACATCCACCTGGCCGCCATTAAAAGAGGAGCAACTGTGTGCTAGCAAAATTTTGTGGCAATAAGTATGTCTGTGTTAGACATGAATATGCAACACTGGTTTGAGAACTGGGTGTTGGTGAGGTGGTAGGCGCTCATATAGTAATTACATATGTATGTTGTGAAACAAGGTTTAACGCCTGTGGTGCATTCAATGATGGGAAGATGCACCCTACTCCCCTAGCACCATCCTAAGGTTGGTAGACAGCAATTATAGGTTTGAAGCACACACCATTCAAATCAGTTACAGTTTTATACAGAAATAATCAGAATTGATAATAATCAGATGGTCTGTTGTCTTGTCTTCAGGTGTTGTATTTTATTTCATCTTCTTCTTTTAGCCTTAGCCAACACGTGTTTTGTCGTTACCAGGAGATATCCCATAACTTCATCAGGGCTAAAAGTAATGCAGATACCAGCGTTGTACAAGAGCATTGTAATCCAGTTTTCATGATGGTATAGCAGTGCATGCGCTTACACAAATTAAGGTACTTGTAGCACCCTTAAACTTGGTGTGTATTCGGGTTATCATTGTACCGTGGAACCCCATGCCAGATTAATTTTGAAAGTTCAAATGGCTGCAATCATGTGACATACGGTGCAAGGCTAATAAAAATTCATGGTCAGAGTGATGAAGCATCCATTGCATAGAGCTCACGCGCATGAGTAAAATACTGTAACCTGTGACAAACTTATATAGCATATGTGAATTATCCTTATGTCTCTCCCTACCGCCCAGATTAAAAAGTGAAAGACAGTTCTGTCTGTGTCCTGGATACAAAGACAATAAGTAAGTCCTCTCTGAGTCTGCTCACTCAGAAGGTGTATTGTACCTGGTCTTTTGTAGGGGTCCAGTGATTAGACTTATGTTTGACAGGAGAAATTATGACAATAGAAAGATATTGTAATGATAGAGCACCTTGACCATGAATTACAGTGCGTGAATATAGTGTTGACATATTCTGATACTTACCTCTTGTCTGGATTACAGCAAAGGAGGTCAAGTATTCCGGTTCTCTGAGGTGGGAGGGGCTGAACTTCACTAGGTAGAGGCCTGTCCACTCAGAAAACAAGAACTGATCTACCCTCGACTGATAGCCTGGAAGCCAGAACTGGGTTGAAAGGGATCTCAGAGAGCTGGAGTGGCTGTCACTCTTCAATAGGTAGTGTCCTGTCCCCACACAAAGCACTCATCTACCCCCACAGATAGCCTGGCAAGCAGGACTGGGTTGAAAGGCAGAGAGCTGCTTTGAAGTCACCCCTTACCCCAATTTTGGGTATAAGTACTCGGTCTCCGACCCTACCAAATCAGACACTTCTTGATTTTGAACTGAACCTCTGTCAGAAGGACTGCTGTGCTGCTTAAATGATTACACTGGACTGCTTTTCTGGAAGGAGTGCTTTTTATCTTGTTGCCCTATCACCTGCTGCTCCCTGAATCTGCTGAAGGAGAACTGGACTCTGCCTTTCCTCCAAGTGACCTCCAGGGGCTTGCTGAATTGCGTCCTGTTTTCTGAAGTCTCAAAAACCTAAAAGACTTCCTGCAATTCTGATGGTGCTGCTGGACTTTGCCTTCTGTGAGGTCTACCCTTGCTTCCAGTGCCCAACTTGTGGGCCTCAGAAGTGGATTCTGCAGCTGTTTTGCTACAAAACGGTTGCATCATCCCCACTTCGCCAATCGGAATCGATGCATCACCCTTCGATGCTGATGCATCGGCTGTTCAATGACAGCAGTTCTATAGCCTGCCCGGCCCAACAACATCGCTCTGTGCGGCTCGATGACAATGCATTGCCTTCACCTCAGCGAAGCTCAATGATGAGGCAGCGACCCAACTTTGTGGAAAAGATTGATGTATCATTCCCTCAGCATCTACGCTTTGCTCCACCCAAGGTACTTTCTCAGTGGGTCCTGCAGCCGGCCTGCACTCCATCGTGGTTGGCCTGAACTTTGGATATGCAACAGTCCCTCGCGACCTCAAGTAACCTTTTGACCGCTAGTGACTTCTAAGCACTGTTTTAGCATTTTATCTTCAAAAATTCATACCTCACATTCCACTGATTGGATTTTTGTAGTTTTGATCTTGTTCACTCAGATAATTATTCTCTATTTTTCTAAACCTCTGTTGAGTCTTTTTGTGGTGTGTTCATTGTGTTACTGTGTGTGTGGGTTGCACAAATACTTTACACATTGCCTCTTTAGATAAGTCTAACTGCTCTGTGCCAAGCTACCAGAGGGTGAGCACAGGTTATCAGCCAACTAGGAATCCCATTTCTAACACCAGGCAACCAGTTCCCACTGAACCTGTCCTGGACCCAGCTATTGGCTTCTGCTGGAGTGAGTCTTGAACCCCAAGTGCTGCTCCTTGAGGTTCTAGAAACCTGAGCAGTGTCAAAGTGCACGCCTCCTAACATCCTGAGAAATCTGGGATTTAGAAACATTTTAGCTTTAAAGACATCTAGAGGACTGGGACAAACCTGCCAAGCCCATCCGACTAGGATACATTGCTGTTGGGCTGAATATTCAGATTTCTCTCACTCTGTGATTTCCTGAAGCAGCATATCTTATTAAGAGGGACCTCTCGGAGAAGGTGTCTGGCCTCGTGGAACCCTCTTTGGCTACAACCTGCAGCCTTGCACTGCTGAAGAGTCCAAGCTCCAAAAAGTGACTCAGTGCGAACATAGAACTCTTCATTAGGAGAAGGCGCCAAAAATATCTGGCTGGCAGGGACCTTCCTTAAGTGTAAAATTCAGATTTTCTCTGTTCTGAGCTTTTCCCACCAAAAACTATTAGCTTCACTGGGACTGGGACCTTGTCCACAGGATATCTGACCTTGTGGAGCTCTCCTTGGCAATACTCTGATACCTTGGCCTGCTAGAGATTCTGGACTTCCATTTTTGAACCTATGTCCCAAGGTAAATCCCTTGACCGGGTCTAACCTGATTGCTATATCTTACCCGCGCTCCATTGTGGTCAGTCTCAAAATGTATCTAGGTCCCAATCTACTGCCACTAGCTGACCGTGCTTGGCACTTAACACTTTTTGGTGCTATTTTCAATTTAAAACTTTAAAAATAAATTTCTCTCCCTTTATTGGATTTTTCCTTTTGTTTGTGTCATTTTATTAATTAAAATGTACTCCACATTTCTAAGTTGTTTTCGGATGTTTATTTTTTATTATATTATTGTTTTGATTTTTTATTGTTTTGATACTACATAAATACTTTGTACATTGCTTCCAAGTTAAGCCTGACTGCTCTGTACCATAACTAAGAGGGAATTGGGCTCAGGTTTATTTGTTGACTTGAGTGGTTCACCCTGACAAGGATTGTGATTATCACTTGAGGTGAATAGTTACCACCCTCAACTAATACCCCCTTTTCCTACATAGAGGTTGTCAAGAATCTGTGAATTCTAGTGCTGAGACTAGTATCTTAGAATACTGTTTTGTGAATACTGACCCTTATGAGGGAGATATGGGTGTATGAGTTTAATGTTTCTATTTCTTAAAGAGATGAAAATTGTATGTTTGTTGATCTTTGGGCATTCTGACACTGCAACTTGGTAAGTACGTGGATGAGCATTTCTAATGCCTGTATGTACTATGAAATTTAGCAAGGGTTTTTTTAATTGGAGGACCGTAGCAAAAGCAGGACTCTATTCTGCGTTTGGAATAGCATAAATGTGCATTTGTTTATTTTGAAAATGATTTTGCACGATTGAGGCTGCTCCCAATATTTCTACACCAGTGCGCCTTAATTTTTAATTTTTTGTTATTGTAACTGGATTGTGGATTTAAGAAAGGTTAACTCTGTCTCCTTTTTCTTGCTGCCTTTCATATGCCATGTCTAAAAAGGTATGGGATATCCCCCAAATGTAAGAGAATAACCTGCTAAGGACTATGAAAGACAACTGAAAGCAGGTATAAAAAAGGTACTAAATGGACTGCATGTAAGACCACTGATGCTAATGTCTACCATTTACACTCTCCTCTGGAATTGTTTTTGATAGCTGTTTAGCATTCAGGATTAATGTTCAACCAAGTCATCCATATGCAAAAGGTAGGTGGGTGTTTAAATTCTCCAAGTTCATTGAGCATATGTCTCATTAAATAACATACAAATGGCACCCATTTATCTGTTAAGATTTCAAAGGAGAACCCAACCTTGAGAAGAAATAAATCATAGCCAGGCCCACAACTCAAGTTGTTATACTTTACAAAGGAATGGCTTCAGGATATAAAGTAGCATTATCAAATGCGGGGGGACAGTTTACATTTTATACTATGTCGGAGGGACTTGTGGATGCTTTCTAATACACAGGCACTATGCACCGACAAGGGTTTGCATTCTGTTACTCGAGGTGCATTTTAGTTGTTTAATTGTATGGAAAAGATGACTTGGAAAACACCCTTAAAGATATTATCATTGCCTAATGCCATAGATGCCTGGTATCTTTATGTGGAACATTGACATAAGGTTTAGATATGAGCTTATTGGAGAGTGAGATGGTAAAAGAGGTATGTACACTCGTTTGTACCCAATATTTGGTGAATGTTACATAATACATATTTCAATGCTCTTCAGATATCAAATGGGGGACACCAATACCCCTTTTTGTAATTGGATTAATTTCAAGAGCCTGCCAGACTTGGTGTAGGACTTTGGATTTGACTGACGCAATGCCACATATGGCCACCATAATTTGAAAACTCTTGTTATTAGTTCATGGAATACGAAGATAAAAAAGATATGTTGGCCGTGCATATATATGAGGAGGCAATTGTAGATCATATGTGTATGTTAAACATGAATATATGAACTTAATGAACCATAAAACACAAAGGAAGTATGGTAATAGAAATGGGGGTCTCTAGTTGGCAATGGGTTGCACCTTTGTCTAAGTAGGGACCCTTCCTTCTAGTCAGGATAAGGGAGTTACACTCTTAAAATGACCCCTGCTCACCCCCTTGGTAGCTTCTCACGAGCAGTCAGGCTTTTCACAGAGGCAGTGTGTAAAGCATTTGCACATAACCAACAGTAATACAGTGAAACCACTACAAATGGACACCACACCAGTTTAGAAAAATATCCAATATTTTTTATATATCCAAAACAAGACCAGAAGGATGGTGAGGTCTTTGCTGTTCCTGAGACCTCTTGAACAGGGGGCAGTCTCCACTTCCAAGCCCTTGGAGATACTTTCTCAAGCAGGATACACACACACTTCCTCTCCTTAGCAGAAACAGCTACTGCAGGCCAACCCAAGACGGCACAGAGCAAAGAGGCAGTACTCCTCCTCGAGTTTCTTCCAGCTCTTCTCCTTGGCAGAGGTTCCTCTTGAAGCCCAAAAGTGATCTAAAAGTCTGGGGCCTGGGCACCACTTTTTATAGTACAAAATTCTTTGTTCTCTGGAGGCAGAGTGTCTTTGCCCAGCCAGATGCAGTACTGTTTCTCTGGTGCAGCTGCCCGGCAGGAGGTGGAGACAGCATTGTCCAAGGCAGACCAGGCCCATTCAGGTGTGAAATAAATCGCCTCCCCTACTCTGAATGCAGCCCAGGTCTATTCAGCCCAGGCCTGACTCACCCAAGAAAGGCAGGACACTCCTCACCCCCCAAGTGGCTGTCTGAACAGAATGCACATCCCCAGCCTCTGCCACTCCAAAGCCAGACAGTCAATGCACAAACCCAGCAGAGACACACTGGATGTCTAAGCAAGAAAATACCTACTTTCTAAAAGTGTTATTTTCAAAACCAGAATATAAAAATCATCCTTACTAAAAGATGCATCTTTATATTCTGAGTTCAGACATACTAAACTCCATTTTCCTATCTTGTCCCAATGGTAAGTTATATTTATAAGATGTTATAAATAAACTCCCATTCTATCATATGGGACAGATAGCCTTTCAATGGTGAAAAACAGAATTTGGCAGTATTTCACTATCAGGACATGCCACACACATCAGGGCATGCCCTACCTTTCACATACACTGCACTCTGCCCACAGGCCCTAACAAGGAAAGTTAGGGCCTGGCAAGTGGGTGCACTGGCCAGGTCGACATGGCAGTACCAAACTGCGCACACACACCTCAGTGGCAGGTCTGAGTTACATTTACAGGCTGCCCATGTGGGTGACACAACAAGTGCTGTAGGCCCACTAGCAGCATTTGATTTACAGGCCCTGGGCACACACAGTGCACTTTACTAGGGACTTACCAGTAAATCAAATATGCCAATCATCGAATCACCAATCCATAACAACAATTTACACAGGAGAGCATATGCACTTTAGCACTGATCAGCAGTGGTAAAGTGCCCAGAGTCTTAAAACCAACAAAAACAGGGTCCAAAACAGGAGGCCAAAAAGCAAAAATTCTTGGGATAAACCCGCTGGACAAGCCAGGTCTAACATATGGGTGCAACAGTCTATATTCAATATTAATATGTTAATATATTATATCTGTTTGGTGGCTATTAATTACATTTTTTTGCACCCTTTCATGATCATTTTAGCTTTTTGTGTTTATACATGTATTTGTTCCTATATTTGTTCCTATAGGGAATGTAGGTATTAATTTTTGCAGGTCCTTTCTCTAGCAAGGTTCTCCTACACAACTGTAGCTACACTTCTTCAAGAAGACTGCACTTAGGTGTGCTTTTTTTCTTATGGTTCTGGGGTTTTCAACCCTATACAGATAAATGAGATGTTTTTTCCACTCTTCTATGGTGAGATTTTTGTAGGCCTCCTTTTTGGTGGGGTGTTCCTGCATAAATATTTATGTATGGATGATATTGTTATTTGTTTGTCTTGGGTCTGTGTATCAAGAGTAAGTCATGTATTGTTATTTTAAAACAAATGTGTAGTATGTCATAAGTTGATGACATTATACTTGTCAGTTATTGTGTGCTGTTTCTTTATATTTATTTATATTTATATTTTTGTATATTTTCTACGGCCCTGACGAAGTTCAATTGATTTTGAACGAAACGCATTGGGTGGGTGTTTGGTTGCTGGACTTTTTTCTATGAAAGTGGAAGTAAATAAGGAAGAAAAACATGTTTTCTACAAACAAACTCGAAGACTTGTAGACTTTTGTAGCTTTGGGTGCACCATTCCATTTCATTTTGAAGTATGTTAGTGTTGCTTAAGATACGTTTTAGTGGAGATTTCCTCAATCACGGCAATCACTATTTGTACCCATTAATCGCCCAAACCCTCCAGATAATAGAAGATATTTTCCGAATTTTAAGCAATAGGGTTATTGCTTTCTTCTTTTGATCGTAAAGGTTTAAGGACTTCTAATCACTATGAGAGATTTATAATCAGTATGAGGTATGACCTTAGTCCTGCCATATAGTGGGAAAAGAAGATGTAGATGGCGGAGATTTATTTCTCACCTGATTAACTGGTGTTCATTTAGTGAAAGTCGGATAATTCGAGATATTTAAAAATGCTACCTGAGGTGCATATGTAGGTAGTATAGTTCATGTTTGCCACTGCTTTCATTCAGTATTTGTCTTCGTTAAGCAATGTTGTTACTACGTTTGAAATCTGTCTGGAATCATAGAATTCTCACTTTGTTTTCCCCCTGTTTTGTGTACACCTCGTAGCCAGCTTTGCGCGTTTGATATGGAAATACACACTACTTACTCATTGCTTTATTCGCATTTGTAGTGTCCTGCTGGACACGTTCTAGTGTTTAACCCTGTGCCTCAACCACACTTTACACCCACCCACCACAGGCGTCACCAGTCAGGTGACCCTGATAATAAAAGGGGCCGAGCGCACGTGCTCTGGGCGAGTTATGCACCCTAACCAACTGTGTCCGTGTGCTCTGTACACCAGCATGCGGGCCTAGCGCCCACCAACTCTACAATGGCGATGAGGGGGCTGTGCCCATGCGTGCAGCAGCCCAGCAGCGGTGAAAAAGGGGGAGAGAGCTGCCCGTGTTGAGGGCACCCCCAGAAGCCGGCGCGGAACACGCCCGAAAGCCCGCGGGGCGTGTGCAAAGCCCCGTGGTGACGGCGAGGTGACCGGGAGCCCACCCCGCACCTCATGTGCCTGCTGTAATCCGCTCCCTGTGTGGAAGAGCCATGGGGGAGAAGAGCGAGCCGAGCGGAGCCCACCCGCATCGGCTGCGATGACCTGCCGGGCAGGACGTGAGCCCGGTGAGTGAGAGAGGGGCTGTGGTGAAAAGAGAAGTGACCCCGAAGGTGAGGAGGCCAGCGGGAGCCCACCCCACATCTGCGGCAACAGCTGAACACTAGCCCGTGGTAAGGTTGCTGTGTGCTCAGGCCGTAGTTCCGACCCCCACCCCGCGCAGCGTGCGGACTGAATGAAGCTGCTGCGGGTGAGAGGGGGAGCAGAAGAAAGAAAGCGTGCCGACCGTGGGCAATAGGAGTGGCGCCAGCACCCCCCTGCGCAGCCCGGGAGAGAAGAGGCCTGCTGCGGGAGGGGGCGGGAAGCCGTGAAAAGTGAATGGCTGGCCGCTGCGCCCAACAGTGAGGGGACGCAGGAGGGGGAATAGCGTTTGCCCCAAGGCCCGCTAAGGTCCGCTATGCCATCCCACATGACCTGAGACTGCCCAAAACGGAGCAGGCAGGCTCCGGCAGCAGCGCTGACTTTCTCCACCCCCCGCGCAGCGTGTGAGCCGAGAGGCTGCTGCGGGCGGAGAGAACGAGCACGAGACAGCGGGCGGCCAGTGGCTGGTCAGAGCGGCCAGCGTCTAAGGAAGCCAGCCCTCCCCAGCAAAGCAAAAGAAAAAAAAGAGACGGCCCTCCCCGCGTGTGCGAGCAGCACTGGGAGCCCAGCCAAAGGGTAGGAGAAGCCGCGAGGTGAAAGCGGCAGTGAAGAGAAGCCTGTAGGGTGTACCCAGCAGTAGGAAACAGAATAACCCCGACAGAGCAAGCAAACATGGGGTGGAGTACCGCGTGTGCCGCGGTAAAGGCGCTGTGAGGGCCGCTGTGCAGCAGGCAACGGGGGCCCTGTGTACACCTAATTAAATAAATGAGAGGACTTACTGGGAGACGAGGAAGATCGCCTGTAGCTGTGCGGCAGCCTTTTGGAGGTCCTGGGCGAGGGGCCATCTGAGGGGGTGCCCGCTCAGGAGGCAGCGTGTGCAGCGCCATCAGGAGTCCCGAGGCAGGCTCGTGTGGGTCGGGGACATGGCCAGAAAAGTGCACGAGACCCGCAGCGTGTGTGGAGCTCCTGGGGCCGATCGGAGCGCTGCCGGGCAAAGAAAAGAGCAGCAGCGCCACCTGGTGGCCAGTTCACGCTACCGCATTCGGGAATTAAAGCAAGTAGCAGGGCAAACCTGAAACAAGGGGACAAATACTGACACGTACCGGAGACCAGTGCCACAACTGGCTAAGGAAGGCAGCCACGTCCCATCCAGAAGGAAAACAGAAGTGTGGACAGCGAACAGGGTTTGAATGAAGGGACAGGCAGACCCCCAAGACTTTGTCATTTCAGTGTGGGAAGGAAGTAAGCGAGCCCCATTTGGCAAAGGTAACTGGAGACGCCTGGGGGTATCAAGCAGGAGGGGGAAAGGAACCCTGAAAGCAATACTGCATCCACCCCAGCGAGGAGTGTGCAGGACACTGGCAAGTAAGGAACATTGGAGGTAGCGAAGAGGAGCAAGCTCATGGTATCAAGAGAACCCCGAAGAGCGTCTAAGGTGAAAGGCAGCGCAGGAACAGGAGCTGCAGAACCCACCGACAGCGAGAAGAGTATCTGCTAGAAATGAGCCCTGAACCTAGCTGAGACAGAGAGCGCAGTGATGCCTGGTGGCCACAGGCTGTCACTGCAGCAGCGGAAACAAAGCAGGAACACCACCAGAAAAACAAGGGTGATTTAGGAACCCAGCACCAAGCAAGTGCTCAGCAGCACAGCAACAGCTGCTACAGTCCAGGAGTGAAGAACGGAAGGAAATGCACAGCAAGTGCGTCCAATGAGGCAAACAAATGGCGCAGTCAGAAGCACGCCGAAGAGAAGTGGTTGCACAGACCACCAGAAGCCGACCAGCCAGATGGTCGCAAGGAAGAAGCCGACCAGCCAGTTGGTTGCAAGGAGGAAGAAGCCGACCAGCCAGATGGTCGCAAGGAGGAAGAAGCCGACCAGCCAGATGGTCGCAAGGAAGAAGCCGACCAGCCAGATGGTCGCAAGGAAGAAGTTGACCAGCCAGTTGGTCACAAGGAGGAAGTAGCCGACCTGCCAGATGGTCGCAAAGAGGAAGAAGCTGACCTACCAGATGGTCGCAAGAATGACACCGACCTATAAGAGGTCAGAGAGTGACGTGACCTGCGAAAAGGTCAGAGAGAAGGAAGAGATCTGACAAGAAGAATGGAGAAGAGGTCCATGAAGAGGACCCCAGGAGAGGTCCGCGAAGAGGACCAGAAAGTGACCGGAGTAATTGAACGATAGAAGGTCGCGACGACAGGTCCAGTCACAGTTTGAGGTGAAGGCAGTGTCCTAGGGGAGGACAAGACCAGGGAGACACGTGTGGAGTGCACGCCACATGGAGAGGCCTGGTCAGTGCAGGAGAAAGAAGATGGGACTGGACCAGGTCGCGAAAAAGAACAAAAGAAGAAGGATGAACGTGAAGAAGAAAAGAGAGTGGCAGGACGCCACCCAGTGAAGGAAGAAAAATAACCATGTTCATCATCCAAGTGCATCAAGGATATCAAAGGAGTATCGCACCACCCGAGCGGATCACAACACTCCAGGCAACCTGAATTCAATGAGGCTGGATGCCCAGGAACCTTCTGTGTGCCCCCATGGACCTGGAGCCCGCCGAAGAAGAGCATACCCGAGCATTGGATCATCCACCCTTGGGGTTACACAAGGCTTGGCCGTGGCCCTGTTGGGAGTTCCGCAGCGACCCCTCAGCGCGGCCCACGAAAGGCCCGCACAGCCCACGCAGTCACGTGGCAATCCAGGGGCAAGGGCCCCGACGGAGTTCCTGTGAGAGGGGAATCCGAATAGGAGAGATGCATCGGCAGCAGCTCCATGACGGGCAATGGAAGCATGGAGGTCACAGTTGAAGAC
Organism: Calotriton arnoldi; assembly: GCA_963921515.1. Lineage (NCBI taxonomy): Eukaryota > Metazoa > Chordata > Amphibia > Caudata > Salamandridae > Calotriton > Calotriton arnoldi. The sequence continues at coordinate 932,290 of CAWUFW010002919.1, forward strand.
TGGGCATCTAAAGACCATCCGAGGAAGGCATAGACCCAAGTCCTGACGGCGAGGACATCCAGGCTGATAACATCTCCCTCTGCGGCCACATGAGCGACTTGACTGTGGGTCCTGTTGGCAGTTCCTCAGTGACGCCTTCGCGCGGCCTACTCAAAGCCCGCACAGTCCATCGCAGCCCAGCAGGAAGGCCCTCCAGGAGACTCCAGTGAGAGAGGGGTCCAATCATGAGAGGCAAGTCTGAGAGGCTCCAGTGAGAGAGGATTCCAGGCAAGAAATGCAAGTCGGAAGTTGTTTGGCCGTCAGGAGCTCGAAAAGACCATCAAGCACAACGCCTCCAAGAGAAGGCCTCTGCACCGTGATCGTCTTCAACAACTAAGGTTTGTCGTACACCGGACTCTGAACACCTGCGAGATCTCCAGAGTGGATTCCATCACCGCTCCAGATGCACTGATAGTTGGACCTTGTACATAGACTCCAACACAGCGAGACCAGGCCGGTCTGAACTGTACCGCTGAGGTGGATTCCAGCTTCCTGATTTTGTGGTCTAGAACACTAACACCGCCCAGCAGATCGCCTGAAGAGACTCATTTGGTGCTGTATATTGTTGATTTGTTGTCTTGCAGGTTGGACGTTCGTTTGTTTCTTTTAATTAAATTTTGGGAGGGATGTAGTGTCCTGCTGGACACGTTCTAGTGTTTAACCCTGTGCCTCAACCACACTTTACACCCACCCACCACAGGCGTCACCAGTCAGGTGACCCTGATAATAAAAGGGGCCGAGCGCACGTGCTCTGGGCCAGTTATGCACCCTAACCAATTGTGTCCGTGTGCTCTGTACACCAGCATGCGGGACTAGCGCCCACCAACTCTACAGCATTGCGAATGAAAAGATGCTTTAAACACTTTCTCCATGCAACAATATTTAAAATAAGGCTTGTAAGAAATTGTTATATTCCTTTTCGTGAAGTTATTTAAAATGTATTGAAACGAGATTCTGTGGTATATCACATAAAATATAAATGTGTTCACAGGTCATGTGAGATAACAGCAAGGGAACTGGCTCAAGGGGGAAATGTCTCCCGTGAGACGCCTTTTTCTCTCATGCGTCACTTTTTGCAAATTGTGACTTTCACAGTGGTCCACTTTGCACTTCTAGGGTAACTTCCATTATTCAGCACTCCTTGTGCTGGAAAGTAATCATCATGTTTCCATTTCCAGACCACACCCAATTATTTTGCCAGCAGTTCCGTTGTCACAGCTTGTTTCATCTAAACACAGCATGCACTTAGCTAAGGACTGGACACTGACGGGAGAGAATGGGCACTTAAACCTGATAGGTTCTGTTGTGCGGTGTCTGGGGCCCTAGGCCCACATGCTGGATAAATGATGGTACAGACACATCGTGTAGGGTTCTGTATCTGGCCCAGGGACGGCGCCCAGCCCCTTTTATTAGCCGGGTCACCTGCCCGGTGACGCCTGTGATGGGTGGGTGTGCAGTGTGGGGTGCAACAGAGATGGAACACTAGAACGTGTCCAGCAGGACACTACATCCCTCCCAAACTTTAATGAAAAAGAAATAAACAAAAGTCCAACCTATGAAGAAAACTAACAACAATACACAGCACCAATGAGTCTCTTCAGGCCGTCTGCTGGGCGGTACTGGAGTTCTGGACCACACGGTCAGGATGCTTTGGTCCGCCTCGGCGATGAAGTTCAGAACGACCTGGTCTTGCGGTGTTGGAGTCTATTTACAAAGTTTAAAATAGCGGTGCATCTGGAGCGGTGATGGAGTCCACTTTGGAGATCTTCTTGCAGGCGCTCAGGCTCCGGTGGACAGCCAGCCTGCAAACACGGAGGATAAACCTTGGTGGGTGAGGGCATTCCTTGGAGGCGATGATGCTTTCCAGTTCCCAATAGCCGAGCAACTTCAGACTTGACTCTCCTGCCTGTACTCTCCTCTCACAGGAGTTTCCTGGAGGGTCTTCCTGCCGGGCTACCTTGGGACCGTGTGGACTGTGCGGTCTTCGTGTAGGCCATGCGAAGATGTCGCTGAGGAACTGCCAACAGGACCACAGCCAGATCGCTCATGTAGCCCCATAGAGTGGTGTCTCAGTATGTGTGTTCTCGCCATCAGGACTCCGGTTCTATGCCTTCCTCAGATGGTCTTTGGGTGACCAGTCTCCAACTGCGACCTCCATGCTTCCTGATGCCTGTTGTGGAGCTACTGTCGACGCATCCGGATTCCCCTCTCACAGGAATTCCGTTGAGGCCATTGCCCCTGGATTACCACGTGACCGCGTGGGCTGTGCGGGCCTTTTGTAGGCTGCGCTAAGGGGTCGCTGCAGAACTCCCAACAGGGCCACAGCCAAGCCTCATGTAACCCCAAGGGTGGATAGTCCAATGGTCGGGTATGCTCTTCTTCGGCAGGCTTCAGGTTTACGGGGGCACACAGGAGGTTCCTGGCTGGCTAGCCTTGTTGAACTCCGGATGTCTCAAGTGTTTGGATCCACTCTGGTGTGGCGATGCTCCACAGATGTTCTTGGTGATGATGCACCTGTATGACGGATACACTAACTTTCTTTCAGTTGGGCAACAGTGATCTCTTGCTTTCAGTGACCTCGTGGAGTGAGGAGGACTGGAGGGACTTCGTGCCCACATACGGTTGTCTTCTGGTAGGTGCACTTGCTAGATGCGGTGCCATCGATGTCAAGCAGCCGGTGACAGGTGAGTAGACGGTTGCACTGTGAAGCATGGGGCCTGGACGCAGATCACGCTTGCTAGTGGCTTACAGTAGGTCCTCCCGTGAGGCTGTCTCTAGTGATGTATCTGCACCCCGGTGGCTGGCTTGTGCTGATGAACACCATCTCCAGTGCTGGCACGAGCCCTCTGTCCTGTCGCTCTTCTCCTTTCCTCCTTGCATGCCCGTGGTGGTTGTTTGCCCTGTGGCGTAGTGGCACTGTCCTTTCTTCCTTCGCGGAGTGGCGTCCTGCCACTCTCTTCTCCTTCGCGGAGTGGCGTCCTGCCACTCTCTTCTCCTTCACTAAGTGGCGTCCAGCCACGCTTTTCTCCTCCTTCTGACCAGGTCCTCACTTGGATGTGGCGTCTTGCCATATGTCTCATGTTTGCACCACATTGACATCTCGCTGGTCATGTCCGGTTCTTGGGGCGATCTTTACTTTGCTGCTGACCTGTCGCAGGTCTGTCCTGTTGATAGGACGTGCTTCTTCTCTTTGAGGACCTCTTGCAGGCCCCTTCCCTTCCTCAGGGGCTTTCACAGTGCTGCTCTGCTAGGTTTCAGGTTACTGCTTCGCTCGAGGACGTCGTATTGCGCCTCGAGGCTTTGCCGTCGTGACGCTTGATCCTGCCTCTGTTCAGGCATGTTTGGCGGGGTCAGTCACTTCGAATGACATGCTCCTCACTTGCTGTGCGAATGTGGCATCCGGCCACGTGTCGACTGTCGTTGGAGCACATGTTGCGGTGGTGGCTTGCCACGTGGACTGTGTGACTCTCCTCTTGCCTGTCTGGGGCCACTGGCGACTCCGTCTTGAGGCAGTGTGGGGGATGACACTCGGCTGTCTTTGGCCCAAGGCGGAGCTTCACTGGTGCGGTGGAGATGTGGCAGTTCTCCCTCTTGCCTCTGGGCCATGCTAGGCCTTTCCTCTCGTCTTGGTTCTTTGGAGTTCTGGTGGTGCACAGTGCTTTGTGTCTGCACATGCATATTCTCGTCCAGGGTCCCTTGGCTGGCTCCCTGTGTGCTTGCTAGCTCTCTAGCCGGTTGCTTGGGGCCTGCTTGGTGCCCTTTAGTTCACTGGACCATGCTTGGCCGCTTACTGACTCCCTAGGCTGGGTTAGCTTTGTGCTCCTTGCGGTTCTCTGCTGGGGGGGTTCACAGTCTCTCTCCCCTCAAAACTGCTAGACAGACAAACACGGAGTGTGTGGCCCAGTTCGTACCTCTTCATGACACCTAGCAGCCTGCCAGGGGCGTGTGGCATCCTCGGAGCACGTAGCATAGGAGGCCCTTCAGGTGTGTTATGCCCCCTCGCAGCGTCAAGTGTAGGCTGTACCTCAGGGTTGTCTTGCCCTCTTACTCTCGTGGGCCATGGACCGGTGTGTCAAGGATAGTTCTTTTCCACTCCTGCACAGATGACACGCGGTCACCAGGGGCCTCATGGTCCCATCCCGGCTGTGCCTTTGAGCTGCAGTCACTTGTGGAGAGGCTCTGGTGCGTTGTAGTGAAATCCTGTCTTACTGTGGTAGCCTCTATGCTGCTGCTGGTCATTCCGACCACGCAGGTGCCATGGAGACTGAAGTGGAGGCACTTAGTGCAGGTGCAGACTCTTGGCAGTGTCACTGGGGATCTTCTTGTGCTTCCTTGTCAGGCTGCAGGGCAGCTTTTTTCCAATATTTGGTTGCATGAGGCCGCCTTATTTTGAAACAAGGCTGTATCTTATTTTTTCAGGTGCAATGAGGCAGATCGACTGCTAGGTGGCGCTGCATCTACAATTCTTATGTTATGGCAGCTGGCATGGATGTCGGGCTCCGCAGGGGTGAATGTGCGGATGCACTGGGAGACAATGCCTGTGCACGAGGGCTGCTCCTCTTGTGCATGCTTTTCTTTTTCGCGCCATGGGGCATACCGTGGAAGCACTGGAGATTTCTCCTAGTTGTGGGCGGTTTACCTTTAATGCTACAGTGAGCCACTTCTGGGCTCGTGGATGCGGACTATACTAACGACCGCCAGGTGGTGCTGGCTTCAGTGCAGGAGGCCGCAGAGGCTTTCCTGATGCTACGGGCCTTGCGGCGCACCGGAGACGCCGGCTCCTCACCGCAGGCGCCTCAATTCAGCTCCTCATCCCCAAGGCAGATGCAGCAGGCAGGGCAGTAGGAATTGCACTGCCGATGCGACTCGGTGGCTGTCCATCGAACGAAGTCAGTGCCGGCCGACACATCGCACATAAGTAGCTGCCACTTCACCTAAAGGCCACAGCAGCCTTCCCAGCACAGCAGCCATGCTTACCGTCATAGGCGCTGTCGCCATTGCTGCCTGGGAGTCTTGCTCATGCTGGATGCCCTCGGACTGACCACGCTTTTCTCTTGGTGAGGATCAGGGCACTGTAGATATGGCACAATTGCCGCTTGTCTTTATTGTCCGCAGCAGCTTCCTGGGGATACTGGAAATGTCGAAGCGGGGGAGGGAGGGAAGTCTTGGTGCAGTCACTTTACCTCTAGGCCAGGCACCCTGTCTTGAGGCAGGGCACTCTGCTCTGCTACCAGCACCGACTTCACGCTGCGGGGCGTTTCTCACCCAGGCCACAGCACATCTTCCCTGGCACAATTGATGGCAGGTTTCGGATATGTAGGAGCTGCTCTGGCACGTTGGGTGCCGTGCGCATTGTTGGGGAGGGTGCTCCTCCCTTCTTTCTGTACTGGGTGCAGCTTACTGTTGCAGCATCATGCGGGGGACAGGGCAGTGTGTGGGCCCGTTGTAGTTCTATGGGTTGTGGTGCGCCTGCTTCATGTGCGTCTCGCTGACAGCACTTTGCGGGCTCATTCGCGCTCCTCACCAGCTCGCTCAGCTTTGCAGTAGTTGGATGGCAGCTGGGCTTCTGTAGGAGCCGAACAGTCTCTTCTCTTCCACCTCAGGGTCGGTCAGGACGGCAGGCAGCTGCAGGGCACCAACAACGGACGCCGTTGGATTCGCTCTCTTGTGCCCTCATGCCCTGTCCTGCCTCGTGCAGGTGCGCTGGCAGCAGGTATGGGGGTGTCGCATACTCTGGCTCCTCTTCCCACAATGAACATCAGAGCAGCTGCCTGCAAGCACACGGGGTCAGACCCCCTCGTCATCAGTGTGGTGTCTGGGGCCCTAGGCCCACATGCTGGATAAATGATGGTACAGACACACCGTGTAGGGTACTGTAACTGGCCCAGGGCACATCCGCCCGGCCCCTTTTATTAGCTGTGTCAACTGACCGGTGACGCCTGTGATGGGTGGGTGTGCAGTGTGGGGTGCACAGAGATGGAACACTAGAACGTGTCCAGCAGGGCACTACATGTTGGGCATAGGCAATTCAATAGAGATGATGTTTAGTGTGACAAAGCACTGACATCTAGAAGAAAGCGTTTGATGGAATTGTTGAATTAATCTTAGCCACTGGCCATCATTATTTTGCACATCCTGCTACCTCATTTTGTACACAGTCCTAAGCAAATCAAATGTGATTTTGCTCCAGTAGGAACAGTCTAGCCTGAACTGCCATGTCAGGTCCTCCCTGAGCTAAAACATAAACAACCCAAGACTGGTGTTGACCTTATTAGGACTAATCAGTAGTGTATACCTTGGGTCCAGTGGCACAGTGTGCACAGGACTCACATCTGGGCATACCCGTCCCACTTAGGGTGTCGCCCTGCAGTATACAGAAAAGTGATTGATGAAATGCTTGAATTTATCTCAGCCACTTATAATTACTCAGACCACATACTACTACACAAGTAGGTTGAAACCAGTCTGGGGTTGCGTGTGGTCCCTTATGGAGAGGGCTCTGACTGGAAGTTCGACACAGACTGTTGCCATGAGAAGAAGGGTCAGTATTGGTTTGTATAAGATGGGGCTTGTTTAGAGTGGCATGGTGGGTGAAAAACGATGGACTAAAATGAGGCTCTGAGCAATCGCCAGTGGCTGAGATGAATTCACTTTGTTGATGTTGTAGTGTGACAAAGCCGTAGAAATAATGGGCACTAATTCATGGCTAAATGAGAGAGGGATATGGGGACCATATGCTGGATGAGGGGGCTCATTAGATAAGTATGAATGTAATATCTGATAAAGTTGACACCACATTCATAAAATTATTTTAGATAATCAATAAAGGTCCAAAGATAAACAGAAAAGGTAAACCTTGATTAAAGGAGGGATAGTACAACAGGTGCTAGAATATAAAACTGATGACCTATATATACGTGAAAACAAATTTCACATTCCCACAGGCATCACAGCAAAGAAACAGATATAAGTATCTGTGTTATTCAGGTATAGATGTAGGAAGCTTCAATGCACATTGCCTACATTGTTTGTTTTCTTTTCTTCCCCTTCTTCTCCAGTCTCTTCTCACTGTAGAGCCAATAGTCTGTGCTTCTGTTCATGAACAACTCTGGCTGAGACAACGTATTAAATTAGCACTTGCAATGCTCACTTTCTATTATGTGGCCCATGGTATCTGCCACAGTTTTGTACTCTGGGGTCTTAAATTCTTGATGAGCACCAGCAGCACAATTTTAGCACCTAGGACATTGGAAAATTGTTGCTAGTCATGGGAACTTAAAAGCCACATGCTGTTTTTGGCTGGAAATGTTGCAACATTTGTTGACACATCAAAAGAAAACAACAGAATATACACCATAACAAACACAAAGTAATATAACAATGTAATTAAAATTCAAATGCACATAACAAAACAAAACAGTCAAAAATGCAACAGAACAGCACATCAGCTTGCAATAATGCAGCACAAAACATACCAGTCAAAAAAGCAACAGAACACACCTCCACCACAATAAAATACCACACAATAAAAAAAAAACATCTTGTCACACATCCAGAAACCTGCTTTCCTAATACAGTGGTAAAATGTGTTTGCACCAATCTCTGTGTTAACTTACCACAAAGGACCTGAAATAGCGCCAGTCAAAAATGTTTTGTGATTCAGGTCATGAAGGAGAGAATTTTACCACCATAGAATTCGGTGAGTTGTTGGTTGTTGCTGAAACTGTAAAAGTATGTGTGGTTTTTAGGCAGAAGTGCAACAAAATTCTTTGAGGTCTATGATTAAAGAACGGAAACAAACACAATAACATAACACAAGCCAACATACCAACATAATTAACCCCTTAACTGCTGGACCCCCCCCCAGTGCTGAGCCCTTTTTTGGCTATTTGGGGTAGTTCGCGCTTAGGCCCCTGTAATATTTTGACCACATAAGGTATCCACGCCACATTTGCGTCCTTCTCTTCCAACATCATGGGGATTTTAAAGGTACCCAGGGTTTGTTGATTCCCCTGGAGGGGACCCAGACATTAGCCAAAATACAGCTAAAAAAATTTTTGGGGGGGAAAAATGGGAAAAAAGGGCTACTGATGAAAGCGTCTGGTTTTTTCCCTGCAAATGGTATCAACAAAGGGATTGTGGTGCTGAAATAACCATCTTCCCAGCTTTCAGGGACAAGCAGACTTTTGTCAAAAACCTAAATTGTCTATACAGTTTTGGCTTTTTTCTGGGACATAGCCTATTTTTGCTATTTTTTATGCTTTTAACCTCCTTCCAGTTAATGGTAAAAATGGGTATGAAAGCAAAGATGGATCCTGGAAAGCTATACATTTCTGAAAAGTAGACAACATTTTGAATTCAGCAAAGGGTCATTTGTGTAGATCCTTCAAGGTTATAGAAACTAACAGTTGAAAATAGAAAACATTGAAAATTAGTTAAAAAAACAGTCATTTAAGCCAACGTTTTCACCTGTAACTTCTACTAAGTATGACAGATATTTGAAAGCAATATACCGTTACATCCGCTGGATGCTACTAATTGTGGGGATATATAGGAATTGTAGGTTCACTAAGAACCCGAGGAACCCTGAGCCAATAACTGAGCAGCGTCTTGCAATGGTTTTTTATTATGTACTGGATATATAGCAATTAATTTGGGAAAATATAATCAGGGAAAAATCGGTATGAAAGTCACCTATGTATTTCTGAAATGGGAACAAAATATAGAGTTTAGAAACAGTAGCTATTTGCACATCTCCAAAATTGTGGGTACCCATACCAGCATGTGAATTATAGGGCATTTTTCAAAGTGACTTCTTTTTTGCACATTGTCTTACATTTGGAAGGCAGAAATGCATTGAAAGTCAATAGGTAATAACAGTTGGTCTACAATTTTGTGTTCCCCTAAGTCTCCCAATAAAATGGTACCTCACTTGTGTGGGTAGGCCTGGTGCCCACGACAGGAAAAGGCCCAAAACGCAACGTGGACACACGACATTTTCACAGTGGAAACGGACCCTTTTTTTGCAAAGTGCCTAGCTGTAGATTTTGAACCCTAACTCTGCCGGCACCTAGGGAAACCTAGCAAACCTATACATTTTTGAAAACTAGACACCCAGAGGAATCCAGGATGGGGTGACTTGTCTGGCTCTCACCAGGTTCTGTTACCCAGAATCCCTTGCAAACCTCAAAATTTGTAAAAAAAAAACACATTTTCCTCACATTTCTGTGGTGGAAAGTTCTGAAATCTGCATGGATCCACAAAATTCCACACACCCCGCATTCTCCAAAGTCTTCCAAGAAAAATGGCACCTTACTTGTGTGGGTAGGCCTAGTACCCGTGACAGGAAACAGCCCAAAACGCAACGTGGACACATCACATTTTCACAGTGAAAACTGACCCTTTTTTTGCAAAGTGCCTTGTTGTAGATTTTGAACCCTAGCTCTGCCGGAACCGAGGGAAACCTAGCAAACCTATACATTTTTTAAAACTAGACACCCAGGGGAATCCAGGATGGGGTGACTTGTCTGGCTCTCACCAGGTTTTGTTACCCAGAATCTCTTGCAAACCAAACATTTGTCAAAAAAACACATTTTCCTTACATTTCTGTGGTGGAAAGTTCTGGAATATGCGTGTATCCACAAAATTCCACCCACCCCACATTCCCCAAAGTCTTCAGAGAAAAATGGCACCTCACTTGTGTGGGTAGGCCTTATGCCCGCGACAGAAAACGGACCAAAACGCAACAAGGACACATCACATTTTCACAGTGAAAACGGACCCTTTTTTTGCAAAGTGCCTAGCTGTAGATTTTGAACCCTAGCTCTGCCGGCACCTAGGGGAACCTAGAAAACCTATACATTTTTGAAACCTAGACACCCAGGTGAATCCAGGATGGGGTGACTTCTGTTACCCAGAATCCCTTGCAAACCTCAAAATGTATTTAAAAAAAACAAATTTTCCTCACATTTCTGTGGTGGAAAGTTCTGGCATCTGCATGGATCCACAAAATTCCACCCACCCCGCATTTCCCAAAGTCTTCCAAGAAAAATGGTACCTCACTTGTGTGGGTGGGTCAAGTACCCGTAACAGGCAAGGGCCCAAAACGTATTGAGGAGACATCAAAATTGCCTATCACAAAAACACCCTGATTTTGCAAGGGGGTCCCATGAGTTTTTGGCCCCAGGCTCGGCGGCCATCTTGGGAAACCTACCAAACCCACACATTTCTGAAAACTAGACACCCGGCGGAGTCCAGCGAGGTATGGCTTGTTTGGACACCCCAACGTTTTCCTATCCAGAATCCCCTGCAAACCTCAAATTTAGCTGAAAAAAAATCAAATTTTTCTTACATTTCTGTGTGGGAAAGTTCAGGAATCTGCATGGATCCACAAATTTCCTACCACCCAGCGTTCCCCCAGGTCTCCCGATAAAAATGGTACCTCACTCGGGTGGGTGGGTCAAGTACCCGCGACAGGCAAGGGCCCAAAACGTATTGAGGAGACATCAAAATTACCTATAACAAAACAACCTGGTTTTGCAAGGGGGGCCACCTGGGTTTTTGGCCCCGGGCTCGGCGCCCATCTTGGGAAACTACCAAACCCACACATTTCTGAAAACTACACACCCGGGGGAGTCCAGCAAGGTATGGCTTGCATGGGTCCCCCAACGTTTTCCTACCCAGAATCCCCTGCAAACCTCAAATTTGTGTCAGCCCGGTGATCCCACAACTTTCCCACACAGAAAAGTGATTTTTGTCTGCAAAATTTGAGGTTTGCAGGGGATTCTGGGTAGGAAAACTTTGGGAGGTCCACGCAAGCCATACCTCCCTGGACTCCCCCGGGTGTCTAGTTTTCAGAAATGTGTGGGTTTGGTAGGTTTCCCTAGTTGACCGCCGAGCACGGGCCAAAAACCCAGGTGACCCCCCCTTGCAAAACCAGGTCGTTTTGTGATAGGCAATTTTGATGTCTCCTCAATACGTTTTGGGCCCCTCCCTGTCGCGGGTACATGGGCCACCCACACGAGTGAGGTACCATTTTTATCAGAAGACCTGGGGAAACGCTAGGTAGATGGAAGTTTGTAGGTCGCCGCAGATTCCTGACATTTCCATCACTTAAATGTGAAGAAATTTTGAATTTGAGCTAAATTTGAGGTTTGCAGGGGATGCTTGAGCCACGCAAGTCATTCACCCCTGTACTTCCCTCGTTGTCTACTACTCAAAAATGTGAAGGTTTGCCTAGGTGATGACTGAGCTAGGGCACAAAGTCCCCTGCTGCTCATATTGACAAAAAAAAGGTCTTACAAAATTCCATTAAACCGCCACAAATATAAATCTGACACTAATTTGATAAAGTTAATCCACCACTTACACTGGTTGATCTTAGCACCTCCAGAAACGCTGGCTTCAAAGCACAAATACTTATCAAAGTATATAAATATTGAAGCCAAGCCTTCTGAAGGTGAGCCATAAAGCCTCTTCACAGCACCAACCACTTTATGGTCCATTCACACGCCATTCACGCACCACACACAAGACTTCCATACCGCCAGCCATGGGTCCAATCAACCAGATCACTTGCACTCACATAAACATACTGCGCCCATGCAAGGGCCCATCACATTCATACGCCACAAGACATAATGAGTTTGACTACATTTTACCACCTGTCAAGTCTCTGCCTCCTTTTTCCTTTACGTTACTGAACGCATGCCGAGTGAACCTTTACTAATGGCTCCCATGACAGCCACATGAGGCTCAGGAAGACATGTCTTTCATGTGCCTTTAGCACACTCACTGTGCTAAATCCAACTCCTTCCAGTTTGTGGATGCAAGTTGGGGGGTGCCCGAGTATGCCGCAAAGCCATTCCTCGAGCTGAGCAAGCATATTTACCTTTGAAACTAAGACAAACATGCTGGAAATTTTCAAAAGCTTTCTAAAGAGAACATCATAAACTATGAAGAACGGTTGAATGTGAAACAAGGGTACTCCGTGACAACGTGGCGTATGTTCTGTCCACCAGTATGTGCAGCGTGGGGACTATAATGCACTTGTCAATTGGCGAACAGAACAACTACCACGTTCTGAAAGCAGATAAAGGTGTTGAGAAGTCCATGATTTCCTGAAATAGAGGAACACATATTCTGCAGTGGCTTGCATAGTGAAGGAGTGGCCCACAGAAAGTAAGTATCCATTCACACCAATTGAAAGGTTTACCTATTGGCAGCTCCACCTCAGTCAATTTCCCAGTATTTTGCTTTAGTATGATACAACATAAAGCAAGTAGGAAAACAGAAGGCAGGCTTACTTGGGCACTGGGGAAAGTAAACACGAGTCACCTGCCTCTTTCCCTACATCGAGCACACTTTACACATGGTTGCTCCTTTTTGGGTGTTGCAGGAATTTTATCAGCAAAGTGTCGCTCCTGCAACCTTGCCAAGTCCTCCAGAACACATGAAGTGGAGGCTGCTGCTTCTGTAGCAGTGATACTTTCAATCACAAACAACTGAAAGTCAAGGAAAGACATGAGTCTTCCTGTGGTGGTCTGACGATAAACAACATATGCATTGTATGTTGCCATCTGGACAGTTTCTTATACCAAGTGCAAGTTTTACGACTCACATTGTATGGCTGAAGAACCTGGTTGTTCTTGTCTGCTCCGCCCATGTACTTGTTGTAATCAAGTATACAGGTGGGCTTGTGGACTTCAGCCATCTGACCCCAAACCGTGACAGGGGAAGTGCTCTCAGCATGAATTGTAGTGATCACGTACACGTCACGCCTATCTGAGAACTTGACTGCGAGCAGTTCGTTGGAACACAACGCAGTACCCTGGGATTTCTGGAGCTTCTTGCAAACAAGCTCCTGCGGGAATCCTTTGCAGTGACAACAAATTGTACCGCAAGCCACGGTGCCAGCTTTGTAGAGCTCACTGAACAGCTCTACTCCTGTATAGAAATTGTCCACATAAAGGGTATAACCTTTGTGAAAGAGTGGCTGGACAAGCTGCAATATGCTCTTTCCTGTGACCCCTAGCGTGGGAGGGCAACCTACAGGGTTAAGAGTTATATCCTTCCCTGTATACACTCTCAAGCTGTGCACATAGCCAGTCGGGCTCTCACATAGCATGTACAGCTTGATGCCATAGCGAGCGCATTTGCTTGGATTGTACTGCCTAAACAGCAGCTGCCCTTTATACAAGATCAAGGACTCATCAATGGCTATATTCTTTCCAGGAGTATAAACCTCTGGAAACCTGGCAGACAAATGTTCCACGACAGGCCGAATTTTGAACAACCTGTCATGGTCAGGCTGGTCCCGGGGCAATGCAGCAGAATTGTCATTGAAATGCAGCATGCGTTGCAATAGCAAAAAACGTTCTCTGCTCATGTATGGTGTGAAGATGGTAGACCAGTAGGATAGCAAGGTTGGTTTATGCATTACCCCCATTTTAAGCGTGAGGCCCAAAAATATCTTCAACTCCCCTAAAGAAGTGGTAGTCCACTTGTGTGCCCTAGAATGAGGCCCAAGAGTGCCTCCATGCTCCCTCAGAAATTGTTCGGCACGCAAATTTGTTTGCTGCACAATTTCATCAAGGAAGTCAACATCCAAAAAGAGATGGATGTAGTCAAATGGCAAAAAATTAGCCGTATCGCCTTTACATCCAGCATCACCAGTGAAAGGCGGAATTTGGGGCTGAACTAAATTGGGAGGCTGCCAAGATAGCGCTCCGTCTGTGCTTGCGGCTGCACGTGCCTGCTCTCCGGGTTGCTCTAACCTGCTACTGGTGTCCCACTGCACAGACTGTGCTGGCAAAGGGACAGCACGACTGACATCATCTCCTTCAGAATCGCTGGAAGATGAGTCATCGGATGGAACTGCGCCGACTGAAAAATCACTCCCAGATTCTGCTCCATTGTCCTCTCCCTCAGATGCTGTCTCAGTATCTGCTGTCTCAGTCTCTGATCCTGCCTCAGAGCTGCACTTCAGAACCAGATTTAGGGCCTGGGCAGCATTCATCCAACGATACGCCATCTCTGCTAGTGCCTAAAACTATCCTTTTAAAACACTATCCTACGTAGAAGGCAGATAGGTTGTTGGTTTTCAAAGTGTAGGTGGGTGTGTGCGTGAGTGAAGTGTTTAACAGTCAGTAATGACGAAGTCACCTTACCTTTCCTTTGCAAAATCCGTACGCTCTCCAAAAACACTAAGAAAGAGAGAAAAAAGACACAGTATTTATTTACCTTGCCACATACCCATTATCGCAGCCTTTAGCGCTGGTGGAAGCCAGTGCGACAATCATTTTGGCGCCCTCCCATGACTTTCAATAAATATCTGTTATTCAGCGTCAAGATGCCTACAGGTGAACTTGTACTTCACAATTGCACACTATGACTTCCTTTGATTCCCTCACTAACATTCAGCAAACGGGCCCCTCATCTCTCCATAGCCAATCTCTCACATACATTTCATCTGTTTCAAAGTGTTTCTAATGCGTGGCTTTACTAATCCACTTAGCTATCCACATAATACAGATCTGTTCTTTTCCAGCATGCCCTCTGCATTACTTTATGGCGTCAAAACTTCCACTAGACAAAAGTCAGATATCTCTATCTAGCAGGACATTATTTTTGTACTCTGAAGCAGTACCAGACTTTACTGCCGTTCATGTAACTTCAAAGAGACTCATTATAGTTCTTTCACAGTCTCATATTTTCAGCACTAAGAAATCTCTCTGTAAATATATATATATATATATGCCTGCTGTCTGCACGAGGGGCTGGAACGTCAGTGGGGACCCAAGGAAGCCCGCGGACATTTATTCAATACAGGGCCATCCATCTGGACATTGCACACCTTGCCCTGGAAATTAGAACTATTACGGTCTTTCCCCCATACACAGCCCATCCCGACATGGTGAACTCTGGGATCTGTAGTTCATATCTTAAAACTACAGTGGGCGTGTTATCAGGTGATCATGGGGAGGAGTTCCCCATCCAATGGGAACGCAGCCAGAGGTTCAAAAAGGTGTGGGTGGATTTGTGCCGTGTTTGCAGTGGCATCTGAGGAAGGCGATGGAGCGCCGAAATGCATTATGCCCAGTGTCCTAATAAAGGCTTCCGACAGGATTCCCCGTGTGGCCTCTTGCTTCTCTGCACTGGAGGGGTTTGGTTTTGGAGATATATATATATATATATATATATATATATATATATATATATATATATATATATATATATATATATATATATATATATATATATATATATATATATATATATATATATATATATATATATATATATATATATATATATATATATATATATATATATATATATATATATATATATATATATATATATATATATATATATATATATATATATATATATATATATATATATATATCACGAAAAAGGAAGAGCCCACAGCTTCGATATCCTTTCAAGCTGACATCTTATTGTGTCTAAAATACGTGGCAGCGTGAACAACTCATTAAGACCTTACGCATTTCAGCGCAAGAGCGCCTTGTTCACAGGTGAGTTGAATTAATGTCCCAGTGGTCATGTGGCACTTACTTCTGACCACAATTCCCAGAATGCATCAATATGCAAATTTTCAGCATGGCTCGACATCGTATTATGTTTAGAATTAGTAGCTTTAAATTCTTGTCTGAGTCCGTTATTTTGCTTGTCTTTCACGATGCAGGTAGGGTGAAAATATGAAAAGCACAGTGCACTTTGCTGCCACGTAAAAGTACCTGCTTGGAACGGAGGCACGAAGACTGCCAGAAAGAGGCCATCACCTCCTTCATTTCCCTTTCTCTCCAACCACACGAATAACTTGGAAGTCCATTTTGTCTGCTGTGGCTGAGAGCGAGTCATGCCCCCTCCGTCTACTGCACAAAGATTCCTCCACTTTACCGGGGGCCACCAACTCTGCAGGGCGGGCTCTCAGACAGGAATGGAGATCCTGTTAGTTTAGACCACGAAAAAAGGAAGAGCCCACAGCTTCGATATCCTTTCAAGCTGACATCTTTTTTCGTGGTCTAAACTAACAGGATCTCCATTCCTGTCTGAGAGCCCGCCCTGCAGAGTTGGAGGCCCCGCAAAGTGGAGGAATCTTTGTGCATATATATATATATATACATATATATATATATATATATATATATATATTTATATATATATATATATATATTCACTGAAAAAACCATAGGTTTTAGGGACAGTTATAGTTACTTGGACATTGCACTCGTACAAAACCCGTGAAATTCCCCGTTATAGTTAGTTCAGCTAACTATAACTCGTGCCCCCGCAATGCACTGCTGATGACGTCACATATTACATCACTCATGACATGGTCAGTGACATCACTGATGACATCACTGATGACATCTCAAATGACATCACTGATGACATCATCCAGTGACTGTGTGTTTCTGTAAAGTTTAAATATGTTTAATATATATAGGGAAAGGCGTATTGAAGAATGAGTGGGTGTATAAGTGTCTGAATGGATGATTTAGTACGTGAGTGACTGACTCTACAAGTGAGTGATTAAATGTATCTTACTGAATGCATGGGTTAGTGACTAAACTGCGTGAATGTCTGTATCTGTCTGTCTGTTGGTTTGTAAGCGGCTGCATGGCTTTCTGAATAGCTACATGAGTGTCTACATGGGTTATTGATTGATTGTCTGAGTATCTGTATGGGTGCCTGAGTGTTTGTGTGGGTGGGGTGTGTGCGACTCTGTACATAGATGTGTGAGTGGGTGATTCTGTAAAGTTTAAATATGTTTAATATATATAGGGAAAGGCGTATTGAAGAGTGAGTGGGTGTATAAGTGTCTGAATGGATGATTTAGTAGGTGCGTGACTAACTGTATAAGTGAGTGATTAAACGTATCTTACTGAATGCATGGGTTAGTGACTAAACTGGGTGAATGTCTGTATCCGTCTGTCTGTTGCTGTGTAAGTGGCTGCATGGGTTTGTGAATAGCTACATGAGTGTCTATATGAGTTATTGATTGGTTGTCTGAGTATCTGTATGGGTGCCTGAGTGTTTGTGTGGGTGGGGTGTGTGCGACTCTGTACATAGATGTGTGAGTGGGTGATTCACTGGGTGCATGATTTGAAGAGTGCGTCTGTGATGGACTGCTTGGGTGGGTGAGTGTGTGTATGGGTGTGTTAGTGAGTGAATGTATATCTCAGTGGTACATGTGCGAGTAACTACATATGTAAAAGGAAGTATATATGTGTGTTAGAGTATTTAAAAGGCTATACGTGAGAGTGTGTGATTGTGAGAGTGGCTGTATGGATGCGTGTGTGCTTGTATCAGTTATTGTATAAGAGCGTAAGAATGTGCTAGTATTTGTATGAGTTATTGAGCTGGTGTGTGTATAACTCAATAGGTGAGTAAATGGGTGTGTGTTTAATTTTTTGCATGACTGACTAGGTGTGTGAGTACCTCTATGGATGAGTGGCGGTGTGTCAGTGTTTATATAGGTGTATGAGTGCATATGATAGTCCTGTACTGAGTGACTGTAAGTATGAGTGACTGTACGGGTGAGTGAGTGGATGTGTGTGTAGACCTAAGAATCAGTGAGTTGGTATGTAGTTATTGGTATTGGAGTGTCTATGGTTTTGAGAATGGCAGTCTGTAATTTAGAGTGGGTGTATCAAAAGTTATATTAGGGTGTGAGAAGATGCATGAAATTATCACATGGATGATGTCATCAGTGATGTCATTTGAGATGTCATCAGTGATGTCATCAGTGATGTCACTGACCATGTCATGAGTGATGTAATATGTGACGTCATCAGCAGTGCATTGCGGGGCGCGAGTTATAGTTAGCTGAACTAACTATAACGGGGGAATTTCACGGGTTTTGTACGAGTGCAATGTCCAAGTAACTAAAACTGTCCCTAAAACCTATGGTTTTTTCAGTGAATTTGTAAGGTTTTTTAAATGCTAATTTCTAACTATAACGTGCCTGAAACCTATGGTTTTTTCAGTGAATTTCAAAGGTTTTTTAAATGCTAATTTCTAACTATAACATGTCTGAAACCTATGGTTTTTTCAGTGAATTTCAAAGGTTTTTTAAATGCTAATTCCTAACTATAACATGTCTGAAACCTATGGTTTTTTCAGTGAATTTCAAAGGTTTTGTAAATGCCAATTTTTAAATGTATTAATTGTTATTTTTATTTTTTTCATACTGATTTACTACATTTTTTTAAACTATTTATTTTTAGATATTTTATTTTTTAAATTACATTGTAATTACATTATACATTACATTACAAAATATACTTTCTCAGAATGAATTAATTTACTTTAAATACTTTGCAAATAGGCAATAGACTTTTAAGTACAGTAGTTACAGTTGTTGCAATGGGCAACACAATTTCAAACACAATGCAACATTGAGCTCAATGTGAATTTCTAGCTAAATGCAATTAGTTACTTTATGGATTACTTTTCTAACCACAGGACTGAATCCTAGATTCAGTCCTGGGACATCTCCTGTAAACAGTTGAGTAAAAGCGTTTTGGTTACAGTAGTGATTTTTAAGGAATATTATTGTATTTTAAAAGTTGACACTTAGAAACTTTTTCACATAGAATCACCAATGTTATCCTATGGGAGGAAATTCACTTAGCAGGTAAGTAGTGTTTTTTTTTTTATCGGCAGGATCCGCGCACCCTGAGCGCATCCTGCCGATTTAAAAAAAAAAAAAATGCTTTTTTTTGCCCAGGGGGTCCTTGTGGGACCCCCTGAGCAGACCTAGGGGGTCAGGGTGTTTCTACCCTGCCCCCTTTGTGCGTTTTGCGCACTTTATTTTACTGCTTTCTTGTTCCTCGGTTCTACCGAGGAACAAGATGGCTGCCAACACTTCCTGCTTTGGAGTGTTGACAGCCAATTAGCAGACAGCTCGTGATCGGGAGGGTGCGCGGATCCTCCGTGCCCATAGATATATATGTACTTTTACTTTTGATTTTCTCAGCAACTACTGAACGGATTTACACCATTTAACAAAAAGGGTTCTTTCTGAACCAAGAACTACCTCTTTGCCAAATTTGGTGTAATTCCGTTCAGCAGTTCGGGCTGTAGCCGTGACTAAAGTTTCCTATGGAAAAATGAATGGGGAAAACGCGTTTTGGGACCCCCCTTTTTTCTCGGCCACCGCTTAATGAATCACCCCGAGACTTTCAGGGTAGGAGCGGACTGGAGCGCCCCACAAAGTTTGAAAATTTCGCGAAGATACGTCAACCGGCAAGAGAGTTATTTCAAATAGAATGTCGCGGATTTCCTATGGAAAATAGGTCCTAACTATAACTATCTACTGGCGACCGCCAGTAGATAATATATATATATATATATGTATATATGTATATATGTATGTATGTATGTATGTATGTATGTATGTATGTATGTATGTGTATATATATATATATTACAACCAATTGATTCCCAATGTCAGCGCGCTCAATACCTGGTGCAGGCAGCAACGGGTGGAATCCTTACCCGATAATTAAATTCAGTAACACAAAGGATGCTGCACTCCAGAGATAGGTTTCAGAGTTGCTTTATTTTCACCACCACTACCACCAGTGGTGGTGAAAATAAAGCAACTCTGAAACCAATCTCTGGAGTGCGGCATCCTTTGTGTTTCTGATATATATATATATATATATATATATATCAATAGAAACTTCTGCTCCACTTGGAAAAGAGCACGCACACGAGGGCTACTGGGTTTAAGGCCTATTTATTGCATGGAGCCTCCTCCGACCCGGCCAACAAGAGAGACATGTTTCGGCTGACGCAGCAGCCTTCCTCAGTCATATATATATAAGATTTTATCTCTACATATATGTATATATATGTATCTATATACATATATATATATATATAGATACATATATATATCTTTCTCTCTGTAGATGACTTATGTATATATATATGTATCTATATACACATATATATGTATATAGATACATATATATACATATATCATCTACAGAGAGAAAGAGACTCTCCCTCTCTCTCTCTCTCTCTCTCTATATATATATATATATAAAGAAAGAGAGATCTCTCTTTCTCTATTTTTTTTCTAGTTATGGCTACCCTGGGGGCCGAATGTGGCCCCCACGGAAAGCACGTCGGCCACTGAGCAGGAGGACCGACACCCTGCCAATATCGCCGCCATTTTTAATTTTTAATTTTAATTTTTTTTTTATTTTGGGGGGCGATCGCGCCCCCCAGGGAAAGCCAAAGTATTTTTTATTTAAATATATGCCCCCAAGTGGGGGCCGGCCCATTCCCACGAGGGCTGACCCCCCAAAAGACATCCCTGGTGTCTAGTGAGGTTTCCTGGCTGTGGATCGCAGCGCTGCCGCGATCCACGGCCAGGAAACCCTTTCAGGAAGGCCTTGTTTGAAAGGGGAGACACTCCCCTTTCAAATGAGGCCTCCCTGAAAGCTGGGGAGGCCGTTTTCAGCCTGAATTCCCCATCGGAATCGAGCGCGGCCTTACCTACGGCTGTGCGGTGGGGAAATCAGTGAAGCAGAGCGCCTTGCGGCGCGCTGATGTCACAGATGGACGGGAGGGGGGTCGGGGGGAGACGCGGAAAGCCTTCTGCGTCTCCCCCAGGGGAAAAAAAAAAAAAAACAATCTCCGGTGCAAATTAAAGGGTGCCCTCCCTGGTGATGGCCAATGGACATGCGCCACACCAGGGAGGTAGTGCTTGCGTTGGCTATTGGCCAACGCAAGCACCAAAAGGGTTAAAACATAAAGGGCACAGCACAACAAAAGATTAATAATATAAAGCAACAAAAACAACAGAATAACACAACAACACAATGCAATAATACAGCAAAAAAAAACACTACAGCACAAACAACATAGCACATCACTACCACAACAAAATGCAAAGCAACATGCCTGCATTTCTCTAGTGGGCTAGAGGCAGGGAGGCTGCTTTGAGAGTTGTATGGGCTGCCGTGACTCGGCCAGTAAAGCTGTCATTGGCAATTCCTCTAGCAGCCTCCTGCAGTTTTCTCTAATTTGCACATTTTTGTCAGGGATAAATTTGGTTTCCAATGCGGCCTTGTGTGCAAACTTGAGACATCTTACTATCTCCAGAAATCTGTTTCTATAATACAGTGGCAAAAAGTGTTGAATCTAACACTGCCTGAGCATGCCACAGGAAACATGGAATTTCACCAGTTAAAAGCATTTGTGAACCAGACCTGCTTTTCATATAGACCCAGAATATATAGTTATGTTTTCATTAGTAAGGATCCATTGACTCCATTGTAGGGCAAAAGATTGCCCAAAACCAAGACAAGGACGTCTTGTACTTCAGCAAAGTTGATGTGTTTCACTGTCTATTTTTTCTATGGTGAAGCACAAACAAGACTGTGTTCACTTTTCCCATTCTTACAATATTTCAAGGTTTTAGTAATGGTTTCATGACAGTAATATCTATCTCGCTTGAAGAAAATGTTACCTTCCAAATAAAAGTAAATCAACTACACACTTCAATAAAATATGTGCAATGCCCACCTAAAAAAAAGAAATGATATTCGCTTTACCCTCTTGACTGGTAAGCCTTCCGCCCCCTGGTGATAAGCTTTTTCTCGGATGGTAGGGGTACTGTTAGACCTGGCACACTTGGCGTGGCCCTGACTTTTTGCCTCTGCCTCCTGTATTTTTTACTGCGTGCTGGATTTAGTTTTTGCTGGTTTAGGTACTCTGGGCACTTCGCCACTGCTGATCAGTGCCAAAGTACAAGTGCTCCATGTGTAAATTGTGATTTTTATTGGTTATCCATAATTGGCATAATTAATTTACTGGTAAGTCCCTAGCAAAGTGCGCTGTGTGTACCCAGGGCCTGTAAATCAAATGCTATTAGTGGGACAGCAGCACTGATTGTGCCACCCACACAAGTAGCCTTTCAAATGTGTCTTTGACCTGCCACTGCAGTGTCTACGTGCACAGTTTTTAACTGCCATGTCGACCTGGCAAGTGCACCCACTTGCCAGGCCCTACCCTTCCCTTTCCTTACATGTAAGGCACCCCTCAGGTAGGCCCAAGGTACCCCCATGGGCAGGGTGTAGTGTATGGGAAAGGTAGGACATGTACTGGTGTGATTTAAATGTCCTGATAGGGAAATACTGTGTTTTTGGTTTTTCGCTATTCCAAGGACTAGCTCTCCCATAGGCTATCATTGGAGCAGCCATGTAACTTTCAATTGGGAACAACTAGCGATTTGGAGTTTGGGCTCTCTGCATTCAGAATTTAATAACACACCTTTTAGTAAAGGTGGTTTTTAATTGTGTGTTTGAAAATGCCACTTTTAGAATGTGTACAAAAGGGCGACCCAGTATACCCCTGTAGGTTTGGGCAAATAAGTGTCAGGTAATAATGCTAACAAGGGATATATTTAAAATGTATTTAGATAAAATTGACAGTTACTTCATAGATGTCCATCAATAACATCAACAAATATTGAAAACGAAAGATGTTGTATATATTTTCTAGAAAAGGAATGAAACAACACAAAATGGGTGTATTTCTTAGTTCATTTTATTGTATTCAAAGAAACAAGATTGCATTTTGGGGTACAAAAGTAGAAAGATACACAAAATGCATTGATTACAGATTACTAGAAATCTTCTCACTTAGATTTCACTAGTGATCAATGTCTATAAACTCATTACCAAATGTAGAATGGAGACTCTTCTAAAAATAGGATCAGAATTCTCCCAAATAGGTTCTTAACAAAACTAAAAGGAAAATGGGTTAGGGCATCGACCTTTCAGTCGCTTCTGAAATTAATCTATGAGACCGCCATCTGGTCAAAACTGTTGAAATGAAGATCCAAGAACCCTCGCAGATAAATTGTGTAATCTGCAAAACGCAATTATATTAGGCAAAAGACATTGTGAGGACAACTGTTCCTGGACTTCCAACTCTTAGTGGCATGCACACGTCGACCGATGAGTCGGATTGCGGCCTCAAAACATCTATATACTTATTTATACGGAGTTTTGAATACACATTAGCAAAGGAAACCTAATCCAGGAACAATTTTTCTTGCAATGTTTTTTGCTTAATATAATTGCTTTTTGCAGATTTTTGTAGATCTCTTACGTTTTTCACAAAGAAACTAGCTATTGAAATACAAAATAACGAAAATGAGTCACAAAAATTACCCTTTTTTACAATGTTTTTATCTATAATTTCTTGTCACAATAGCCAATTTACAAAAGCAATATACCACTACGTCCAACAGACCCTTCTGGTTGTAGCAAAATGTAGAGTTTTTAGGTCTCAGAAAACATGTGATACCACCAGTGAACAACTGAGCTGCACCTTACAATGAGTTTTTATTGTGTACTGACTATCCAGCAATTCATATGGTAAAATATAAAGAATGAAAAATGGGTAGGATTGAAACATATGTATTTCTGAAATGTACACAAGATACTAAGTTTAGGAACAGCGGTTGTTTGTACACATCTGGATTTGTGGTTACCCATACTATAATGAGATTCAGAGGCGAATTAGCAAAATGTCTACTTTCTTGCCCCCTCACTTACATTTGGTAGAGAAATGCAATTGGTTAGTAACAAATGTATTGTTATTCTATGTTGCCATGTGTCTTCTGATAAAACAATACCCCACTTGTATGGATGGGCCTGTGACACAAAGCACAACCTAGAGACATCATATTTCAAAAATCAAAATCAAAAATGTTATTACAATATGGGTAGCTGCCGATTTTGCGTCCAGCACAGCAGCCACACAGGAGAAGCGATGATACTCAAACATTTTTTAAACCTAGTCACCCAGGGAAGTCCAGGGTGGTGTGACTTGTGTGGTCCCCACATGATTTTGTTACCCAAACGCCCTTGCAAACCTCAAACACAATATGGACAGATCCAAATTTTACACTTAATGCCAATTCATTTTTTGCAATCAGGGTGGCTACAGAATTTGGGCCTCTGCTCACCAGGCACCCAGAAAAACTACTAAACCCACACATTTTTAAAAACTAGGCACCCAGAACAGTCCATGGTGGTATTACTTGTGTGGATCTCATGATGTTTTCTTACTCAGAAGCCATTGCAACACTCAAGCATTAGCTAAGAACACACATTGTCCTCACATTTCTGTGTGGGACAGTTCCATAATCTGCAGGCATCCAGAATTGCCCTACCACTCAGTATTCCCACATGAATCCTGTTAGACCTGGCATCATTGGCGCGGGTCTCCCTTCCTCTTTTAGCTTCCTATCTTTTATGTTGGCTGGATTTAGATGCTCTGGGTGCTGTGCCACTGCCAATCAGTGCCACAGCGCGAATGCTCCCTGTGTAAAGATAACTGTATGAATTGGGATAACCATAATTGGCTCGGTTGGTTTACCTGTCAGTCCCTAGTATAAGTGCACTGTGTGTGCCCAGGGCTGGTAGACCAAATACTGCTGGTGGGCCTGCAGCGCTGACTTGCGCTACCCACCGAAGCAGCTTTTAAAGTATGTCTGTGTAGCCTGTTCTAATAGCGAGTTACCCTCCATTTCCCTGTTTACTATTGTGAGGCTATCCGTTCTCATAGGCCAGAATGGGCAGGCTGAGTATTACATCCCATAATCCTACCTGCCCCCAGGAACCTGATAGGAAATTCGAATTTGATATGTTTAAGCTCAGGACATTGAGATACATCTTTTAGTAAGGATCATTTGCATAGCCCGTGTTCGAAAATGCCTCTGCTAGAAACGAGGTATTTTCTTGCCTAAACTTTCCTGTAGGCTTTGCTAGTGTGTGTATTGGCCATCTGGTTTTGGAACAGCAGGGCCAGCTGGGTCAGACCTGGCTGGAGAGAGAGATCGGCATTTAGAGTTTGGGGAGGGGTGACTCTTTGATCTGAGCAGGGCCGTGCCTGGCAAGGTGAATGATGGCTCCACCTCCCACTGGGTGTCTGATAGCAGACCCCCGGATTCTCAAAGGGCAGGATGTCCCTCGTAAACCAAATGCTCCCCGACCCCACCGAACTGGTTCTGGCTGGATTCAGTGATTTGTGACTGTAGAGAACAAAGACTTTTTAGGTATAAAACTCTGCGCTGAAACCTTTTTCAAGTGTGTTCCTTCTGGATGTCAAGACGAAACTCTGTCCGAGTGAACAGAGGAAAGGACTTTGAAACTTTCACCAAGCTTGCTGAAGAAACTACCCGAGGGCCTGAATTGAGAGCGCCTCCTGCTGAAGTCTCAGGGACATTAGACTTCACCCCGTCAGCCGTCTGAATTCCTGTGCTAGGGATTCTACTTGCAGGTGAGGCCTCCGTCGAGTAATCCGGAACCTCTAGTTCTACTGTGAGGAACGCGGACTGGTAACCCTTGTTAACTCTGTGTGGGCCGCCGCAGCTAATACAGAGCTGCCGCCGCTGAGCGCCCACCTTAATTTGAACCTTCGGAACCTTCGCTGAACCTGTGTGGGCCGCCGCAGCTAAGAGAGAGCTGTTGCTGCTGAGTGCCCGAACTTGTGTCAGCTGTGCATCATCGTGATTCGTCCTGTGGGCCGCCGCAGCTAAGAGAGAGCTGTTGCCGCTGAGTACCCGCACTTGTGTCAGCTGTGCATCATCGTGATCTGTCCTGTGGGCCGCCGCAGCTAAGAGAGAGCTGCTGCCGCTGAGTGCCCGCACCTTTGCCAACTTTGCCTCATCGTGATTTGTCCGGTGGGCCGCCGCATCTAAGAGAGAGCTGCTGCCGCTGAGTGATCGCACCTTTGCCAACGTTGCATCATCATGATTTGTCCTGTGGGCCGCCACAGCTAAGAGAGAGCTGCTGCCGCTGAGTGCCCCCACCTTTGCCAACTTTGCATCATCGTGATTTGTCCTGTGGGCCGCCACAGCTAAGAGAGAGCTGCTGCCACTGAGTGCCCGCACATTTGCCAACTTTGCCTCATCGTGATTCGTCCTGTGGGCCGCCGTGGCTAAGAGAGAGCTGTTGCCGCTGAGTGCCCGCACTTGTGTCAACTTTGCATCATCGTGATTTGTCCTGTGGGCCGCCGCAGCTAAGAGAGAGCTGCTGCCGCTGAGTGCTCGCACCTTTGCCAACTTTGCATCATCGTGATTTGTCCTGTGGGCTGCCGCAGCTAAGATAGAGCTGCTGCCACTGAGTGCCCGCACCTTTGCCAACTTTGCATCATCGTGAGTCGTCCTGTGGGCCGCCGCAGCTAAGAGAGAGCTGCTGCCGCTGTGAGCCCACCACGGAGCTGCACGACGAGAGTCATCGCCACCACCAGCCCGGGCTGCCACAGCCGCGTGCTGCTGCCGCTGAGAACCCGCCTGTCCCCGAGTGCCCGAATCATTGTGAGTGCACGTTGCGGACCACTGCAGTCAAGAGTTGTGGTCGCTGGGAGTCCGCCTGTCACCGTCACCGCTTCTTCGAGAAGCTACGTGCTGTGTCCCCGTCCAACGGCAGGTATCTGGTGCGCAACGGGTCGCGTAGACCCAGGCCTTGAACTCAGTCAGTGCCACCTTCTGGTGAATAAGTTATTGCATTTTTAAGTCCCTACTGATTTACGTGCATTGTGACTGGTTAAAACGCTTTTGAGAGTCTTGTGCTAAACCTTAGATAAAGATACTATTTTTCTATACCTACTTGAGTTGTGTCCTTTTGTGGTGTCGTTACTGCCTTATTGTGCATGGTCATAAATGCTTCACACACTGCCTCTGAGATAGGCCTAACTGCTCATGCTACGTTACCACAGGGTTGAGCAGGGGTTATCAAAGGGGGTAGCCCACTTGCCCTGACTTAGGAAGAAGGGTCCCTATTTGGACATTGGCGGCAGCCATTGCCAACTAGAGACCCCATTTCTAACATTGGCGGTCAGCAGTGAGGATCAGGACTTACATTTATGATCCACGTACAATAACTGGTAGACGCCACTAGTGAGTACAGACCAAAGCGCAGCCACGCACAGGTTTTTTTTTTCCCTCTTCACATTTTTTGTTGTTGTTGTTTGGTTGGTTGTTCTAGTATTGAATTGCTGATCGCAGCCATGAGTACTGCTAATATGGGAAGGCCAACATCCAATGCTTCGGAGGATCTCACCTTTGAGGAGGAAAGATTAGATACCTATACTGCCAGACAGCTGAAGTCATTTTGTAAGCAATTTGCAGTCCCCGTGATAGGTCTCTCTAGGAAGGAGGAGTACCAGAAGGCGCTGAAGGCCTGGTGGGAAGCGAGACAGGCCGTGGGGATGAGGAAGAGAATGCTGGAGGGCAGCAGGATGATGCAGTAGAGGGGGGGGGAGATAGAACACCCTCCAATGCAGGTACTAGTGTATCCCAAAGGAGCCTGACCCCAGAAGAGCTGGAGGACAGGGAGAGAGATAGGAGGCATAGTTTGGAGATGGCTAAATTGGAAGGTCAGAAGGACCTTGAGAGTAAGAAGTTAGACATTGAGAAGAATCGATTGTCAATTGAACTTGAGAAAATGAGAATGGACCATTAGAGAATGTTGAGGGAGATAGAGATCAGGGCGAGGAGTGTCCCGGTCTCCCCCTATGGTGGCAGCATACCCTTAGTAACTCCTGAGAGTAGAGTTTATATTCCTAAGGATGTCATTAAGGATTTTCACAAGAGTGAGGATATTGGGCAATGGTTTGCCGCATATGAGATAGCAATCGTGTCCCACCGGGTCCCTGAAAAGGATTGGGAGCGGGATTGTGGGGGCGCTTTGTGAGTGATGGTAGGGATACCCTGTTGGACCTGCCTGAGGAGAGCAGGATGGTATATGCCCATATGAAAGAAGCTTTGATGACCCGTTATGGTTTGACCCCAGAAATGTACAGGCAGAGGTTTAGGACCTGTAAGAAGTTAGAGGGTACCACGTGGGTTGAATATGTGTCTTTTTTCTGCAGAGCAATGGATCGCTGGGTAAAGGGTAGCAAAGTGGAAACTTTCGAGCAATTGTATGATTTGTTTGCGTGGGAGCATTTTTCTAGTAACTGTTTTCCAGAGCTACGCCAGCACCTGATTGATAGCAAGCTGACTAACCCTAGGAAGCTTGCTGAGGAAGCGGACCGCTGGGTGAACACCCGGGTCCGCACAGGTTTTGTGGGAGACTTCGCCAGAGGTGGGCAGGGTCCCCAGCAGAGAAGTGGGGGGGACAAGGGTAAGCCGAGGAGTTCCAGAGAGGGCCCCAAAGTAATTCCCAAGGGAACCAAGCAGTGGTGTCCCAGCCTCCCCCTGAGAAGAAGCCAGTGTCCCCGACAGGTAGGCCTGTTCAGAGGGGGCCACTCACTTGTTTCAAGTGGGCCACCGGTATTATGATCCCCAGTGTCCCCAGAGGGACCCCAATGCATCCCCTCGTGCACCACCTCGTGCACCATCCTGCCAGATTGCCAGTGTAGCCCTGGGGGGGGAGGAGGTAGAGGTCCAAGGTGGGTGGGATCCCGTAGAATTAACCCTTGTCTCACTAGGAGACTTTGAGAAGGTCCCTAACCCCACACTGCCTAATAACACTAAGAAGTACCGGCAGTGGGTGACCATCAATGGCCATAGGGTGGAGGCTCTCAGGGACACCGGAGCTAGTGTGACTGCTGTCAGCTCCCGGTTGGTGTCCAAAGAGCAAGTTGTCCCCCATGCATTCTGCCCCGTAGTGTCAGCAGACAACTCAGAGAGCCAGTGTGAAGTGGCTCAGGTTCCCTTCGAGTGGGGGGGGGGTCTCAGGAACTCTTCAAGTGGCTGTGAGGCCCGCCATGCCTGTTGGGCAATGATCTAGAGAACTCTCCGTGGGCTACGGTGGAGAGAAAGTCTCATTTGGAAATGTTGGGTCTGCTTGAGTGGACGTGTGCGACCACTCGGTCCATGACAGCTCAGAAGGATGTTCAGGAGGGTCTGGAGCCTGAAAGTATGGCCCAGGCCCCTGCCTTAAAGAGAAGGGGTAGGGGGCACGGGAAACCGGCCCCCGCAGTTCCCACGGTCCCGGAGGGAGCAGACCTTGCGGGGATGCCCTGGAACCTACAGTGGAACACGTGGCTGAACTGGGGGACCTACCGGAGCTGACCCATTGGCAGCAGGAAGGGGGGCCTTCCAGGGAGGAATTTTGCAAGCAACATAGAACCTGCCCTTCTCTTGAGGGGGTGCGGCGACAGGCCGCCGCCCAGGCAGCAGGTGATCAGACAGGGTCACATTGGATCTATTGGGAGAATGACCTCCTTTACAGCAAGCCTAAGGTTGCTGAGCCTGGGTCAGCCAGTGTGCTGGTGGTACCCCAGCGCTTCAGGACCTTCCTACTGAGGTTGGCTCATGATGTGCCACTGGCCGGACATCTGGGGCAGACCAAGACCTTTGAGAGGCTGGTCACCCACTTCTATTGGCCCCAGATGCACAGGAGCTCAGATGCTCACTGCAGGACGTGTGAGACTTGCCAGGCAAGTGGGAAGAGTGGGGGAAAGATTAAGGCCCCACTACAGCCCTTTCCCGTTGTGAGCACCCCATTCGAGAGAGTGGGCATTGATATTGTGGGGCCTCTGGATCCCAAGACAGCCATGGGCAACAGGTTCATCCTGGTCTTGGTGGACCATGCCACCAGGTACCCTGAGGCCATCCCGCTCAGGACAGTGACGGCCCCCGTGGTGGGACGGGCACTGATGGGGATTTTCTCCTGTGTGGGATTCCCCAGAGAGGTGGTGTCCGATAGGGGAACTAACTTAATCTCCAAGTACATGAAGTCTCTGTAGGAGGAGTGTGGGGTAACATATAAGTTCACCACTCCTTACCACCCCCAGGGTAATGGGCTGGTTGAGAGATTCAACCGGACCCTTAAGGGCATGATTATGGGCCTAGGTGAGCCCATGAGGCATAAGTGGGATGTCCTCTTGCCATGCCTGTTGTTTGCTTACCGTGAGGTGCCACAGAAGTCCTTAGGGTTCAGTCACTTTGAGCTGCTCTATGGTCACCCGGTAAGAGGGCCTCTTACTCTGGTCAAGGAAGGCTGGGAGCAATCTCCCAGGAAACCTCCCCAGGATGTGTTTAGTTACATGCTGGCCTTCAGGAACCTGACTCGGCGTTTCAGGAAACTTGCTGAGGCAAACCTGGAAGCCAGCCAGGAAGAGATGAAACGTTGGCACGATCAGAATGCCACTCTGATCGAGTTTCAGCCTGGACAGAAGGTTTGGGTCATGGCCCCGGTGGAACCCTGTGTGCTCCAGGATAGGTGGACCGGCCCCTTTGAGGTTGTGGAGCGCAAGAGTCCTGTTACCTACGTGGTGGACTTGCAGTCTCCCAGGAACCCCTTGCGGGTCCTGCATGTTAACCGCCTGAAGCCCCACTTTGAGAGGTCTGAAGTGGGCATGCTTCTGGCCACAGATGCTGGGATGGAGGAGGAGAGCGAGCCCCTTCCTGACCTCCTGTGTGCAGGGGAGCAAGATGGGTCAGTGGAGGTTGTGGTCCTCTCCACCACACTGACCCCTGAGCAGCAGGGTGATTGTCGCCAACTGTTGGGGCAATTCAGTGGTCTGTTCTCCCTGGTACCTAGTGTCACTGATTGGTGTGTCCATGACGTGGACACTGGGGACAGTCCTCCCATTAAGCACAAGGCTTACCGAGTGACTGACCGGGTAAGGGCCTACATTAAGGATGAGGTTACCAAAATGTTTGCCCTTGGGGTGATTGAGTCCTCTAGCAGCCCTTGGTCCATCCCAGTGGTCCTGGTACCAAAAGCTGCAGCGCCTGGTACCACCCCAGAACTTCGGTTCTGCGTGGACTATCGGGGCCTCAATTCAGTCACGAAGACTGACGCGCACCCCATCCCCAGAGCTGATGAGCTCGTAGATCGGTTAGGGGCTGCAAAATACCTCAGCACATTTGATTTGACGTCTGGGTATTGGCAGATCGCCTTGACCGAGGGAGCAAAGGAGAGGTCAGCATTCTCCACACCCGACGGGCACTACCAGTTCCGGGTGATGCCCTTTGGAATGAAGAATGCCCCTGCCACCTTTCAGAGGCTGGTCAACAGGGTGTTGGTTGGGCTGGAAGACTTCAGTGCCGCCTACCTGGATGACATTGCGGTGTTTAGTTCCTCTTGGAAGGACCACCTGATCCACCTCTGGGAGGTATTGATGGCACTGCGGAAGGCTGGCCTCACAATCAAAGCCAGTAAGTGCCTGATTGGGCAGGGTTCTGTAGTGTATTTGGGGCACCAGGTGGGGAGCGGCCAGGTGGCGCCCCTTCAGCCCAAAATTGAAACTGTCCTGGTGTGGGAACCCCCCAAGACTCAGACGCAGGTGAGAGCCTTCTTAGGACTCACGGGGTACTACAGGAGGTTTGTCAAGGGATATGGCAACATTGTTGCACCCTTGACTGAGCTGACTTCTAAGAAGCAGCCCAAGAAGGTAAACTGGACTGACACCTGTCAGAACGCTTTTGACGCCCTGAAGACTGCCATGTGTACCACACCCGTGCTTCAGGCACCCGACTTTTCAAAGGAATTTGTTGTCCAGACAGACGCCTCAGAGCATGGTATAGGGGCTGTTCTGTCACAGATCAATGAGGAGGGACTAAACCAACCGGTAGCCTTCCTGAGCAGGAGGTTACTTCCCCGGGAACAGAGGTGGAGTGCAATTGAGCGTGAGGCATTTGCTGTGGTCTGGGCGCTGAAGAAGCTGAGACCATATCTGTTTGGGACTCACTTCCGGGTTCAGACAGACCACAGGCCCCTTAGATGGTTGATGCATATGAGGGGTGAGAATCCCAAGTTGTTGAGGTGGTCCATTTCCCTACAGGGTATGGATTTCACGGTGGAACACCTCCCTGGTACAGGACACGCCAATGCTGACGGTCTGTCCATATTTTTCTGCCTTAGTGATGAGTACTCCCAAGGGGAAGGTTAGTTCTCCCCACATTTCAGCTGGAGGGGACGCGTGTTAGACCTGGCATCATTGGCGCGGGTCTCCCTTCCTCTTTTAGCTTCCTATCTTTTATGTTGGCTGGATTTAGATGCTCTGGGCGCTGTGCCACTGCCAATCAGTGCCAAAGCGCAAATGCTCCCTGTGTAAAGATAACTGTATGAATTGGGATAACCATAATTGGCTCGGTTGGCTTACCTGTCAGTCCCTAGTATAAGTGCACTGTGTGTGCCCAGGGCTGGTAGACCAAATACTGCTGGTGGGCCTGCAGCGCTGACTTGCGCTACCCACCGAAGCAGCTTTTAAAGTATGTCTGTGTAGCCTGTTCTAATAGCGAGTTACCCTCCATTTCCCTGTTTACTATTGTGAGGCTATCCGTTCTCATAGGCCAGAATGGGCAGGCTGAGTATTACATCCCATAATCCTACCTGCCCCCAGAAACCTGATAGGAAATTCGAATTTGATATGTTTAAGCTCAGGACATTGAGATACATCTTTTAGTAAGGATCATTTGCATAGCCCATGTTCGAAAATGCCTCTGCTAGAAACTAGGTATTTTCTTGCCTAAACTTTCCTGTAGGCTTTGCTAGTGTGTGTATTGGCCATCTGGTTTTGGAACAGCAGGACCAGCTGGGTCAGACCTGGCTGGAAAGAGAGATCGGCATTTAGAGTATGGGGAGGGGTGACTCTTTGATCTGAGCAGGGCCGTGCCTGGCAAGGTGAATGATGGCTCCACCTCCCACTGGGCGTCTGAGAGCAGACCCCCGGATTCTCAAAGGGCAGGATGTCCCTCGTAAACCAAGTGCTCCCCGACCCCACCGAACTGGTTCTGGCTGGATTCAGTGATTTGTGACTGTAGAGAACAAAGACGTTTTAGGTATAAAACGCTGCTCTGAAGCCTTTTTCAAGTGTGTTCCTTCTGGATGTCAAGACGAAACTCTGTCCGAGTGAACAGAGGACAGGACTTTGAAACTTTCACCAAGCTTGCTGAAGAAACTACCCGAGGGCCTGAATTGAGAGCGCCTCCTGCTGAAGTCTCAGGGACATTAGACTTCACCCCGTCAGCCGTCTGAATTCCTGTGCTAGGGATTCTACTTGCAGGTGAGGCCTCCGTCGAGTAATCCGGAACCTCAAGTTCTACTGTGAGGAACGCGGACTGGTAACCCTTGTTAACTCTGTGCGGGCCGCCGCAGCTAAGACAGAGCTGCCGCCGCTGAGCGCCCGCCTTAATTTGAACCTTCGGAACCTTCGCTGAACCTGTGTGGGCCGCCGCAGCTAAGAGAGAGCTGTTGCCGCTGAGTGCCCGCACTTGTGTCAGCTGTGCATCATCGTGATTCGTCCTGTGAGCCGCCGCAGCTAAGAGAGAGCTGTTGCCGCTGAGTGCCCGCACTTGTGTCAGCTGTGCATCATCGTGATCTGTCCTGTGGGCCGCCGCAACTAAGAGAGAGCTGCTGCCGCTGAGTGCCCGCACCTTTGCCAACTTTGCATCATCGTGATTTGTCCTGTGGGCCGCCGCAGCTAGAGAGAGCTGTTGCCGCTGAGTGCCCGCACTTGTGTCAACTTTGCATCATCGTGATTTGTCCTGTGGGCCGCCGCAGCTAAGAGAGCTGCTGCCGGTGAGTGCTCGCACCTTTGCCAACTTTGCATCATCGTGATTTGTCCTGTGGGCTGCCGCAGCTAAGATAGAGCTGCTGCCACTGAGTGCCCGCACCTTTGCCAACTTTGCATCATCGTGAGTCGTCCTGTGGGCCGCCGCAGCTAAGAGAGAGCTGCTGCCGCTGTGAGCCCACCACGGAGCTGCACAACGAGAGTCATCGCCACCACCAGCCCGGGCCGCCGCAGCCGGGTGCTGCTGCCGCTGAGAGCCCGCCTGTCCCCGAGTGCCCGAATCATTGTAAGTGCACGTTGCGGACCACTGCAGTCAAGAGTTGTGGTTGCTGGGAGTCCGCCTGTCACTGTCTCCGCTTCTTCGAGAAGCTACATGCTGTGTCCCCGTCCAACGGCAGGTATCTGGTGCGCAACAGGTCGCGTAGACCCAGGCCTTGAACTCAGTCAGTGCCACGTTCTGGTGAATACGTTATTGCCTTTTTAAGTCCCTATTGATTTACGTGCATTGTGACTGGTTAAAACGCTTTTGAGAGTCTCGTGCTAAACCTTAGATAAAGATACTATTTTTCTATACCTACTTGAGTTGCATCCTTTTGTGGTGTCGTTACTGCCTTATTGTGCATGGTCATAAATGCTTCACACACTGCCTCTGAGATAGGCCTAACTGCTCGTGCTACGTTACCACAGGGTTGAGCAGGGGTTATCAAAGGGGGTAGCCCACTTGCCCTGACTTAGGAAGAAGGGTCCCTATTTGGACATAGGCGCCAGCCATTGCCAACTAGAGACCCCCATTTCTAACAAATCCCAATAAAAATGGTACCCCACTTGCATTTTAGTGGGCCTAGCGAATGCAACAAGAAAGGGCCCACAATGCAACATGGACTGATCAAATTTTACACTTTCAGTGATGGCGATAGGGGCCTCAACTTATTCACAAGCGTTAAGCCACTTAACGTGGCTTAACGCTGCCTGTAAATCAGGCACCCTTTCACGCTGTATTTAGCAATGGGTGTTGTGGTGGGTGTTCCACCACAACACCCATTGATTTTGACACTCCCCCCTATTTACAAGGGGGACCTTCCTGCACATAAACAATCTTCCACCCAACGCAGACACCCTTGCACTATGGTGCAAGGGTGTCTGCATTGGCGCTAGGCAGCTGAACTCAGTACCAGCGCTGGGGGAACCGCAGGGGTGCGCCGCATTCTTGTGAATACAGGACATTCCTGTGTTTTCAGAATGGAGAAGCGTGGCATTAGCAATGTTTGCTTAACACCACACTTCTCCATTCTACAGTAAATATGCCCCTCAGTCTCTTACTCCATGAAGCTTTACAATTACTTCAAAAGTCTAACCTATTGGAGGCTGCGGCATTACTCATTGTATTAAAAAAGCAGCTCAATAACATGACCAATACGCTTTCCCAGCAAGAGTACAAAGCCACATTTACAAAGAGGGTACATGCGTTGCAAGTCATTAACACTTATAGGACTCTTAAGCATGAGTCTTACTTTGTCCAGGGATACACACACCATATAAAACTACTTCTTTTGACTTTGCCACAATGATTAAAAAGCAACATGATGGACAGAATGCAGAACAAATCAAACATTCACCCCTGTCAAGAGATCTGGGTTAAATCCATCATTCTTTTGCTCACCATGCCACCCCAGTTTAGACCCAGCCATATGCAAATCAGTCCTGACTCTGCACCTCATCGGAACAGTCCAGCTCGAACTGCTAAGCCAGGTCCTCTCTGGACGAGACACAAGCATTCTGGGACCGGTTTTGGGGTATCACCCCTCATCAGCCAGGCTAGCTTGAATCCAGTGGCACAGTGAGCCTAGGAACCACCTCTGGGCATACCAGGTGCACTTTAGGCGAGAAAGCATAAGACACAGAACTGATGGATGGAATGCAGAACAAATCAGTCATTCACCCCCAGTACAGAGATATGGGTTAAAGCTAACCCTGGGCATAATACTTTGCTACGCTCACGAAGCATGCAAAGTTTGTGCTACTACGCACTACGCAAATTGCACGTAGCAGAGTGAATAACTGTGCTAATAAACATAGCTTAACGTAGCAGGAGTATAATAAACTCCTTCAAATGCTTTGATAAAGCAATGTTTTATGCTAAAAGCATATAACCAATTCACAAAAATGAATTTTGACAATAAAATATCAAGCAATGAGAGAGGTGATGATTTTGGAGTTCCCCTAACCTAGGGGAGGACCAAGCAGATGCCTTGAACACAAAAAGCATATCATGTGAACGATTCAATGGTGGTCCCTTCCTCCTAGGACCACCCCAAGCACAGTTATGGGCAAAAATACAATCCCAACCAAAGGCCCTGCAAAGCATTATGGGACGAGATTAGCAGTGGGCAGTGAATATTATAGTGTCCAATATCAAAATAATTCTACAAGAGCTGCAGTTCAACTAGTCGTTACTAGGTGTCGTCCCTCATGAGTCAAATGCAAAAGCTTCATGAAAGGTTTTCAATACTTTTGCATTTCACTCTTGAGGGACGACACCTAGTAACGACTAGTTGAGACTGCAGCTCTTGTAGAATTATTTTGATATTGAACACATAATATTCACTGCCCACTGTAATCTCGTCCATAATGCTTTGCAGGGCCTGTAGGATTGTATTTTGCCAATAACTATTTGAGTGGTCCTAAGAGGATGGGACCACCACCTAATCATTCAATAAGATGTGCTTTGTTTTCAAGACATCTGCTTGGTTCTCTCCCTAAGTTAGCGAGGATACCAAAATCATCACCTCTCTCACTGCTTGTTAACTTTGTTTTCACTTTTGTGAAATGACTATATGCAATTTTAGCATATAAAGACAGAGATATTTATTTTATCTTAACTTGCACTGTACAAGTTTGATTTTGGTAATTATTGTACAGTGCAGTAAAGCACACAGCTACGCACGCCCAGGCTTAATAATAAACTCCTTCAAATGCTTTGATAAAGCAATTTTTATGCTAAAAGCATATAACCAATTCACAAAAATGAATTTTGACAATAAAATATCAAGCAATGAGAGAGGTGATGATTTTGGAGTCCCCTAACCTAGGGGAGGACCAAGCAGATGCCTTGAACACAAAAAGCATATCATGTGAACGATTCAATGGTGGTCCCTTCCTCCTAGGACCACCCCAAGCACAGTTATGGGCAAAAATACAATCCCAACCAAAGGCCCTGCAAAGCATTATGGGACGAGATTAGCAGTGGGCAGTGAATATTATAGTGTCCAATATCAAAATAATTCTACAAAGAGCTGCAGTTCAACTAGTCGTTACTAGGTGTCGTCCCTCACGAGTCAAATGCAAAAGCTTCATGAAAGGTTTTCAATACTTTTGCATTTCACTCTTGAGGGACGACACCTAGTAACGACTAGTTGAACTGCAGCTCTTGTAGAATTATTTTGATATTGGACACTATAATATTCACTGCCCACTGCTAATCTCGTCCCATAATGCTTTGCAGGACACTGGTGGGATTGCATTTTGCCCATAACTATGCTTGAGGTGGTCCTAGAAGGAATCGTTCAATAAGATGTGCTTTTTGTTTTCAAGACATCTGCTTGGTTGTTGATTCTCTCCCTAAGTTAGTGAGGATACCAAAATCATCACCTCTCTCACTGCTTGTTAACTTTGTTTTCACTTTAGTGAAATGACTATATGCATTTTTAGCATATAAAGACAGAGATATTTATTTTATCTTAACTTGCACTGTACAAGTTTGCTTTTGGTAATTATTGTACAGTGCAGTCAAGCACACAACTACGCAATTTGCATAGCTACGTGTAGTTGAAGCTGTACTTCACGTAGCTACGTGAAGTGCTACTATGCAAACTACGCCCGGGCTTAGTTAAAGCCATCATTTTGTTGCTCACCATTCCACTCCAGTTTAGACCCAGCCATTTGGAAATCAGTGTAGACCCTGCGCCTCATGGGATTTGTGCGTCTTATTCTTTCTCACACTGATTAAAAAGGCAGACACAGCGACCTGTAGGCTGTGCGGCTCGGGTAAAGAGTCTATGATTCATATTGTCTGTATTTGCCCAGCGATGCTGCTAAAACGAAGAGAGACACGACGTGTCATATACAATCTTAAGATACAAATATGTAGACAAGCCTTTATTACAGCACTTAATCCTGCCCAATCTCTTTAGATGTGCGGTTGGTCAAGTATATGGAAACATTGATCGCAAAGATAAAAGCACTTGAGGACCAAATAGAATATTATGACATATAACCAACGCTAATGAATGCCATTGTAACTGTTCTGATTCTCTTGATACCAACTGCACTGGAACCCATATAATCAGATTGTAAACAAATGTACTATCATGTCCAGTTTTAATTACAGTTAAGCTACAAACTAGCTCACAAATTAAGAGACTATTGGAGGCGGCTCATATGGACAAGATTTAACATTGTTTCTCACTGTCAGTTTGGTATCTACATGTTTGTATTGTAAGATATGCATTATTTGGCACAATTTTTTATGAAATGATTGTAAAAAGATGTTTTTGCTTTTACTATTTTGTTTTTCAAACATAATAAGTGTGCTAGATTTTTAAATTCAGGGTATGTGCAATGATTTTATTTAACTATGCACTTTATAAATAAATTTGAATCTGAATTTGATATAAAGGCTACCTCATGCACTTGTGTGGCTGGGCCTAGTGCCCGTGACAGGAACAGATGAAACCAGGGTCCCCAAGACGGGATTATCTGACCAACTTCATGTCAGCATTTATGAAAGCCATGTCAGATGAGTGTGAGATGACCTGTACTTTTTCTACATCGTACCATCCCTAGACCAATGGGATTGGTGAAAGTTTCCTCACCACTATGAAGGGCAGGATTGTGGGCCTGAATGAGCCTTTGAAATATAATGGGAAGTCTTGCTGCCATGCCTGTTGTTTGCATACCAGGAGGTACCCAAGAAGGGAGGGGACTTCGGTCTCTTTGAGCTTCCGTTTGGGTACCCTATAGGAGTACCTCTCAGTCTTATGAAGAAGGGTTAGGAGAAATTTCCCAGGAAACCCGCATATGATGTTGTTGATGACATGTTAGCCCTCAAAGCCAAGATGGGGGTGCTACAAGAAATAGACCACTGACAATTTAGATGACAGCCAGGAAATGAAAAAGCAGTGTTATTTCAAGAAGGTCACTCTGGTAAAATATTGCCTTGGTCACAAAGTTTTACTGATGAATCCTGTGGAATCCCTTGCCATACACAACTGGTGAACAGGGCCCTATGAGGTCAAGCAAAAGCAGAGTCATAAAAGAAGCAAGATGATCAGCGGAAGGAGTAGTCCTCTCCTCCACTTTGACAAAGGATCAATGGAAGGGTTGTCGCGAGCTGCTTGGGCAGCTTGCCTCTTCATTCTCACATACCTCCGGAATCACCAAATGGTGTACCAATGAGATTGGTCCAGGGAAAACTATGCCTGTCAAAAACAATATTTACAGGCTGCCTGATAATGTCAGAGATAGAATGAAGGAAAGGGGACTTGAGGCTGTCCGCTAGTCCCTGTTCCAGTGCAGTGGTGTTGGTACCGAAGACTACTCCACTGGGTAGCTAGACAGATGCGCAGTTCTGTGTGGACTACAGGGGATTCAATTCAGTCACCAAGACTGATGCACACCCCATATCCTGAGTTAATGAGCTCATTGAATGGTTAGGGGCTGACAAGTTCCTCAATATCTTTGACTTGACGTCAGGCTAATGGCAGAGTGCTCTAACTGGTGGATCTAAGAAGAGGTCAGTATTCTCCACACCGGAGAAGCATTTCCAGTTCCTGGTCATGCCCTGTGGATCAAAGAATGCCCCTGCCACCTTCCAAAACTCAATAAACAGGGACTTAGCTCGGTTAGATAAATTCAGTGCCACTTTCTTAGATGACATTACTGTCTTCAGCTTTAGCTGGGAAGACCACCTGACCCATCTGAAGGAAGTGTTTCAGTCTCTGCAGTAAGCAGGCCTGACTATTGAGGCCAGAAAGTGGCAGATAGGGCAAGAGTGTTTCATGTACTGCATCTCCAACCTAAGATTAAAACCATCCTTTACAAGGAGCTTCCCAAAACACAAACACAAGAGAGAGCATTTCCAGACTTTACTGAGTATTACAGGAGGTTTGTGTGAATCAGTGTAAAGCCATTCTTGCAATGTTGAATCTCTGACTGAGGTGACAGCCCAAGAATGTGATCTGGACAGAGGTTTGTCAGAAGGCATTTGACACCCTGAAGGCTGCCATGTGCACAGCATCCGATTCTCAAGGCACCTGACTTCAGCAATGATTTTATGATACAGAAAGATGCTTCAGAGCATTGCATTAGGGCAGTTCTCTCACAGCTGAATTAGAAGGTCCTAGACCAACCTGTAGCCTTTATCAGCAAGAGATTACTACACAGGAGGCAAAGGTGAAGTGCAATTGAAAAGAAAGCATTTACAGTGGTTTGAGCCCTGAAGAACCTGAGATCATACCTGTCTGGGACTCATTTGAGGATTCCTAAAGACCACATGCCTCTCAGTTTGCTAATGCAAATGCTGAGTGTAGAAAGGTAGGATCTTTCTGCATGTGTACCCCCACTTTTTGCCTGATGCTAAGCTGGTTTTTGTCTAGTCTGACTGGGATCCTACTAATCAGGACCCCAGTCTATCTGCTTCCCCCTAAACTGTTATGTCATGTACTTAGGTACACTCCAGATTGGATACTGGGGTACCCTTGACAGTCCCTAGTATATGGTACCCATGTTCCCAGGGCATAGGTACCCCAGAGGCTTCCCATGGGCTGAGCATGTATTATGCCATCCATGAGAGGCCATACAAAATGGAACTACAGGCCTGCCATTGCAGCCTATCTAAGATGGTGCATGCACCTCTTACTTTAGATATAGTTTACTATATCTAAGGGTCCCTGCACTTAAAACCTATAAGTCACCCCTATAGCAGGCCTTAACCGCTTAACCGCGGCGGCAATTCTGCCGCGGTGCGGCGGTTTAGCGGAGTGGGCGGGGCCACGTCGGCCAACGGACGTTCGCAGCACTACAGAGGTAGTGCTCGCGACGGCCGTTGGCCGACAAACGCACGCAACAGGTTAATAATCCTGAAGGCAGGGTGCTTGGTTCTAAGTGAGAGGGCGCCACTGCATGAGCAGGACACCCTTGCAGCCTACGGAGTCCATTCTCCTGGGCTGTCAGTGTATCATTCATTTACGACATATAGAGTGGTATTATGCGACCGCATGATGACCAACTCTAAAACGGCTGTAAGTAACCCTATCATGTTTGGTGTCAAACATTGTGAAATCTTATCCCCTCACCGGTAACCGGTGTGGGAGATATGATTCCACCCCTCAGAAGCGAGCTTTGTTGGGTCCCTTGTGTTCCCAGGACCAACCTTCTAGTCCTGGGCTGTACAAAATGGTTGCTGCCGACCAGAGACATATTTCTGCCCTTCTGCTGCTGAGCCAAGCTCGAGCAAGGGAAGACAGAACAATAGGCATCCTGTCACAGGGAGGTGTGACCACCTCCCAGACAGGATTTAGTGTATTAGGCCTGGGTGGGTGCGCTTGTCAGTGACCGAAAGTCTGCATGAGGGGCACATTTGGTGTCCCTGTGCATAGTCCAGTTCAAACCAGTCCTGGGGGCCATTGGCTCCGGCTCTGGCGCAAAACTGGACAAAGGACATGGGAGTAACCTCCCCACTGTCCTGACCCTCCCCGGGGAAGGTCCCCTGAATCTGTCCAACCCTCTCCCGTGGGTACAAAAGGGATTACCTGGCTGTAGGACCCTAGATTCAACGTGGACAGGATTCTGAACCAGAACCCACTGAACTTTGACCATCTGAACACTCTGGACTTTGCTGGACTTTGTTTGGGCCCGACTTCATCTCTCACTTAGTCCAAAGCATTGTCTGTACCCGTGCACCATACAGGCTCTGTGCAGAACCTATGGAGCATCAAGGACAACCAAAGACATCTCCCTTGGAGTGAAGGAGTCACACCCCTGCAACCGCAGGCACCTCATCTCGATTGACCAGTCTGCTGCTCCTGAACTCCTACAGACTCCGAAGGCTCAAGCAACACAGGAGGTAGGTTTCTATGTCCCTCAAGGTCCGTGCTGCCTTACCCACCAAGTTTGAGGCCAGAATCCCTCGTGGGGGCTGCAATACCCGTACCCCTGTGCACTGCATTTATTTGCAAGTGCATATGCTTGTTGGTGTTTCCCGAACAAGTGCACTGGGCTCCAAGTAGCCCCAACCTCTGGCAACATTTCCTACAAAGAACTTTGGCCT
This sequence comes from Calotriton arnoldi, assembly GCA_963921515.1. Taxonomy (NCBI): domain Eukaryota; kingdom Metazoa; phylum Chordata; class Amphibia; order Caudata; family Salamandridae; genus Calotriton; species Calotriton arnoldi. The sequence continues at coordinate 974,189 of CAWUFW010002919.1, forward strand.
CCTTGCACCGAGTGCTCCGTGGGCTGCTGCTTTGTGAAACTGCTTGAGGTCCCCTCGCGACTCCAGTACCTCCGGCCTGTGGGTCCTCTTGAGGGTCAACACTACTTTTCTTGGGCTCCCCTGGTTGCTCTAGGCTTTCCCTAACTCCCCTGTGTTTGGTGAGTCTCCTGGACCTTGCTGATCCGAACCGTAACCTTTCTTGACCTTCTTCGTGGGTTGCCGCTGCCAAGGCTTGTTGGTACTCCTGCCGGACACCGACCCCTCATCACTTAACATCCTTTGTGGGACAGCTCGTATACAGCTCCTGGTTGTCCTTGACATCTCCTGGTCCCGGTGGCTGCAGAATCAAGAGCCCCCTCAATGCACCTGAAGCACCCAACATCGGTGGGCATTCGTCTACCGAGCCCCTGGTCACTCCTGAGAGACCCAGACTCTTTCCCCTCTGCTTTCAGGTACTCTTTAATAAGAATCCACCTTTGGATTCCAGTGGACACATTTCTCCTTCCCAGCAGTGGATCTTCTTCGAAGTCCTCCATAGAGATCGGCGGCGGTTTCCGACGCCACTTCAGACCTATGGACCCGGTATTCCTGTGATAGGTAACTCTGGTACTACGGTATCCATGGGTTGGGTGGCTCTCCAACCTCCTAACCTCCATGGGGTTTCTTAAACAGTAAAACTTCAACCTCGACTCTCCCATAGAATTGTACGGCACATGTGGCCGTGTTCTTACACTGCACCTGTCCTCCATGGGGTCCCTACTTACTCACCTTGGGTGGTTCCTTGGGGTCCCAGCGATTCTACATCCTCTAAACACTGTCTTGACTCGAGTCGTGGTTCTTATACCACTATTTTAGTATATGGTCTGGTCTCCCCCTGGAGCCCACTTTGTATTAAGGCTATTTACTATTGTTTCTGTGCTACAGTATTGTGTGTTTTGTGTTTATCTGCGTGTAGCAGATACTGTGACGTACTAGAGAGTGTTATATTAATAAATACATATTTTTATAACAACTGTGTGGTTCTCCTTTCATTTAACCAATACTATATGGTTGCATTCTGGTAAAACAAGCTGCTTAACATTCCTTCAAGACTAAGCCTGAAGGATGCTCTCCACAGCTACCACTTGGATAGCTTTCTAAGGTTATCTTTGACCTCTTAAATCACCATACTGGTGCAAGGTGCCCACTTTAATTAGTGGACAGCATATACCAGGCCAACTTCTCACACTGGGTGAGAATCCTAAACTGTTGAGGTGGTCCATCTCCCTACAGGGTATGGACATCACGGTAAAATATTGCCCTGGGACTGACCACACCAGTGCTCATGGTCTTTCTAGGATTTACCTCCTTAGCAATGATATTTCCCATGAAGGTGGGCAGTTATCTGTAATTTCTGCTGAGTGGCAGGGTCCTATGTATGGTGTACCTCCAGCTTTATGCCCTATCTGTTTTTGCTGGCTGTAGATCTCTGTGCACTGTATCCCTGTAGGAAAATTACTGTACTGCCCCTTTTAACATAGATGAATTGGTATACTCCTAATTGGTATATTTAATTTACCTATAAGTACCTAGTATATGGTCTGTAAATTAAAAGTCACTAATAGGCTGAAGCAACTTGTGTGTCATTGTTAGAAATGGGATCTCTAGTTGGCAAGGGCTTGCACCTTTGTCCAAGTAGGGACCCTTCTTCCTAGTCAGGGTAAGGGTTGTTACACTCGTGAAGTAACCCCTGCTCACCCTCGTGGTAGCTTGGCACGAGCAGTCAGGCTTAATTCAGAGGCAGTGTGTAAAGCATTTGCACATAACCAACAGTAATACAGTGTAAGCACTACAAACGGACACCACACCAGTTTAGAAAAATAACCAATATTTTATATACTCAAAACAAGACCAATTACGACAAAAATCCACAATACTGTACTTTGAAAATGAATGCTTGATACGATAACTTCTTCTTTGCAAGAATAGCACAAAAGCAAAGTTCGTACGAGTCGGTAGCTCCGTCCGAGCCTACCGTGATGCTGAAAACCACAGAGTCTAACAGTTCCAGCCGACCGCGTCGATACGGGCCAGCAGAGTCGTGAGCAGACTCGGTCACAGTACCTTTTCTCGTTGTGGCTGGTACGGAGTGTACAAGCCGGTCGGCGTTCGTCGCGGTTGCGGTGCAAGACGGAGCGATGCAAGGTGCGGTGTCCCTCGGTGCGGTGCAGGCAGCGGCTCGATGAGCGTCGGGCAGACGGAGTCGGTGAGTCCAAGGCGTGCGATGCAGGGCGAGACGATGCTCGATGCGGTGCTGACAGGTTGCGATGCAGGCGACCTAGCCGGAGTGCGGGAGCTGGCGTCGGACAACGGTGCGAGTCGGAGCGGTGCAGTCGCAGACGTGCGAGCGGTGCCCCAAATGCGGTGCGGTCTCGACTCTTGAGCCAGTTGCAGCGACAGTGTCGGTCTGGTCCGGCGGGCCCAGTGAAGCAATGCGATGCGAACTGCGGTGCCCACAGGTCACGGTGCAAGCAGCGGCTCGATGTTGGCGGCGTCGGACGTCGCCCACGGTGAGACCAGGGTTGCGATGCGAAGCGGGGCGATGCGGTCTGCGGTGCAAACAGGTCACCGGCCAGGGATGGATTCGGTTGACGGAGTCGGTTGCAGTTCCCTTCCTCTGTGGCAACTGAAACAGCGTTCCAGAAGCGGTACCCAGAGGCTTGTGAAGTCTTTGTAGTCCCTGAGACTTCTTAACAGGAGGCCAGCTCGGTTCCTGGCCCTTGGAGATACTCAGCACAAGATTGTAGAAAGTTCAGTCCAGTCCTTTCACTGCCCAAGGCAGAAGCAGCAGCTGCAGGCCAACCCAACAAAGCAACAACACAGCAAAGGGGCAGTACTCCTCCTGGCAGCTCTTCCAGCTCTTCGTCTTGGCAGGTTCCTTGATTCCAGCGAGATCTAAATTCATGGGGTCAGGGCCCCAATATTTATATCCCAAATTCCTTTGTTCTCTGAAGGCAGAGAGGCCTTCGCCTAGTCCAAACCAGTTCTGGAGCACTTTGTTGACAAGTCTCCGTCCCTTCTTTCAGTGAGTAGGCCAGGGACATCAGACGCACCACAGGAGGTGGAGCCAGCATTGTGGAGGGAAGGCACTGTCCTATTCAGGGCCCAGGTGCGACCCCTCCCACCCATCTACAGGTCGATCTGGCTATTCAGCCCTGCGCTGACTCACCCTGTCTCCTGGCATCCCCCAGCCCCTGTCACTCACATTCCAGACACGGAATACACAATCTCGCAGAGGCAGGCTTGGATGGTTAGACAAGAAAATACCCACTTTCTAAAAGTGGTATTTTCAAACACAGAATGTTAAAACCAACTTCACTAAAAGCTGCATTTTATCATTCTGAGTCCAGGCATACTAAACTCGAATTTCTACCATGTTCCCGGGGTCAGTTAGGATTATATACTGTAATAATCAAAACCGCCCGTTCTGGCCTAGGGGGAACAGGTAGCCTTGCAATAGTGAAAAACGTACTAGGCTGTAATTCACTATCAGGACATGCCGCACACACAGTTGTGAGAGCATGTCCTACCTTTCGCCTACACCGCACCCTGCCCACAGGGGTACCTTGGGCTTACCTTAGGGGTGACTAACATGTAGCAAAGGGAAGGTTTAGGGACTTGCAAGTGTGTGCACTTGCCAAGTCGACATGGCAGCCCCAGGCTGCGCACAGGCTCTGCGATGGCAGGCCCGAGTTACATTTTACGGGCTGTTTGCGTGGGTGGCACAATCCAGTGCTGCAGCCCACCAACAGCATTTGGTCTATAGGCCCTGGCACTCCGCAGTGCACTTTACAAGGGACTGACAGATAAACCAAATAGGCCAATCATGGAAACACCAATCCATAACACATTTTATACAGGAGCACTTGCACTTTCCCACTGGACCGCAGTGAGGAAAGTGCGCAGAATCATCACACCAGCAAAAACAGAGTCAAAACCGGGAGGTCAGAAAGCAAAAGTCAGGGGAAACACGCCAAAAGATGCCAAGTCTAACACATGTCCCCTCCAGCTGAAAGTAGGGAGAACTACCCAACCCCATTGGAGTTCTCTTCACTAAGGCGGAAGAACCTGGACAGACCATCTGCGTTGGCGTGTTCTGTACCAGGACGGTGTTCCACCGTAAAGTCCATTCCCTGTAGGGAGATGGACCACCTCAGCAGTTTTGGATTCTCACCCCTCATTTGCATCAACCATCTGAGGGGCCTGTGGTCTGTCTGAACCCGGAAGTGAGTCCCAAACAGGTATGGTCTCAACTTCTTCAGTGCCCAGACCACAGCAAAAGCTTCCCTTTCTATGGCACTCCACCTCTGTTCCCTGGGAAGTAGTCTCCTGCTAAGGAAGACTACAGGCTGATCCAGGCCCTCTTCATTCAGTTGTGAGAGCACCGCTCCCACACCATGCTCTGAAGCGTCAGTCTGCACGACGAATTCCTTGGAGAAGTCAGGTGCCTTGAGCATGGGCGCCGTGCACATGGCTGCCTTCAGGGCATCAAAAGCTTTCTGGCAGGACTCAGTCCAGATCACTTTCCTGGGCTGCCTCTTAGAGGTCAGCTCTGTTAAGGGGGCAACGATGGTGCCATAGCCCTTAACAAATCTCCGGTAGTAGCCGGTGAGACCTAAGAAGGCTCTCACCTCTGTCTGGGTCTTGGGGGCTCCCAAGCCAGAATGGTGTCAATCTTGGGTTGTAGGGGCGCCACCTGGCCGCTTCCTACCTGGTGTCCCAAGTACACCACAGAACCCTGCCCGATCTGGCACTTACTGGCCTTGATCGTGAGGCCTGCACCTTGCAGAGCCCTCAACACTTTCTCAAGGTGCTGTAAATGTTCTTCCCAGCTGGAACTGAACACAGCAATGTCATCCAGGTAGGCGGCACTGAAATCCTCCAGCCCGGCCAACACCTGATTGACCAACCTCTGAAAGGTGGCAGGGGCATTCTTCAACCCAAAGGGCATCACCCGGAATTGGTAATGACCTTCTGGGGTTGAGAATGCTGATCTCTCCTTGGCCCCATCGGTTAAGGCAATCTGCCAGTACCCAGACGTTAAATCAAACGTGCTGAGGAACCGGGCAGCTCCCAACCGATCAATGAGCTCATCAGCTCTGGGGATGGGGTGCGCGTCAGTCCTGGTGACGGCATTGAGCCCACGGTAGTCCACACAAAACCGGAGTTCTGGAGTGGCACCGGGCGCCGCAGCCTTTGGGACCAAGACCACTGGGCTGGCCCAAGGACTGTGGGAGGGCTCAATCACCCCTAACGCCAACATCTTAGAGACCTCCTCCTTGATGCTGGCTCTGACCCGGTCAGTCAACCTGTAAATCTTGTGCTTCACAGGATGGCTGTCACCAGTGTCCACGTCATGGGTACACCAGTGAGTAACACCGGGGTCAGAGAGAACAGTGGGGCGAACTGTCCCAACAACTGGCGACAGTCCCCCTGCTGCTCCTGAGTCAGAGTAGGGGAGAGGATCACACCCTCTACTGACCCATCATGCTCCTTGGTAGACAGGAGGTCAGGGAGAGGCTCGCTCTCCTCTTCCACCCCATCATCTGTCGCCAAGAGCATACTCACTTCGGACCTCTCGAAGTGGGGCTTGAGGCGGTTCACGTGAAGGACCCTCAAAGGGTTCCTTGGAGCCTGCAAATCCACCAGGTAGGTGACGTCACTTTTGCGCTCCTTTACCTCATATGGCCCAGTCCACTTGTCCTGCAAGGCACAAGGTGCCACTGGGGCCATGACCCACACTTTTTGCCCAGGTTGAAATTCGACCAGAGTGGCGTTCTGGTCATACCATCTCTTCATTTCTTCCTGGCTTGCTTCTAGGTTCGCCTGAGCGAGTTTCCTGAAGCGGGCAGTTTGGTTTCTAAAGGCCAGCATGTAGCTAAATACATCCTGGGGAGTTTTCCTGGGAGCTGCCTCCCAGCCTTCCTTTACCAAACTCAGAGGTCCTCTGACAGGGTGGCCATACAGGAGCTCAAAGGGGCTGTACCCAAGAGACTTCTGAGGCACCTCCCTGTATGCAAAGAGTAGGCATGGCAAGAGGACGTCCCACTTACGCCTCATGGGTTCTGTTAGACCCTTGATCATGCCTTTCAAGGTCTGGTTGAATCTCTCCACCAGACCGTTTCCTTGTGGGTGGTAAGGAGTGGTGAACTTGTAGGTTACCCCACACTCCTTCCACAGGGATGTCATATACTTCGATATTAAATTGGTCCCCCTATCAGAAACCACCTCTCTGGGGAATCCCACATGGGAAAAGATCCCCATTAACGCCCGGCCCACCACTGGCGCCGTCGTTGTCCTGAGAGGGATTGCCTCTGGGTACCGGGTGGCATGGTCCACCAAGACCAGGATGTACCTGTTGCCCATGGCTGTCTTGGGATCCAGTGGCCCCACAATATCCATCCCTACCCTTCAAAGGGTGTTCCAACAACCGGAAAAGGTTGGAGAGGAGCTTTGACCTTCCTCCCACTCTTACCACTTGCCTGGCAAGTTTGGCAAGACCTGCAGTGTGCATCTGACTGCCTTCGCATTTGGGGCCAAAAGAAGTGGGTGACAAGCCTGTCAAAGGTCTTGTCCTGCCCCAAATGTCCTGCCAAAGGCACGTCATGAGCCAGACCCAGTAGGAAGGTCCTGAAGCGCTGGGGTACCACCAGCACACGGGCTGACCCAGGCTCAGCAACCTTAGGCTCACTGTATAGGAGACCGCTCTCCCAGTAGATCAGATGTGACCCGGACTGATTACCAGCTGCCTGGTCTGCGGCCTGCCGCCGCAGACCCTCCAGAGTAGGGCACGCGTTCTGCTCCCTGCAGAACTCCTCCCTGGTGGGACCCCCTTCTTGCTGCCAATGGGTCAGCTCAGAGATGTCTCCCAGTTCGGCTACCTGCTCCCCTGTAGGCACCGGGGCGTCCCCCTCGAGGTCCGCCTCCTCCCGGTCCGTGGGAACTTCGGGGGCCGGTTTCCCGCGCCCCTGCCCTTTCTCTTGGCAGGGACTTGGGCCACTGTTTCAGGCTCCAAGTCCTCTTGATCACCCTTTCTGGCTGCCATTGACCGAGTAGACACGCATGCCCACTCTGGCAACCCAAGCATCTCCAAGTGAGACCTGAGCTCAACCTCCTTCCATGAGGACTGCTCCAGGTCGTTTCCTAGCAGACAATCGACAGGCATGGTAGGGCTCACAACCACCCTCAAGGGACCTGAGACCCCCCCCATTCAAAGGGAACCTGCGCCACCATACACTGGCGCTCAGAGTTGTCGACAGCAACTACTTGGTGGAATGCTCCTGGGACTACTTGCTTCTCAGACACCAGGTGACACCGGACTGAGGTCACACTGGCTCCAGTATCTCTGAGAGCCTCTACCCTGTTCCCATTGATGGTCACCCAGGTGCTATATTTCTTTGTGTTAGGGGCACCTGGTTTCCTGGGACCATCTCACTGTCCCCGAGTGAGACAAGGGTCATTTCTGCGGGATCCCCACCCTCCTGTGGGCACCCCTCCTCCCCAAGCGCTACACTAGCCAACACTTTGGACTGTCCACCGGTGGGTGGCTGTGTCCCCTTCGGGCACTTGGGGTCCCCCTTAAAGTGACCTACCTGGTCACATGCATAACACTTGCGGGGGCCGGTCTCGACAGGCTTCCCTGTAGAGACCCCTTTCTTCTTATCACCGGGGGGCTGGGAACTTTTACCCTGGGTACTAGTTTGGGGCCCTTTAGAGAACTCCTGTGCTTTACCCTTGTCCCCCCCACCTTTCTGCTGGGGACCCTGCCCACCTTTGGCTGAGTCTCCCCCAAACGCTTTCTTGTGGACCCTGGTACTCACCCAGCGGTCCACTTCCATAGCAAGCTTCCTGGGGTCAGTTAGCTTACTATCAACTAGGTGCTGGCGCAGATCTGCAAAACATAGACTAGACAAAGTGCTCCCATGCAATCAAGTTGTAGAGCCCCTGAAAATCTGTTACACTACTGCCCTTCACCCAACCATCCAGAGACCTGCAGACCACATCCACACATTCCAACCAAGTGTTGACATCAGACTTCTTACTGGACCTGAACTGATCCCTGTACTTTTCAGGAGTAAGACCATACTTCGTGAGAAGGGCATCCTTCATGTCAGCATAGGTGAGGTGATACCTCTACCCAAAGCTATCAGAGCATCCCTTGCTTCTTCCGGGAAAAGTGGCCACAATCCTGCTCCCCAATTCTCCTCAGGGACCCCATTCATGTGTATGGCTGCCTCATAACCCTGGAACCACCTTTGTATGTCATCCCCTTCTTGAACTCCTTGCCTACGTTCTTGGGAATGTGCACAATCCTGTCTGCCTTTCTGGACGAATTGCTGCCACCATCTGAGCCTGACTTACTCCTAAGTTCTAGCTCCTTCAGTTCTCTCTCATGCTCTAAGAGCATCTTCCTCTCCTCTATGGCCAATCTCTTCTCCTCCCGCTCACTCTCCAGCCTGAGCTTCTGCAGCTCGAACTGCCTTGCCTCCCGCCTGTCCTCCAGCTCCTCTGGGGACAGACTGCTGCTGCCTGACCTGGCGGGTTCCCCCTACCCAAAAGCACATCTACCCTGGAAATAGGCTCCTCCACCTCCTCACTGAGATCACCAGGCTGCCCATTGGCATGTCTGGCTGCTACCCAGGCCCTCAGCGCCTTCTGTAGCTCCTCCTTCCTTGTGAGGCCTTTAATTTGGACTTTCAGGTTTTTACAAATCGCTCGTAACTCCTTTACGGCGTAGGATTCCAACCTGTCCTCCTCAAAGATAACTTCCAGAGATGCAACGGATGATGCAATTGATTCAGGCATGACAAAAAGTCGTGAGTTGAAAACTGGCAAGATCAAAAATAGGCCAAAAGAAAAAGAACCAGTATGTGGTACGTAATGGTCTGCGATATGGTAGTAGTGCACACCAATCACTGTAAGTCAAGTGCAAACACAAGTCCTATCCTCACCGCTGACAACCAATGTTAGAAATGGGATCTCCTAGTTGGCAAGGGCTTGCACCTTTGTCCAAGTAGGGACCCTTCTTCCTAGTCAGGGTAAGGGTTGTTACACTCGTGAAGTAACCCCTGCTCACCCTCGTGGTAGCTTGGCACGAGCAGTCAGGCTTAATTCAGAGGCAGTGTGTAAAGCATTTGCACATAAACAACAGTAATACAGTGTAAGCACTACAAACGGACACCACACCAGTTTAGAAAAATAACCAATATTTTATATACTCAAAACAAGACCAATTACGACAAAAATCCACAATACTGTACTTTGAAAATGAATGCTTGATACGATAACTTCTTCTTTGCAAGAATAGCACAAAAGCAAAGTTCGTACGAGTCGGTAGCTCCGTCCGAGCCTACCGTGATGCTGAAAACGACAGAGTCTAACAGTTCCAGCCGACCGCGTCGATACGGGCCAGCAGAGTCGTGAGCAGACTCGGTCACAGTACCTTTTCTCGTTGTGGCTGGTACGGAGTGTACGAGCCGGTCGGCGTTCGTCGCGGTTGCGGTGCAAGACAGAGCGATGCAAGGTGCGGTGTCCCTCGGTGCGGTGCAGGCAGCGGCTCGATGAGCGTCGGGCAGACGGAGTCGGTGAGTCCAAGGCGTGCGATGCAGGGCGAGATGATGCTCGATGCGGTGCTGACAGGTTGCGATGCAGGCGACCTAGCCGGAGTGCGGGAGCTGGCGTCGGACAGCGGTGCGAGTCGGAGCGGTGCGTCGCAGACGTGCGGCGGTGCCCCAAATGCGGTGCGGTCTCGACTCTTGAGCCAGTTGCAGCGACAGTGTCGGTCTGGTCCGGCGGGCCCAGTGAAGCGATGCGATGCGAACTGCGGTGCCCACAGGTCACGGTGCAAGCAGCGGCTCGATGTTGGCGGCGTCGGACGTCGCCCACGGTGAGACCAGGGTTGCGATGCGAGCGGGGCGATGCGGTCTGCAGTGCAAACAGGTCACCGGCCAGGGATGGATTCGGTTGACGGAGTCGGTTGCAGTTCCCTTCCTCTGTGGCAACTGAAACAGCGTTCCAGAAGCGGTACCCAGAGGCTTGTGAAGTCTTTGTAGTCCCTGAGACTTCTTAACAGGAGGCCAGCTCGGTTCCTGGCCCTTGGAGATACTCAGCACAAGATTGTAGAAAGTTCAGTCCAGTCCTTTCACTGCCCAAGGCAGAAGCAGCAGCTGCAGGCCAACCCAACAAAGCAACAACACAGCAAAGGGGCAGTACTCCTCCTGGCAGCTCTTCCAGCTCTTCGTCTTGGCAGGTTCCTTGATTCCAGCGAGATCTAAATTCATGGGGTCAGGGCCCCAATATTTATATCCCAAATTCCTTTGTTCTCTGAAGGCAGAGAGGCCTTCGCCTAGTCCAAACCAGTTCTGGAGCACTTTGTTGACAAGTCTCCGTCCCTTCTTTCTGTGAGTAGGCCAGGGACATCAGACGCACCACAGGAGGTGGAGCCAGCATTGTGGAGGGAAGGCACTGTCCTATTCAGGGCCCAGGTGCGACCCCTCCCACCCATCTACAGGTTGATCTGGCTATTCAGCCCTGCGCTGACTCACCCTGTCTCCTGGCATCCCCCAGCCCCTGTCACTCACATTCCAGACACGGAATACACAATCTCGCAGAGGCAGGCTTGGATGGTTAGACAAGAAAATACCCACTTTCTAAAAGTGGTATTTTCAAACACAGAATGTTAAAACCAACTTCACTAAAAGCTGCATTTTATCATTCTGAGTCCAGGCATACTAAACTCGAATTTCTACCATGTTCCCGGGGTCAGTTAGGATTATATACTGTAATAATCAAAACCGCCCATTCTGGCCTAGAGGAACAGGTAGCCTTGCAATAGTGAAAAACGTACTAGGCTGTAATTCACTATCAGGACATGCCACACACACCCGGGCATGTCCTACCTTTCGCCTACACCGCACCCTGCCCACAGGGGTACCTTGGGCTTACCTTAGGGGTGACTAACATGTAGCAAAGGGAAGGTTTAGGGACTTGCAAGTGTGTGCACTTGCCAAGTCGACATGGCAGCCCCAGGCTGCGCACAGGCTCTGCGATGGCAGGCCCGAGTTACATTTTACGGGCTGTTTGCGTGGGTGGCACAATCCAGTGCTGCAGCCCACCAACAGCATTTGGTCTATAGGCCCTGGCACTCGCAGTGCACTTTACAAGGGACTGACAGATAAACCAAATAGGCCAATCATGGAAACACCAATCCATAACACATTTTATACAGGAGCACTTGCACTTTCCCACTGGACCGCAGTGAGGAAAGTGCGCAGAATCATCACACCAGCAAAAACAGAGTCAAAACCGGGAGGTCAGAAAGCAAAAAGTCAGGGGAAACACGCCAAAAGATGCCAAGTCTAACAGTCATCCACTACAGTAGCTTCAGGTCTACCATTTATCTTGCAACAGATCCTTGGGAATTTGATAACTTCAACACCACAAAATGGAATGTGTAACATCACAAGCCTAGATGACATAGAAGGCAGACACCAGGGAGCCTGTTAGCTTGCCAGTTCTGCCAAGGCCCATCCTGTACTCTCCTATGGTGGAGAACTGCTAATCAATTTAGAGATCCCTATCTGGCAGAAAGAATGGTGGCTCCACTGAATGCACTGATAATTTGCCAAGTGAGCACCATGCTTGTTAAGCTCACTAGGCAATCTTCTTTTTCTTTTCAAGAAACAAACTACAAAAGCAAGAGTTTGTTTCGGGAAAACAATGACCCTAAAGCACAAGGAGCATTCTTCCTTAATAAAAAGACCATTGAGTGTTTTTCCTACATTGGAGAGCTATGACTTGCATGGCTGCAACAGGTAGGGAAAAGGAGAGATTAGAAAGGGTTATGTCCAACTTTGACATTTTGTGTTTATTCAAATGAGCCCTTGATTGTTTGGTACTAGTTTTATTACTAGTGCTTTGGGTAGACATGTGATGTACAAAAAGCCTTATTCTGATCCACTTACACGGACAATAACAATTTTATATACATGCAAAATGCAATTTCATAATGCAGCACAGCATTATAGCTTTCCAACCCAGGCTGAGGGGCAGATTTACTCATCTTTCATACAACATAGTGCAGCAAGCAAAGTTGCTGTGCTGTGTTGCATGAAGGAGAAGATCTGAACTAAACCATGTTTACAAATATATGGTGCTGTTCAGCTCTCTCTCCACTGGTGCACTTGTGCCTGCCTAGCACCAACTCAGACACCCTTGCGCTATGGTTCAAGGGTGACTTCATTGTGGGCAGGATTGTTCTGCTGCACAAAAAAATCCTTACAGGCATATTCATAGTAGTAACAACAAGAATTAAAGACATGTCTCCTTGTTATGCCAAGGTCAGGTAGGTGGGACCGTTTTGGAGCAAACCCAGGTTTATTGACTTTAGTAAATCTGGGTTGGAGTAAACATATATAGGTGATTGCACAGGAACACCCATGCTCCACTCCTGCATCACCTCCCTGACACATGGGCAACTTGCCTGGTGTGTCTCTAGCTGCATAATTTTGAATTAAAGTTCATCTTTCATGATTTGGTAAGAGTCACAAAAGGAGGCAAAGACATTCACCAACTGGCTGAATGCGCTAGATCCATCCTTAAAATTCACAATCTCAATGAGCACCAAAGAGATATCCTTATTAGACCTGAGAATTTACCCAGAAGGGGAACCTTAGAAAGAGGGGTGTACTATAAACCTACTGACAGAAATAACTTACTACGGTATGAAGGTTTTGACCAGCGTTCCCTGAGAGAAGGACTCAGAATGGTGCCTCCAAACCTCCCCCTCGCTCAGCAAATTCAGTAGGGGACTCAAGACCTGGCTATTTGACTGAGACTTACCATATCCCAGCACCTGGATGCCCCACCTCATAAACCACACCCCCACGGGGTGGCAAACCGTGCTTTAAAAATACTGCTTGATAGATTTATTTAAGCAAAAGAATTATATATGTATAAAAACAAATAAATATTAAACAGTTTACATGATTATTAAACAATGTAATAGTTAATGATAAATTAAAAATGATTGTCATTTATTAATTATTTAATTAACTTCCCACACTATACCCCCACAAACCTAGCAGCCCACACTTAAAATATAACTGAAAGGAATAAGTATAAAACACTTAAGATAATTAATAATGAGCTAATTAATTATTAATTAATATGTAATTCATTGTAAATTAATTATTGCTTAATTAATTTCCCACTCTATTCCCTATTTACCTAGCAACCCAATATGGAACTATACATTACTATTAGCAATTACATAAAAAAATGTAAAATGATATTTAAACATATAATTAATAATTATACAAACAGTAATAACACATACAATTAATAGATTAACTAAAACACACCAGAATAAGTAAAAAACATTTTTTTACAACTATACTGTTGAAAACAATATTAACAACAACAATATTCTTGACAAAGATATTACATACCTGAAAAAATCAATATTCTTGACAACAATATTTTTCCAACACAATATTTTTGTATCAGAATTTTCGTTTCTGATATTTCTGTAACTTGATATTTAAAACTAAACATTCTGTCCAAATACCCTCTACACACCTGGACAAGGATATATATATTTAAACTAATCTTCCCCTCCTTTGGTGATAATGCTGAGAGATGAATCTAACTGCCAGCCAACCTTAAAACTATGATGGCATGCTCAATGTATAGTGTACCCATTGGTGATAACAATGAGGGAATGCAGAATAAATAGACTTGGGAACTCCCTTTTACATGACTACCGCAACTCATGTGATGGGTGAACACTAGACCAGTCATGCTCTAGCTGAGCCCACAGATTTGGTAACTACTTTTCCCATGACTACCTTGACTCACATAGCTGACACTTAGACCAATCATTCTGCAGCAGGGCCTTCAGTGAATGAGAGCACTACACATCGATAGCCATGTGACTGACGGTAGCCAATCACACTGCTGCAGGGCCTTAAGTCTATGTGGGCACTACATATCGGTGACCATGTGACCAATGGAGCCCCACACAAATATGGCACCCACCAGCATAAAATTGCCAGTATTACCTCGTCTTGAGTACAAGAGCGGTTGGCTGGCAAGAGGGGAGATAATAGGTATTTATACAGACCCATTCTCCTTCACAGAGAATGTACTTGACTTCTAAACTGATCCTGAGATCATCTGGAACATCGCACCAGATCAGCTGCGTGTATACCAGCATTGATGATAGCTAGTACCTGTGCTACCATAAACGTTAGCATATGAATTAATGACTGTGGCTATCTTAATTTGTGACTACAGTTCTAGTAATAAATAATGTTCTTTCATATTAGCTGTCACACAGTATCACAATGTTTCAACTAATAGAGGGTAAACCACAATAAACCATAAATAAGGGTGTGATTACAGGAGTGGCCCAGCCCTGCCAGACCATGAAGTAAAGAGTAACCCTAAATAGGGTAAGCATAGACACACTAGCATGCATGTTGACTGTCATGAAGCTGCACGTGTGATGAGCATGTTGTGTTTGTATGTGTGATTTACAGTACCACACTTTTATGTGTGCTGTGTCATTGAACACTTTTTCCATGAATCATCACCATGCCAGCATTATGGATGCTATTGTATTGTCTAAACGTATGTGCTTATGTGCTTTTGTACCCGAGGTCTTGAAATTCAAATACGGAGAGTTGGGAAATTCCAGTCTTTCGAATATATACATGTATATTCTAACATACACTCATAGAATTAGAGTGAGGGATCTTTTTTGCCATGAGGAATGACCCTGACCAGATATCTGGCTCTTACAGAGGGCAAAAACATATCAGCACTTTCAAAGGATGATGGGGCCATGGTACCCCTAAACATCTAGTAATTTGTTTATTAGTTTATTCACATTTTAATCATACCTGAGGTACCACTTAATAAAGGATATACCTTTGCATACGTTAGGGTATTTTTGATATAAACTGGATCCCTTCACTAACCAGAAAAACAATATATCTTCAGCAGGACCCATGGAATTATGTGTCTGCAGGGGAGGGAAAATTTACGTGGCAGGGTTAAGTAAATTATGCATCATAAAAACTTGCATGCCTAGACAAGGATCCCTTGCTCACTTTGCCACTGGATTCAGGCTAGCCTGGCTGATGAGGGGTGTTACCCCGAAACTGGTCCCAGGATGCTCGTTTCCGGTTCAGGAAAGACCTGGCATGGCAGTTCGGGCTGGACTGTTCCCATAAGGCACAGGGTAAAGACTGATTTGCATATAGCTGGGTCTGAACTGAGGTGGCGAAGTGAGCTAAAGAACGATGATGGATTCAACCCAGACCTTTAACAGGGGGTGAGTGTCTGAAAAGTTTCAGCGCTCCGTCCATCGTCTCCTTGTGTTTGCTTTGTTTGCTCTAAGTTGGCAGGGTATGCCCAGACGTGGGTCCCTTGCTCACTTTGCCACTGGATTCAAGCTAGCCTGGCTGAAGAGGGGTGTTACCCCGAAACTGGTCCCAGGATGCTTGTTTCCGGTTCAAGGAAGACCTGGCTTGGCAGTTCGGGCTGGACTGTTCCCATGAGGCACAGGGTCAAGACTGATTTGCATATAGCTGGGTCTGAACTGAGGTGGCGAAGTGAGCTAAAGAACGATGATGGATTCAACCCAGATCTGTAACTGGGGGTGAGTGTCTGAAACGTTTCAGCGCTCTGTCCATCATCTCCTTGTGTTTGCTTTGTTTGCTCTAAGTTGGCAGGGTATGCCCAGACGTGGGTCCCTTCCTCACTTTGCCACTGGATTCAAGTTAGCCTGGCTGATATGGGGTGTTACCCCAAAACTAGTCCCAAGATGCTTGTTTCCGGTTCAAGGAAGACCTGGCTTGGCAGTTCAGGCTGGACTGTTCCCATGAAAAAACAACAATTGATGGACAGAATGCAGAACAATGTCATACATTCACCCCAGTACAGAGATCTGGGCCTAAATCCATTGTTTTTTTGCTCACCATGCCATTCCAGTTTGAACCCAGCCATATGTAAATCAGTCTTGACCCTTTTGCCCAATGGGAACAGTCCAGCCCGAACTGCCATGCCAGGTCCTCCCTGGACTGGAAACAAGCATCCTAGGACCGGTTTTGGGGTTTCACTCCTCATCAGTCAGGATATCTTGACTCCAGTGGCATGGAGAGCATGGGACCCACGTCTGGGCATACCTGTCCCACTCGGGGTGACAAATGCAAAAACAACAATTGATGGACAGAATGCAGAAGAACTGTTCCCATGAGGCACAGGGTCAAGACTGATTTGCATATAGCTGGGTCTGAACTGAGGTGGCGAAGTGAGCTAAAGAACGATGATGGATTCAACCCAGATCTGTGACTGGGGGTGAGTGTCTGAAAAGTTTCAGTGCTCCATCCATCATCTCCCTGTGTTTGCTTTGTTCGCCCTACGTTGGCAGGGTATGCCCAGACGTGGGTCCCTTGCTCACTTTGCCACTGGATTCAAGCTAGCCTGGCTGTTGAGGGTTGTTACCCCGAAACTGGTCCCAGGATGCTTGTTTCCAGTTCAGGGAAGACCTGGTTTGGCAGTTCAGGCTGGACTGTTCCCATGAGGCACAGGGTAAAGACTGATTTGCATATAGCTGGGTCTGAACTGAGGTGGCGAAGTGAGCTAAAGAACGATGATGGATTCAACCCAGATCTTTAACAGGGGGTGAGTGTCTGAAAAGTTTCAGCGCTCCGTCCATCGTCTCCTTGTGTTTGCTTTGTTTGCTCTAAGTTGGCAGGGTATGCCCAGACGTGGGTCCCTTGCTCACTTTGCCACTGGATTCAAGCTAGCCTGGCTGATGAGGGGTGTTACCCCGAAACTGGTCCCAGGATGCTTGTTTCCGGTTCAAGGAAGACCTGGCTTGGCAGTTCGGGCTGGACTGTTCCCATGAGGCACAGGGTCAAGACTGATTTGCATATAGCTGGGTCTGAACTGAGGTGGCGAAGTGAGCTAAAGAACGATGATGGATTCAACCCAGATCTGTAACTGGGGGTGAGTGTCTGAAACGTTTCAGCGCTCTGTCCATCATCTCCTTGTGTTTGCTTTGTTTGCTCTAAGTTGGCAGGGTATGCCCAGACGTGGGTCCCTTCCTCACTTTGCCACTGGATTCAAGTTAGCCTGGCTGATATGGGGTGTTACCCCAAAACTAGTCCCAAGATGCTTGTTTCCGGTTCAAGGAAGACCTGGCTTGGCAGTTCAGGCTGGACTGTTCCCATGAAAAAACAACAATTGATGGACAGAATGCAGAACAATGTCATACATTCACCCCAGTACAGAGATCTGGGCCTAAATCCATTGTTTTTTTGCTCACCATGCCATTCCAGTTTGAACCCAGCCATATGTAAATCAGTCTTGACCCTTTTGCCAATGGGAACAGTCCAGCCCGAACTGCCATGCCAGGTCCTCCCTGGACTGGAAACAAGCATCCTAGGACCGGTTTTGGGGTTTCACTCCTCATCAGTCAGGATATCTTGACTCCAGTGGCATGGAGAGCATGGGACCCACGTCTGGGCATACCTGTCCCACTCGGGGTGACAAATGCAAAAACAACAATTGATGGACAGAATGCAGAAGAACTGTTCCCATGAGGCACAGGGTCAAGACTGATTTGCATATAGCTGGGTCTGAACTGAGGTGGCGAAGTGAGCTAAAGAACGATGATGGATTCAACCCAGATCTGTGACTGGGGGTGAGTGTCTGAAAAGTTTCAGTGCTCCATCCATCATCTCCCTGTGTTTGCTTTGTTCGCCCTACGTTGGCAGGGTATGCCCAGACGTGGGTCCCTTGCTCACTTTGCCACTGGATTCAAGCTAGCCTGGCTGTTGAGGGTTGTTACCCCGAAACTGGTCCCAGGATGCTTGTTTCCAGTTCAGGGAAGACCTGGTTTGGCAGTTCAGGCTGGACTGTTCCCATGAGGCACAGGGTTAAGACTGATTTGCATACAGCTGGGTCTGAACTGAGGTGGCGAAGTGAGCTAAAGAACAATGATGGATTCAACCCAGATCTGTGACTGGCGGTGAGTGTCTGAAAAGTTTCAGCGCTCCGTCCATCATCTCCTTGTGTATGATTATGACAATTGTCTAGTTGCCAAAGTAATGTATGATCTATGAGATGTCATGACAATTGCCTGGTTGGCAAAGTGAATTATGTAATTATGGTCTGAAGTGTTTTATGTACAATACAAAGGATATTTTTATATAATCTATTGTGGAATCTCTTTTTGTGGTGTGCCTAGTGTGTCACTGGTGTGTGTGTGTGTTGTGCACATGCTTTTCACATTGCCTCTGGGACAAGCTTGCTCTGCCAAGCTACCAAGCAGGTGAGCAGGGGTTATCTTGGAAGTGTAACTCCCTTACCCTGACTAGAGTGGTGGGTTATGCCTGGCTTAGGTGCATACTCTAGCCAACTAGAAACCTCACTTCTAATAGTTAACATCACAACAATGACGCTAACCAGCACAAAATGTTTTTTTCCTAATTTACTTTCCAGTGGAAAACTTGTTTTGCTTTGAAAAGTACCCTGAAAGTAATACAAAGCAGCTCAAAGCACTGCTTTGTGTCACTTAACATCACTTAGCAACAAGGGTGCTTTACATGGGTGGTACATGGCATTCCCATGCTACCACCCATGCCTTTTGACACAAAACGCTATCTACAAAAAATAGTACACAGGGTTTAGCGCCAAAAGTTAATGCCATTTAAAAGAAAGCATTAAGGATGGAAATGTTTTTATTTCTGCTTTCTTTTCCGACTTTGCATGCGTGCTGCACTGTGTAGCATACATGCAAAGTAGGAAAAGTTTTAAAGATTGTGTACGTATAGTATTTTCTACTGGAAGGGTAGTCTTTCAGCACAAATCCTAGGGTATACTCAGGCACACACCTTTGCACTATGTTACTAAGGTTTGTGCCTTGCGCACGGTGGCTGAAATCAGTGCTGGCGCTAGGGAGAGGGAGGAGAGAGCCATATCTCAGTAGATTTGGTTCTCTCTTTTTCCCCTTTGTCGCACAATGCAGCACATCATTTTTGGCTGCTGTGTAACCCTGGGCGGAGTTCGCGGAGTTGCGCTACGCGAAACTCCGCGAAGTGGGAAAAAACCTCCGCGGAGCTCCGCAAGCAGCAGAGTGCGATAGAAAAAAGCCGTTCGCTGTGATTTTCAGTGCCGGATGCTTGTCCGCACTGGGCAATCATCAACAACGGCACCATGCACAGCGCAAGCAGGCGCTGCTTTCCTTTCTGCCGCTCGAGTAGATTTTTACTCGAGCGGCAGCTTTCTCAACGCAATTGGGCAGTTTCTCAACGCGTGTTCTTACACTGCACCTGTCCTCCATGGGGTCCCTACTTACTCACCTTGGGTGGTTCCTTGGGGTCCCAGCGATTCTACATCCTCTAAACACTGTCTTGACTCGAGTCGTGGTTCTTATACCACTATTTTAGTATATGGTCTGGTCTCCCCCTGGAGCCCACTTTGTATTAAGGCTATTTACTATTGTTTCTGTGCTACAGTATTGTGTGTTTTGTGTTTATCTGCGTGTGGCAGATACTGTGACGTACTAGAGAGTGTTATATTAATAAATACATATTTTTATAACAACTGTGTGGTTCTCCTTTCATTTAACCAATACTATATGGTTGCATTCTGGTAAAACAAGCTGCTTAACATTCCTTCAAGACTAAGCCTGAAGGATGCTCTCCACAGCTACCACTTGGATAGCTTTCTAAGGTTATCTTTGACCTCTTAAATCACCATACTGGTGCAAGGTGCCCACTTTAATTAGTGGACAGCATATACCAGGCCAACTTCTCACACTGGGTGAGAATCCTAAACTGTTGAGGTGGTCCATCTCCCTACAGGGTATGGACATCACGGTAAAATATTGCCCTGGGACTGACCACACCAGTGCTCATGGTCTTTCTAGGATTTACCTCCTTAGCAATGATATTTCCCATGAAGGTGGGCAGTTATCTGTAATTTCTGCTGAGTGGCAGGGTCCTATGTATGGTGTACCTCCAGCTTTATGCCCTATCTGTTTTTGCTGGCTGTAGATCTCTGTGCACTGTATCCCTGTAGGAAAATTACTGTACTGCCCCTTTTAACATAGATGAATTGGTATACTCTAATTGGTATATTTAATTTACCTATAAGTACCTAGTATATGGTCTGTAAATTAAAAGTCACTAATAGGCTGAAGCAACTTGTGTGTCAATGTTAGAAATGGGATCTCTAGTTGGCAAGGGCTTGCACCTTTGTCCAAGTAGGGACCCTTCTTCCTAGTCAGGGTAAGGGTTGTTACACTCGTGAAGTAACCCCTGCTCACCCTCGTGGTAGCTTGGCACGAGCAGTCAGGCTTAATTCAGAGGCAGTGTGTAAAGCATTTGCACATAACCAACAGTAATACAGTGTAAGCACTACAAACGGACACCACACCAGTTTAGAAAAATAACCAATATTTTATATACTCAAAACAAGACCAATTACGACAAAAATCCACAATACTGTACTTTGAAAATGAATGCTTGATACGATAACTTCTTCTTTGCAAGAATAGCACAAAAGCAAAGTTCGTACGAGTCGGTAGCTCCGTCCGAGCCTACCGTGATGCTGAAAACCACAGAGTCTAACAGTTCCAGCCGACCGCGTCGATACGGGCCAGCAGAGTCGTGAGCAGACTCGGTCACAGTACCTTTTCTCGTTGTGGCTGGTACGGAGTGTACGAGCCGGTCGGCGTTCGTCGCGGTTGCGGTGCAAGACGGAGCGGTGCAAGGTGCGGTGTCCCTCGGTGCGGTGCAGGCAGCGGCTCGATGAGCGTCGGGCAGACGGAGTCGGTGAGTCCAAGGCGTGCGATGCAGGGCGAGACGATGCTCGATGCGGTGCTGACAGGTTGCGATGCAGGCGACCTAGCCGGAGTGCGGGAGCTGGCGTCGGACAACGGTGCGAGTCGGAGCGGTGCGTCGCAGACGTGCGAGCGGTGCCCCAAATGCGGTGCGGTCTCGACTCTTGAGCCAGTTGCAGCGACAGTGTCGGTCTGGTCCGGCGGGCCCAGTGAAGCAATGCGATGCGAACTGCGGTGCCCACAGGTCACGGTGCAAGCAGCGGCTCGATGTTGGCGGCGTCGGACGTCGCCCACGGTGAGA
Organism: Calotriton arnoldi; assembly: GCA_963921515.1. Taxonomy (NCBI): domain Eukaryota; kingdom Metazoa; phylum Chordata; class Amphibia; order Caudata; family Salamandridae; genus Calotriton; species Calotriton arnoldi. The sequence continues at coordinate 995,386 of CAWUFW010002919.1, forward strand.
CCAGGGTTGCGATGCGAAGCGGGGCGATGCGGTCTGCGGTGCAAACAGGTCACCGGCCAGGGATGGATTCGGTTGACGGAGTCGGTTGCAGTTCCCTTCCTCTGTGGCAACTGAAACAGCGTTCCAGAAGCGGTACCCAGAGGCTTGTGAAGTCTTTGTAGTCCCTGAGACTTCTTAACAGGAGGCCAGCTCGGTTCCTGGCCCTTGGAGATACTCAGCACAAGATTGTAGAAAGTTCAGTCCAGTCCTTTCACTGCCCAAGGAAGAAGCAGCAGCTGCAGGCCAACCCAACAAAGCAACAACACAGCAAAGGGGCAGTACTCCTCCTGGCAGCTCTTCCAGCTCTTCGTCTTGGCAGGTTCCTTGATTCCAGCGAGATCTAAATTCATGGGGTCAGGGCCCCAATATTTATATCCCAAATTCCTTTGTTCTCTGAAGGCAGAGAGGCCTTCGCCTAGTCCAAACCAGTTCTGGAGCACTTTGTTGACAAGTCTCCGTCCCTTCTTTCTGTGAGTAGGCCAGGGACATCAGACGCACCACAGGAGGTGGAGCCAGCATTGTGGAGGGAAGGCACTGTCCTATTCAGGGCCCAGGTGCGACCCCTCCCACCCATCTACAGGTCGATCTGGCTATTCAGCCCTGCGCTGACTCACCCTGTCTCCTGGCATCCCCCAGCCCCTGTCACTCACATTCCAGACACGGAATACACAATCTCGCAGAGGCAGGCTTGGATGGTTAGACAAGAAAATACCCACTTTCTAAAAGTGGTATTTTCAAACACAGAATGTTAAAACCAACTTCACTAAAAGCTGCATTTTATCATTCTGAGTCCAGGCATACTAAACTCGAATTTCTACCATGTTCCCGGGGTCAGTTAGGATTATATACTGTAATAATCAAAACCGCCCGTTCTGGCCTAGGGGAACAGGTAGCCTTGCAATAGTGAAAAACGTACTAGGCTGTAATTCACTATCAGGACATGCCGCACACACCCGGGCATGTCCTACCTTTCGCCTACACCGCACCCTGCCCACAGGGGTACCTTGGGCTTACCTTAGGGGTGACTAACATGTAGCAAAGGGAAGGTTTAGGGACTTGCAAGTGTGTGCACTTGCCAAGTCGACATGGCAGCCCCAGGCTGCGCACAGGCTCTGCGATGGCAGGCCCGAGTTACATTTTACGGGCTGTTTGCGTGGGTGGCACAATCCAGTGCTGCAGCCCACCAACAGCATTTGGTCTATAGGCCCTGGCACTCGCAGTGCACTTTACAAGGGACTGACAGATAAACCAAATAGGCCAATCATGGAAACACCAATCCATAACACATTTTATACAGGAGCACTTGCACTTTCCCACTGGACCGCAGTGAGGAAAGTGCGCAGAATCATCACACCAGCAAAAACAGAGTCAAAACCGGGAGGTCAGAAAGCAAAAAGTCAGGGGAAACACGCCAAAAGATGCCAAGTCTAACACATGTCCCCTCCAGCTGAAAGTAGGGAGAACTACCCAACCCCATTGGAGTTCTCTTCACTAAGGCGGAAGAACCTGGACAGACCATCTGCGTTGGCGTGTTCTGTACCAGGATGGTGTTCCACCGTAAAGTCCATTCCCTGTAGGGAGATGGACCACCTCAGCAGTTTTGGATTCTCACCCCTCATTTGCATCAACCATCTGAGGGGCCTGTGGTCTGTCTGAACCCGGAAGTGAGTCCCAAACAGGTATGGTCTCAACTTCTTCAGTGCCCAGACCACAGCAAAAGCTTCCCTTTCTATGGCACTCCACCTCTGTTCCCTGGGAAGTAGTCTCCTGCTAAGGAAGACTACAGGCTGATCCAGGCCCTCTTCATTCAGTTGTGAGAGCACCGCTCCCACACCATGCTCTGAAGCGTCAGTCTGCACGACCAATTCCTTGGAGAAGTCAGGTGCCTTGAGCACGGGCGCCGTGCACATGGCTGCCTTCAGGGCATCAAAAGCTTTCTGGCAGGACTCAGTCCAGATCACTTTCCTGGGCTGCCTCTTAGAGGTCAGCTCTGTTAAGGGGGCAACGATGGTGCCATAGCCCTTAACAAATCTCCGGTAGTAGCCGGTGAGACCTAAGAAGGCTCTCACCTCTGTCTGGGTCTTGGGGGCTCCCAAGCCAGAATGGTGTCAATCTTGGGTTGTAGGGGCGCCACCTGGCCGCTTCCTACCTGGTGTCCCAAGTACACCACAGAACCCTGCCCGATCTGGCACTTACTGGCCTTGATCGTGAGGCCTGCACCTTGCAGAGCCCTCAACACTTTCTCAAGGTGCTGTAAATGTTCTTCCCAGCTGGAACTGAACACAGCAATGTCATCCAGGTAGGCGGCACTGAAATCCTCCAGCCCGGCCAACACCTGATTGACCAACCTCTGAAAGGTGGCAGGGGCATTCTTCAACCCAAAGGGCATCACCCGGAATTGGTAATGACCTTCTGGGGTTGAGAATGCTGATCTCTCCTTGGCCCCATCGGTTAAGGCAATCTGCCAGTACCCAGACGTTAAATCAAACGTGCTGAGGAACCGGGCAGCTCCCAACCGATCAATGAGCTCATCAGCTCTGGGGATGGGGTGCGCGTCAGTCCTGGTGACGGCATTGAGCCCACGGTAGTCCACACAAAACCGGAGTTCTGGAGTGGCACCGGGCGCCGCAGCCTTTGGGACCAAGACCACTGGGCTGGCCCAAGGACTGTGGGAGGGCTCAATCACCCCTAACGCCAACATCTTAGAGACCTCCTCCTTGATGCTGGCTCTGACCCGGTCAGTCAACCTGTAAATCTTGTGCTTCACAGGATGGCTGTCACCAGTGTCCACGTCATGGGTACACCAGTGAGTAACACCGGGGGTCAGAGAGAACAGTGGGGCGAACTGTCCCAACAACTGGCGACAGTCCCCCTGCTGCTCCTGAGTCAGAGTAGGGGAGAGGATCACACCCTCTACTGACCCATCATGCTCCTTGGTAGACAGGAGGTCAGGGAGAGGCTCGCTCTCCTCTTCCACCCCATCATCTGTCGCCAAGAGCATACTCACTTCGGACCTCTCGAAGTGGGGCTTGAGGCGGTTCACGTGAAGGACCCTCAAAGGGTTCCTTGGAGCCTGCAAATCCACCAGGTAGGTGACGTCACTTTTGCGCTCCTTTACCTCATATGGCCCAGTCCACTTGTCCTGCAAGGCACAAGGTGCCACTGGGGCCATGACCCACACTTTTTGCCCAGGTTGAAATTCGACCAGAGTGGCGTTCTGGTCATACCATCTCTTCATTTCTTCCTGGCTTGCTTCTAGGTTCGCCTGAGCGAGTTTCCTGAAGCGGGCAGTTTGGTTTCTAAAGGCCAGCATGTAGCTAAATACATCCTGGGGAGTTTTCCTGGGAGCTGCCTCCCAGCCTTCCTTTACCAAACTCAGAGGTCCTCTGACAGGGTGGCCATACAGGAGCTCAAAGGGGCTGTACCCAAGAGACTTCTGAGGCACCTCCCTGTATGCAAAGAGTAGGCATGGCAAGAGGACGTCCCACTTACGCCTCATGGGTTCTGTTAGACCCTTGATCATGCCTTTCAAGGTCTGGTTGAATCTCTCCACCAGACCGTTTCCTTGTGGGTGGTAAGGAGTGGTGAACTTGTAGGTTACCCCACACTCCTTCCACAGGGATGTCATATACTTCGATATTAAATTGGTCCCCCTATCAGAAACCACCTCTCTGGGGAATCCCACATGGGAAAAGATCCCCATTAACACCCGGCCCACCACTGGCGCCGTCGTTGTCCTGAGAGGGATTGCCTCCGGGTACCGGGTGGCATGGTCCACCAAGACCAGGATGTACCTGTTGCCCATGGCTGTCTTGGGATCCAGTGGCCCCACAATATCCATCCCTACCCTTTCAAAGGGTGTTCCAACAACCGGAAAAGGTTGGAGAGGAGCTTTGACCTTCCTCCCACTCTTACCACTTGCCTGGCAAGTTTGGCAAGACCTGCAGTGTGCATCTGACTGCCTTCGCATTTGGGGCCAAAGAAGTGGGTGACAAGCCTGTCAAAGGTCTTGTCCTGCCCCAAATGTCCTGCCAAAGGCACGTCATGAGCCAGACCCAGTAGGAAGGTCCTGAAGCGCTGGGGTACCACCAGCACACGGGCTGACCCAGGCTCAGCAACCTTAGGCTCACTGTATAGGAGACCGCTCTCCCAGTAGATCAGATGTGACCCGGACTGATTACCAGCTGCCTGGTCTGCAGCCTGCCGCCGCAGACCCTCCAGAGTAGGGCACTCGTTCTGCTCCCTGCAGAACTCCTCCCTGGTGGGACCCCCTTCTTGCTGCCAATGGGTCAGCTCAGAGATGTCTCCCAGTTCGGCTACCTGCTCCCCTGTAGGCACCGGGGCGTCCCCTCGAGGTCCGCCTCCTCCCAGTCCGTGGGAACTTCGGGGGCCGGTTTCCCGCGCCCCCTGCCCTTTCTTCTTGGCAGGGACTTGGGCCACTGTTTCAGGCTCCAAGTCCTCTTGATCACCCTTTCTGGCTGCCATTGACCGAGTAGACACGCATGCCCACTCTGGCAACCCAAGCATCTCCAAGTGAGACCTGAGCTCAACCTCCTTCCATGAGGACTGCTCCAGGTCGTTTCCTAGCAGACAATCGACAGGCATGGTAGGGCTCACAACCACCCTCAAGGGACCTGAGACCCCCCCATTCAAAGGGAACCTGCGCCACCATACACTGGCGCTCAGAGTTGTCGACAGCAACTACTTGGTGGAATGCTCCTGGGACTACTTGCTTCTCAGACACCAGGTGACACCGGACTGAGGTCACACTGGCTCCAGTATCTCTGAGAGCCTCTACCCTGTTCCCATTGATGGTCACCCAGGTGCTATATTTCTTTGTGTTAGGGGGCACCTGGTTTCCTGGGACCATCTCACTGTCCCCGAGTGAGACAAGGGTCATTTCTGCGGGATCCCCACCCTCCTGTGGGCACCCCTCCTCCCCAAGCGCTACACTAGCCAACACTTTGGACTGTCCACCGGTGGGTGGCTGTGTCCCCTTCAGGCACTTGGGGTCCCCCTTAAAGTGACCTACCTGGTCACATGCATAACACTTGCGGGGGCCGGTCTCGACAGGCTTCCCTGTAGAGACCCCTTTCTTCTTATCACCGGGGGGCTGGGAACTTTTACCCTGGGTACTAGTTTGGGGCCCTTTAGAGAACTCCTGTGCTTTACCCTTGTCCCCCCACCTTTCTGCTGGGGACCCTGCCCACCTTTGGCTGAGTCTCCCCAAACGCTTTCTTGTGGACCCTGGTACTCACCCAGCGGTCCACTTCCATAGCAAGCTTCCTGGGGTCAGTTAGCTTACTATCAACTAGGTGCTGGCGCAGATCTGCAAAACATAGACTAGACAAGTGCTCCCATGCAATCAAGTTGTAGAGCCCCTGAAAATCTGTTACACTACTGCCCTTCACCCAACCATCCAGAGACCTGCAGAACACATCCACACATTCCAACCAAGTGTTGACATCAGACTTCTTACTGGACCTGAACTGATCCCTGTACTTTTCAGGAGTAAGACCATACTTCGTGAGAAGGGCATCCTTCATGTCAGCATAGGTGAGGTGATACCCCTTACCCAAAGCTATCAGAGCATCCCTTGCTTCTTCCGGGAAAAGTGGCCACAATCCTGCTCCCCAATTCTCCTCAGGGACCCCATTCATGTGTATGGCTGCCTCATAACCCTGGAACCACCTTTGTATGTCATCCCCCTTCTTGAACTCCTTGCCTACGTTCTTGGGAATGTGCACAATCCTGTCTGCCTTTCTGGACGAATTGCTGCCACCATCTGAGCCTGACTTACTCCTAAGTTCTAGCTCCTTCAGTTCTCTCTCATGCTCTAAGAGCATCTTCCTCTCCTCTATGGCCAATCTCTTCTCCTCCCGCTCACTCTCCAGCCTGAGCTTCTGCAGCTCGAACTGCCTTGCCTCCCGCCTGTCCTCCAGCTCCTCTGGGGACAGACTGCTGCTGCCTGACCTGGCGGGTTCCCCCTACCCAAAAGCACATCTACCCTGGAAATAGGCTCCTCCACCTCCTCACTGAGATCACCAGGCTGCCCATTGGCATGTCTGGCTGCTACCCAGGCCCTCAGCGCCTTCTGTAGCTCCTCCTTCCTTGTGAGGCCTTTAATTTGGACTTTCAGGTTTTTACAAATCGCTCGTAACTCCTTTACGGCGTAGGATTCCAACCTGTCCTCCTCAAAGATAACTTCCAGAGATGCAACGGATGATGCAATTGATTCAGGCATGACAAAAAGTCGTGAGTTGAAAACTGGCAAGATCAAAAATAGGCCAAAAGAAAAAGAACCAGTATGTGGTACGTAATGGTCTGCGATATGGTAGTAGTGCACACCAATCACTGTAAGTCAAGTGCAAACACAAGTCCTATCCTCACCGCTGACAACCAATGTTAGAAATGGGATCTCTAGTTGGCAAGGGCTTGCACCTTTGTCCAAGTAGGGACCCTTCTTCCTAGTCAGGGTAAGGGTTGTTACACTCGTGAAGTAACCCCTGCTCACCCTCGTGGTAGCTTGGCACGAGCAGTCAGAGCTTAATTCAGAGGCAGTGTGTAAAGCATTTGCACATAAACAACAGTAATACAGTGTAAGCACTACAAACGGACACCACACCAGTTTAGAAAAATAACCAATATTTTATATACTCAAAACAAGACCAATTACGACAAAAATCCACAATACTGTACTTTGAAAATGAATGCTTGATACGATAACTTCTTCTTTGCAAGAATAGCACAAAAGCAAAGTTCAGTACGAGTCGGTAGCTCCGTCCGAGCCTACCGTGATGCTGAAAACGACAGAGTCTAACAGTTCCAGCCGACCGCGTCGATACGGGCCAGCAGAGTCGTGAGCAGACTCGGTCACAGTACCTTTTCTCGTTGTGGCTGGTACGGAGTGTACGAGCCGGTCGGCGTTCGTCGCGGTTGCGGTGCAAGACGGAGCGATGCAAGGTGCGGTGTCCCTCGGTGCGGTGCAGGCAGCGGCTCGATGAGCGTCGGGCAGATGGAGTCGGTGAGTCCAAGGCGTGCGATGCAGGGCGAGATGATGCTCGATGCGGTGCTGACAGGTTGCGATGCAGGCGACCTAGCCGGAGTGCGGGAGCTGGCGTCGGACAGCGGTGCGAGTCGGAGCGGTGCGTCGCAGACGTGCGAGCGGTGCCCCAAATGCGGTGCGGTCTCGACTCTTGAGCCAGTTGCAGCGACAGTGTCGGTCTGGTCCGGCGGGCCCAGTGAAGCGATGCGATGCGAACTGCGGTGCCCACAGGTCACGGTGCAAGCAGCGGCTCGATGTTGGCGGCGTCGGACGTCGCCCACGGTGAGACCAGGGTTGCGATGCGAAGCGGGCGATGCGGTCTGCGGTGCAAACAGGTCACCGGCCAGGGATGGATTCGGTTGACGGAGTCGGTTGCAGTTCCCTTCCTCTGTGGCAACTGAAACAGCGTTCCAGAAGCGGTACCCAGAGGCTTGTGAAGTCTTTGTAGTCCCTGAGACTTCTTAACAGGAGGCCAGCTCGGTTCCTGGCCCTTGGAGATACTCAGCACAAGATTGTAGAAAGTTCAGTCCAGTCCTTTCACTGCCCAAGGCAGAAGCAGCAGCTGCAGGCCAACCCAACAAAGCAACAACACAGCAAAGGGGCAGTACTCCTCCTGGCAGCTCTTCCAGCTCTTCGTCTTGGCAGGTTCCTTGATTCCAGCGAGATCTAAATTCATGGGGTCAGGGCCCCAATATTTATATCCCAAATTCCTTTGTTCTCTGAAGGCAGAGAGGCCTTCGCCTAGTCCAAACCAGTTCTGGAGCACTTTGTTGACAAGTCTCCGTCCCTTCTTTCTGTGAGTAGGCCAGGGACATCAGACGCACCACAGGAGGTGGAGCCAGCATTGTGGAGGGAAGGCACTGTCCTATTCAGGGCCCAGGTGCGACCCCTCCCACCCATCTACAGGTCGATCTGGCTATTCAGCCCTGCGCTGACTCACCCTGTCTCCTGGCATCCCCCAGCCCCTGTCACTCACATTCCAGACACGGAATACACAATCTCGCAGAGGCAGGCTTGGATGGTTAGACAAGAAAATACCCACTTTCTAAAAGTGGTATTTTCAAACACAGAATGTTAAAACCAACTTCACTAAAAGCTGCATTTTATCATTCTGAGTCCAGGCATACTAAACTCGAATTTCTACCATGTTCCCGGGGTCAGTTAGGATTATATACTGTAATAATCAAAACCGCCCGTTCTGGCCTAGGGGAACAGGTAGCCTTGCAATAGTGAAAAACGTACTAGGCTGTAATTCACTATCAGGACATGCCGCACACACCCGGGCATGTCCTACCTTTCGCCTACACCGCACCCTGCCCACAGGGGTACCTTGGGCTTACCTTAGGGGTGACTAACATGTAGCAAAGGGAAGGTTTAGGGACTTGCAAGTGTGTGCACTTGCCAAGTCGACATGGCAGCCCCAGGCTGCGCACAGGCTCTGCGATGGCAGGCCCGAGTTACATTTTACGGGCTGTTTGCGTGGGTGGCACAATCCAGTGCTGCAGCCCACCAACAGCATTTGGTCTATAGGCCCTGGCACTCGCAGTGCACTTTACAAGGGACTGACAGATAAACCAAATAGGCCAATCATGGAAACACCAATCCATAACACATTTTATACAGGAGCACTTGCACTTTCCCACTGGACCGCAGTGAGGAAAGTGCGCAGAATCATCACACCAGCAAAAACAGAGTCAAAACCGGGAGGTCAGAAAGCAAAAAGTCAGGGGAAACACGCCAAAAGATGCCAAGTCTAACAGTCATCCACTACAGTAGCTTCAGGTCTACCATTTATCTTGCAACAGATCCTTGGGAATTTGATAACTTCAACACCACAAAATGGAATGTGTAACATCACAAGCCTAGATGACATAGAAGGCAGACACCAGGGAGCCTGTTAGCTTGCCAGTTCTGCCAAGGCCCATCCTGTACTCTCCTATGGTGGAGAACTGCTAATCAATTTAGAGATCCCTATCTGGCAGAAAGAATGGTGGCTCCACTGAATGCACTGATAATTTGCCAAGTGAGCACCATGCTTGTTAAGCTCACTAGGCAATCTTCTTTTTCTTTTCAAGAAACAAACTACAAAAGCAAGAGTTTGTTTCGGGAAAACAATGACCCTAAAGCACAAGGAGCATTCTTCCTTAATAAAAAGACCATTGAGTGTTTTTCCTACATTGGAGAGCTATGACTTGCATGGCTGCAACAGGTAGGGAAAAGGAGAGATTAGAAAGGGTTATGTCCAACTTTGACATTTTGTGTTTATTCAAATGAGCCCTTGATTGTTTGGTACTAGTTTTATTACTAGTGCTTTGGGTAGACATGTGATGTACAAAAAGCCTTATTCTGATCCACTTACACGGACAATAACAATTTTATATACATGCAAAATGCAATTTCATAATGCAGCACAGCATTATAGCTTTCCAACCCAGGCTGAGGGGCAGATTTACTCATCTTTCATACAACATAGTGCAGCAAGCAAAGTTGCTGTGCTGTGTTGCATGAAGGGGAGAGATCTGAACTAAACCATGTTTACAAATATATGGTGCTGTTCAGCTCTCTCTCCACTGGTGCACTTGTGCCTGCCTAGCACCAACTCAGACACCCTTGCGCTATGGTTCAAGGGTGACTTCATTGTGGGCAGGATTGTTCTGCCGCACAAAAAAATCCTTACAGGCATATTCATAGTAGTAACAACAAGAATTAAAGACATGTCTCCTTGTTATGCCAAGGTCAGGTAGGTGGGACCGTTTTGGAGCAAACCCAGGTTTATTGACTTTAGTAAATCTGGGTTGGAGTAAACATATATAGGTGATTGCACAGGAACACCCATGCTCCACTCCTGCATCACCTCCCTGACACATGGGCAACTTGCCTGGTGTGTCTCTAGCTGCATAATTTTGAATTAAAGTTCATCTTTCATGATTTGGTAAGAGTCACAAAAGGAGGCAAAGACATTCACCAACTGGCTGAATGCGCTAGATCCATCCTTAAAATTCACAATCTCAATGAGCACCAAAGAGATATCCTTATTAGACCTGAGAATTTACCCAGAAGGGGAACCTTAGAAAGAGGGGTGTACTATAAACCTACTGACAGAAATAACTTACTACGGTATGAAGGTTTTGACCAGCGTTCCCTGAGAGAAGGACTCAGAATGGTGCCTCCAAACCTCCCCCTCGCTCAGCAAATTCAGTAGGGGACTCAAGACCTGGCTATTTGACTGAGACTTACCATATCCCAGCACCTGGATGCCCCACCTCATAAACCACACCCCACGGGGTGGCAAACCGTGCTTTAAAAATACTGCTTGATAGATTTATTTAAGCAAAAGAATTATATATGTATAAAAACAAATAAATATTAAACAGTTTACATGATTATTAAACAATGTAATAGTTAATGATAAATTAAAAATGATTGTCATTTATTAATTATTTAATTAACTTCCCACACTATACCCCCACAAACCTAGCAGCCCACACTTAAAATATAACTGAAAGGAATAAGTATAAAACACTTAAGATAATTAATAATGAGCTAATTAATTATTAATTAATATGTAATTCATTGTAAATTAATTATTGCTTAATTAATTTCCCACTCTATTCCCCTATTTACCTAGCAACCCAATATGGAACTATACATTACTATTAGCAATTACATAAAAAAATGTAAAATGATATTTAAAAATATAATTAATAAATATACAAACAGTAATAACACATACAATTAATAGATTAACTAAAACACACCAGAATAAGTAAAAAACATTTTTTTACAACTATACTGTTGAAAACAATATTAACAACAACAATATTCTTGACAAAGATATTACATACCTGAAAAAATCAATATTCTTGACAACAATATTTTTCCAACACAATATTTTTGTATCAGAATTTTCGTTTCTGATATTTCTGTAACTTGATATTTAAAACTAAACATTCTGTCCAAATACCCTCTACACACCTGGACAAGGATATATATATTTAAACTAATCTTCCCCTCCTTTGGTGATAATGCTGAGAGATGAATCTAACTGCCAGCCAACCTTAAAACTATGATGGCATGCTCAATGTATAGTGTACCCATTGGTGATAACAATGAGGGAATGCAGAATAAATAGACTTGGGAACTCCCTTTTACATGACTACCGCAACTCATGTGATGGGTGAACACTAGACCAGTCATGCTCTAGCTGAGCCCACAGATTTGGTAACTACTTTTCCCATGACTACCTTGACTCACATAGCTGACACTTAGACCAATCATTCTGCAGCAGGGCCTTCAGTGAATGAGAGCACTACACATCGATAGCCATGTGACTGACGGTAGCCAATCACACTGCTGCAGGGCCTTAAGTCTATGTGGGCACTACATATCGGTGACCATGTGACCAATGGAGCCCCACACAAATATGGCACCCACCAGCATAAAATTGCCAGTATTACTTCGTCTTGAGTACAAGAGCGGTTGGCTGGCAAGAGGGGAGATAATAGGTATTTATACAGACCCATTCTCCTTCACAGAGTATGTACTTGACTTCTAAACTGATCCTGAGATCATCTGGAACATCGCACCAGATCAGCTGCGTGTATACCAGCATTGATGATAGCTAGTACCTGTGCTACCATAAACGTTAGCATATGAATTAATGACTGTGGCTATCTTAATTTGTGACTACAGTTCTAGTAATAAATAATGTTCTTTCATATTAGCTGTCACACAGTATCACAATGTTTCAACTAATAGAGGGTAAACCACAATAAACCATAAATAAGGGTGTGATTACAGGAGTGGCCCAGCCCTGCCAGACCATGAAGTAAAGAGTAACCCTAAATAGGGTAAGCATAGACACACTAGCATGCATGTTGACTGTCATGAAGCTGCACGTGTGATGAGCATGTTGTGTTTGTATGTGTGATTTACAGTACCACACTTTTATGTGTGCTGTGTCATTGAACACTTTTTCCATGAATCATCACCATGCCAGCATTATGGATGCTATTGTATTGTCTAAACGTATGTGCTTATGTGCTTTTGTACCCGAGGTCTTGAAATTCAAATACGGAGAGTTAGGAAATTCCAGTCTTTCGAATATATACATGTATATTCTAACATACACTCATAGAATTAGAGTGAGGGATCTTTTTTTGCCATGAGGAATGACCCTGACCAGATATCTGGCTCTTACAGACGGCAAAAACATATCAGCACTTTCAAAGGATGATGGGGCCATGGTACCCCTAAACATCTAGTAATTTGTTTATTAGTTTATTCACATTTTAATCATACCTGAGGTACCACTTAATAAAGGATATACCTTTGCATACGTTAGGGTATTTTTGATATAAACTGGATCCCTTCACTAACCAGAAAAACAATATATCTTCAGCAGGACCCATGGAATTATGTGTCTGCAGGGGAGGGAAAATGTACGTGGCAGGGTTAAGTAAATTATGCATCATAAAAACTTGCATGCCTAGACAAGGATCCCTTGCTCACTTTGCCACTGGATTCAGGCTAGCCTGGCTGATGAGGGTGTTACCCGAAACTGGTCCCAGGATGCTCGTTTCCGGTTCAGGAAAGACCTGGCATGGCAGTTCGGGCTGGACTGTTCCCATAAGGCACAGGGTAAAGACTGATTTGCATATAGCTGGGTCTGAACTGAGGTGGCGAAGTGAGCTAAAGAACGATGATGGATTCAACCCAGACCTTTAACAGGGGGTGAGTGTCTGAAAAGTTTCAGCGCTCCGTCCATCGTCTCCTTGTGTTTGCTTTGTTTGCTCTAAGTTGGCAGGGTATGCCCAGACGTGGGTCCCTTGCTCACTTTGCCACTGGATTCAAGCTAGCCTGGCTGATGAGGGTGTTACCCGAAACTGGTCCCAGGATGCTTGTTTCCGGTTCAAGGAAGACCTGGCTTGGCAGTTCGGGCTGGACTGTTCCCATGAGGCACAGGGTCAAGACTGATTTGCATATAGCTGGGTCTGAACTGAGGTGGCGAAGTGAGCTAAAGAACGATGATGGATTCAACCCAGATCTGTAACTGGGGGTGAGTGTCTGAAACGTTTCAGCGCTCTGTCCATCATCTCCTTGTGTTTGCTTTGTTTGCTCTAAGTTGGCAGGGTATGCCCAGACGTGGGTCCCTTCCTCACTTTGCCACTGGATTCAAGTTAGCCTGGCTGATATGGGGTGTTACCCCAAAACTAGTCCCAAGATGCTTGTTTCCGGTTCAAGGAAGACCTGGCTTGGCAGTTCAGGCTGGACTGTTCCCATGAAAAAACAACAATTGATGGACAGAATGCAGAACAATGTCATACATTCACCCCAGTACAGAGATCTGGGCCTAAATCCATTGTTTTTTTGCTCACCATGCCATTCCAGTTTGAACCCAGCCATATGTAAATCAGTCTTGACCCTTTTGCCCAATGGGAACAGTCCAGCCCGAACTGCCATGCCAGGTCCTCCCTGGACTGGAAACAAGCATCCTAGGACCGGTTTTGGGGTTTCACTCCTCATCAGTCAGGATATCTTGACTCCAGTGGCATGGAGAGCATGGGACCCACGTCTGGGCATACCTGTCCCACTCGGGGTGACAAATGCAAAAACAACAATTGATGGACAGAATGCAGAAGAACTGTTCCCATGAGGCACAGGGTCAAGACTGATTTGCATATAGCTGGGTCTGAACTGAGGTGGCGAAGTGAGCTAAAGAACGATGATGGATTCAACCCAGATCTGTGACTGGGGGTGAGTGTCTGAAAAGTTTCAGTGCTCCATCCATCATCTCCCTGTGTTTGCTTTGTTCGCCCTACGTTGGCAGGGTATGCCCAGGCGTGGGTCCCTTGCTCACTTTGCCACTGGATTCAAGCTAGCCTGGCTGTTGAGGGTTGTTACCCAGAAACTGGTCCCAGGATGCTTGTTTCCAGTTCAGGGAAGACCTGGTTTGGCAGTTCAGGCTGGACTGTTCCCATGAGGCACAGGGTAAAGACTGATTTGCATATAGCTGGGTCTGAACTGAGGTGGCGAAGTGAGCTAAAGAACGATGATGGATTCAACCCAGATCTTTAACAGGGGGTGAGTGTCTGAAAAGTTTCAGCGCTCCGTCCATCGTCTCCTTGTGTTTGCTTTGTTTGCTCTAAGTTGGCAGGGTATGCCCAGACGTGGGTCCCTTGCTCACTTTGCCACTGGATTCAAGCTAGCCTGGCTGATGAAGGGTGTTACAACTGGTCCCAGGATGCTTGTTTCCGGTTCAAGGAAGACCTGGCTTGGCAGTTCGGGCTGGACTGTTCCCATGAGGCACAGGGTCAAGACTGATTTGCATATAGCTGGGTCTGAACTGAGGTGGCGAAGTGAGCTAAAGAACGATGATGGATTCAACCCAGATCTGTAACTGGGGGTGAGTGTCTGAAACGTTTCAGCGCTCTGTCCATCATCTCCTTGTGTTTGCTTTGTTTGCTCTAAGTTGGCAGGGTATGCCCAGACGTGGGTCCCTTCCTCACTTTGCCACTGGATTCAAGTTAGCCTGGCTGATATGGGGTGTTACCCCAAAACTAGTCCCAAGATGCTTGTTTCCGGTTCAAGGAAGACCTGGCTTGGCAGTTCAGGCTGGACTGTTCCCATGAAAAAACAACAATTGATGGACAGAATGCAGAACAATGTCATACATTCACCCCAGTACAGAGATCTGGGCCTAAATCCATTGTTTTTTGCTCACCATGCCATTCCAGTTTGAACCCAGCCATATGTAAATCAGTCTTGACCCTTTTGCCCAATGGGAACAGTCCAGCCCGAACTGCCATGCCAGGTCCTCCCTGGACTGGAAACAAGCATCCTAGGACCGGTTTTGGGGTTTCACTCCTCATCAGTCAGGATATCTTGACTCCAGTGGCATGGAGAGCATGGGACCCACGTCTGGGCATACCTGTCCCACTCGGGGTGACAAATGCAAAAACAACAATTGATGGACAGAATGCAGAAGAACTGTTCCCATGAGGCACAGGGTCAAGACTGATTTGCATATAGCTGGGTCTGAACTGAGGTGGCGAAGTGAGCTAAAGAACGATGATGGATTCAACCCAGATCTGTGACTGGGGGTGAGTGTCTGAAAAGTTTCAGTGCTCCATCCATCATCTCCCTGTGTTTGCTTTGTTCGCCCTACGTTGGCAGGGTATGCCCAGACGTGGGTCCCTTGCTCACTTTGCCACTGGATTCAAGCTAGCCTGGCTGTTGAGGGTTGTTACCCCGAAACTGGTCCCAGGATGCTTGTTTCCAGTTCAGGGAAGACCTGGTTTGGCAGTTCAGGCTGGACTGTTCCCATGAGGCACAGGGTTAAGACTGATTTGCATACAGCTGGGTCTGAACTGAGGTGGCGAAGTGAGCTAAAGAACAATGATGGATTCAACCCAGATCTGTGACTGGCGGTGAGTGTCTGAAAAGTTTCAGCGCTCCGTCCATCATCTCCTTGTGTATGATTATGACAATTGTCTAGTTGCCAAAGTAATGTATGATCTATGAGATGTCATGACAATTGCCTGGTTGGCAAAGTGAATTATGTAATTATGGTCTGAAGTGTTTTATGTACAATACAAAGGATATTTTTATATAATCTATTGTGGAATCTCTTTTTGTGGTGTGCCTAGTGTGTCACTGGTGTGTGTGTGTGTTGTGCACATGCTTTTCACATTGCCTCTGGGACAAGCTTGACTGCTCTGCCAAGCTACCAAGCAGGTGAGCAGGGGTTATCTTGGAAGTGTAACTCCCTTACCCTGACTAGAGTGGTGGGTTATGCCTGGCTTAGGTGCATACTCTAGCCAACCAGAAACCTCACTTCTAATAGTTAACATCACAACAATGACGCTAACCAGCACAAAATGTTTTTCCTAATTTACTTTCCAGTGGAAAACTTGTTTTGCTTTGAAAAGTACCCTGAAAGTAATACAAAGCAGCTCAAAGCACTGCTTTGTGTCACTTAACATCACTTAGCAACAAGGGTGCTTTACATGGGTGGTACATGGCATTCCCATGCTACCACCCATGCCTTTTGCCACAAAACGCTATCTACAAAAAATAGTACACAGGGTTTAGCGCCAAAAGTTAATGCCATTTAAAAGAAAGCATTAAGGATGGAAATGTTTTTATTTCTGCTTTCTTTTCCGACTTTGCATGCGTGCTGCACTGTGTAGCATACATGCAAAGTAGGAAAAGTTTTAAAGATTGTGTACGTATAGTATTTTCTACTGGAAGGGTAGTCTTTCAGCACAAATCCTAGGGTATACTCAGGCACACACCTTTGCACTATGTTACTAAGGTTTGTGCCTTGCGCACGGTGGCTGAAATCAGTGCTGGCGCTAGGGAGAGGGGAGGAGAGAGCCATATCTCAGTAGATTTGGTTCTCTCTTTTTCCCCTTTGTCGCACAATGCAGCACATCATTTTTGGCTGCTGTGTAACCCTGGGCGGAGTTCGCGGAGTTGCGCTACGCGAAACTCCGCGAAGTGGGAAAAAACCTCCGCGGAGCTCCGCAAGCAGCAGAGTGCGATAGAAAAAAGCCGTTCGCTGTGATTTTCAGTGCCGGATGCTTGTCCGCACTGGGCAATCATCAACAACGGCACCATGCACAGCGCAAGCAGGCGCTGCTTTCCTTTCTGCCGCTCGAGTAGATTTTTACTCGAGCGGCAGCTTTCTCAACGCAATTGGGCAGTTTCTCAACGCGAGGGGTCGCGAGCATACGCGACCAATCGCAATGAGAAACCTGACCCTCCCCCCCGCGCTGCGAAATCTCGCCGGCAGGTTTATTTTCCACGCTCGCGCTCGCCAACTTGATATTGACAGTCGCGAACGAGGAAAAATCTCGCCGGGAGGTGGATTTTCCTCGCTCATGCTCCAAACTTGATGTTGATGAACGCAAGCGAGGAAAAAAACTCAGCTACGCTACGCGGGGCAGAGTTTTTCGGATCTCCGCGAGCTCCGCGTAATGCGGAATTCCAAAAACTCCGAAAACTCTGCAAACTCCGCGAGCGGAGCGGAGTTCACCGCCCAGCACTACTGCTTTGCAGCATTCTGGGCCTTAGTCCTTCAACTGTAAAATGCAGGAAAGGCAGACCACTCATGATGTCGTGTATAACGTGTGATTACTTTAACAGCTGGAAGAATCTGAATGTAGTATGGCTAAACATACGGTTGAGTTTTATTTACAGAATGGCCTTCATTGGCAGCCGCCTGGACTAAGGCAACACTCTCTACATGGGAGTCACCACTCAGCTACTTAACAGACTGCAGACCATCCAGAACACAGCAGCCAGGCTCATCCTAAACCTACCGAGGAGAGCCTGTATCACCCCCCCACCTCAAAATACTCCACTGGCTTCCCATACACAAAAGATGTCAGTTCAAAATGCTGACCCATACCTACAAGGCTTTGCACAATCAAGGACCATCCTATCCGAACCTCAGACTGAACTTCCACAAACCTGTCAGACATCTGCACTCTACCTCCTTCACCCACACCCCTTGCTTCCTCCGAAGCCGAAGTGGTGGCCGCTCCTTCTCCTACTTGGCCACAAAAACCTGGAACGGCCTCCCCCTCCACCTTCGGACCTCACCCACCCAGCAGGATTTCATACATGGACTAAAGCCCTGATTGTTCGACTTACATTGGCCAGTAGCACCCCCCCCTTATTCTGGATACCCTCACGGGTGATAAAGTGCTTTAAAAATCTGGATTGATTAATTGATTTATTGATTCAATGGACTCTGGTTCCATCAAAAGTCTGTTGTTCCATTGCCAATGGGTCAGACATTGAGCCTTGGCAGTGCAAGAAACACTACATCCAGTGCTTAATTTCAGCCAGTGGTTTCCAGTGCTCAGCACCAGCACGTAATCATCTACACGGGTGCTTTTCATGAGCATCAGTTAAGGTAGGCACGGGGAGATTAAGTAATTTGCCCAGAATCACAGGATGTTGAGCCGACGCCGAGACTCAAACCTGGCTCCCCACCTCCTGAAGTCAGCAGCTCTGGGCATTACGCCACATCCTCTCCCCAATTTCAGGGTTAGTTGGCTGAGTAGTTGGCTCTGTTTTAGGCAGCGCTAACCGGAGAAATGGGCTGGTGCAAGCTGCCTCCTGACGAGAGCCCCGGCACTTATTTGTTTTACAAATTAACCACTGGCTACATCCATTTTTTTTAGGGGACTGTGTTGCAAGACAGAGGATGGTATCTGATATGCCAACCCCATCTTGTTTCAATGTTATGCCCTGCATAAATTGGTGAGTATATATGGAGAACACATTTTTCTTATTTTGCCCATGTTGCTCAACTGCACAGCACAACTGTGGCTGTAGTACAGGTTTTCAGTAAACTTGTGCGTAGTGACAAAATGCTCTTGATGCATATATTTTTTCTCTAAAACAGACTGCAAGTGATAATTGAGGAGTATCTAATGAAACATAGCTTTTTTACCTTAACATTCAATAGTTATGATTCAAACACACTCAGGCCAAATCACAAAAGCTCATAAATTCCCAATGGATAGATTTACACGAATGGAATTAAAACATACACAACTTTTGTCTATTCACTATGTTCTATATAATTACTAGTATTTCATGGAAATTTCCAATTTTTGGGAACTGCATGCTTATTCCTGTTTTCTTTGTACACACTTGTGCAGATTGAATTCATGGAACTTTTTTACACTTCACAAAAGAAATGCAAAGATTCCTTGCTATGCTTAAGGCCTAAATGCCCACCACAACTCATTCTCCACAGCCAGATGTCTCACCCAAAATTGATGGGACAGGGGAATATTGTCTCTTTGATGCCACCTGAGAGGCAAAAGGGCAACACAATAGCTTCCGCTTGGCCATGCTCTGCCTTCTTTTACCTCTTCTGGAAGTCTTGTCTTTGGACATGCGATGGAGTTGGTGTTGCTGAAAAATGTTCATAGCCTGAAGGCGGGTATCCTTTTAGTGTTGTGTGGCAGCAAAAAGACTTCCTAAGGACTATTCTTTAGCTCCAATATTTGTAAAAAAAAATCTGAAAATTGCGAGGTCGTCATCTTCACAACTTTGCCTATCTCTAATTACAATCAGATGTTACCTTATTCTTATTTTTGGTGCTCTGTTGTGTAACTGTGCTGTCTTTCGTCTACAGCTGTTCTCTGCTTTGAACAATTTATCTAGCGTGGTGCTTCTTGTGCTCTAACTCTGATGTTTATGATTTATATGTGTATGTCTTATTAATTGAATCAATGTGTATGAATAATGACTGTTTCCTTTTTATAGCATTTTCACCAATGTGGTGATTTTCATGATTCAATTCTGAATTAGATGGCTGTCCATATTTCTTTTTTCTAGTACCTTAATAATGATAGGAGGTAAATTTGCACATCAAACATTTTTCTTAAATGTTGTTTACCTCCAAATTCTATTTACTCATTTTACAGTTGGTTATAATAAAATGAATACATAATATTCTTTGTGTGTGTCTCATTGTTAACTATTAGTTGTAAAAGTAAAATGCTGACTCTTCAACTGTAAGGTCTTTGGAAATAAAGACGTGTTATCATTTTGTTCTTGAGCGCTGAATGCTGGTTCTTTTTCTTGGAGGGCTTACATAGATTGTTCATTTTTTGGGTTGATTAAATGCGAACTAGTAAGTGCCACGAATATAGCTACTCATTTTTTAAATGAAGAGGCATTTTCAGAAGTGGTAAAACTCCGCACAGAAAAGATACTTAGGGAGAAAAATAATATGGAAGTCTTAGAATACGGCCATGTACCTTTTAATAATGCAAACGAGGTGTGTCAGGCTCGAGCGCCGCACGTGATGAGCACCTGACGGAGTAGCTCCACATCGGCACCAAACCCTTCATCGGAATAATTGAGGTTTTGCTGCAATTTGAATTCAGGAAACGATGATGTTGCCTCCCTGATGCCTTGGGACGAGAGGCAGCATTTCACCAGTTGCTGGGCGGCTCTTCTAACTCTACATGAATGCCGGTAGCATTGCACACCACATCGCGGTCAACATTTTGTTTTCTTCGCTCGACGCTCGTCTGTCAGGGACTGCCTCTAATATAATGCTTCTGCTGCAACATAATATGGGAAATGTTGTTTCTTGCCTCTAAATTCCCAATATCAATGAGAGACTCTCTGGCAGGTATTTTGGTGGTGCTTCTTCTCCTCAAATAAAAGTATTCCTGCTTTTTTTTTTTTTACATGGTATTCACCACTTTGACTGTTTTATATATTCGCTAATATTAGTGTACAGGCATTCCTCATTTAATCTCTACGCTACATGTACTAATGGAGGAAATATTGCTCTGTAGGCACACTTTAGCTTTTGAAGTATCAATTTACCATGCAGTCCTGTAGTGAACTTTGGATGACTCTTGCACCCCCTACTGCCATGGCACATTCTGTCACTGCTTGTTCTTTGGCAAGTGCTACTACTTCAGGAAAGCAACACACATCTGCTTCTACAAATAAAAGACTCAAGGAGGACCCCCATCTCCTGAGAAAACGCCCTCTCCTATTTCAATTGAGCTTTTCATCCATTTGCTGAGGAGAACATTAAAAGAATTTAAAGTTTGGATGAAAAATGGTCTACAATGGAAAGGAGGGACTCTGAAGTGGAGCAATGTGTTGGTGATATCCAGGATAAAACAAATAAAATCGCAATTTTGGAAAGCAAGTTTCTTCATAAAAGAGACATGCAGAAGATTAAGAAAACAGGAACAGGTGCAATAACCTGCACATTTATGCTCTCCCGGAAGAAATAGAGGAGGACGATCCAATTTCCTTTTTTGCCTCTTTTGTACCACAACTACTGGAACTCCCTCTCTCTACAAATTTAAATATACAATGAGCTTACAGACTGGGTCATTGTCATTCTCCTTCTACTTCTTCTACTAAGGCTCGAGGAGTGATTCTTTGCTTTTTCAAATTTACAGTACTCCTGAAGGTTCTTAATGCAGCTAAATCCAAGAAACAAGTTCTGTGGTCTGGCAGAAAGATTTTTCTTTTCTTATGTAGAATGTCTCAAATGCTACTGCTAGCAGACGTAAAAAATGTCTTAGTCTTTGTCCTGCACTGCACACTTTGGGCACATTACGGTCTCCTTCATCCATGTTTTTTCAAAGATACTTATCAGAGCAAAACTAGTTCATTTGAAAGATCCGTCTGCACTAAGGAAATTCATAGATTCTCACAAGACTGATGCTATGGATATTGCTGGTCCCTCTACCCATTAATTGACTTTGCAACTGCCTAGTCATTTCTCATTGACTTTGCAACTGCCTAGTCATTTCTCAACATTGTCTCTCTTTATAAGATTGTTTTTCCTGATATTATTTGCATGCTAATTAACTTTTTTCCCCTTGCAGGTAAAAAAGATTTCTATGATTTTCGCTCATATTTCTTCCTCTTGTTCTGTTGTCGGTGTGTGCCCCTGTCAGATGTTCCATCTTCATTTGTGTTGTCACCACCCTAATTTTCTTCTTGTTGTTCAGTAAGGTATGTGTTTTCGGTCATCATATTTTGACATGTACTCCATTCTTTTTTCTTTCTCATGTTCTTTCCCTATTCCTTTTTCTATATTCCAGTGATTATATATTCTTTTTGCATGGCAATTCTGTGGTTTTATCCAGTAAAGTGTATTACTGTTCAGATAGTCCTTCTAGGTTTTTTGCTATTTCTGTCTCTCAAATGTTACATTCAGGGTAATCTCATTAATAATTAATCCTATTAAAAATCAGAGAGTATTAGCTCATTTAGCTAAAGTTATTGCAGATTTAGTATTATTGCAAGAAACTTATCTCTCTGAAATTGAAGCGTTAAAACTTAAGAGTGGCTGGGTAGGCTCTGTGTTGGTATCTCCCACCTCAAATAAAAAGGACTGAGTTATTATTTTGAGTTGGAAGAATTTGGATCTTACTGTTGTTTCACAAAAAGTCGATACTGAATGTAGATGGTGTATTGTCAAGTTATTGATTAACACAATCCCCAACAGTTTTAAATGTTTATGTCCCTACACAAATTGACTATAATTTTTGGCCCATTATTTCTCAAAAATTCCACCAATATCATGGCACTTACTTTATATTGGGCGAGGATTGCAACAAGAGTTATGATCCCTTTCTTGACAGACAATCCTAGGTTAGATTCCTTCCACACAAGATGCATAAACAGTTTCACTCTGCCATCTCACACAATGCCTTAATTGACTCATGGAGACGTTGTATCCCTCTTCAAGAGACTATACTTTTTATTCCAATATGCATGGTTCACTCACCCTAATAGATCAAATTCTTTCTTCTAAACCTTTATACCTAAATATTGTTCAATCTTTCATTAGCCCTATTTTATTTTCAGATCTTGCTATGTTGATTATGTATTTTGACTCGGTTCCCCCTCAACCTCAGGTACGTCATTGGAGGTTTAATAACTACTTATTAAAAGACACAAAATTCCCCACATCCTTTATATCTTTTGATTCTGAATTCTTCTTGCTTAATGACTCCCCTAATACTTCTCCTCAAACTTAATAGGACACATTTAAAAGCTGCTGCTCGAGGTTTTATCATTGGTTATGTCTCAAAAAAGAATAAGACCCCTGCTAAAGAGCACAAATCCTTGTTGGCTTCAATAAAACTGTTAGAACAGAAGTATTATGCTTCCAATTCAAATAATGATCTTCAAAATCTTTTCAGAGCCAAAGTACAGTTTAATGAACTTCCACTAAAGAAGCCTCCTTCATTTTACTGAAAAGTAGTGCCCAGTTTTATGGTGGACAGAATAAAGCTGGTAAACAGCACTTTAAGTTAGACTCCTTGACAAACTCACAAGGGGCTTATCTGTTTAAAGAAAAAGATATCTTGTAGGAATTTACCAACTTTTATCAAACTTTATATATATCCCAAACAAATTCGGTCTCTATTGGCTTGCACCTCCAAAATACTTCTAAGTCCACTCCCATAAATCTTGATTTCAATTCTTTAGAAGAAGATGTTTCCTTGAAAGAAATTTCTCAAGCACTTACCTTTTTGCATCACCTATTAAATCCATTTCTTTTTTACTACAACTGGATATATTTCAAGTACATTTAAAAATGTACACTACAGGTACAGTACAAAATGTCTTATACACAAGGATGTCCAAGACCCTGCTTAATGTAAAAACTACAGACCTATCTCTTTAGTATATGTAGATTATAAAATATCCTTCCTTCCACATCATATAGGTAAAGCACAATCAGGGTTCATGAAAGGAAGATCGGCATCTGATAATACTCTTTTATTTTTTAATGTGTTCGGCAAATCCCCTCTTCTTCCCTTGATGCCAAAAAAGCTTTTTATCGAATCAATTGGGAATTTATGCTAAAATTCTTATCTTGGCATGGTTTCAGTCCTAAATTTATTGCTCTATTTTCACTTTGCTACCACTCCCTAAAGCTTCAGTAATAGTAAATGGTCTGATCTCCTATTTTTCTCTTCACCGTGGAGTTCGCCAAGGTTGTTCACTTTCCCTGTTATTATTTGTTTAAGCTCTTGAACCTTTCCTCGGTCATATTGGACAGAATTCCCCCATAACACAGTTTCCGTATGGTGATCAATCTTTCAAAATGGTAACTTATGCTGATAACATCCTTTTTTTATCTCTTCTCCTGAGGTGTCTCTCCCTGCTTTGGTATCAGAAATTACCTCTTTTTCTGAAGTCTTATGTTACAAGAATAATTCGGATAATACTGAAATACTTCCCTTAAATAAGTATACAACCAAACAATTCTTTTTTTAATGGGCATCATCTAGAGTAAAGTATCTAAGCATCTGGCTTACAAAATCTGTTAAATATTTGGTTCGCATTAATTTGAAGGAGTGTGTTACTCATATGGAACATTTAGTATCATCTTGGAATCCATAATTTTTTATCTTGGTGGGGATGTTTGGATTCCATTAAGATGATGCTTTTACCACTATTATTATATATTATTTCCTATGATGTATTCCTAAAAGTATCTTTAAAAAGATTAACTCGATTTCTCTAATTTTTTATGGGTTAATAAGGAGGCTAGGATCTCTCTTTCTTTACTCCAAAAATCTAAATTGGAAGGTGGGATAAATTTTCCTTATTTCAGTCGGTATCAAAAATCTTTTGGTCTACGTCAAGCTTCACTTTGTACTTCAATGTCCATTTCTCCTTTCCATCCTCTTTGGCAAGATATTGAGAAGGAACTACTTCACCCTTTTACCCCAAACAAGGTGCTATCCTTTTCCTCTAAATCCTCTCTTACTTCCTCCACCCTTTTTGGTCATACTTTTTCTTTACTTTGGTTAGTATATCCTCCTGTCATTTTTTATCAAACTACCTTCTTGGCCATGCCTATATGGTTTAATAAACATTTTAAAAATTCACATTAGGCCTATCTACTGGACGTTTTGGAAAGATAAGGGTATTCTGTGGATTTCACAATTGTTTGATGGAGATTTTCATATTTCTTTTCCTCTCTTCAGACGCATTTGTAATTGTCAACAATCCTTTTAGACTCGTTTCTCTCTGCTTATTAATGGAATTTTTGATGACTTTTTCAATTTAAAGGATAATTTATCCTCATTTGATTACAATTCCGTTTTGTCTCAATTCCTCCCTTCTGGTCCTAAAGCTTCTTCTGACTCCAGCTACCATATGAACCAAGTCCGACGCTGAACTCTTCTGATAACAAAAGTTAGATTTTACTTGGATCATAAGATTTGGACTTGTATTTACAAAGTCTCCAGGTCAGCTAGCACAACACAAACATTATGTTTTATTTATCACAAGCTTTATCTCACTTCCCTCAATATTACTAAGTTTTCTACTGACAAATCAACTCAATGTTGGTCTTGTGACTTTCCCTCCAGTGATTTTAAACACTGTTTTATTTATTCTGGTGTCCTAAATGTTTATAATTTTGGTATAAGATTTGGGCTCAAATCAAACGGGCATTTAAACTTTTTCAACCTTTTAATATCATTACTCTCTTTTTAGGGTCTTTGATGAATGAGTTTTCTCCGCACTTTCCTACAACTAAATTGATTGATGTATTTTTAGCACTAGCATTTCAACAATTTACAACTAATTGAAAATACTCTTCTAAAATTTCTCATACGGCTTGGTGGAACTCTGTTTGTCACCATCATAAACTGGATATTATTTATGTTTCTTCCTGTTCTATCTATATAATATAGACTCTTTATGGTTGCCTCTGACTACCTCCATACAGAATAATGTTAGTAAAGGCTCTTCTACTTCCAGTATTTGCTCTAAAGAATTTCAACGACCTTGAAGATATGCCTCTGCTTTTGTTTCTTCATTATTGGTTATTGGTTGATATGGATTTAGGCTCTATGTTATTTCTCATTTATACGCATTAGTTTTGCAGCTCGTGAGGATGTTCTTCGCTGCTTTTATATTTGTATGATTCCTTACCCTTGTTTTCTCCCCTTTTTTCCCTCCTCTCTCCCCCTTTTAAAAACAAAATGTTACAAAAGCTTTTTCTTTAGACATTTATGATGTTTTATACTTTAACAGGTTGATTATGAACTTTACATGTGTTCAAGAATAAATTAATCTTTTAAACCTAAAAAAAAATCAAAAAAGGGCATGCAAAGCATTCTCCCTTGTACCTGCTTCCCTCGAGCTCTGTGTGAGGAAATCTTGGCCTTGCACTCGGATAATCAGAAATAAAAAAAGGGGAAAGAATGTGAACAGCCTGTGATGTTACAAGAGATGATTCACAAATATGTGCTTTGGGAAAGTGGGCCCAATATTTTACTCAATTAAAGTACTGTAGCATTATGGGCATGACCCAAAAGGGGTACATCCTTAAAGAGTCGTAATTAGTGCATTTATCACAAAAACCACACCAAAATATATCTTCATTTCTGGGCCATATCAGGGCAAATAAATAAGTAGAAGAAAAGGAAATAGTGGCAGATAATTAATCAGATGAAGAGCAGGATGTAGTAGAGATAATGTTGCAAGAGAAGTATCTTTCACCACAAAAGCAACCACAGTGGAAGTGTCATGATCACAAGCATTGTGGACCTTGTATAAAAATCACCTGCATTCTAAAACATAACATCTATTCCTGAAGAAGTAAAATAATAGTAAGAATAGTATCTTACATTTAAAAAATAAACAGAAGAGAAATATGAGGAACAACCAGAACTGTAATCATAAACGTTTTCCAGTCTTTGATTTGCATTTATATTTACGTACCTGATATCGTGCATGCCAGGAAAATTGGAATTTCAGAGCGATGTATAAAAAACAATACAGACCACAAGGTAAAATAAACAAAAAAGATAAATAAACAGGTTAAAAGACATCTCCATTCTGACCTATACTAGTAATTCACTTTTTAGTATAGAAAAGCCTTTGACAAGGATAATAATTGTGATTTACCAACACTGATTCCAATCGTTCTTCCAGGTGATTTCCATTTTTTTTAAATCCTGTTATTTACATTCACGGTTTTGGGCATTTCTATTCCTGTTTATTGGGCACACTGAATTTCTTCATAATGAGGCCCTTCAGAAGATTTTTCTAGGAGAGTGGTGGAGTTATTCTTCATACTGTGCCATTTCAATGTAGTAAATTAATTTGCCTGAATGCAGTTTTGGTAGTCGATTATAGTAAACCATAATTTATGTACATGTGTTTTTCTGTGGCATATCCCTCCACTTGCTAGTCACAGCTCATCATTGCTGTAATGGGTCCCAGAAGTGGGGATCACTTTCCCAAGATCCATGATAGAAGATAAATTACTTAGACTCATAAAGATAAGATAACATGACAACCCAACAAGGTCTTTTGTTGATTTTTTTAAAAGAATGAAATTATTTAAGACACTGAGAAACATTACAGTTGGGCTTGGTCGTCTCTGCAGGGTCATCACTAAACTTGTTGCCTTCACCCTCCTGTTTTCTGAACCCATTTTTGTTGGACTTTAGGACTGCACAGTTTAAGTCACCACAAGGGTAGGCCCTAAACAGCCCAATGGCGGGGAGCAATGTAGTTAAAAAGTTGCACATGTAATTTATGGTTTACATTTCATGGCACTGAAAAACTCTTACTGCAAGGCCTACTTTTCCCACAGGATAACTTTGAGTTACCTTATTACATGTATTAAGTCATAACTTTCAATTGGGAGCAAGTAGGAATGTTGAGTTTGGTATCGAAAGAATTGTAATTTAAACCCCTTTTTAATGGTAAAATCAGAATTTAAGTCACAATTCTTCCTGTCCCAACATTTTGGTGTCTGTAACCTGTATCCTGGGTGGCATGACTAAGTATAGCTGGCACTTGTTGTTTGTGTATTGCTCCCAGACAGTGAGTTGTTGGCAGGATCGGCCTTCTCTGACTTGCACATCACAAAGTCTCTGCCTGAGCACACTTGCAAAGAGTTTGACACTAGCCTTTTGTATCTCTAAACAAGCTGGGACAGAATTTCTAAGAACCTCTGGGGGTGGAAACCTCCAGAGCCTTCTCCTATCATCTTCAAAGCTGGCATTGTGTATAAATATTGGACCCTCAGACCCAACTCTTCAATACACCTCTGCATCTGTGGATAGTACAGAAGAAGGACTGCTGTGCAGCTCTGCTGCCAGAAGGATTGCTACTCTTCTGCCCTAAAACTCTGCTGCCCTGCTTGCTGAGAAAGAAGACTAGTCCAGCACCCTTCATCCTAGGCTGAAGTGACCTCCTTTCTTAGCACCTATAGGGACAGAAGAAGCTCCAGAGGCCTCCCTGCATCTGCCCAGTTTACCTGCTGCCTGTACCTGCAACTGGGCCTGTCTGAGCTCTGCTGGCCTCAGTAAGTTCCAGAACCCCAAGAGGTATCTAAGGTCCAGGAACTTTGTTGCAGCATCAGTTTAGCTATATCTCTTAAGAAAAGGAGAACTCCTGAAGTGTTGGTCTCTTTGTGATCATGAACAGGCCTGTTCATTCCAAGATATTGCCGCCTTCACCACCCATCAATGAGAAGCTCTGTTGATCCTGACTCTTCACGCCACAACAATCACCAGCGACGACTGGCAACACAAGATCTGTACTTTTTGCTGAAGCATTGTTGATCTGCTGTGTCCACCAGTGAAATCTCCAGCAACAACCATCCACAATGTCTGGCCTGCTCTTTGTGTTACAGCAACGACCACCCATGAGGCTCTCCCTCCTCCTCAATTCCCCCTCAATGTGAATGGAATTCTTAGCGCTGGATTTTTGAAGGTAACTCTTTTAGTAGGCTTAATGATTGAATGAATTTACATTTTTAGAGTGCATGGCTACCAGAAGGCCTCCCAGCGCTAGGAGCAGAGTCATCACCGTACAGCAGTTAGGTGTTAAGGGAACAGGAAGGTCTTCAAGAGCTTCTGGAAGGATAAGTAATTGTCCTCCAAACGGATATGATTGGGTAGCTGATTCCAGCATTTCGCAGCATTGTATGAAAACATGCGCCCCCCACACCGGACTCTATTTATACTGGGAACAACTGCCAGATGTTTATTCCCAGAACACAAGGACCTATTGGGACAGTAGGAAAAGATGATAGATTGGAGAATAGGTGGACCCTTGAACAATAAAGTCTTATGGACAATACACATAGCTTTAAATTGCACTCTTTCCGCGTCCGGGAGCCAATGGGGAGAGGCGATGGACGATCTTGCGGATTCCCGATTAGGGATCTGCATTAGGAGGCGTGCTGCACAGTTTTGAACGGTCTGTAGTTTTTTTATCGTTGACCGCGGGGATCCTAAGTATAGCACGTTGGCGTAATCAAGTCGAGAAAGAATGAGAGCCTGCACCAACAGTCTCCTCGCAATGAAGGGCAGCAAGGGAAGGAATTTCCTTACCATCTTCAGGATCCCATAACAGGTACCTGCAACCTTCCGAGCTTGCTCCTTAAAATGTAAATTATGGTCCAGCCAAACACCAAGGCTTTTTATCTGATCTTTGGGAGAAGGCATGATGCCCAGGCACCCAGGCCAGAATGAGCAGATGTTAAAGGTGGGGGTTTTGCCCAGGAACATCAACTCCGTTTTTGCCCCATTGAGATTTAGAAAAGAGCCTTCCATCCATGCGGAGACCCTTTCCAGACATTCGGCCAAGTTGGTGTTCGTATTATTGGAATGTTTAAGGGAAACGATCAACTGTGTGTCGTCAGCATAGGTGACAATCCGGATGCCAAAAGGTTTGACAACCCCGCCAGTGGACTCCTATAAACATTAAAAGCGTGGGGCTCAGGGAGGAACCCTGAGGCACCCCGCATCTTAGAGGCATGCTTTCGGAGGTAAAGTTATCCTCAAATACTTGGAACAACCTGTTGTTTAAGAAGGACTCTAACCACTTAAGTGCTGTTCCTGTCACTGTCCCTGTATCTTGCCCACATTCCATTGTGGTTGGCCTGAACTTTCACCTGGTCTTGCATAACCAGATAACCACGCTATACATACCTTTTTCTTGTGTTGTGTTTTCACTTTATTACTGTTTGAAGTGCTGCATAGGTACTTTTCTCATTGTCTATGAGTCGTGCCTGACTGCTTTTGTGCTAAGCTACCAGAGGGCTGAACACAGGTTAATTTGGGGTTTGATTGTGGTTCAACCTGACAGGAATTGTGGTGCTGCTTGAGTAAGAATTCACCCCCTTCAACCAGTAACTCAATTTCCTACAATGAACATAAAGGTTCATGTATTCTCTGGATGGCAGTGCTCTTGATGATGTAGAATGTAGTTCATGTGAATGAATTCCAGAAGCAATGCTAAACAGAAGGCTCAATGCACTATGGCATTTATTTCTGAAATCATTGTTTGACTTCATGGTTACAGGTTCAAATACTGGTGGGGCCATTCTGCATTTCATCCTACTGATTTTAATAAAATGAGGACCACTGAGTTTAACTTGCATAATATTAACCATCTTTTAATCAGACACAAGTTACCAGATAGGATTTACAGGTTCTTCACAACACATGTATTATATTAAGATGCAGGCAAATTCTTTCTTTCTATTATGGATTTCCCAGCCATTCAATATTTGATCAATTGATACCCTTGATTATATGAGCAAAACTAAGGGGCAAATGTATCAATATTTCACACAGCGCAGTGCAGCATGCCACCTAGATACGCTGCACTGTGTGGAAAGGGCAAGAATGTGCCATATGTAACATGGTATGCCACATTCTTGTCCTTTTCATGCGCTGGCACACAATGTGCTTCCTAGAGCCAACGCAGGTACCCTTGCACCATGGTGCAAGAGTCTCTGAGTTGCAAACAGGATTGTTTTTGTGCATGTGCAGGAAGTGGCACCTTCCTCCACAAAAACAATCCTCTGAGACATTTTCCTCTTTCTATGTGTGCTGCAGAATGCAGCACCCATCGAAAGAGGATAAAACGGAGATGTGACCTACCACATTTGCATATAAGAATGCCTCTGCCTGAGCACACTCACAAAGGGTTTGACACTAGACTTTTGTGTCTCCAAACAAGCTAGGGCTAGGGTAGGAAGGCAGGAATTCTAAGCACCTCTGGGAGTGTAAACCTCCAGAAACTTCTCCTACTTCAGTTCTGGCAGCAGGGAAAAATATGGGACTCTCAGACCCAACTCTTCAATACGCCTCTGCACTTGTGGATGCTTCAGAAGAAGGACTGCTGTGCTGCTCTACTGCCAGAATGACTGCTACTCTTCTGCCCTGAAACTCTGCTGCCCTGCTTGCTGAGATGGAAGACTCTCCTGAAAAATTGTCTTCCTCCATATCTTTGAAAATTCTATTGGAGGAAATAAGAACTCGGTGCCCGTTTGTGGAGGAGGCTAACATCTGGATACAGATCTTAGACATGAAATGGTCCTCCATGGAAAACCGACGTGTGGAAGCAGAGCAAAGAACCAGTGATCTTCAGGATGAAATTTCTAAAATAGCTGTCATGCAAAGTGAAATTGCTTTACTTAAACAACAAGCCGAAGACCTTGAGAACAGAAACAGATACAATATGCTCCAAATTTATGGTCTCCCAGAGGATGTTGAAGGCAAAGATCAGGTTTCCTTCTTCACCACTTATTTGCCACAAATTCTTAATGTCTCTGACAAACCCAAATACAATATTCAAAGTGTACATAGACTTGGATGCAAACTTTCTACGTCATCGAAGCCTAGGGGAATTATTATCTTCTTCCTGGAATAGTCAGACATTCTGAAAATCTTACAAACTACAAAATAAATAAAGTAACTTCTCTGGGCTGATCATAAGTTATATTTTACGCAAGATGACACTCAGGGGTCGATTCCGATCTCGGTCAGAGGCGCACCTAACACCATTCGGTCGGGAAAAAAGCCATTCAAATGCCTGTTTCCCGACCGATCCGCACATTAATCCGAACGAACAAGTACGATGCGCACAACAGCACATATTCCGACCCAGTCGTACTCACCCAATCCAGGTCCTGTTCCCCGACCGAGCCGGATCCGTAAACGCAGAATCGAGTCGCCCAGAAGCCAAAAAGCAGCCCCGTCTGGCCAAGTACGATGCGCTTCCCGTACGCGCCGAACCCGTCGCTACGCACGGCACGTCAAAGCATCCAGGAGAGGCGCACATAAGCTCCGATTCGCGCCACAACACGATCTACGGCTACGAGACGAACACGCCAGCGACGAGGCGAAGCAACGAGAAAGACGAACGAGGCAGAACCAACCATGAATCCCATCGTTCCGATCCTACCAATATTCTACATCTACTACCGGAACAGGCACGGACGCGTACGGCGCAGAAGGTAAGCCAGACACCAACCACAAAAACAAACTACACGTACCCGACATATCACACACACACCGAGGGATGCAGAAATTACTTACACCAGCAACAGCAGCACCATAGGGGCGGGATGCCCATCACCAATGCCACATATACACATAGGGGCCCGGATGCCTGTCACTACTACCACCTCTACCCATGGGGGGCTGGATGCCTGTCACTACTACCACCCTTACCCAGGGGGTGCCAGATGCCTACCACTACTACCACCTCTACCCAGGGGGTGCCAGATGCCCACCACTACTACCACCCTTACCCAGGGGGTGACAGATGCCTACCACGACTACCACCTCTACCCAGGGGGTGCCAGATGCCTACCACTACTACCATCTCTACCCAGGGGGTGCCAGATGCCTACCACTACTACCACCTCTACCCAGGGGGTGCCAGATGCCTAACACTACTACCACCTCTACCCAGGGGGTGCCAGATGCCTACAAGGGGTGCCAGATGCCTACCACTACTACCATATCTACCCAGGGGGTGCCAGATGCCTACCACTACTACCACCTCTACCCAGGGGGTGCCAGAGGCCTACCACTACTACCTCCTCTACCGAGGGGGTGCCAGATGCCTACCACTACTACCACCTCGACCCAGGGGGTGCCAGATGCCTACCACTACTACCACCTCTACCCAGGGGGTGCCAGATGCCCACCACTACTACCACCCTTACCCAGGGGGTGCCAGATGCCTACCACTACTACCATCTCTACCCAGGGGGTGCCAGATGCCTACCACTACTACCACCCTTACCCAGGGGGTGCCAGATGCCTACCACTACTACACCTCCACCCATGGGGGGCTGGATGCCTGTCACTACTACCACCTCTACCCATGGGGGGCTGGATGCCTGTCACTACTACCACCTCCACCCATGGGGGCTGGATGCCTGTCACTACTACCACCCTTACCCATGGGGGGCTGGATGCCTTTCACTACTACCACCTCTACCCAGGGGTGCCAGATGCCTACCACTACTACCACCTCTACCCAGGGGTGGCAGATGCCTACCACTACTACCATCTCTACCCAGGGGTGCCAGATGCCTACCACTACTACCACCTCTACCCAGGGGTGCTAGATGCCTACCACTACTACCACCTCTACCCATGGGGGGCTGGATGCCTGTCACTACTACCACCCTTACCCAGGGGTGCCAGATGCCTACCACTACTACCACCTCTACCCAGGGGTGCCAGATGCCCACCACTACTACCACCCTTACCCAGGGGTGCCAGATGCCTACCACTACTACCACCTCTACCCAGGGGTGTCAGATGCCTACCACTACTACCATCTCTACCCAGGGGTGCCAGATTCCTACCACTACTACCACCTCTACCCAGGGGTGCCAGATGCCTACCACTACTACCATCTCTACCCAGGGGTGCCAGATGCCTACCACTACTACCACCTCTACCCAGGGGTGCCAGATGCCTACCACTACTACCACCTCTATCCAGGGGTGCCAGATGCCCACCACTACTACCACCATTACCCAGGGGTGCCAGATGCCTACCACTACTACCACCTCCACCCATGGGGGGCTGGATGCCTGTCACTACTACCACCTCTACCCATGGGGGCTGGATGCCTGTCACTACTACCACCTCCACCCATGGGGGCTGGATGCCTGTCACTACTACCACCCTTACCCATGGGGGGCTGGATGCCTGTCACTACTACCACCTCTACCCAGGGGGTGCCAGATGCCTACCACTACTACCACCTCTACCCATGGGGGGCTGGATGCCTACCACCAACAACACCCCCACTCACAGGATGGCTAATACATGACACCACAAGCACACACCAACATAAAGAATGCAACATAAAGACATCCCCCCCAACACCATGACAAGCGTGTGTAGACTGTGTCAAATGCCTACAACACTGAACATGACTTTGAACCTACAATGTGACCCCCTATCACATGTGCCACACATAAATGTGTGTGGCCCCCACAATGCAAGCAGGCCATGACCATTGTGGCAATGGGGTCCAAACCCCCATCATCACAGTGACCAAAATGTAAGTGTGGGGCCCATAGCTGAAGCACATCTTGAACATTGTGGCAATGGGGTCCAAACCCCATCATCACAGTGACCAAAATGTAAGTGTGGGGTCCATAGCTGAAGCACATCTTGAACATTGTGGCAATGGGGTCAAAACCCCCATCATCACAGTGACCAAAATGTAAGTGTGGGGCCCATAGCTGAAGCACATCTTGAACATTGTGGCAATGGGGTCCAAACCCCCATCATCACAGTGACCAAAATGTAAGTGTGGGGTCCATAGCTGAAGCACATCTTGAACATTGTGGCAATGGGGTCAAAACCCCCATCATCACAGTGACCAAAATGTAAGTGTGGGGTCCATAGCTGAAGCACATCTTGAACATTGTGGCAATGGGGTCCAAACCCCCATCATCACAGTGACCAAAATGTAAGTGTGGGGTCCATAGCTGAAGCACATCTTGAACATTGTGGCAATGGGGTCCAAACCCCCATCATCACAGTGACCAAAATGTAAGTGTCGACAAAGAAAAATCTGCAAGGGCCAAACTGCATGGATGATTCCTGGTCACAGAACAACAAACACATCAGTGGCAAAGTAGTGCTTGTGTCCCATAGCAACATAGATTGGGGGAGGCAAACAGTGCAGTGCAAATAAGACATACCTTTGGCCATGTGCAGACAAACATCACCCATGGGGCTGACACTGTCAACATTCATCAATGACACAATGACAGAAGTGACCATCAGAATGCAGACCCACATATTTGCACCAATGGGCACACAAATGCAGATACCCTGTGGAGACTGTAGATGTGAGGTGAACAGATACCATACCATGGCAGCAATGGGACACACAAACAATGATCATTGTGCTGACTGATGACCTAGGAGTCCCAGGGACAGCAGGGGAAACACACCAAACAACATACAGACAATGGCACACTAAAGATATGCCAATGCAGTGGTGCAGATGCACAAACACAAACAGGCAGACCCGCACTGCACATCAAACACATCAGGTGAGGGGGGGTACCAGTGTGCCCAGGCAACCACACAACACATGAGGAGGCCTGAATACCAATTACACAGATGTGCATACAGTGCCACATAAAGGCAACTCATGGATCCAAATCCCCTGTGTTGGCAATCAGGCATTGTCAGATGAGAGGGAGCACAAATCACACATGTCACACAAGCATGTAGGAACAGCAACTGACACAGCAAGACACAGACACACCACAGCACAGCACTACCCCCAGGGCCCCCACAATGTGGTGAGCCTGGGCTGCATTACAATCCCACTCTGATGACAAAGCTAGATGTCGTTCACACTGTGAACCACAGTCATGTGTCCTGAGCAACAAACTACCATCACACCTACACAAGCACAAATCAATCAGCACGGCCAGTAAGCCAAGGGCAACATGGAGGCAGGGGACTAGCCGGGCAACAACTCTCATCTGCACACACTCAACACCACACACCTCGAACTCCAACAATGTGCAGCAGTGAAGCTCACATGCACTGGTGACATTGCACATGCACCCATGACAATCCCAGGGGGGGTGGTGGGAACCAAGGTGCAGAAACACATCACACATGGCCACTCAACAAGACTCCTGAATGTCTGACACACTGCACACTACGCTGTACATGGACATGACGGCAATACCACACAAACCAATGGGATCCCTGCCACAGTCACACACCAATGAAGAAGCCAAGGTCACCCACAAAGAACACACATAGACAACTACCAACATTGCAGCCCTGACCCTGAGGAGTGCCAGCAGTCACACACACAACGTGTCACAACCAATGACAGCTAACACAAACCGGAAATCACATGACAGGTGTAAACAACAAGTGCCAAGGGAATCCTGACTGTGACCCATCAGCGTCTGCCCACAAACTCAGCCCTGACAGCAAACACACCTATGGGTGACACCCTGATGACCAGTAATGTGCCATGCACCCACATCACAGAGAACCCAGGGAGAAGACTTTGGGGGAACATAGGTCAACTCAGCAAGCATCACATACAGGAACATCACTAGGGATCCCAGCATGCACAGCAACATGGAAGTGAACACACAGACATGCTCATACAACACACATCTTGGGCGCAGGCGATCTCACAGGAGTACACACTGCCATGAGGGGACTCCACTCCTGTGTGAGGAAAGCTGTGCCATATGTCACATCAGTAGGGCTCCATCATGTCAGCAGCACACTTGGTCACACAGTCAACAATTAGCACCAAATGAAGGCTCCCGTCACATCAGCCTGGTCATGGGAGTGTGAACGAAATCATCAGCACAGATCCAACACACATGTATAGCAAGTCGCACTGACAACACAGATGAGTCCTTCCCCATTGATGCCCAAACCTGCATGTCCAGTGGAGATGGCCACACGGTCAGGGAACTAGACTAATTGAACAATGGCAAGCACAACAGATGTGCAGGGGTGGAAGCCACAGATGTGACATTGCAAATGTAAGTAGGAAATCCCATTGCCAAATATTGAAAACATGACACCCTCAGATGCTGCTAAGGATGACATGGATACACCACAGGATAGGACACAGTCCCCCTGGACCACATGGGTTCCGGCACAGTAACACTTCATTTTCATGATACCAAATATCACCATCACTGCAGCAAGGGCATGGTTAGCATCATCAACATCATATACATCAGAAGCAAAAGCACTAGAGAACAGAAAGTTGCTTTATTCAGCATATGTGGGTTCGACACTTGAAGTCATTTAGAAAAAACAAAGGCCAATGGCCAGTCCATCATGGAAGTCAAAACAGGGTGACAGTGGCAGATGTCACCCTACGCATGCCTGCACTGATAAAAACCAGGGACAATCCCCTAGGAGGGGCATACGGGGGGCAGGCCAGGCACCGCAGGGACAGGATCAGGGCTCACCAGGAGGAGGCAGGGAAGGGGTGGTGGGTGCTGGAGAGCCACTGACAACTGCAGTGGAGGTGTCTGACATGGTGTGTGCCGGCACAACTGGGGGCATGACTCAGATGGTGTGGGTGCCGGCACGACTGCAGTGGACCGTGCAGATGGAGTGGACAGGTTCGCCACTGCAGTGCCCAAGTCAGACAGGGTGGTAGTGGACTCCACTGCAGTGCCGACCTCCAGGGGAGGAGAATGGGGATCAGGTAAGGTAGGCAGGACAGAGGGGAGGACACCCTCACCACACCAGTGGCACAGACAAGCGCAGCGGGAGTTGTGGGGCCGGAAGAGCAAGTGGCAGGGGGAGAAGGCCTGATCCTTTTGGGGATGGTGTATCTGTGGGTGGGGGAACCTGGGGCAGGGTGTGGTGGGGGCACCTGTGGAGTGGGGGCCTGAGGGATGGAGGAAGGAGACTTGGTGCCTGAGCTGCAGGGCGGCGGCAGGGTCTTGCTCTTCCGGGTCCGGGGGACTTGCGGGTGGGGGCGTCAGTCGGTCTGCGCCTGGGGGAGGGTGTCTGTGGGCGAGGGCACTCCGCTCCGTGTGGGTGGGCTTCCTCTTCCCCCTGAATGCTGTATCAGCTGGATCGGAGGGGAAGAGGCCGAGGTCACTGAGGAAGAGCCGCTGTGTCTTTGGGGTTGCAGGTGAGGCAAGGGAGGCAAGGGAGGGGGATTTGGAGGGCGAGGCAACTGAGGACTGCGCAGTGCTCGTGGATGCATGTGTGTGTGCCTGGGCCCCATCCCCTGTGAGTGTGGTTTCAGTCCCCTGACTGTGCGTGCATGTGCGTCTTGTTCGTGGCGTGTGTGTCTGTGTGTTGCACGTGTCTGTGCTGGTGTGTGTCTGTGCCGATGTGCGTGTGCTTGGGACAGGTAAGGTGCTGGGGAGTGTGGATGGGGCAGAGGCAGGAGGGGTGAGGGACTGTCGGAGGAGGGACACTGCTGCCGTCAGGGAGGAGTCCATGGACCTATTGCCCCTCTGTAGGGCAGACATGCCCGATGAGATGCCCTCCATGAACGACACCAGCTGAGTCAACAGTGCGGTGTGTGCATGGAGGACAGTCAACATCGCTGTCTGCCCTACATGGAGCTGGCGAAGGAGGTACACAGACTCCTCACTCAGGGCAGCAGGGGACACAGGGGCAGGGGGTGCGGTGCCTGGGCCAAAGGAGACACGCTCCCGAACATGGGAGCCTCCACGGACCTTGGGAATGGGAGCCGATGGGAGGGCGGTGGTGGTGCTGGTGGTGGCGGGGACAGCAACACTAGCTGGGGTGTGGTGGCTGCTGACACCCGCCTCCACAAGGGAGTCATCCTCCGAGTTGCTCTGGTCCTCAGCTGAGGTGGATGGTGCTGAGGACTCCTCGGTGTGGCTCCCCTCGCCCTCCGTGCCACTGGGTCCCTCCGACCACTCCTCGGCTGCTGACCCAGTCTGGCTCTCTGGCTCCTCCTGGTCCGTGGAGCTGTCCCCTTCCATGGCCGTGGATGTATCTGCAAACAATGGGGAAACAGACAGACATCAGTCACCTGCACCAAACGCACACACCACTGTGAGCACAGCACATCACAGAGCAAGCCCTGGCATCATTAGTTGTACATTGCTAAAAGTGCCCTAACTGAACAGGAGAAGCCAATTGTCAGTCTGATGCCAAGCATGGCACTCACATCCCACATGGCCTTGCACCCATCTGTCTGGTGTCTGTTGGATTGCAACACCCCAGTGTGGACACATGCACCAAGTACACAGTAGTTGGACAGTGCAGAGGACACGGTGTGGACACATCACAGCTCTTGCCACTGAGTCAGTACAGGTTTCCGGATGAAAGGGATGCCCAGAGTCAAATAGGAAATGCATGTGATGCATACCAGCGACAGACACCATGATGCACCCATGTCCTGATAGCCAGCGCCACTATGATGTGCATGTAGCACATGTCACTCCCCTGCAGGACCACAAATAAGTTGACACATGCCATGGCAGAGGCATGACTGCTAAGTCATACATCACTGTCTCAGTGATGTATGACTTGGCAGCCAGACAACAACACTATGCACTGTGTCACAATAGTAGGTCATGGGGAATGCAAGTCCTGGAGTTGCACAAGTGCACATGTACATCCCCCACACAACACATCATCTCAACCCTCATCTGTCCAGGTCACACCT
The DNA here is from genome assembly GCA_963921515.1 of Calotriton arnoldi. Classification (NCBI taxonomy): domain Eukaryota; kingdom Metazoa; phylum Chordata; class Amphibia; order Caudata; family Salamandridae; genus Calotriton; species Calotriton arnoldi. The sequence continues at coordinate 1,034,474 of CAWUFW010002919.1, forward strand.
ATTGGACATATGGGAGACCTGTGACACTACCCTCTGAACCTGAGCCCCTCACAATTTGCTGTGAATGGGGAACAGCTGCCTGAACTTCACATTTGCATACCCCAGTCTGCACGAGCAGCTGATCAAACACCTATGTGACACACAAGTATCGTCTCCTATGGTCACATCTCCAGGGGCATGCTGAGCCCCTACCAAGAAACACCCCAGCAGTCCTGGCAACTAATCCACAGCACACTGACACAGAGGCAGACACCTGAGGGGTCAAATCACTGTGCACAATGTGTCAGCTGATACACGGGAGTGGGAGTACAGAGTGCATTGCATGGCCTGGAGTAGGCATGACTGTCCTGCTCCACATGAATGAGGGATGTGCCCTGGACAGTGGATAGCTGGCCATGTATGTGTGACACACGTAATCTGCACACTCCTGGGGCCCAAACATTGTTCCCACCCGCTGCATGGGCGGGTGCCACATACCCCAGGCACATGTGGTGGCTCAGCTCAGCAAGTGGACCGGATATCAAAGCAACACGCAGATCACATGTCCAAAAACAGGCGTTGTGTGAACAATGGACCCACCCATGATGCCCACAACAGAGTTAGGGAAACAGATGCTGTCCCCCACCTTTAGTGAGGCAAACTGCAAGGACACAGTCCCAAGTGACACAATTCCCTGAATGTAAGGGCCACACCTGGGTATCAGATGAGCAGTGGGCAGTGCACAATAGAGGGACATGGCTCCTGGACAACATGACTGCTGCACTGTGGCAGTTGAACCAGGCCAGAGGAGGGCACAAAGCATGTAATACAGAGTTCACAGTGCAGTCTTTGACTCACCCCCTCCTTGCTGCTGTCTGGCCTTCAGCTGCCCATCCAGGTCTGGAAACACCACCGCCAGGATCTGGAGCATGTGGGGGGTCAGGGTCCGTGTTCTGCCCCTCCTGCGAGGAGGCGACAGCTTCAGCTGGACCCGTGCAATCCTCCGGGTCCAGCCCCGAAGGTCGTGCCACCTCTTCTGGCAGTTGCGGATCCAGCGCTTGTAGACCCCCACGGACCGGACGGCCCGGACGATGTCCTTCCAGATCTCCTGCTTCTGATGGGCATTAACCTGTCAGGATGACAAAGTGAAAAGGCCATTACCACACATGCAACATATCCGTGCATGACACAGTTGTATATACATGTCTCAATCACAGGGGCACATGATGTACACAGGCAGTGCAAAGCTGACCATGGACAGTTTGCCAGACGTCACTACATGGTATCATTGCATGGGAAGTAAAACCATGTTCAAATGCACTGTCACTGCACCATACCTGTCCAGTGCAAGTCACTACACACTATGGGGGTGACAACTACTCAGTGAGCCTGCTAGCCAGTGGCGTGCAGACTCTCAGCCTTGCTAGTCACACAAAATGCACATTCAGAAAGGCAGTGCACAGAACACTCACCTGCTCCCCTGGTGTCCCATACAGCTTGCTGTACTGTGGAAGTAGGCTGTCCAGCAGGGCCTGGTTCTCTTCAAGGCTGAAGGCTGGGGCTCTCTCCACAGTACGTGCCATTGCAGGGTCCAGAGGGGCAGAGACAGCAGCAGTGCAGTGGCAGATGTCGTCCTGGAGCATGTAGTGCAGGCAAGTGAGCTCTCAGGGGAACAGCCAGCAATATATATGTGCTGGAGAGGCAGATACTGTCCCTTGTGTCCAAAGTGATAGGTCCAAGTCGTTTGCATCTTCTGAATCTGGCCAATCCATGGAATAGCAGCACCAAAACACGCCCACAGCATCCTTCAAATCCTCAACTTCATGGCATACATGATTTTGCAACATTGTTGTGGGTGACCAACTGAATTTCCAGCAACCGACTCGTTCGAAATTCGAAACGCGTCCGTTGCCAGGCAAGCCCATTGTCAATGGGTGCGCACCGATCGGTCCATTGCGGTACAACGCGCACAGGGGGACGACGCGTACCCGCACACATTGAATGCAATGGGCGGCCGGAGGCACCGATCGGTCCATTGCAGTTCAACGCGCACAGGGGTACAACGCGTACCCGCACACATTGAATGCAATGGGCCGGCCGGAGGCACCGATCGGTCCATTGCCGTACAACGCGCACAGGGGTACAACGCGTACCCGCACACTTGAATGCAATGGGCCGGCCGGAGGCACCGATCGGTCCATTGCAGTTCAACGCGCACAGGGGTACAACGCGTACCCGCACACATTGAATGCAATGGGCCGGCCGGAGGCACCGATCGGTCCATTGCAGTTCAACGCGCACAGGGTACAACGCGTACCCGCACACATTGAATGCAATGGGCCGGCCGGAGGCACCGATCGGTCCATTGCGGTACAACGCGCACAGGGGTACAACGCGTACCCGCACACATTGAATGCAATGGGCCGGCCGGAGGCACCGATCGGTCCATTGCGGTACAACGCATCACTGTACATGTGACTGGCATATGTCAGCATGCCTGTCTCAGATGGACATATGCCAGCCACAGATAGCTCCCAGGGAGTGAGGGGCACACCTACATCACGACAGCCTGTCCAAACTTTATCATAAGGCATGTAAGGCTGCATTTCCTATTGTGTGTATGTTGGTGTACATGTTGTCCTGTGGGTGTCACCTGTGGGCAGCCACCCCCAGGCTGTGCATGTGTTCATGGGGACAGGATCCTGTGTGTTACGTGTACGTGAACACTGTGATGTGCAACTGTTCATATCTGTGCATGTGCCATGGTCACATTTCACAGTGGTGTATGTGTATGTCATGTCACTTACCCTGTGAGTCCCATGTGGGACGGTATGTTTGAGCCAGGGTGTCCCAGTGGCACAATAGTGATGGTCCTCCACAGTCTTTGTGCATGTAGTGTTTACAATGTCTCTGATTTCATGTGCACAATGGGAGACAGTCTCCACATCCACGTTGTGTGTGCATGGACTCTGATGTTGTGCGTGTGTGTCACAGACGTCCATGTCTGTCCTGCCGTGGCAAGTGGGGCCACTACCTGTGGGGGTCATGGTTGTTTTGCTGTGGTGTATACATGATACTCCATGTAATGCCAGTGTCCATGTGGCATTACAGGGTCCCTGGGAATGTACCTGTCGTTGAGCTGTGGTGCCTGGGGCACATCTGTCCTCACATGTCACTGTGGGGGGTTATTGTGACACGGCAGCAGGAGATGGGAACTGTGACACGGCCTCATGATATCCAATGGGCCAACCTGGGACAAATTGATGCCACCTGTTGGACCGTGTTGACAGATGTTGGCCATGTATGTACCATACATGTCCTTCCGGTACTGCACACTTCATGTAGTTGTGCCTCATAATGATGTATGTTGGGATCTTGAGTGTGTTCAATGCCGCATATGTGGGGTGACTGACAATCTTGCTTACTTCTCCTCTGCACTGCAGGGCTCCTGCTGTCCATCGGCCATTCCCAGACCTGGCAACGATGATGGAACGGGACAGCATCCGACGGTACCGCTTCACCAGGCAGCTGATTGAGGATTTGGCAGTGCAGTTGTCCCCACATTTGCAGCCTGGCCGGCCGTATCCTACAGCGCTGACCCCAAGGTGAAGGTGATGGCAGCCCTACACTTCTTTGCCACTGGTACCTTCCAACATACTGTGGCGACTGCTGGTGGGATGTCACAGACCATGTTCAGCCGTGTGCTCCGCGATGTTTTGGCGGCAATGTTGCTCTTCCTGAACCGATACATCTATTTCTCTAGACTGCGACGACTCACTGACGTGAAGAGTCACTTTTATGCCCTGGGGAGGATGCCGCATGTAATTGGCTCCATTGATGGGACACATGTGGCTTTGGTACCACCACAGGCCCAGGAGCAGGCCTACAGGAACCGCAAGCACTACCACTCGGTCAATGCACTGGTGGTGTGTCTTGCAGACATGACCATCACACACGTGTGTGCCCGTTTCCCTGGTTCAGCACATGATGCCTTTGTGATGAGGAGTAGTCGCATCCCCAGGATGATGGCACAGATGCAGAACCAGCGTGCCTGGCTTGTCGGTGTGTACTGACTTTGTGCCATTGTGTGTGATCTGATCTGTAGTATTCCGCCCACTTTTCCAAGTCAGCTAATGTGCACTTGTCTGTCCGTAGGTGACTCGGGATACCCCAACATGCCGTGGTTGCTGACACCCCTCAGGAACCCTGTGACACCTGCCCAGATGCGCTACAATGAGGCACATGGTCGGACCAGGAGAGTGATTGAGCGGACCTTTGGTCTCCTGAAGAGCCGCTTCCGCTGCCTGGACAAGACCGGAGGGTCCCTCCCATATGCCCCTGCGAAAGTGTGCAAGATTATCATCGTCTGCTGCATGCTCCACAACCTGGCAGTGCGGAAGGAGTTGCCTCTCATCCAGGATGACAATGGCCAACATCCGCCACCTGTGGAGGATCCTGGCCTGGACCACGATGCCAGTGATGATGATGGTGATGTCCGCACACAGCTCATCACCAACTTCTTCAGCTGAATGTGAGTATCCAGAGATATCATGTCAATGATGTGAGTTTGCATGATATGTGTTGGTGGTGCTCTGGTGCTGTTTGAATGTGTCCATGGGCTACATGACTGTATGTGTGTAGCGATGTGTCCTTACAGGTAGTCTGTACTCCCCAACAGTGTTGACATGCTAACTTGGTTCTGGGTGGGTATCTTGTGACATGTATTGGGCATGAGTATTGCAGTTCTGTCCTGTTCTTCAGTGCTTTTGACTGTGTGTCATTTCTGTCCTTCACAGGGTACTTTCAGAGTCGTTTGGTCAACTGTGATCCCCGACACCGTGATTCGACTTCCAGGGTGGTAGCTGTCGTGTCCCTACAGGTGATGTGCACCACACCCATGGACTTCCTTCCTTCTACACTTGTTGACTGTGTGCCCGCTGCCAGGTGGGATTACCTTGCATCTGTGGTGGTTACAACATGTTGCAAATGTGTAATAAACCTGTGCTTCACTTTGTGATGTGCGTTGTCTGTGGTCACACATCTGACTGACATTTGCTTACTGCACCAGTGGGCTAGTTAACACCGACTGTGAATAGGTGTTGGGTCTGTGCAATGCAACGTATTTCCTGGCAACATCAGTGTAGGCGATGAGTCAGATGGCCATGGTGTGTATGTGTTGTGTAGCCCTGGTGGTGTGCCTCCCTCATATGTGTGACGTCTCCATGACTCACATGCCGGTGTTGTACTTGCTGTAGCAGTTAGCATGCACATTGTCATTTCCCAGATCATCATCACCACTTCAGAGAGAACGTAGGAATCACAACAGAGGCAAGTATGGTGTATTAGTGAGTTTATTGACATACATGTGTGAGTATAGTGCACAGGATGGTGGGTGCTGTACATTGTGATTGTAATCCAAAGTTCCTAGATGATTTGGAAGTCCTGGTAGCAGAAATGTCCAGAGTAAAGTCCACAGTCATCTGAGACATTGGTCCAACTTGAGCTCCCCATGTCATGTGGGAGAGTTGTGTTGCAGTCAACAGGGTGAACAGTTTGCGCACAAAGGTGATTATCCAGAACAGGTTTTGGCTTCCTGGGGGTTGCACATGGCCATCGCCCTCTCACTTGCCCCTCCTTGGACGGCCCCTCTTCTTTGGGGGGGGACCCTCAAGTGCAGGCTGCTGCGGTGCAGGGGACTCTTCGCCAGAGTCATCCGCCCTCCCTGTGGCAGTTGCAGTTGTTTCAGCACCAGATGTTGTGGGCACACAGGGAGGTGTTGACTGGTTGCTGCTCATCTGGCGGAGGCATTGTAATATGTCCCTATGCACCGCCGTCATCTCTTGCAGTGTGTCCCACTTGGACTCCACGCGGGACATGTGTGAGTCCAAGCGGGCATGATGGGCAGCCTGCTGCTGTTTAATGTCCCTGAGGAGCCCCACTACCTGGCTGAACTCTCCGGTGCTGGACTGGTACGCATCGGCTATGCGTGCCAGTTGTGGGTCATCATGCAGTCCAGACCCCTCTGCGAGCAGCGACCTATGTCTCCCACCCCTCCCACCACCCCTGGCGACACGTGCAGTACCTGAGGTGGCACGCACAGGTGACCCTGGGCCACCTTGGGGATTGTTGGTGGTGGTGGTGTCCATGGCCCCACGTTGGTCCAGGGTCCCTGTGCTGGTGGTGGTGGTGCTCCTTGGTCTGTCCATGTCGGCAGGGGTGGTATGTGTGTTGACAGTCATTGGATGGGTGGGTGCAGGGGGTGCAGCTGGTGGTCCTGCTGGTGCTGCATGATGACTTGCTCCGGAGGTGCCAGGTGGGTCTTCTTCATCCGAGGAGGACAGAGGCTGTTCCACACCAGTGAGCTCCGTATCCTCTTGAGCCTGGGACAGGGATTCCTCAGCGTCTGCTGCTGTGTCCCCATCATCACCTGTTTTTGGGAGACACACACAATGTATGTTATGTTTCTGCAGGCATTAATGGTTGACACACCTGACAGTTGTGACTGTGCCTCTGGATGCGGGCCTGTACATTGCATTGTCCTAAGTTGTCACAGTCAGGGGTTGATATTGGTGTAGCACATTGTCCTGCATTATTTGGGCATTTCTATGTGAATGTTGGGGTGTGTACATGGTCTGCATTGGTTGTATTTGGTTGACATCCGGCCCTCCTTCCCACCCAGCCAGATATTCCACCATGGAAGGTGCTTTCATTGCAGGGAGTGCAAGTTGTCTTTCAGGATGTCAGTCAGTGGTGTCCTGCTGTTGGTTGGTGCACAGTTGCCAGCAGGGCCTTGTGCTCCCCACAGCAGTAGCCAGTGTCAGCCATCTTGTCAGTTGTTTTCCACTCCCTGTGATGTGCGCATGGTTCAGGGTGGTGTTGATGGGACAGTTGTGGGGGTGACCAATATCTGTGACTACCACTCCCATCATGCTATTGCCTCCACCCCCTTCCCAGCATGCCCATACTTACTTGCTTTTGGGTGGACTTCACTGTGTGTGAGTGTGAGAGCAATGGCAAGATGGCTGACAGTGGTGTCCTGCTGTTGGTTGGTGGCCAGTTCCCAGCATGGCCTTGTGCTCCCCACAACAGAGCACCAGTGTCAGACATCTTTGATGGGGCTTTCCACTCTCTGTGGTGTGTGCATGCTTGGGTGTGAGCTTGCTGGGCCATGTGGGTGAGGGATGTTGAGCTGTGACTACCACTCCCATCATGCTTTAGCCTCCACCCCCCTTCCCAGCATGCCCATGCTTCCTTCCCTTTGACTCTGCTTCCCTGTGGGGTTGTGTGCCTGTGCTGACAAGATGGCTGACAGTGTTATCCTGGGGTTAGTTCTGCTACAAGTCCCATGTGTGTCCCTGTGCTTCACACAGCATGACCCAGGGTGGCGGTTCTTTGTGGGTTATTTGATTGGAGTGTGAGGCAATGCATTCCCCCAGGTGAGTTGTGTGGAGTTTGTGTTGGGGGGGGTGTGGGTGGAGCTGCTGGTGACTATGGTCTGTGCTGTGAGTCCTCCTTCCCACCCAGCCAGATATCCCACCATGGAAGGTGCTTCCATTGCAGGGAGTGCAAGTTGTCTTTCAGGATGTCAGTCAGTGGTGTCCTGCTGTTGGTTGTTGCACAGTTCCCAGCAGGGCCTTGTGCTCCCCCAGCAGTACCCAGTGTCAGCCATCTTGTGAGTCCTTTTCCACTCCCTGTGATGTGAGCATGGTTCAGAGTGGTGTTGATGGGCCAATTGTGAGGGTGACCATTATCTGTGCCTACAACTCCCATCATGCTATTGCCTCCACCCCCCTTCCCAGCATGCCCATCCTTCCTTCCTTTTGACTCTGCTTCCCTGTGGGGTGGGGTGCCTATGCTGACAGGATGGCTGGGAGTGTTGTCCTGGCAGTTGTTTGGCTACAAGTCCCAAGAGTGTCCCTGTGCTTCACACAGCATAACCCAGGTGGTGGTTCTTTGTGGGATCTTCAGTTAGGATGTGAGGCATTGCATTCTCCCAGGTGGGTTATGTGGAGTTAGTGTTGAGGGGGTGTGTGAGGGGAGGTGCTTGTAACTATGGTCAGTGCTGTGAGTCCTCCTTCCCACCCAGCCAGATATCCCACCATGGAAGGTGCTTCCATTGCAGGGAGTGAAAGTTGTCTTTCAGGATGTCAGTCAGTGGTGTCCTGCTGTTGGTTGGTGCACAGTTGCCAGCAGGGCCTTGTGCTCCCCTCAGCAGTAGCCAGTGTCAGCCATCTTGTCAGTTGTTTTCCACTCCCTGTGATGTGAGCATGGTTCATGGTGGTGTTGATGTGCGCATTGTGAGGGTGGGCAATATCTGTGACTACGACTCCCATGATGCTATTGGCTACACTGACTTGCCCAGCATACACAGTATACCTTTCTTTCAGTGGGCTTCACTGTGTGGTGGTGTTGTAGTGGTGGCTACATGTCTGGATGTGTTTGTTAGTTGTATTTGTGCCACTGCCTAGCTGTAGTTGTAGTTGTGTTTATACATGTGATGAGACAGTTACATGTCACTATGAGATGGCATGTGTTGTGTTTATCTGACTGACATACACATTTTGGGATGATTCTGTTCTGGTTGCTGTGTATTTGCTAAGGGTGCATGGTTTGACTCTCCCCTTGACAGTGATGTGTGTGTATTGTGGCACAATCTTGTGTACATTTGTTGTGTACTCACCAGGCTCTGGGTTGTTTTCTAGTCCATATACGCTCACTGGTGGTAGGATGGCCCGCACCTTCTCCTCCCAGGGCCTGAGGTAGACTGGCTTGGCAGGAGGGCCACTGCCGGTGTGTTGGCTCACGAGGTAGTCCTTCTTCAACAGCTCCCTGACCCTCCTGCGCACGTCATACCACCTGTTCTGGATGTCTATCTTTGTGCGCAAACATGGTGATTGTGCGTTCACCCTGTCGACGATCCTCTCCCACATCTTGGTTTTCTGCGCCATGGGTGTCTGTTGGACCAGTGTACCAAACAGCTGTGGCTCTACCCTGAGGATCTCATCTACCAGGACTTCCAATTCACTATCTAGGAACTTATGATTCTTCTTTGGGGGCATGGTGATGGGTGGTGATGGTGAGTGATGTGTGTGTTGGTGTGCAGGTGAAGGTGTGTGAGTGTGTGTTTTGCTGGGTGTATGTGAGGTTGCTATTTGTTGGGGTGCTGATGGTGTGTGGCGTGTGTGATGGATGAGCTGTGGGTGTGTGGTTGCTGTCTGTTGAGTGCTGGCAGGTAATTTGAATTTGCAAAGGATCATGGTAGGGATTTGTGTCCTTTATATGGGTGGAGTTGTGGGTGTGTCTTTGTTCCCTGCCCCCCCAGTATTTATTGGCTTTGTAATTGCTTGTTTGGCCTTTTTTGTGTATTTTCCCTTTGTACTTTTTGTGCATGTAGGAGACGTTCTTGTGGCCGAGTCTGACCCTGCAGTTGTCTCGTACGGGCTTCTCCGATTCGTTCACGCTGTGTTTGTGCTGTTTTCTATGCTGCGGACGCGTCGGTCGCGGTGTTTTGGGTTGCTTCGGCTCGCAGTTTTGTATGCGTGTCGGTCGTACGGCTTGTCCTCCGTGCGACTCGGTCGTGTTTTCCACGCGTTGCATCGTACTTGGCGGGTGGGAGTTCGCGGGTACGTTTCGTTCGGGATTGTTCTGGGTGCGTGTCGGTCAGTTAGATTCGCGTGTTTTTCCGGCCGGATTGCTGTTTCCCGCGCGGCTCGGTCGTTCGGCTTGTGTTCCGTACGAGTCGGTCGGGTTTTGCATGCTTTTCATCGTACTTTGCGGGTCGGGCTGCACCGGTACGTGTCGGTCGGAATTAATTCCGGCTCCGAGTCGGTCGGTACGTTTTCCGGCCGGAATCGGAATCGGCCCCTAAATCTACTACCAATAAATGCAAAGAATTCCTTCCTCTTTGATCAGCTCTGTGGAATATGGGAGTGTTCTTTCATGGTCATGTCTAAAGGTAAATTGTTTACCTTCACAGATCCTGTGAAGCTTAAGCAATTACTTCAAGGCAATGCTTGTACTTCCATGGACACTGTTGGTCCTTCCCACCGTTGATTGATTTTTACTATGCTGGCTTATGTATCACATGCTATATGTTATTTGCTCTACATGCTGATGATTCTTATTTTTTATTGCTTTCATAATAACTTTTTTTCCTCACAGGTTATTTGTCACCTTTGTGTCATTACCTTCTAGCTAATGGTGGTGTGTTGTGCATCCCTCCTCGCATTTGTCCTTGTGATGTGCTGTCACCACCCTCCCCTTGTTTTCCATTATAAACAGGTTTTTATCTCAGTCGCCATATATATCGCTTGTACTGTCTGCATCTTTCTTCTTTTATATTCCATTCCTCTGTATATATTCTCTCATAACCCTTGTTTTCATATTCCTTTCCCCTATCTCTTCATTCCCCTTGTCAAACTTTTTTGAATATATGTGTTCTTTACTTTAATATGCCGCCTTTTGTTATAATTCAGAGTTATTACTTGGAATGTTGATGGTTTAAATATTCATATTAAACGACAATGGTGCTATTATCCTCTGTAATAAGCATATTGATGTTTCTATTCTTGCAAACACTGATAGCATTACCAAGCTTAATGTTAACAAAATTCCTTTAACTATTTTTTAATATTTGTGGACCCACTCAGGATGATTTTTCATGTTGGCCTGATATTGGAAAGCAATGACTGCAATATGATGATGATTATTTTCTTTTTGCTGAAGATTGTAATCAAATTTGTTATCCTTTTTTTTTAAGACAGACATCCCCATTTACGTTTGTCTCTCATAAAATGCATTTGCAATTTTGTTCTTTTTTTTCTCGTAGGTCCTTGGTAGATTCTTGGAGATTATGTAACCCAACCAACTTCGAATAGACTTTTCCCACCAAACAAATCCCTTACCAGACTAGACCATTTAATCACCAATAAACACCTTTTTCAATATCTACTGAAGGTGGACATTGCTCCAATAGTGATTTCAGATGACGCTCCTGGGATAGCTGATTCTGATCTATTTCTTTTCCATAAACATCCTAATAGATGACGGTTTAATAACTCTTTAGTGTCAGATTCAAACTTCTCTTCCTCTTTCAATGCATTTACCTCTGAATTATTTTCTCTACACAATTATCCTATTCTCTCCCCTCAATTAGTATCGGACACCTTCGAGGCTTCTGCAAGGGGCTTCATTATTGATTATGTTTCGAACAAAAAGACATTTCTACATAAACAACATACTCAACTTAAAAATTGGAATATCAATATTGCTCTACTTAATCATCAGATGTCCTACATGAATTGGTTGTAGCCAAACTACAGTTTAATAAACTCTCCTCTGATGACGCCTCTTCATATTTACTAAGAAGTAATGCTTGATATTATGGGGGGGGGTACAATAAATTAGATAAACTTTTAGCCAATTATCTCAAATTACGAAAAGATCAAATGAAGTGAAATCGTTACATTCTGACACAGGTACCCAGATAATCTTGAAGAATTCACAAATTTTTAGAAAACGCTTTATACTCTAGAACATCATCCTGCAGCTACTGATATTGACTCGTGTTAGACTTGTCAGCCTTAGGGTAATCTACCCTCAGACGTTTTGCCTGCTTGTCTCCCATTTTTCTGAATTCTTATTGTTGGCCTTAGGACTCTGAGCACTTTACCACTGCCAACCAGCGCTAACGTGCATGTGCTCTCCCTAAACATGATTTGCTGACTTATCCACAATTTGAATATTTCATTTACCCATAAGTACATAGTAGAGTGCACAACCTGTGCCCACGGCCTTTAAATTAAACGCTACTAGTGGGCCTGCAGCACTGATTGTGCCATCCACACAAGTAGCACTTTAAACATGTCTCAGGCCTGCCACTGCAGAGCGTACGTGTGCAGTTTACACTGCCATGTCAATGTGGCATTTAACACCCCTTGCCATGCCTTAAACTCCCTTTTATTATATATAAGACACCCCTAAGTTAGGCTCTAGGTAGCCCAAAGAGTGGAGTGCTGTGTAGTCAAAGGTAGTATATACTTTTAGGTTTTGCATGTCCTGGTAGTGAAAACCCCCCAAATTCATTTTCCACTACTGTGAGGCCTACCCCTCTCATAAGTTAACATTAGGAATTTGTTATTGCACTTTATGAGCTGTAGTTTATGATTGAGCAGGAGTAGATTTGTCATGTTTCAAATCACTGGAATGATAGTGAAAAATCCTCTTTACTGGTAAAGTCAAATTTATCATCACTCTTTTAACAATACCACTTTTAGTAAGATGGCATGTTTCTGCTCTTAGTCCTGTGTGCCTGCAGTCTGTCTCCAATACACATCTGGGGTGAGTGACAGCTGTACCTCATGCATTCCCTCTAGATGGCCACATTCAAAGGAAAGTGAGGTGTGACTGAGTGGGCATTTGCATTTTGATGGGTCATTCTGGGCAGGATAAAAGGGAGGAGCTGACACTTGCACCTGAATGGGCAGAGTCCTGTTCCCACACAAAGGGTTGCATACCCGCTTTAGTGAGTCTTGAGCCAGGGCTGGTAAAGGAGGACCTCTGTGGACTCACAGCCCCGCATTGAAGTCAACTCCACTTTAAAGCACAACTGGGTATAAGTACTCGGTCTCTGACTCCACCAAATCACACTCTTCTAGGCCTGTAAACAACTCTGCCTGGAAAAGGAATGCTGTGCTGCTACATGGACTGCCACTCTGCTGGACTGCTGGTCTGGAAGAACTGCTTTTCTGCAGTGCTGCCCTGCTGCCTGCTACCCTCGCCCCTGCTGAGGAAGGACTGGACCCATCTCACTTTAACCCAGAGTGACTCAAAGCATATGCTGGCTTGCCCCCTGTTCGAAGTCTCAGGGACATCAAAGACTTCTCATAACCCTGCAACAGCACCTGGACTTTGCTTGCTGCAAGTCTTGCCCTGCAAGTGGTGCCAATCCAGTCCTTGGAAATGGGTATAATGTGCTACAACTGCCAGAATCTACGCATCTAAGATGTTACTTCGATCAGAACCGGTGCATCTCCCTCGATGCTGAGGCATCGCCACTGCTGCATGGACCACAGACATTGCATCGCCAACTGCATGGTGCAAAGTCTCCAATTTCCGACGCATCTCCAACTTTGTGTGGCTCAGCACCGTTGCATCGCCCTCAACCCAGCGGTTTCCTGACGAATCATCGCCTCCTTGCTTCCCGCATCTCAACTTCATCGATGACACATCTGAGGAACTTTGCGGCAGACCATGGCTAGTCCCTGTATCTGACTTGTGCTCCATCACAGTCGGCCTGAACTTTTGGATTTACCCAGTCTAGCGCAATCAGATAGCTCCATTAGGCATTTAAGCTTTTAAGCACTTCATTTAATCGTTACAAATTCATAACTCTGCTTATATTTATTTGATTTTTGTTGTTTTGGTCTTGTTTTGTTCATAAACGTGTGTAGTGTTTTCACTGTGTTACTGTTTGAAGTGTTGCACAAATACTTTATACATTGCCTCTTATGTTAAGCCTGCCTGCTCTGTGCCAAACTACCAGAGGGTGAGCACAGGTTAATATTTGGTGTGCATTTGACTTTCCCTGATGAGCATTGTGGTTCCCGCTTGGATAGCGTGCATACTTCTGCCAACCAGAAACCCAATTTATTTTTGACAACTCTTTTCTTCAAACTCTTGGCAAGTTGTCCATTACTCAGCCTGATCTTTCAAGTCTAGAACAAGATGTTCCCTTTCATAACTAACTTCTGCTTTTCATTTATTAAAGAAAGGCAAAACACCCTGACCTGATAGCTTTACTGTAGAATTTTTCTCTCCTGTTGCTACTGTGTTAATACCCCAGTTGATACATTTATTTTCTTATTTTTCATCTAGATTTTTCTCTATTTCCAAATATCACACAGCTTGCTGACTTTGTCAAGCTTCTTGTTAGCTACTAAATAACTTGTCTCCTTTCTTACCACTTTGGTTATCTATTGAAAGATATGTATTTCCCCTTTCTCCTTCAAATATTATCTTGCCCTATTCTCCCATCCTTCACAGTTTATGTTCCCCCATCTCTTAACATTTATGTCACTTACTCTCTTCCAGTTTCCCTTTTGATTTGTTGAACCGTATTTCCTTTTTTCAATTGCCCATATGGTATAGCAAGTTATTCAAATAAATTATAGACCCATTTGTTTTAAAACATGGCATTGTAAGGACATTTGTTGGACTGGTGAATTTTTTTAAGGTGAATCTGCGCTTTCACAGAATTTCAATAAAAATGTCACTGTCCTAAATCCTTTCAATTTAAACACTGTTTTATTGAACATACATTTAGACTTTCTGTAAACTTTAATTGATAGTTCTCCAGCTACATCTTTAATCCTTCTTTACTTCCTATTTTTGCTCAGTCGACCCAAAGCCTCCCTCATCCATAAATTCTTAAACCCGTCCCCAACTATAAGACCTACATCGTCATTAGAATCCTTATGGAAACTGACTTGGGACATATTTGGCCAACTCCCCACTGGGCCAAAGTATGGCTCAAAATTCACAAAACCTCTAGAAAGGCTACTCTTACTCAGACCTTATTTTCTGTTTATTATAGACGTAATCTTCAGCCACAAGCCATATGTCATTTTTCCAATCCAGCTGACTCCAAATGTTGCTCCTATTCCTTTCCACACAGTGATCTAAAGGCGCTTTGTGAATCATGAGGCCTGATTCACAAAGCACCTCTGCACTCATGGCGGAGGCCCTGCAGTCATGGGGGAGTCTTTGCACTCAGGGTGGAATCTCTGCAATGAAAAGTCTCAATGCAGCAATTCTGCCCCAAGTGTGGGGTCTCCCCCACAACTGTGGGGCCTTCGCCTTGACTTCAGAAGCCCTTTGTGAATCAGGCCCATGTTATTTTTATGTCCTAGTACTTTACTCTTCTAGCATAAAGTTTGGAAAAAAATGAATTTCATTTGCTAAACCTCCATTGCTTTTAGTTTTGCCTCTCTTCTTCTTGACAGTCTTATAATAAAAAATAGCTGGATCTTTTAATTGTCATTGCTTTTCAGCAGATTACCATTCACTGAAAGTGTACACCTAAAATATCTTATAAAGCCTGGTGGTATGCAGTTTGTCACCACCATAAACTCCATAGGCATTATGCAGAATACATTATTTTATCACAAAAAAAGTGATTTACTATGGTTACCGCTTACCACCTTTTTAAATACTATTCGCTTCTATTTTAGCCTTATACAACTCTTACTTTCAAACCCCTCTGAACAGTATAGAATTCTCTGTTTATCAGTTATTTAATGTTTCACTTTGCTGATTTATACTCTTGCACGTTGTTTAATCAAATGCTGTTCGAATATGACTTTACCTTGAAAAAACGAAAGACAAGAGGCAATTGGCAAAACAGAAACAGTTGGTTTAATTAAACTCTTCGGTCGGGCGTACAGTTACAGAAGCAGGTATGAGAACTGTCTGAAAGTACAATCAATGTGAGCAGAGTATTATACATTTATTTGGGTATCATAAAGTAATTCAGGTGATCTTTTTTAGGTAAAAGAATGCAGCCCTTGTCTGTGGAGTCATAAATAAGGCCACTGATGACAATTACAGGTGAGCCTCAAACTTGGGTGGACACAATGTGAGCCAGTGGGTCACGTGTCCAGATGTACGGCATGAGGGGTGCGTGATCACTGCGTGTACTATGTATGATGTGTCCTGATTGGCTGGGTGTTCCTATCTTCATGTGGCATCTGACTTTATGGTGTTTTGGGAATGTGCACACCACTCTGGCCATTGTGCTTTATTGGGGCCAATTGACCATTGAGGTGTTGCTGCGCTTATCTGGGGGATGGACCTCAGTTTCCTGCTTGCGCATTTGTCTGCTGGCTATGTGCCACCCCATCTGTGACCTGTCAATCAGTAACCTCAGGCCTAGGTTGCAGAGTCTGCCTGATCACATATTTCTGGGCGGGTTGATGAAGAGTTCATGACGGGAAAATTTGTTAATAGCGATGTGATTTCGTTCCTATGCGCGAATTTATCATTATAAACATTGTCATCGATTCCATCAATATTGTCATGTTATGTTCCATATAGGTACCCTAATATAGGCTGAGGTGGTCACCTAACCTTTCACCTATATTCTCCCTGCCATTACACTACATACCGGTTCTTAGTACTGACCTTTTACCTAGTTACGGTAATGTCCAAAGATGACATAGGGTTTTCTCCGAAAAGCTTAAGCCTCATTCATTATGCATGAGGATTCTTGGAATCACAGCAGGCCTACCATCTCCTGCATAAAAAATATGTACAAGTGTCATTCCCAGTCCGACATGACACAGCGAGGTATATCCCCAGGGGGTAAGCACTTGGGTATATATACACCATCTCTTGCTAAGGTAGTCAGAGGAGAAAAGGACTTCCATGCTGACACACTGATGCGAGACGCTGAGGCTCCTGCACGCAGACACTCCAGCTCGCAGTGGTCTGACATCCCTTGCGGGGTATCCATCTCGAGACCAAGACAGGGTCCCACAGTCTCTCACTTCAGGTAATGGGGTTGACTTTATCCTAGAGGGATTATTGGCTTTATACCCACATACATGCTAGGTGCACTTAGGTACATCTAGTTAGGGACGCATCGTAGGAGTATGCATTCTACTGTCATGTATTTTATATACCTGCCTGTATTCATTGTTTTAGCATGATGGTAGAAATCTACCATCCTTTTTCTCTGTTAGTGCTTATTATCAGTTATATCTGTTACTGTCTAATGGTTGTTTCAGCACACCTATTTTACACTAGAATGACTCTGGTTCAATAAATACTTATTGGAAAACATCCCCACCATTTATTCTGTGTATCTCTCAAAGTGCGCTCGAGTGACTGAGCAAAAAGTACACTGTTTCCACGATCCCTGATGGGACAGGGTTGTCATGTTCAATAGTTGCCAAGAACTATTCTCTCCTTGGTAAGAGGAGTTTCTAGTGGCATTGTAAACTGGCTGGTATACAGGCTAACATATACGGTAGGGGTGTCTAGAATCAGTCTCACTCCAATCCTACAGTATATGTTGTCTAAACGCGCAGATCCTATATAGGTTTATAGGAACTAAACGACAGACATTTCCCCCTCTAGTTGAATTTTCAACTACACTATCTAACCTATACATCATGACAGTCTCATTATTGGGAACTTGTTGTTCTTCGGTTTTGACTATTTCTACTTTCCTTGTTACTTGCATTCTACTCAATTTAAGGACTGCGCTTTTACAGCAGGAAACCCCCAAATGGAGGAAACCACACAAGAGCAAAAAATATATGAAAACAGGCAGCGTTGATGTTCACAGTCTGGTCAGACACCGGGGGAGCCAGGAAAACCAGTTCATGTACCATTCCTGCTCAGGGGCACCTCCCTCCTCAAGCATGTCTCTTTGTAAAAGGTGCCATGCTAAGATGGCAAGAGTCACAGTCCACTTATCCAGGTCATTGACTGGGATAAACATAAAGCAGGACACACTAATCTTGGCACACAACCCATCCTCCATTGCGGTTATTAAGACCAACACATATCGATGTTGCATCACCATGAGGTGGTGGCTCTGTTCTTCCTCGATCGCATTAATGCCAAGCTCAATGTTGTTCATCATCTTGAGAATCTCCCACCTAGGTATTTGCAACCAGGAGACGTTCGCTTTTGTCTGCATGGTAAAGAAGGGTACGGACCTTCCCGTGTTTACTTTTGTAAGAAAACAGTATGAATTCTTCCAGAATGTCCTTGTACTGAGTCAAGCCAAAATAATCAGCAGTTCCTTTTTTCTCAAGCCTGATGCAACAAAGTGTCTTCTTCTTTAGAGGGTGTCAGTGAAACTGACAGATCTTCTCTAAGTATGACTAGGGTCAGGGTGTGTATAGTGATGAGGGAGCAGATGCCAAGCCATCTGGGGAAGAGATGAGTGTAGTCAAATTTCTGCATTGCCAGTAAGTATCCATCAGCGTTTAGGTGCCCTATTGCATGTCCGGAATGTGCAGTATTGTGCCACAGTTTTCATATGTTCCCAGTGGAATGGTTCCTTTACCTCTGAAACACAATGAACACAGTGAAGGTTTCTGTACAACTGGGGGTTGCCCCTTCTCTTCTAGTCATGTGCACCTATTTACCTCAGTATCCCAGATTTCCTGACATGGAGTATATATGCTGTTGTTCAACTCTCCCCTACGAGACTCATTTCCTTTTGTAGCATCGAGGTGGATGGCCCTACTCTGGAACTCCATGTCTGGGGTCCATTTGTTATTAAAGAAGACAGTCCCAGATATGCTGGGGGCCACCCTGGGACCACAGATGGAAGAGGGAGCAGACATGTTCGTGCATTGGTGCAGTGGTTTTGCAACCTCCAAAAATCTTCTCTAGCAAGTCTTGATGCCGAACAGTATCTTTCTCTATGGTGCCCCTCCTGCACATTCTATGTAGCTCAGTTTCAATGTTGCTAGGCTTTGTGAAAAGGTACAATACTGTGGGATTGTTCTCATATTGGGTCACACTCACTGCTACTCTATGGGGTGCTACTCTGTTGGATTGTGATAAGTAAAGCCTGTCTGCGCCTACTGCATGTCGTATCAGCGGGCAGATGTAACATGACCTGGCTGATGTCTTGGAGCCCACAGCAATCATATGCTGATACCATGTGTTGTTTAAGAGGGTGCTGTTTAGTGCATGTGGAATACTAGTATTGGGTTCGATGTAATTATAAGTGATGTGGGAGAGGTCCTTACGCAAGCATGGTGAAAGCTCCGGGTGGACTCCATTAGACTAGGCAGTTCTTTGGTGATAAATGGATGTGACAGCACCCATAGTAAACAGAGGGTACATAGAAATGCAATAATACATAACTTATTGAACATTGCAGGTCATGGGATGGATCCAGCAGGGGATGTTTGTAATCCTCTTGTAATTGAGGGTGTCTTTAGTAGCTCAGTTTGAGGAAAAAAAGTTCACCATAAAGTTAGCAGTTCTTAAATCGCACACTGATTGGGGGTTTCTTGGTTTGACAGTTCACAATAAAAAGTTCATGGTGTAGTTCATGGTGGGTTTGCCATGGAGGATGTTAGCCGTACGTCAAAGAGGTTGACCCATGCATTTTTCCCTTCACCTTAAGGGCAGTAGGTGTTGTGCAGAATACTCTGTAGGGCCTTACAAATGTGGCTTCCTTCCAATTCCTTACAAAATTGCAAATGTAGACCTCTTGTCCAGGTTGAGGTGCTTTGCATGGTGGACCTGCTTAGATAGGAATCTGGTGGTTTTGATTAATTTAGAGAGATATACATGCAAATCTTTCCCTAATGTTTGAGAGCTAGCCTCAGAGCTCAATTTGGTCTGAGTTTTCAGGATGGGCAATCTACCAGTCGTGATCTGGTGTGATGTGAGGTCGTGATCGCTGCTGGGCGTGTTTCTAAGCGCAAACAAGGCTAAGGGCAAACAGTGAAGCCATTTCTTACTAAGGCTGGTGCAAATTTTGCATATTTATTTTAGCGATGCCGTTATTTTGGGAATGATACACGGAGGACAGTTTATGTGTTATTTCCAAAAGGGTACAGATGTGATTGAACATGGAGTTGATAAAGTGCTTTCTATTGTACGACTGGATGACTTCTTGTACCCCACCTTGTAGCTATTACTTCCCTGATGGGGAACGTCACTGCTGCCTTGGTGTCACAGTGCATGCAAGGAACAGCTTCAATCCACCTATAGTAGGGGCAGACTTTTGGAATCAGGTTTCGTAGTTAGCACATTGATCAATAATGTTGATAAAGTCGATGGGTAACACCATGAAAGGCCCCCTTGGTTTTCAAATAGCTGATGACAAGAACTTTAGTGTAGGTTTGGGTGAGCATAATTGACGTGCGGTGCATCTGTTCAAATACATTGTCACTTGTTCGACAAGGCTGGGGATAAACCAGTCATTTTGGAGTTCCACTATCATGTTGTCTTTTGCTGTGTGTGCTGGTGAGTGTAATTGGGGCGTTGCTATGTGGACTAGGATCTGAGGCATGACGGGCTTCCCTGGGGGTATGTGTCAGTATATGAGGTTGTGTGCAGTTTGAGTGCAGCCCCTGGCTACCCATCACTCCTTTTTGTCGGGTAATACTGTTTCCTGCAACTCCCTCAAGTACAACTCTGCTGTTTCTGAATAAGGCTTATCCTGCATGGGTCCCACCTCCGGTGGCCCTTGAAAAGGAAGCATGTGTGTCTCTTTAATTGTTCCATAAGCTGCCCTCTTCACAAACTGGTTGGCTTATGCATTCCCCTGGGATATGAAGTTCTTTCCCCCAGTGTGGGTGGTGCCCTTTACCACAGCCACGCATTTAGGTAGGGTTAGTGCATTCATTAGTAATTCTAAGAGGTCCCTGTGTGCAACAAGTATGCCGTCTGATTTCAGGAACCCTCACCTTTTGCCACCTTCCTATGCTAGAGGGCACCATGGTGGCGACATAGGTTGAATGTGAGTAGATTGTTACCTCCTTCCCTGTACTATGAGTATGAGCTTTGATGAGTTCTGTCACCTCTACTGCCTGTGCTGAAAGGTGGGGAAGGAGAGTAAGCTGCGTGGTGACTTGCAGTCTTTCTCAGGACGCTTGGCTATGGGCCGACACTACTGCCACCCCCTTGTGTCTTACCCCTGTCTCTTAGTCTATCATGGAGGAACCATCGATGAACAATGCTTCACTGTCCAGGATGGGATCCTCCTGTGCCTGGCTGATCCCCTCGGGTGTAAGTGGCACAGTCATGGATCTCCTCCCCCTTCTGAACCTTGTGAGATAGGAAGGTGGCTGGGTTTACTATATTGCACCATATTTTTAATGATGGCCTGAAGAGCATCAGTTCATGGCCTGAAACCCATTGTATAGTCAGAGTACTCTTGCTCTTTTCTATAATCGCAAACACTGAGTGTTCTGCATACAGTGTCAGCAATGCCCCATGATTTTGTCGATAGCAAAGGCTGCTGCTGCTAGTGCCTACTCGAATGGAAAATGACCCTGCATGACGGAGTGTATGAGCTCACTGCAGTACTCAAGGAGTTTGTGTCCCAGGGGATACTTCGGTGTCAGAACTGCTGACATGCCTAACCCATGGCTGTGGCTGAACAAGAAGAATTCCTTCCTGTAGTTGGGAGCTCCTAGCACAGGGGAGTGCATTATCTTTGATTTGAGTTTGCCAAATGAATTGTGAATCTCCAGCTTCCAAGCTAGCTCCTCGTGGCCAGCTTTTTCCTATTTCTTGGCCTCGAGTAAGTGGTAAAGGAGTGTGCTGTAGTCAAAGACCCACTGCCAGACATAGTTGCATAGTCCTAAAAACTTTTGCATACCCATTTTCATTTTCAGTGGTGGCATAAACCTGGTACAATATGTGCATTATGGCGTGATCCGCTGACTGGCCGCTGAGATCAGCTGGCCCAGATAACTAGCCTCCTGTTGTGCATACTGCATCTTCCCCTTCTCTACCTTGTTCCCTATCTTGGCAGGTGCAGTCAGGAGGGTTACCGTGTCCTGATGACATATGTCTTTAGAGGGACTGCATATCAAGATGTCGTCAGCATACTGTATCAGGATGCTATTTGATTGAAAGTTAGTGATGTCCTTCCTTAGTATTCCATTGAAGATACTGGGGGACTCACAGTACCCATGTGGTAGCCTCCGGTATATAGCAGCTGAACCCTTGATAAGTGAACGCGGTCAGGGACTGACTGTCGGGGTGCAGCAGAATGCTAAAGAATGCATTCTTGATGTCTATCTTGGAAAAATGTTTGTCAGTATGATGGAGGGGTCAGGTACTACAGAGAATTCAGGGACCACAATGTCATTGATGGGGCTGAGGTCCTGCACCAGGTCCCTCCCTTACTCTTTTTAATGGGGAAGATCATGTATTGCAAGGGTAGACCCCCACATGGAGGACCTCCTGATCAACTAGTGCTTGGATTGTGGGTGCTGTTCCCACATCAGCTTCATTGGAAAGCAGCTACTGGTGCACCCGGTGTAGGATGGCCCCTTCTCACAGTGTTATCCTTACTGGTTCTGCGGTATTGATGAGCCCCATATCATAGGGTCCCATTGCCCATAGCTGTGGTGGTATTGCTGACAAGTATTGCTCCTGCCAAGTTGTTAATACAGCCATAGGCAATGGAGCACCATTCCACAGTTCCACCCTAACCTTAATCGAGTCTGCAAAGATGATTTCTGAGGCCCCTGGACACTCACTGAACAACTGGTCAGCGGTTGCCTCCTGTATGCTGATACCAAGTATAACAAAGATCATTCATGGCCAACTTGCGTTTGCTTGGCCAGTGGCCACTGGGACTCTATATTCAGGCCACACGTCAACAGCCTCCAAGTAAAACAGCGCCTCCTCTTGGGATTCCATATCATGGTGACCTTCCCGGCTGTATCATCTGACCCAGCAGTTTCGGTGCATTAGCAATGATTGGGGGGGTGTGTTAGTGAAGGCCGTCAGATTTATGGGGGTTGCTCTTATCGGCCTGTCTTTGCAATGTGGATGGGTTGAAGACATTAGACTTGATGGGGTAGCCCCAGGTGTTGAGCAGGTCATTGTCCCATCTTCTGAGAAATGATTGGTCATGTTTATTTTGCCCATTAAGTCTCTTCCTAGGACATTAGTTAGGGTTAAGGGGTGATATAGCAGCTGTCCATTTATGCAGCTGCCTCCCACTTCTATCTCCAGGTGTTTTGTGACGGATATCCTCTAACCATGCCCGAGAACCCCTGCGTGTTGATGAAGTAATTAGATAGGGGGACGATCCCTTCCTTTAGATATGACCTTTTGCCCCTGTGTCAATTAGGAAGCTGTAGGCTTGTTATTTACCAACAGTGTTAAGGTGGGTTCTTGCTCGGACCGCTGGGTCACTGACAGCAAGGGGCACATGAGAGTGGGGGTGGGGGTGTCATCCACCGGGTGCAGGACTGACCCATGTTGGCTCCGCAGCTTATCTGGTTCTGGGAGCAGAGGGGGTATTGCGACCCAGTCCCGGCTTTGGGAGTTCTCTGTACTACTTCTTCAAATCCAACTACTGCATGCTTTATCCTTTCTGAATCTCTGTGGCGGCCCCCTCATTGGTGCCACCGCCTTCAGCGCCATTGTGGCCACAACTGTTCTAACCAAGACCATCTGCTCCCTGCTCATGGAATTTGCAGTGACGTCCTCAGGTTCTGTGATGGAACCCGCATGGATTTACCTTGCATGTCTTTAAAACACAGTCACTACCCTAAATGCAATATTACCACGTGTTACTTTACCACACAAGTCATTACAACAACTTGACTTAGGGGCGCTGGACTTTGGAATAGCATAAATTACCATTCCACCTCCAGTCTACGCAACAGTAGGGAAAGTGTTAGACTTACAAATCCAACACCAGTCCAACAAGGCGTCCCCTAAGTTGTAACGACTTGTGGGTTAAAGTAATGCTTTGTAATGTAACAGTTGGGGTAGTGACTGCATTGTAAAGGCTGGTTGTGACTGTGGGGTAAAGGATGTTTCCCAAGTTCTGGTTCCGTCCCAACCTCTTCCTATTTTCTCTCTCTTTCCTTCTTTCCTGGACTTGTGTCCTTTCCCACCTTACGAGGCATTGCTCCATGTAGGGGATATTCCAATTGGGATTTCCCCTCCCATATCTGATGCAATCCTCTGCCATAGCCATGTCCTCTGGCTCAAATGTTTGTGTTTATGTTTATGTTTTGTAAAACGCATGGCTGACCGAGGGCTTCCCTGCTCTAGTGAGTGCTGTGTTGGGCTATGCTCATGAGTAAACTAACAGGGAAACAGCCAAGTCTTTAGATTTTTTCTAAAGGAGGTTTCATTTAGCAATGATCTGAGGTCGAGTGTGAGAGTGTTCCATAGCTTCGGTACCAGATGGGCGAATGACCTATCCCCCATCTAACCCTTTTAGCTGTGGTTGTCCTGAGGAGCTGCAGTTGGGAGGATCTTAGGTGTCTGGTCAGGGCGTACCTAGATATCAGTTGTCTGAGCTTTAGTGGGCCTTTTTTGTTTATGGCCCTGTGGGCAATACAGAGGATTTAAACATGATTCTGGCTCGATAGGCAGCCAGTGAAGCTGTTTAAACAATTCTTTAACTGATACATGGCGTAGGAGTTTTAATAAAAGCCTGGCAGGCGCTTTTTTTCACCACCTGTAGTCTTTTAGTTACATATTTTGGTGAGACCATAAACAGCGAGTTCCCATAGTCTAGGAGTGAAATTATAAGGGACTGAATGACGGTTCTTTTTAAATGATCTGGGATCAGTTGAATAATCTTCCTGAACATTTTGAGTAGCGAGAAGCAAATTCCTGATAGTTTTTTGGTTTGATAGTCCATTGTGAGTGTGTCCTCCAGCCAAATTCCCATTTTTTTATGACAGGTTTGGGGACAGGTGGGTCGCCCATATCATTAGGCCATTGAATCAGGGGTGTGTGTATGGCAAGGTTTCCCAATATCATAAGCTCCGTCTTTTCACCGTTTAGCTTCAGGCAGCTGTTTGACATCCATTTTGCTACCTTCTCGAGACAATGAATGAGCTGATGTTTTCCTTAATCAGGGCCATTTGTCAGAGACACTACCAACTGAGTGTCATCTGCATGAGACAACACTGATATGTCAAACTTCTGCACTATGTTGGCAAGCTGTTGCACATAAATGTTAAAATTATGTAGGGCTGAGAGACGAGCCCTGTGGAAAACCACAGGTAATTGGCAAACGATCTGAGAAGCAGTCCTCTTCCATTACTTGAAAAGATCTGTTCTCTAGAAAAGAGGTGAGCCAGTCCATGTCTTCACCGTGGATTCCTACATCCCTTAGTCTGTCTTTTAGAATGGCATGATCCACGGTATCAAAAGCCGCAGAAATATCTAGAAGGAGAATAGCAGCCGACCCTCCATCATGTAAGAGCGCCTTAAGCTCCTCAGTAACCATCAGTAATGCTGCCACTGTGCTGTGGGACGTGCAAAAGCCCATCTGAGTAGTGTGGAGGATGTCATTAGTCTCCAAGAAATTGGCCAATGTGTGATTTACATTTTTCTCCAAAAGTTTGCCAAGAAATGGCAGAAGGGAAATAGGACGCAGATAATGTTGGGTCGTGGTTAGCTTTTTTTTGCAATGGTCTGATGACCGCATGCTTCCAAGGTTTGGGGACCAGAGCTGTGTCTAGTGACTGGTTAAGCAATTAAGATAGTGATGGCAGAATGATATCCAATGCTTTAGCTAGGATATGTGGGGGTGCTGGTTTGAGAGGAGAACCAGATTTAGTCGCTTTAATTAGGTTGAGAACCTTCTCTTCCTCTAGGGAATTGAGCTAGTATGGGAAATGATGGTTCTCTAGCTTCAATTCCCTTATCAGGACTGGTTTCCCTATTGCTCGGGAATTGATCATATATGTCTGTCACTTTCTTGTAAAAGAAAGATGCTATGTCATTGCATCTCTCTTTAGAAGTGTGAAGGGAATTATTACTTTTATGGGGCCTGGTCAGAGTTTTGACCACTCTGAAAAATTCCTTAGGGGAGTTTGCCGACTGGGAGATATTATCCTCAGAGTATTTAGCTTGTGCGCTCTTCATTTCGTTATGATAGGACCTGATTGTAGATTTATATTGAGTTTTAAGGGCAGGGTCATACTTCTTTCTCCAGAGTCTTTCTAGTTTTTTTACATTGTTTTTTCAATAATATGAGCTGTTCATTATACCATGGAGCTTTTTTGGGATGTGTTTTACTATTGATAGTTTTCTTGGGGATACACATATCTAACAACTGGATAATCCAGTTCTCCCATTGCTGATAGTCCTCTTCTAGTTTACCAGCAAGACTTGGGATATTGTCCTTCTGGACTGTTTGCCAGGTTTCTGGGACCAACATGGACCAGCTTCTGGTCGCAATAGTTGGGCTCTGACCTTAGTCTGCTGAGCAGGTTTGGGTAAGCTGAAAGTAATGAGAAAGTGGTCTGACCAGGGGACTGGGATTGCTTTAGGTTCTGAGTTCTGAAGATCATTTGAAAAGATGAGGTCCAATATATGCCCTTTCTCATGAGTAGGTGATAACACATGTTGAGTTAATTGTAGTGCTTCCAGGTCGCCCTGTAGCCTTCTTATAATGAGTGTGTCTTGTTCATCGAAATGAAGGTTGAAATCCCCTAATATTGTCATGTGGGTTTTCTCTATTGCAAGACTAGTTAGAGAATCTGGTAGTGTCTACATGAATTTGCTACTCGTGCCAGCGGGCCTATAGATGAGTACACCTGAAAAAGTGCGAGTGGGGGAGAGTGCAATATGAAACTGGAAGCTTTCACACTCAGAGAGAGGAAACTGGTATATGGTGCATTTAAAATCATCTTTTCAGATACTAGCGATTCCTCCCTCGATTTTAGCTGCCCGATCTGATCTATGTATCTGTTACCCTAAGGGGAGGGTGAGGTGGATGTCTGAGCTATCATTGAGATGTCTGAGCTGTCATTGAGCCATGTTTCTGTCACAAACAATATGTCTAGGGTGTCTTCCTCTAGAATGGCTCTTATATATGAGATGTGCCTTGTGATTGAACGGGCATTGATCAATCCCAGATTCCATGTGGGTCCTTGTAGATTGCAAATTCTTGCTCTCGTGTGGCTCATAGCCACACTGAAGGCAAGCTTCTTTAGGTGCGGGCTGGTTGTTGGCTCCTGGCCGTGGAGCACAAA
This sequence comes from Calotriton arnoldi, assembly GCA_963921515.1. NCBI lineage: Eukaryota > Metazoa > Chordata > Amphibia > Caudata > Salamandridae > Calotriton > Calotriton arnoldi. The sequence continues at coordinate 1,061,182 of CAWUFW010002919.1, forward strand.
TGGGTTTGCCGGAGATTAAACGATAAAAGCTGATCTCTGGAGTATTTGTACGATCCTGGGTTGTGAGGACCAGGGTTCCTGGGCCCTGGGCCCGTTCGGGTGCAGACGGGCGCAGACGGACTTGCCTTTGGCGCACCTGCGGCATGCCCGCTGCACGTGTCTGCTGCCTGCCCGGCCCGCAGTGGTCATTTAAGTAGGAGGTGGAGTTGGCAACTAGACCGCCAACCTCCCTCCTCTTCCCAGCACTCTATGGTATAGACGGCTGAATGCCTCTCTATGGTTCCCACATGCCGTTTCTACAAGCCACAGACACGGTAGGAAGAAAATCCCTTTTAACTGCCCAAGTATCTTCTAAGGTTTAAGACGACAAATTCTAATTCATTTTAGAATTAAAATGTGCATAGAACAATATCAGTGCAATGTCAGTAAAACAAAGTTTAAAATGAGCGAATCGCTGTGGGTAGATGAGGAAGAGATAAAAGAACAACGCTCTCACCTTCGCTCTCACCTTTGCACCCAAATGCCCCTCCCCTAGGCCAGGACCAGCCAAATTGGTTTCCCTTCATAGCTCAGTTGGCTAGAAAGTTGCAGAATTGGCGTGCAAAGATTTCTCCTTCATCTATCGCTACTATCTCCCTTGCGATCATACTAGCATTTTTTTTTGCTCATGCCCGATGGTGCCCACCCTCATCATTGGAACCCAGAGGACTGGAATCCCTTCCTTTCCTCACCTCCATTTGTTGTATCATTGTCTGGTACCTCTATGAATCTCTCTGTTACCCAAGTGTGTTTACCAGAACTAGTGGGAGTGCATGTTCTCCACACCACTGGGGTTCGATGGTCTGAATGCGACAAATGGGGGGTAGAACTCCACGGAGCTCTAGCAATGGACTGGGGTGGTGCTGGGATTGCCTGGACCAGTTGGCCAGTTGGACTATCATGCCGGGACCTAACAGTTCATTGTTCGGTTGAATATCCTCCGGCTCCCTCAACTGGCAGGTTGATATATTCTAATGCAGTGAGAGCTGGCCTCGAGGAGAGCACCTCCATACCATCATATGGTACAGGAGGTGCTGATGCCCTGCCTTTTTCCTGTGGGATAGGATGATCTGTCTGGGCTCCTCAAAGATTGCCCATAGTTCTAATAGTGCCTCTCTCCTGTCCTTCTGACCTATGTATTTGGTCCTTATGTGTTTTCTCATGTGTTTGATTATGTTAATGTCAAAGGTTCCCTCTTTTCGCCAGGGAAACGTGTGTGCCTCAGTGTGTGCGGGCCATTTGTGGCAAAATGTAAGTATTTTAACCTGTGTGGAGAACCTGGTTTGCATGTGTTTTAGTGGCAACTCCATGATAAGTTGGGTTCTTTCTTTAAGGTACAAATTTGCCATAGCATTTCTAGTTTACGGAGTCTAAATTTCTCTTCGGGTTGTACGTATGTATTTATATAGGGATTTGTGGTTCTAACTACTAGTTACAAGCGTAATGATTTTTACAGTTGTATCAACATGAATATTTCACAAACACAAATAGCAAGGCATATGAAGGGTCACAACTTAGAGGAAAATGCAATTGTTAACACATCATGAAATTAGGCAGAAAATAGCAGACTCTACTGTGATATGAATTAACGATTGTGAAATCAGCAACACCTTCATATAGCAGATTGAGACATTGAAATACAATTGCATTATTTACCAGCACCACAGCATCAAATCATTATAAAATCAAATATATCTGCATCAATTTCAATACTACAATAAGAAAAAAGCTGACAGAGAAAAAAGGATGACTGTGTCAAAATTACCTTAGCCTGCTCCTAGCTCATGCTATCATGTGACCAGCGGAAACCCTGCGTGGTAGGTGAGCCTGATAGTCTGTCAATATCGGCTCCAGAAAAGGACAATTTTTCATGGGGAAAAGGAATTACTCAAAGAACCACAGGACCCTCTAGACGAAACACAAGCTACACCTGATCTCCCAGATCCAAACCTTTTGTTTCCTAATATTTGAATTGCACCCTGGTTCCCACACAGGGGCTCAGCGTATCATCTGTGTCATGCCCATTGGCCCAAGCAAACAACACCCCTCACTTCTTTCAGATACCAACAGTGTTTAGGAACCTGGTAGCAGTAAGAAAACCCTTTTAGACTGAAAAATAAGGTTGAGGTGCTGGCCCTATAACACACCCAGGGCCCATGCATACCATCTGCTTCATGCCCAGCGGTCCAAGCAGTGAGGCGTCAACCCTGTATCACACCCAGGGGACAAGCGTATCATCTGTGTCATGCCCAGCGGTCTAAGTGACAACCAATTTTACCCTTCCTAGCATACTGACTATTGAAAAAAGGTGACCTCTGTGGGAACGATTCAGAGGCTGCCTTGAGACTACTAGTTCAGACACATAAAATAGGTAACATGACACATTTTTTTCAGTGGCAGGGTGCTCAGGTTACACTTTTTTGCTTCTTCCTATTTTTCATGTGCTAAATGCTGGGACCAGGGATTAGATGTGGTCTCTTACTCTCTGACGGCGGCTTCAGGACGGACCTTTGCCCCGTAGATTCATCTGAATCTGTCTGGGCGGGGTCCCTTTCCTTCGGCTACAGTCAGGTCTGAGGTACCAATCTGTCCTGGCTAATTCACCAAAATGTTGCTCGAATATGAATTTATCTTGAAAAAACAAAAGACTAGAGGCATTTGGCAAAACAGGAACGGTTGGTTTAATTAAACACTTCGGCCAGAAGCACAGCTACAAAAGCGTACAATCAATTTAAACAGGGTTTTATACATTTGTTTGGGTATCATAAAGTACTTACAGGGATACTTTTTTGGGAGAAGAATGCGGGCCTTGTCTGTGGAGTCATAAATAGGGACTCTGATGACAATTGCAGGTGGGCCTCGACCTTGCGTGGACACAATATGGGCAATGTGTCCAGATGTCCAGCATGAGGGACACGTGATCACTGCATGTACTGAGTGTGCTGTGTCCTGATTGGCTGCCTGTTCCTAACTTCATGTGGCATCTAAATTTATGGTGTTTTGGGAATGCACGCACCCCCCTGGCCATGGGTGCTTTATTGGGGCCAATTTCCCTGGACCACTCTGCTTATCTGGGGGATGGACCTGAGTTTCCTATTTGCATGTTTGTTTGCCGGCTACTACCACCCCACCCGTGACCTGTCAATCAGTAATCTCAGGCCTAGGTCGCAGAGCCTGCCTGATCATATGTTTCTGAGTCCAGGTTAATGCAGAGTTCATGACGGGTGAATTTGATAATAGAGATGCGAATTCGTTCTTATGTGCGCATGTATCATTATAAACATTGGCATCGATTCTATCAATATTAACACAAACTACTGTTATATATGCATATTAATTAGTTATACTGATCTTTTTTTATCAAGCATATTTTTATTGATTTTAAAATATATTGAGAGATATAAGTATGCAAAAATAACACGTAGGGGAAGGTCACCCCGATGTACAATATCAGCCGAACAGTACAGTGTGCTAATAGATCATACAAAGTTTGTGAACGAAGGATCGGCAAGTTCCATATGGCTTAACCAAAGATCATTCGGGTGTCATCCAACCCCCCCGCCACAAACAATGAACATAAAAAATATAAACTGGGGTGTCACGGTCAGTAGAAGAGTTGCACAAATAGTTGCCGTAGTAGGGCATCGTCCAGCCAGAAGAGAGCCCCTCTGTCTGGAGCTGCCCCTCCAGAGTTGGAGAGTGTTAGTGGGAGTCTAAACATGAAAGAGGTGGAGAGCTCGCAACCTCGGACCGCATGCAAACAGGGGTAAGCCCTCAGATAAGTATTCCACCAAGGGGGCCCACACATAGTCAAATCCCCTACGGGTGTCTTCGAAGATGTCTGCCATTCTCTCCATCGCCAACGCCCGCCACAATCTAGCGAGCCATTGCGTGAGGGAGGGGGCCTCTGGCTTCTTCCACGCCGTGGCCACTGCCATCTTGGCCGCCCCGAAGCAAAGCCACATTACTGAGCGATCCCCCTGTGTCTGACGCTTTAACTGGGTATCCCGGATCCCCAAGAGTGTGTGTTCAATCGTGGCTGGAAGCGGGTAACCTAAAATTTGTTTGATTTGAGCTAGGACCTCCTTCCAAAAAGGCTTGATGTGGGGGCAGTCCCACCAGATATGTCTAAAGTCACCCAGCTGCCCGCAACCCCTCCAGCACCTGTCTGGAGCGGTAGAAAAAATGGAGTGTAACCTCTGGGGGTGGAGATACCAATCATACATGATTTTATGATGGGCCTCCCGAAGAAACATTGAGCGGTTAAACTTGGGGATATCCCTGTAGAGCGAGGTCCATCGATTCTCCTGCAGTGGAGCGTCAACAGCGTATACCAAAACCTTTGGTGTCTCAAGGAGTGTGGGGAGCTCCGCTTTTGTAGAAGGGAGTAGAGAAAGGAGATGGTTCCCTTTGAGGAGGCCCCGGATAAGGCAAATTTCTCAATGGCAAGCAGCTCCCGGGTAGAGGCCAACCGTACCCGCAGTTGCAGCGCCCAGTGTTTAAGTTGTAAATAATGGAATTCCTCAGCAGGTGGGAGCTGAAAAGCCTTGGAGCACTCTAGAAAGGAGAGTAATTTCCCCCCCTCGAACAGGTGAAAGAGCGCAAGACAGCCCCCCTCCCGCCAGACATCAAAGGGACCCTCCTGCAAGGCCAGGTGAAATTCTGGATTAAAGTGTATTGGCGTGAACGGGGACGGAAAAGTGGTGAGAGGAGTGGATCTGTTCAGGACGTCCCAAACCCCCAAGGTGGTCGCTGTAAGCGTGCTAATTTAGGCATTGCGGGAGCGATGTTGTTTGTGTTTCCACAGTAGGTCCCATATCGTTCTTTCCGTTATTTGCCTGTCCATATGAAGCCACAGTTTATCCGACTCATGCAGAGACCATTCTGTGATAACCCTCAGTTGGGCCGCTCTGTAGTAACCCAGGAAGTCCGGAAGGGCCAAACCCCCTCCCCCCTTGGTCGCGTCAACACTCGATTGGAGAGTCTAGCCCTCTGCCCCTGCCAGACAAACTTAGTGACCATTGTTTTCAATTCGGAGAACAGTGCCCTATCCACCAGAATCGGAAGGACCTGGAAGAGATACAGTAAGCGTGGAGGATATTCATTCTTATAGCGTTTATCCGGCCTATCCACGAGAGGTAGGCCGTTCGCCATCTAGCGAAGTCAGTTTTAATTTGGCGTAACAGCGGGGGGAAGTTTGCCCTTTAGAGATGCTCCACCTTGGGAGTTAGTTTTACGCCCAGGTAGGTGATATCTTTGTTGGTACTACGGAAGGGCGTTGTGCCCTCAATAGACTGCATAGTGTCCTTAGGCACTGTGAGATTCAGAAGAAAGGATTTCGAGTGATTCACTTTGAAGCCCGAGGCCCGCTCATATGCCGCAAGCTCTGTCAATATCGCCGGAAGGGAGGATAGCGGTCGTGTGACTGGGAGGAGCACATCATCCGCGAAGAGGGAAATCTTGTGCTCATCCGAGCCAAACGGAACTCCCCTTATGTCCGGATTAGACCGGATGCGCTCCACAAAGGGTTTGATGCTGAGCGCATATAAAAGGGGGGATAGGGGGCACCCCTGGCGGGTACCCCGTGAGAGATGGAAAGATTCCGTAGCCACCCCATTCACCAGGACCTAGAGTGCGGCGCATGGTAGTTCGCCTTGACCATCCCAATAAAGGGTTCAGCAAAGCCGAACCGGCGGAGAGTGCGGGTCAAGAAAGACCAGTCCACGCGGTCAAAGGCCTTCTCCGCGTCCAGCACGAGAAGGACTGTGGGAATCGCTTTCCTTTGGGCTTTCTCAATTATATGGACGACCCGTCTCAGGTTATCATGGGTTTGCCTTCCCTTAATAAAGCCCGCTTGATTGGCCTGTACCAAGAAAGGCATAACGTTTTCCAGGCGCGTAGCCAAGATTTTTGAATAAAGTTTAGCATCCAGATTGAGGAGCGCAATCGGCCTGTAGGAGGCACAATGGGAGAGGTCTTTCCCCGGGTTTGGGGATGACAGAGATCAGGGCTTCGCCCATCGAGGGGGTCACCTGTTGTGTAGCAGCGATATTGTTGAAAAGGGTGACCAGGTGAGGGACAAGATCCGGAGCGAAAGTACGATAGAAGTGGGCGTTGAGACCGTCAGGCCCAGGTGCCTTTTGAAGCTTGAGCGAATCAATCGCCTTCTGAACCTCTTCCGTGGTGAAGGGGCTACACAGCTCTTCATTCGTGGGAGCGGATACCTGAGGCAGGATAAGGTCCCCTAAGTATTGGTCTTGAGTGCGCGTGTCCGGTTGGTCTGCGGTGTATAAGGTGCGATAGAAGTCCCCGAAAGCTTTGGCCTTACCCGGTTCAGTCTGGTGGAGGACCCCCTTGCTATCCTCTATATATTTAATGTAGTTCCTCTCCTGCCATATTCGTAACTGGTGAGCCAGTGAGGAGCCTACCTTGTTCCCTCCCTCATAGTGACGTGCCTGGAGGCGCAAAAGAGTTTTTTCGGCCCCATTAGTGTAGATCGCCTGGAGTTTCCCCTTAACCTGAGTGACTTTACAGAGGGTCTGCATCGAGGGGGAAGCCTTATGGGCGTCCTCAACTGAGCGAAGTTCGCTCTCGAGGAGGAGGCGTTCACCTTTACGTTGCATCCTAAGCACGGCCTCAAGCTCAATACATTTTCCCCTGATGACCGTCTTGAAGGCACCCCAAGTGGTAGCTAACGAGGTGTGTTCCGGGTCATTAAGGTCAAGGTAGTCCTTAATAGCTTGTCAAAGTTCATCTCGAAGGAGTCTGTCTCTGCACATGTAATTGGGGAAGTACAACCTGACAAATTTGGAGCGAGGCGCAGGCCAATCGAGGGTCATTTCCAACAGCACGTGATCTGAAAGGCAGATCGGGTGAAACTGAGAGCCCACCGCCGAAGGGAGGAGAGACTGACTCATAAAGATATGGTCGATTCTGGAGTACGTCCTGTGCGTGTGAGAGAAAAAGGAGTAATCTCGGGTCGTGGGATGGGCAGTTCTCCAGACATCTACCAAACCTAGCACCCTTAAAGTTGCTTGCAAGAGTTTGCTAAACACCCCCCGCTGCCCTATGGACTTGTGTGGTATCTACCGAAGGGTCCCATATCAAATTGAAGTCCCCTAGAAGTATAATGTCCCCTCGTGCAAACCCCTCCAGCGTAGATAAGAAGGAATTGAGAAAATCGTGTTGCCCTGTATTGGGGCATAGAGCGTCGCAATGGTACACTGTCTGCCCCGTATTTCCCCCCGGACCATCACAAATCTCCCCTCTTTGTCAGTGGCAGTGTCTTGGTGAAGAAAAGGGGTCAAAGTATGGAAGAGCAGCGCCACCCCATTGTGTTTAGTACGTGTCAAAGAGTGAAAGATTTGAGGGTAAGCCCTGTGTTTCAGTCGGTGCTCCTCTATGTGGGGAAGGTGCGTCTCCTGGAGGGCGGCAATTTTAGTCTGGTGGTCCTGTAAAAATTTCCAAATACACTGCCTCTTGTTAGGGGCATTAAGCCCCTTGACATTCCACGTCAAACAGTTACATCCCGCCATTGGACAACAAAATTAGAGCCATTAGGACCCCTCCCCCTCTCTAATCCCTTGTCCTTTGCAAGCCCCCTCTCTCCCTCCGCCCTGCGTCAGCAACCCAAAAAAAGAAAGCAATAAGCAAAAAGAAGGACCGTGACACCCAAAACCCTAACGTAAAAAAAGTCCCAACAATACCAACAACCAGTTGTGGTGGATGAAAACTGGATCTTCGCCGTCGCGGGTCGCCCCATGATGGGGCATGTTGGAGGGTGACTCAACCGGAGTCCCCGTCTGCACCCATCTCGGCCGCTGAAGATAACAGCAAAGATCGCCATCTCTTAACATTCAAATGTTGCGCAAAACCATCATGCCTCGGGTAGGGCTTCGGCTAATGTCCCTGTGCCATTGTGGTGTCCCTGCTCTGGGCCCCCAGCTGGGGGAGTACGTCACCCCTCCTAAAATAGAATAGGATCAGCAGAAAGTGTCCAGATGGTCCCCCGGATCTGAGGATCTTGGTCCCATCGAATGAATCCTGAGAGGTCATTGCCCCAGCAAGGCCCACCGGCTGTATAGGCAACCGCAACCTTCATTCCTCACCAGTCCGGACATAGAACCATGTAAGGCTGCGGTCACTTATGTCCTCCCTTCAGACTTGTACTCCACTGGCGGTTTTTCCGGGTTTCTCGGTCTGTGCCCCCTGATGAGTCCTGCGCTGTCTCGGTGTCTCCCAGGTTGAGACCCAGAATCCGTATTCCCTCCTCGACCTCCGTGACGTGACACATCTTATTCTTGAATTCGAAGTTTAGGCCGAACGGATAAGTCCATCTATACTTGATGTGCTCGTCTCGAAGCTTCATGGTGATGGGCCGGAACTGCTGTCTCCTAACCAGCGTTGCGGGAGCCAGAACCTGGTAAACGGTACAACGACAACCCTGGAAGGAGATGTCGCTCTTTGTCCGGGCTGCCTGCAGTACTGCTTCTTTTACCTTGAAGTAGTGGAACTTTGCGAGAATGTCGTGTGGTCGCCGTCGGCCCTCGGAGGGCTGCCCCCCTACTCGGTGCACTCTCTCCAACTTAATCTTGAGTTGACACAGGCTGAGAATCTCCGCGAAGAGTCCCTCAAGGAAGGCCTCTAGGTTCTGCCCCTCTGCCCCTTCCTCCAAGTCTCGAATCCTAATGTGGTCCCTCCGGGCCCTGTTCTCCAAGTCTTCCGACTTCAGCAGTGCGAGATGTAATTGCCTCCGGAGGTCCCGTACCTGCTCTTGTGTGTCAGTAGATTGCTTGTCTAGGTCTTGGGTGTGGGTCTCCAGATCTAACACCCTCGTGCCTACTGAGTCCAGATCCTGTTGGAGCGTCACCAACCGCGTACTCAAATCCGATTTAAGCTGATCAATGGAGGCCTTGATGTCATGATTAAGCTCCGCGCGGAGCTCCGTCTTGAACTCGTGTTGGGACGCCATCAGATCTTCTCGCGTAAGTGCCATGGCATCCGTGGTGTCCTCCTGCCCCGTTGTTTGTCGTTTCTCAGCCGGAGGAAAATAGTTAGAGACTTTAGCAGGCGTCTTCTTCAGTAGCATAGGGGCGTCCACAGTGGCCCTCCTATGCCTGTGAGTGTGGTGCTAGTCGCAAAAAGACTGGCGCCCCTCCTTCTTACGTTATACCAGGGCTATGGACTGAACGCGGGGCAATACCTTATACCCCCTCCATACCCTGGAGCAGCCAATACACCTGAGCAGCAGTCCCCAGAGATGAATCCTGGGGACCTCCGTCGCCCGGGGAGAAGTCCTATGTGGCGGCGCCGCTGTGAACGGAGTGCATGGTGCTGGATCCGTCTTCCACTTACTGTAGCAGGTGGGCAGAAATAGGGGGCGGGGGGCGTCTCTAGAGCATTCTTATGTAGCTAGGACGACGAGGTGACTTTGGCCGCCATGTTGAAGACAGGCGCTCCAGGTCAGGCACCATGAGGCTTTCAGAGTTCCAGGAGTAGACCACTCCCTCAAAATCCGGGGGTCCCCAACCATCATCAGCTCCCCTCCCTCTGCTCACCAGTTGCGCGGGCGGCGTGGCTCCTCTCTGAGAGCCGCCGCAGCAGAGTCCTGAGCGGCAGCGTCCCAGCAGACTGCGGATCGTTGCGGGTGGCCGCGGCGCGATCACCAGTGCCACGGGAGGGGGGGCGCAGGGGAGGGCCCTCTTCTGCAACAGGCCTCGCGGCGGCAGCCACCGTAAGCGAATGGGCCTACCTCGCGTCCCCGGTGGCGGTCGCCATTTTGTGCCGGTCTTCCATCATGGCCCCGCAGTCCGGCAATGTCAGGCAATGCAGGCGCAGTGAGCCCCAATCGTCTTGTGACTCTCACTGGGGATGGATACCCCCGTCTTCAGCTGGATGACTCGAGGGAGTCACTTGATCACCGCCCACGGGTCTCTAGTCACCCGTAGCGATTGCCATCTTAAGAAAAGCCTCTGTCTATCCTCCGGACCTTGATTCGGCACCCCGGGGCGTTGGGACCTCGCCTAACTGCAATAGCTGTATCGCTACTCACTCCTTATCAGGTAAGGAACATAGAGAGCCGGTTTGAGGGTTGGCGATGGCGCTGCAATCACGGGATTTTGGCGCGGACCGGGAGCCGAGGTAAAACACGTCTACCCGGCCATCTTGCCCGGCCACGCCCCCCTGATATTTTTTTAATCAGATGATACCCTTATCTTTCCTTCCCATTCCTTTCCCCTCCCCTTTCTTGCATTTCCCAGATAACTCCATAAAACCTTAAAAAGCTTATATTGTATGGTTGATTAAATATGCTTTCTTGTTGTAGCCTTTTTTCATATTATATCATTAGAGTGTTTATCGTGCTCCATAATTGCTATAAAGATATGCCTATGGCTTATCACTCCTTTTATGTATGATGTTCACTTTATTCCTATAATAAAGCTTTTCTAAAACTGAAAGAAAAGAACAGCAGCACCCAGTAAGGATTCTTGCTACACAATTTTAAATTAGTTCTGCAAATGCATGAGGCAATAAAATCCATTACTTGAAGTGCTTCAGTTGAACCAATGTTTTAAATTCTGTTCTAAGACTTTTATTCCAAGCATGGGGGATTGGAGCTTGAACATGCTGTACGCCATATAAACTGGTACCTCAGGATTGGATATTTACTGGTAAAGTAAATATCTTGTATTGGGTGCTCTCTAAACAGGAAAAAGGCATAACCTGCAGAGTTGGTGTTCACTGCACCACATTCTGCTAGTTTTGTAGAGGTGGGTGAGCCACTGAAAGCTCAAGCCAGGGCTTGAAGCCTGGTTCTGACTTGGCTCAAGGTCCTGTTGGATCCTAGAGCCCATAACAAGCCAAGCTTTCATGTGGATTCTGCCTGCCCTCCTTACTCTACCCAGGATGTGGCGATATAGCCAGATCTGCCAATGTGGGAGCTGGTGAAGCAAATTTGAGACTCAGCATCAGCTCAACATCCTGTGATTGTGGGCACATCACTTAATCTCCCAGTGCTTATAAAAAATGAATATGACCTTTTGTAATGTTACTGTTGTTCATGTAAAGGCCTCCAATACCTTTGGGTGGAGACTGCACTCTACAAATAAGTAAATATAAAACCTTAACATAAAGATAAACAAATGGATACCCATTTAGTATCGTATTTGTATCAAATAAAACTAGAAAACCTGGATAAATCTTAGCTTCCCCCTTAAACTGTGTGATCTGCGTTAAATATGTTTTCCACCAAAATTCCTTTTCTTTCAATATGATGTATGAAAGCACTTACAAAAATGTGAGTTCTGAATACCAGTTGTACAAAAACGTATTGTGTTTGATTTACTAGACTATAATGCTCTATAACAATCTTGGACACTTGTCAAAGCTTCAGCATTTTAAAGAACATTTTTGGGGGGATTTGGATGAGACTTTATATTGTCTTACGTGATGTTCGTTGTATGACTTACCTAGCAAACATTTTCAGAGCTCAGCTCATGCACAGGCTCCAAGAGCTGAGCCAGACACTTGGCTCGGCTCCTCACAAGGGATTGTTCCAGGTTTTTTCTGACCAAATTTGGCAGGGGAAATTATGCAAGTACAATAGTTACTACTTTTCTCAAAATACTGAATCCTGTGCAAACTTCCATTTGCACAGGGACCACAATTTACCTCCAACTCAGAATTGAGGCCTATGCATTACACCACTTTAGCCACCACACTGAACCTAGTCAGCCAAGTAGTTATTCTCTTGGAAGTTGATGACATTATGATAGGTAGAAATGATACAAGCAAGGAAAACCAGGGCATGTTCACTAAGCAACTGAGGACAGCAATTAAAGTATTGACGCTGTGTACATGCTAGTTAAATACTTGGTTACTCATAGGTTACACTGCTGCCAGAAAGTATGCTTTGAGGACAAATCCAAATGAGGTTGGGCTAAAAAGCTGTAGGCATGACATTCTTAACCTTTTCAGAGCCCTCTCATTCAAATCTGGGATAGTTATTTATTAGTGCTGTTTTAGTATGGGATAAGAGAAATTTCCTAAAGGAATGACCCCCATGCAAACGTCAAAAATGTATGAATAAATTAGTTAATCCTTGAGTATATATTCCAGGTGGTACCTATACCTGAGGTCTGTACTGAATACTGTTACAAATCTCAAGCAGAAGCTATATTGGAAGAGGGAGTCCCATGCACCTGGTTTGGACCTGAACAGTACGACACATTATGAAAACTGCAAAATCATAGGTAAAGAAGATAAAAAATTTCAGAGCATTCACATTTACTTTTAAATTAAAGAGTGATGTCTGGGTATGCTGAAGAATCCTTGGTCTTCTAGGAACCTCAGATACCCCGAAGGGATGTGGAAATGCATTCTCTCAAATTCCCCCTTTGATTGGTTCCTTGGAACTTGCCCAAAATGCCTATTAGCTGGTGTTCCCTGAGACACATTCAAGCAGTAACGGCTCAAGTCCCAACAAAGTTGCGGGCAGGGAGGTAAATGGGGGGGGACAGACGATATACAAAGGAGACACAAAAAAAATGTACCTGGTGCATCGCCGAACCTCAGCTCTTCTGCTCCGTCCTCACCAGCACAGGCTCCCAGAATCCCCTGCGGCCACTCCTGATGCTGCTTTCATGATGCTGAAAGCAGCATCAGGATTGGCCTAAGCGCTGAGTATTTGCACTCCCAGTGAGACTGGGAGCCTTTGCTTGCTCTCTCCAGTCCAGCAATACAGCTGGGGTTGGAGACAGCTTCAGTGAGCATGACGGGTTGGCCAACCTGAGACGGCAGGACAAATTGTCATGTGCACTGACAACAGTGACAATCCCCCTCCATGATGGCCTTGCCCCAGAGCCTCGCCTATTGTAAGAAAAATAAAGCAATAATAAACACTTTTGTTATCATTTTATTTTTAAAGTTTTGAGGCTGATGAGGGGATATGCTCCTCCGCAATAGCAAAGGAGCCGCCACAGCATTCAAGATGAATTTACCTAGTTGCATCTATGATAATACTCTCACTCCTACAATGGTTTCAGTGACAGTCGATGGGCCCTCTTCATCTCTTTCCAAAGGTCTCCCTTAGAAAGTTACAAACTACAGAGTGTCCCCTTCTGGTTTAGACTCAGCACCTACAAATGTAGGTGTGGTCTTGCAATGCAATTTGTGTACAATGGCAACCAGCTGTTTTTCCTTTCCTTGGTGTGATATTACTCATAATAATTTCCCCTCCAATAAAATGCTAGGAAAATCATCAGTGGTTCATGTATTTTCACAAATGTGGCAACCATGTGCCTTACCCAACTTTAAAGTTTCTACCAGATGCTGTCCCTATATCATGTATGCAATCAATGTAACAAACGACCAAGGATCATTCTGAAATGACAGTAATGTTCAGAAAAACATGAGTTATCAATTACTGAGATAACTATAATCACTTTTGGTTTCATAAGACATCCTAGAAATTTGAGCCAACCCTACAATTATCTGGGCTTCATGAAAGGATACATTCAAGTGGTTGTCTTCATCAAGGAATAAAACAAAATCTAAACATCATGATATTTGCAAAGTGGAGAGAACATAGAAGTGGGCCAACACACAAAGACGAATCGTATGTTGCATGAGTTATAAGAAGTAGTAACCTGCAGAATCTCAAAGTGAGCCAGAGAAAAATTGTGTTTGTGAATCATTCATACATGCTGTACCATACTGAATCATCATTAGAAAGAGGCACCTCTTTCACACCCCTTCTTAGTTGTTATTCGGCGTGTGGCACTCAACCCATTATATACACCTAAACGACACTTGCAGTTGCAAACTCTGTAATGTTGCATAGTACATGGTTTGAAACACAAAACTGATTTGTACATCTCATCTTTACTACCTTGTGATTTACTAATTTTTAAAGAGGTGTGTCTTTGGTCTTTACTAAATAGGCGCTGGAATGGCGTGGCCCTGGGGATACTGAATGTAACTGTAGATCTTGGGTGCATAAACAGAGACAACATCTTTTTATTTGTTTTTTTGCACACTTTCATGTCTGATGGTGTGCTGGCTGCAGGTGTGCCAAGGGCTTCTGGAGTTGCTCAGTCTGTTGGGCGGGGTGTTGGTCAAGATTAGGGGTGGGTGATAAATTCTGCTGGCAGAGTTTGCAAAGTTTTGCCACTTGTAACGCGGAGTTCTGGCAAAACTCTGCCACCGGAGTTTTTTTCACGTGCTCGGCTTACTAGCGTTAAGTTGGCGAGCATGAGCAAGTATTAGCTTTCCGATTATTTAGTCTCTAGTATGGCACCAGGTGAGATTTTCTCAATGTGGGGGTCACAGGCAGTTGTGACCATTTGCGGTGAGAAAGCTGCCACTCAATTAGAAAATCTACTCAAGTGGCAGCACAGAAGCAGCACCCTCTGGCGCACCACATACTGCCATTCGTGCTGATTTTGCAGTGCTAAACAAGTTCCCAGTGGTAAAAATCAGTGCGACTTGCCAATTCCACTTGATCGTGGAACTCATTGGAATCTTACGGAGTTTTTATGTGACTCCACGAGTTCCGTCCACCCCTAGTCAAGGTGGTTTTTTAGATGATGCATCTGATTTGAAGGTGGTGCAGCAGGCAAGGGAGCCATTAGCTGCTCAGCAGGTTGGGGTTGTTGTTACCATATTTCTTCAGGCCCTGGATGGGGCGTGTTGCAGTTCACTATACTATAACCATCTTGTATATCGAAAAGGATACCGAAAGTCTCTAAGGAGTTCTGTTACCAAATGAAGGAATAAGAAAAAATACTCCAGGGTGACATTTTATGCATGGTGGGAAGATAAAAATATGATCATGCACACCATCAAACTTTCTGACTTTATTTTTTTCAATTCATCATCTAGTGCACCTTTTTACGAAAGACATCTTTAGTTACAGGCATATAAAGTAAATATGACAATTGGTAGTTCATATTTTTTTGCAAATAGGTATGCTATAGTCAGGGCTGGCTTTATCGCTGGTGGCGCCCAGTGGGACCATGTTTGTTGGCGACCCCCCAATGACCACCTCCGCCACAGATTCCCTCACTACTACCCTTTATTAGTGCCCCTCAAGTCTCTATAACCGCTCACTCAGATGCATTTAATTAGTTTTATAGTGGTGCCGCCACTCACACTAGTGTAGGGTGTCAGAGCACTTTACATCACACACACTACACAGAGACAATCAAACATAGTGGTGTAAATGAGTGAATAGGAAATATTGTAGAAGACAGAGGACTACAAGGTGTAGGAGTCACGTCACCCATACTGGTAGGCAGGATAGTTTGCGAGTACTTGGTTGAGGGTTCTCTTTAATAATCTTAACTGATTTCTATCCAAATTAACCCCATTTTCCAACATTAGGATAACGAAAGACTGGGGTAAAAAACATAACGCTCTAATATATAACTTGCAGTTTGCATGGAGCTCTTTCATGGCAGTTAATAGCTCACTGTTCTATGTTAGGATTATAATTTATAAACTGCAAATAACAAAGGATCTCAGACAAAAGCAACAACCCACTGACCTATTTACATTCTATGCACTTTGTGATCTGAATAGTGCACGTTCTTTGCAGCAGGTATATTCACCCTCTGCGCTACCTTACCATGAGTCAAATCTTTAGACAAACCTCTGAGCTCTCTCTAGGAAGAACATTAATCACCGGAGCTATCTTGACATTTTTAAGGTTGCCTGAAAATTGCTGGAGGCCAGGAACATGGCAGCAGGTGCTTTTAAACCATAATATACTTCAAACACAACACCCCCCACCCAAAGTCAGCCCCCGGTGCGGTCGCACTGGTCGCACTGCCCTACAGCCAGCTATATTTTTGTTGAAAGTCAATTTCAAATTGTGTTGTGGCTTCGAATAAGTGGTAAAATTCCTGCTTTCATTAACTGAAGTCCTATAGGACAACAAATAAACATGTCTTATTATCAGACAATGAAAATTAATTTCCAGTGGAAAAATGTTCAAAGGAAAGAGAAAATTAGCACTTTTTAAGGTATAAGTTGCCAGAGACGTTTTAAGGCATGGGCAAAGTGGGCTCTGGCCCAGAGCCTCAGCCTTTCAGGGGTCCCCCTTATAGAGCCACCTCTGTTCTGCAGAGAGTCTTGCCCTGATGACCTTGAGTACTTGTTAAACAGGTTGTTTCAAATACCATTTTCTTTTCATTTATTTTTAATGTGGGAGGCTACTACAGATATTTTACAGAGAAATGTTGTTTATGTTTCATGCAACATCCATATAAAATATTATTTTAGTGATTGTTTGCAGTACTATTAGTGAGCTGCTGCTATTAATAATATTATAATATTGAAAACACGTCACTATCCCTAAACATTAGATATAAACACATTTAGAATTTGGACCAGCGTGTCTGCGCACTGTCGGTGACCTGGCCAAAGAAGGCATGAAAGAGCTGAAACTGGATCATAAATTCGAAATTGTTCTGTAACGGGGCCCCCAGAATACGTTTGGCCCAGTGCACACAAGATGCTTAAGATGTCCCTCGTAGTTGAGGTTCTTGAGGATCACTTTTCTATCTTTCACCTTGTCTGTTTAAACTGGCTGCTGACAGCTGGTATCACACGGCATTTGATTATTAAATAAGTAGTCATGTCACAACCACACTATAATGAACGAATTCGGTACATATTTGCGTAATGTATTACAGAACTTCGTGCATTACTCTCAATTTGATAAGGAAATTGCTCACTGACAAAGGAGACAAGATTGTTGTTCACTTAGAGTCGTTCCTATATCTCATATGATATAGTTTCACAATATATTTTCATCTGAGAGCAACTTAAATACCTATACCAATACCTTTGATATAAACCTATAAAAATATGAGTGATACATGCACAGGAAAATGCTAGACAACATAAATTCAAATAAATAAGAGCATTGAGTTGACCAATCAGATTTAAGAGTTGACATGGCTGTTGCTGGCATTTGCTCTGCTGACTCCACTGTTAACATTCTGCACAGGAAGATGGATTCGAGCTCCAAAGCAGTCTTAATTATAAAGAGAGATAGAGGGCTAGGGATGCTGAGGTGTTGTTACTAATGCTGATGAATCAGCCTTGCCTTTACTGGTACTTACACTGTCTGGGGAACAGAAATTAATTGTTGTATTGTATGTTTGCTATTTGGATTTAATTGTGGTCCTCTAGTGTTGTTTGATTAGGGACAAGTGCTAATGACAATAATGACCTCAAGAGCAGATCATTACTTTTAAGTGTGCACAAGAAATTAATCTAGCATGTCTCTGCAATTATTGCTGGCCCAAAGGAATGCAGAACAATGTTAATGGACTTCTAAACTATCCCTGCTACTCAGCACTTCTCTGACACATCATTTCAAAATAAATGAAGTGCATATCTTAAGGGACATCAAAATAAACCCTTTTGTGTCTAAGGTTTCCATTCTCTTTCTCTCTCTCTGTCCATAAAGTCATACAATATTTCAATTAAACCACATTTCAGGGTGAATTCAATTGTTAATGGTTCTTAAATATCTCCAATATATTTTTTTTTAATTGCTCCTTTAAAAAAGTATTTTAGGAAATGGATTGCTTTTCGTCATATATGTGAGTCTTTCTACTCATTTATGACATGGGGTTTCTGTCAATTACAGGACCAAATGATCTCATACAATGTCTCAAATCTCTAAACATCCCCTTCAATCTAAACACAAAGTGACATACTGTGCACTTTTTCACTCCTTAAGTACGGATGCAGGTCTAAATTGTCCATCTACCTCAATATAAAATAATATCAACCATACCTATACACATAGAAATAGAGGTGTATCAGAGTTGTACTTGAATATCCTTCCAGTCTTTTCCCAAAATTAAGTTTTTAAACCTAATAGTTTAACGAGAATAAGATTGCATATTTGTTGAAATTTTCATCAAGACCAACAAGCAAAGTAGGTATAAGTCCCTATGAGTATGTCGAAATTGGAGGACTAGGCTGTTCTCACAGAGTTGCATTTATTAAACAAATAGCCTTCCACGATAGTAATACATTCACAGAATAGACAGTAAGATTTAAATACCTTGATTGGGAGTGTCATAGAGGGGTGTTCAGTATTAATCGCTCCCGATAAAATACACCACCAGTGTTGGAATTTATTGAGTGTGATAAATAGCATGTTGTAACAATGTGGAATATTATTTGGGGTGGGCTGTCACCCACCCAAAGAAATACTAGGATTAACTTGCCAGAGTGAACCTCAAAATCACTAAAGTAACCTATGCTCTACACCTTTGTATATACGGCATTGAACAGACAGGCTTAACTTAGGGTATTGTGTAAAGTATTTATACAGTACCAAAAACAGTGATAATGTCAAAATGCCAAACAATAAAAATCCCAAATAAAATTTGAAAAAGAGAGTACTTAAGAGCCAGGACTCACTACAGAAGAGGTCACCTGCAATGTTCAGGTCCAATTGTTACTGGTCAACTGGTCAGTTCAGGAAAATAAATCCTCTTGCAGCTTGTTGAGCCCTTAGCCCTTAGCAACATAGAAGATCAGCCAGCTGAACCTTGGAGCCCAAATCTATTTCCTGGTACTAGAGGGTGAAGATCCAGTCCCTCTGGGCTCCTCTCAAGTCACACACAACAGATCCAGTCCTTTTCTGATCTTCCACATGTCCAGTAAGTGTTCCTATTAGGGTGCCTTGGGATGCCAAATTAATTGATGGCAAAAGCTATTCAGTGTTGAGGTCTACCAGCTCCTTCATAATCAATGAGGTAAAAGTTTCCAGCCAGGGAAAACTTTTCCCACTTCTGCAGTAGTTCCTGTTTGCCCTAGTGCAAACAATCCCATGGTGCACTTTACTTCTCAATTCCAAGATAGGGAGATCTTTTCTCCTTTTAACAGAGTCTGTGTGTCGGCTTAGAGGTATGCTCAGGGAAATGAGTAGCGCCCGCCTGAATTGTATTTGTCTTCTGTTAATGTTAATGTTAATGTTAATGAAATTTATAAAAGCGCACGAATACCCGGAGGTGTCTTGGCGCTGAGGACCACAGTGAGCACATTTAGCGTCTAGACCTGAAATAACCAGGTCTTTAACTTTTTCCTAAAACTCACTAAGGACCTAGCATTCCTGAGTTCCATTGGAAGGGTGTTCCAGAGTTTGGAGGTGCCATAGTGAAAGCTACGGCCACCCCAATGCGCCGTGCGGATTCTGGGGACTGTAAGAAGTCTAGCCCCCTCCGAACGTAAGTGTCTGGTAGGTTTGTACCATACAAAGAGATTCTGGAGAAAAGAAGGACCTGCACAATTCAAAGCTTTGTAGGCAAGACACAGAGCCTTAAACTTAATACGCTGGGAAACAGGGAGCCAGTGCAAATTGCGGATTTCCTTAGATACCGTTATATGCCTGGGGATGTTAAGCAAAAGACGAGCAGCTGAATTTTGGACCATCTGAAGCTTCTTTAAACACTGCTTCTGCACATTCAAATATAGCCCATTACAGTAGTCCAACTTGGACTGAATAAGAGAGGTAACTACCGTTTTTCTGGTATCCACAGGGATGTACGGAAGTATCTTCCTTATTTTCTGTATTTTTTATGCACCACATTATTACCTTTTGTTATAGCCTGAGCTGGAGTAGTTTCCAGTTCAAGAATGTTAAATATGGCATTATAGGAATTTTCATGTTGGTTCCACGCAGGAATTCCACACAGAGTCAGTGGCTGACTGATGGGAAAGGACGGCATGAGGCTGTCTCACCGTGATTAAATGCATTCAACCAAAGAACTAGACACTTGGAGAGTTTCTGTTACAACATTTTGGCAATGATTTTCCAGCCCAGCCTAGGAGATGGCCTGTGGTCCAAAAACCAGTGGCATCTGTGCACAGCATGCTCTGCCACCACAAGATACAGATTTAAAGGTACTTTTTTCCCAGTTGCTGCACCCATAACCCTAGTTGCTCTGAAAGCGCTCAACACGATTGTTAATTATGGACTTTTGAAGATTTTAGTGCCGCGCATGAGCGTGTACTTTTAAACAAGTAGCGTAAGTTCCCCAGCATGCCTCCGTGTGAGCCAACAGTTCTTCTGCATGCGCTCCCTATCTAACCAAGCGCAGGGGAGTACAAAGCTGTGAAAGCGCATTTGCAAATCAGAGGCATTGAGCGGCCGGTATCAGAACGTGCATCGGTACATAGTGTAGCCAATTCGGAGGCCCAATGTGAATTATTATGAAACACACATCGTCATGCTACTAACGTAGATGGAGAAAAATATCAAACAGAACATTAGTGTGCTCTAAATCTACACTTAAACTCTATATTGTGTTCTTGCCACAAAAGAAGCAAGGCATTCCCCAAATTGTACATGCATGTTCTCTTTTCCCGACAGCCCCATTTTCTGCATTCCAGGAACAGTGTAAAAAGAGAAGAATTACTATTTGGGGCAGCAGTGGCATGGAAAAGGTTGGAAGGTCTGCGATTTGGGTATTAGGGGAGCACAAAAATAACAAAAAGGACTCAAGATTATTAACTGGAAAAGGAGTGACATAGAAACTGTGAAAGAATTGCTATTTAGGAAGTAAAGGGGCACACATTTAAAGAAAAAAAATCTTAAGACTGTGTTCTTGGATTCTATGGGCTTCATCTACAAGAAAATTAGGGTGGGCAGCAGACTCCGCTCCCCGGCAGAGTTTGCAAAGTTTTGACACTCAGCTCTGCGCTTGGAGCACAGTTTGTTGGCAAAAACTCTACCTACTGCCAGCGGAGTGAAGTTTACTCAGCGCTCAGTGCTCACCCCTTTATTTAAGTAAAACCAGTGGATGTTATTAATTTGAGGGCTGACGCTTCATCCATATTCAGCATCAGGCAATAAACACTTCCATCAGGCCACATGGGGTAAAAGGCTGCTTTATTGGATAGGTAAGCAGTTTCAAGTGTTACAATAATACAAACAAGGCCTCACTAATACAGAGTCTTATTCTATCACCCCAGCACCCTTAAATGATTCCCCACAACAAACTTCCCCAACATTGTTCTAACTAAGCCTCCTCCCCAACCCCTATCCTTCATCCCCTGCCTTCCTCCTGCCTCATTCCTCGCTGCCCTGTTTCCCTCTGTCCGAAGCTAGTCTGAATGCCCCCAACCCTTCCTGCCTATCTCGATCTCCTCAAGTTCTGCAACCAGGAAAAACCCTGCATAGGTGTTTTTCCTGTCCCCCCCAAACTCTTCTTGTAAATATGTGTGACTTCTCTATGTCAAGATAACGAGATAATTAGAAAAAAAAATTAACGTAGAAAAAACTGTTGCCAAACAGTAAGAAAACCTTTTGCTCTATTTAGAAATGTAAACTTGATAATTTTAATAAAATTATAACGAGGGGATAGTGTGTGTGGGGGGGAAATAGGTGAAGCTATCGCCTAACAGCCTTTCGATTAAAAACCATGCCTTTATTTCTAAACTTTTTGATAGCATTTTTTTTATGTTCAGGATATATATCTCGTTACCAATAAAAGAAAGGTGAACCCCATCATGACGAAAAAATTTAAAATCCTCTTTGGTACTATCGTTATGGGCCAACCAACAAATTCCATTGATGCTACAAACAATGATGTAATTCTCTGTTAACCTTTCTTCTAGCCCTCTCTACAGCTGTGAATCTTTCTGCCCCTCTCCAAACCCTTCTGGGCATGAGCGCCGTCAAAATCACTTTTGTTTGTGCCCAAGATTTAACTATCAGCTTCAGATCGGCTTTCATTTCTATTAGTAACCCCAGGCCTGATAATTGAACTAAATCATTCTCGCCAAGGTGGATAAGTAGAACTTCTGGCTGTTTCTCTGATGACAATGTCTCACTTAAAAAAGGCATTAACCGACCCCATTTCATACCGCTTTTTCCCCGCCACTCAATGAAGATTTCATCTGAATGAAAACCAAAATTCTTCCCAAAATGTCTCTTTTCTGCTTGCTTCGCTGCCAATTTTACAAAGAAGTGTCCAACTATCCAAACGGCCCTTGAAGGTAATGAAGGACCCACAACGTAACCTACAAAGAAACAAAAAATTAATATGGTCGGAAAATATATCATAGTCCTTCTAACTCTTTAATGTATCTCAGACAGCAGTCTGAAGACCAACGCCCCAACTTCTTTACCTCTTTGATGGAAAAACCCATCCTGGCAGCTTCGGAGGCCACACCTATTCTAAAAGAGTGAGTTCCAAAATTGAAAGGATTTTTTCCCAATTTTTCTAAAGATTTTCTCATTATTGCCAACATCTGTGAAGCCTTAAGGGGAGACCCATCCTGGTGCATGAAAACAAATTCGGATGAAGCACCTCCTGCGGCCTTAAAGCCCCACCATGCTTTCATCGGGCACAGCGGGCCACCTAATCTTTGTAGCAATGCATTTGCTCCTTTACCAACTTGGTCTGTTTTGGATTTCTCCAGTAAAATTCCTATTGATACTTTATGAATAATAACATTCTTAACTTTGAGATCATCATTTCCTGTTTTACCCAGAAGTTCAGAGATTCTAAAGGCTCCAAAAAATAACCAAATCATGCATAACTTAAATAAATGAAGTTCAAAATTAGAGAAACAAATAGCTGGTAAAAGTTTTGTCATTTTGAATAGCAGTTTCAGCGAAATAGGATCTCTTGTAAACTGTCCCCTCTTTTTAGTTTTTGCCCAGCCTTGCAGTATTCTTTGCCCCATCTCACCAGCTGATGGTTCGTAGCCCCAAAAGAATGTCCCATAAAAACTCACGCCTGCTAACTTCCCTGATATTGTTGTCGCAGAAATGTTTCGATCTATGTTGGCCATTATGAAATCAATTATGTCCTCCCTACGCTTCTCAAGGCCTTTAGGATTGTGAGCTCTGAATGAAGCCCCTGATTCAAGGAATTCTAACCAAGCTCTTCTGTAAGCTAATTTAGTGCTTTTTGCAAGGGAATTTTCAACTAAGAGCTGAGCTTTTACTCTGCTAATTCCCATACCTCGTGGGGAACCTGAGTCTTCTGCAGATCTGCTCCGGGCTCCAAACCATGGAATCTCTGCCACTGGAAACGAGATAATGCGTCTGCAATGTTATTATCAATTCCTGGTACATGCTTGACTTGAAAAAACTATGTTATGCATTAAGCAACCCAGCATGAATCTTTGTAAAAGTTTTAATAGGTGTCTGTCTTTGGCTTTCTGACCATTTACCAAGTCGACCACTGTTCTGTTATCCACATGAAACAACACTGTTTTGCTTGCCATACTTTCACCCCAAACTGCCAATGCCACTAATAATAAAAAGGCTATGCTTCTTTTATCTGACATCCATTTCGATGGCTACTTCTCAGCACACCATTTTCCGTCCCAAAAGAGTCCAAAAACATTCGCACCAGAGGCATCTGAAAATATTTGAATTTGCCACACCATATCGTTACACCATTAAAAGCTCTTAGGAACATCAACCAGACTTCAAAATCGGCCCTAATGTTTGCTGATATCCTGATCCTGTGATGCGGAAGTGTAACACCTGACATGGCAAAGCCTAGCCTTCTGCAAAAACTTCTGCCTGCTTTTAGCACTCGGCAAGCAAAATTCAAATGAACCCAACAGACATTGAACTTCATTCAGTGTTAGTTTAAGAGACAATCTATCGTGTTATAACATAGCTACCATTTATTTCACTTTCTTTTGTGGAAGTCTAGCTTCCATTTTAATAGTATCTATTTCAATTCCTAGAAAGATTAAGCAGCATGCCGGGCCCTCCATTTTCTCAGCGGACAAAAGTACGCCCAGCTTATTAGCCAAGAGTTCGAAATTATGTAAGGCTTTCGCACATTGATGATAGCCTGCTTTACCAATAAACAAGAAGTCATCCAAATAATGAGTGACTTCCATGTGACCAGTCCTGAATAAAAAACACCATTGCAAAAAGGTGCTAAACACCTCGAATAATTTGCATGATATTGCACAACCCATAGGTAACACCTTATCTACAAAGAACTGTTCCTCAAAATAAATGCCCAGCAATGGGAAGTCTAATGGGTGCACTGGTAGAAGCTTGAAAGCTGACTTAATGTCGCATTTTACTAGTTCAGCGTTAGGGCCCGTCTTCCTTATCAGACCAAAAGCTATATCTATTGATGTAAATGAGACCATAGTATCCTCTTTTGCTATAAAATCATTAACAGAAGAGCCTTGTGGCCACGACAAATGCTGTATCATTCTAAATTCACCAGTTTTTTTCTTGGGAATTACACCCAACGGAGATATCATGAGATCCTTTAATGGCCATGACGCAAAAGGATCCGCCATTCTCCCTTCTTTCACCTCCATTAACAGCTTCTGTCTCACCATTTGTGGGAATTCATTTACTGATTTCAAGTTTCTTGCAAATCTACGACATCTAGGCCCCTGGTAACCTAACCTGAAACCCCATTCCAGTCTGGTTGCTTCCTCCCTGTAGGGCTAAAAATGTAACCAAAAACATAAAGTCCTTACTTTAAATGGTATAAAAGCCCTTGAGTACAGGCTGAAATGCATTGCCTCTACCTCTGCCTTGGCCAAAAACACCACAGCTTAATTGTTCCCCGAAACATTGCAATATGGCGTGCTTGCCATCGCACCTTGAGCATTCGTGCTTGTACCTACAGGGATTCTTTTGGCAATAACCCCTGTTGAAGTTCCAGCAGGCACCTGAAACTGCTGTTTGAGTTTTACCCCAGTATCCTACCTCCCCCAGGGTGGGTCTACCAAGAAAAGGCCGGAGAGCAGTGCTTAATTTGTAAAATATTAAGTGCCAGGGCTCTGACCAGGAGTCCACTGCAGCTTGCACCACCCATGTCATTACTGCCAAAACAACTACTAACCCTCTCTCTCGCATGTAAATGCGACAGTTCAGATTATTCCAGGTCCCCAAAGCTAAATGAATGGCTGGGGAGGCAGGTATTAGCAATTTTTTAAGGTATATAGTTTTCCTAAACTACTGTTATACTGCTCATCTCTAAATTACATGAGCAGCGCCACCATGTGGCAGACTGCCCTATGTGTGGTGTTGACAATTAGGTGCCAGTGCCGAGCACCGGAAACCAATTAAGTGCCGGTGCTCAGCACCGGAAAGCACCGGCTGACATTAAGCACTGCCGGTGAGACACTGCCAAGCCACTCGCTGTATGCATAGAAGGGGGAGGCCTCTGAGGATACATACATTGAACCCATAATTCGTTGTCAACTTCTCCCCAGGGTTTCTCAGGTATAATGACTAGGCCTGGGTGGTGAACTTCCCTCCGTTCGCGGAGTTTGCGGAGCGGAGCTCACGGAGTGCAGAAAACTCTGCTTCACGATGTGCAGCTGAGTTTTTTCCCCGCTCGCAATCGCGAGCGGTAAGTTCGCGAAAGGTAAGTTCGCGAGTGCGAACAGTAAGTTCACGAGCGCGAGCTGCCGCTCGGGTAGAATTTCTACCCGAGCGGCAGGAATACCAGCACAAACTGCAGTTCGCACTGCACTCTGCCACTCGCAGAACTTCGCAGAGTTTTTTGTAACTTCGCGGAGTTCTGCGTAGCAAAACTCCGCAAACTACGCCCAGGCCTGATAATGACTAGTCTGGCTCGGAATTATTCATCATTGTGAATCCAATCATTGTGAAGCCAAGCGAAACCCCCAAATTCGGTATAAGCTTTTCTCATCGTGTCTAAATGCTTAAATATTGCCACTGCTCTGTCTGGAAATTTTTCGCAATATACACTAGCGAAAATAAGAAAAGCTGAAGTACAAGAATCAATGTTTGTGGGAACCCTTGGCCTTTTTGCGAATTCCCATGCCTCCTCCCTTGACCTTTCTTTTGACTGGATCTCTCTGTGGAGTAATTTAAAGACGTTCACGAATTCCCCTTTCCATATTTTATCTTTTGTATTTTTACTTAAATGGGAACCTAAAGGCAACATTAATCCCATATACGACAAATGTTTCAGGCCTTCCGTGCTTGATTTTTGTTCTTTATCTTCATTGCTTTTCTCTGGGCTCTCTTTATCATCTTGTTTTGTTTTGTCTTTTGAAAGCCATTTACTTTTTTCGTTATCATTTGACAAATTTTCAGTCCCAACGTTCTTGTCTACTACATTAATGTCCGGCCTTATCTTTTTACTTACACAAACTTTTTTGTTTAAATCCCTTTTTTGAACCTCACTTGTTTTTAATGAATTGTCTACATCGGTTACTGTTCTTTTCTTCTTTTCCCAATCTTGGTTCTTATTTCTCACATTTCTTCTGCGCCAAGTACCTTCATTTTTGCTTTCCTGTAAAATATGATCTTTGGACAGAATTTTAGAATTCCCCCCAGCCCCGTCTAATATTCTTTGATAAATGATCCTCTACGACTTCTTCATCAATTTTCCCTTCCTCCAAAGAATCAAATTAGTCGTCATCATCATCTTCCTCTACCACCCCTCTAAATTGAACCTCTTTTGCTTTCGTACTACCACCTGGAAACACTCCATCTCCAACGCCCCCATCATATAATCTCCAATTAATAGCCTTAGAATAGTATGAAGAACGTTTATTGTCCAACGGCGCAGGAAAATCTGTAAAGAAATCTTCCCTCTCATCTTCAATGTTGTTGCAGGACGCTTGATACCTGTTAGACCGTTTTTTACTGCCCTTTATTTCTTTTTGCAGCATCTTTCCAGCGTGGGTCTGCAAGTCGCCAAAACTTGCTGACTCTGGAACTTCTTTTCCTTTCAAGCTTGCTAACCTAGTTTTGTTATCTATTTCTTTAGGGACCCATACCCATTGCCCTGCTGCGTCTGAAGCATTGCCAACCTTGTTGTGTGGCGCGCAATTGGTATTATTTTTATCAATGGTAAAATCCCTTTCTGCTCCCAGAGCCTCTGACTCTTTTTTCTCCAACAACAGACATATATTTATTGACCTTGTTGCTCATAACTGATTTTAAAACTTCAGGTTGAGGAACTAATGGCTGTAATATTTTGTCCCCAGACTCGCTACAAACCATAGGTGACAGGCTCCTTTCAAGAGACTTGGGTAAATTTTTATTTCCCATTGATAAGTATTTTTTACCAAAAATAGGGATAATTTTATTACTATCAACCATGAAAATTGCCACTTCATTCAAAACGAGTTGGTTTTCATTTGATGACAAACCACTAGGGGCAAAGCTGAGCTATTTTCAGCATTCGAAAATTCCCCTTTAATTCTCTTTGCTCCTTTGAGGAGCCTCTTTCTGTTTGAAGCAGTGCTTTGCACCACGTGAGTGCCAGCCCTGCCCCTCCTCATTGAAGAAAAGCTACCGGGCAGAGAGGAGGTAAGCAGGGCCTGCTGGCTCAACTTTTCTTCTCCCTTGTTCAATGTCATTAATTCATTAGAGCTCACAGCGGGGGAACCTTCACTCGACGTACAAGCTAAAACAGCTGCAGAAACACCATTAGCAGCTGCCCTTTTTGGCCTCTCAAAGCCCGCCCACGCTTGGGATAATACACTGGGCTGAATCAAATCCTCCCTCGCAGCCTCACAGAGGATGCGCAGCGCTTCCCTCACAGACGAAGCTGCCTCAGCCATAGCATCATGAATTTAAAAAACACAATTTCTGTCACCACAAAAGTCAAACCAGCGTGCCTACCTCAAACTCTTGCCTCTGACTAACTGGCGAACCTAACGTTCGCGCTCTAACTGTCTCGCGCACCAATCAGCAACACCTAACTATCCTTAGGAACATGCCAGAGCCCGAAGCTGCCCGGGGGTGGACATTCTGCGAATGCCACCCCCAGGAGCCCTCATTTTCCGCCGGCGAGTCCGGTCCTGCTCTTCTCTGCTTCATTGAGCCTGCTATCAGTCAGCCTCACTATCTCCCACCAGTGTACAGACGAGGTATTTGGCATGTGCACCCACCATCTTGCTCAGCCCGGTTGTCGGAGTTCCAGAGACCCACATCCCTGTGCCCAGCCTGACCAACAGCAGAGAGTCTGGGAGCGGAACTCAAGGAACGGCACCATGGAGCTGCCGTTGCTGGGCAACCGGTGATGGACCCGCTGTGCTGCCCCATCGCCAGGCGTGAAATTATGTTGCCGGCGCCATCCAAGTTGAGGCCCATGTACAACCAACCAGAAGGTGAGTACTGCGGGTTATTCACATTCAATGTGAATGAATATCTGTTGTTTGCCACACATAGAGTGAATCAACTGTACAATTTGACTAGGATACATCGCATTCAAACGTGCCTCTGTTCGCTTTCAGATAATATAGCCCCGTAATGCCTCCAGCTCTTTGTTTAGATTCCGAGCTGTTTCCTGCTCTGTGTACCAGCCCCCAACGCAGTTTCTTTATCGATACTGCTCTGGTTTGCTTGCATTCTTTTTATCTAGCATGACGGCCTATTTTATTCCCGCCCGTGTCGCTCCGCCTTCCCCTATTGTTTCGATTCAAGTGTGCATTTGACCCAATGTAGTATATTATTTCATATTGCTACTGTGTGCCTGCACTCTACCAAGGTTTTTCCACTGATACAGCTCTGGAATGCTTGTGCATTTTCTACAAGCATGATGGCCAATTTTATCAACTGGCTAAGTCTTCATGCATTCCCCCATCGTTCTAACCCATGGGGGTGTTTCAAAATATTTATCTCAGTTTGGAGCACACGCAGAAGCACCTTTGCGGCGACACATAAAGGATAAAAAATGAATCATCTCCCCGTAAAGCGCACATGAACCACTTTAATTACAGCTTGATCATGGTGTGCACTTGCAGTGCTGAGTGGAAGGTGCAAGGCATTATTTGGAAAAATGCGATCATTCCCCAGAGGAAACTCACATTTGTTTATTAGCAATACTCCGTGGAATTTGGCTGAGTTTTGATGTGACTTTCTGCAAAGTGAAACCACCCAGCCCTAAAGAAAATAATGCACACCACAGGTCATTTAGCTGTGACGTGCTGCGTCGTTTTTAAAGCACAGGGATGTGTTGTATTAACAACAATACGACGCATCCCTGTGCTTTCCCCTGCACTGGCACACAATTGGCTGTCATGCGCCGGCACTGGCACCCTGGAGTCATTTTGCAAGGGTGCCTGCACTGTAGGGATGATTGTTTTTGTTCAGGAAGGGACACATTCCTGCACAAAAACAATAATTAATGACATTTTCCTGGCATAGAAAGAGGGAGAAATGAGGAGGAATAAAAGTATTTCTCCTTGTTGCGCCATTCCTATGCCTCCCCTGGGAGGGGATTAGGGGTTTTGGGTGGGGCAGTCTATTAATACGCAGGTATTCATTTTAATACTTGGGCATTTAATATATATTGATTGCAATATTTTTTTTTAAAACACTTAAAAATATTTATAAATAATAATAATGAGGGTGTGACACTTTTTAACTGGCACAGGGTTGAAGGGAATTAGAGATTTTGGGTGGTGAAGTGTTTTAATACTCGGGTATTACTTTTAGTACTTGGGTATTAACACACGTTGATTTGAAGTTTATTTTGAAGTGCTTTATCAACGTTTAAAAATAGTATTTTTGAGGGTGTGACCCTAATTCACTGGCACGGATGTGAGAGAATTAGGGGTTTTGGGTGGGGAAGTGTATACATACTCAGGTATGAATTTTAATACTTGGGTATTAATACATATTGATTTTTATGTTATTTTTGAAGTCATTGATATTTAAAAACAATGTTTACAAGGGTGTGACCCTTTTACGGTGGCATGGGATGTGAGAGAATTAGGGGTTTTGGGTGGGGAAGTGTATTTATGCTCAGGTACTATTTTTAAATACTTGTGTATTATTGCATATTGATATTAATATTATTTTTAATTAATATCATATTATTTAAAGATAACACTTATCAGTTTGTGACAGGATTTCACTACCATGGGATGCAAGGGAAATAGGTGAGAAGGGTGGGGGAGTGTAATAACATCAAATTGAAAAATCTTTTGGGGGTAGGGGTAAGTCGTTTTTAAAATAGATTATTAATTAGAGTATAATTGATGCATAATAATAAAATAAAATATTTGAAAAAGATAAACCTGGTAATATGTACACTCAAAATATTTTAATTACAAAAATAAACATGATATTGATAAATACAAATGTATTTATAATTTGTAAGTAAAATAAATAGGACTCACAAAAGTGTTTTCTAAAATAAAAAATTTTATTAAAAAAATGTATTACTGAAATATATTTATTTAAAAAATAAATATAAACACAGTAAAGTATATATTATTTTTTTTAAATATAAAGTTCTTCAAAATAGTATATTAATATTTTTTTAAACATGTTTTTCCATTGATGTGAATGGGTGAAATTGTCGGTGGAGCGTCGCGGTCAAGATCGGAAGGAAGGAAGAGCTCCGGTCAGGTAAGACAAATTTTCTTTATTTAATAGAGTTTATAGGTGGCATAATTTAATGTAAGGAGAGAAGAGGGAGATAGTTAGATAGAGCTTAGTGTTTGGAATTATGTTTTGTGTTTTTTAACCACAATTTTATTCCTATATAGGTAACATTTCTAGTCGGGTTAGTTGCCTTTTTAAAAAAAAATGTGGTTTAAAAAAAAGATAGTATATGGATACATTCATTAGTATTCTTTTTTTTAAATCAAAGTGCAAAGAAAGCAATTATTTTTTTACAGTTTTTGCTGCGTCACATTTTTTCAAAAATAGTAGATCGTATCCATGGATGTTAGAACACGCACAATTTTGGAGAACACAGATGGCATGGATAGCCGAACGAATATATTGGACATTTTGGAGATTTTGCTAATGGATTATAACTTAAGGCAGGAAAATTTCATATTGTGTAATTATGGAGTTTTTAATTCTGTAACACTTTGGAGAGAAAATCGATCGAGAGAGGATTGCAACGATGGATTTATTGTTGTTTTTTTGCCAAACCTTTTACATTTTTCTGGATTTTTTGGGGGGATTTATTTTTTTAGTTTACACAGTATATTTTTCAGCACTGTGCTTGTTGTAAAATATGGCTATGCCAATTTGTGTCTCTTTTGATAGTTTTGCACAGTCTTTGGATTGGAAAGTGGATTATGGCTTTTCTGATTTGGATATTTGGTGAGCTGGAGACTTTTGGTGAACTTTGGAATTTTACAAAAGAAGAAGAGTTGAAGAAAGAAGACAGCTTAAGGTAGGAAGACCAAATTTCTTTATGGGTTTGCAAAAATATTTTGAAAAATGCCAAATTATTTATTTTAAAACATTTGCAAAACAGGCAAGTAAGGTAGAATAGGTGTTTGTGATAGTCAAAAATGTAGTATGTGTGCAATATTGTCTAGGTAGTCTGAAGCCACCATTAACGAAAACAGTTGAACTTGTCCCAATAGTCTCTCGGACATTTCTTTTGTTCTTTTGGAAATTTGTGAGTTCAGACTACCAGTCAATGATTGCGCTGTTCCAATTTCTTGGAAACTTTGCTCCTTCTTCAAAATTTCCCAAAACTGATAATTGTTTCGGTGAGGTTTTCTGATTGATTTATTGAAGGAGTTGTGCCATCCCTCTGTGGCATTATTGGTCTTTGTTCCTCCTTCTAAGCAGGTCATGTAACAGATAAACCACTTCACAGGAAACCTTGGATTCCTTCTGCGACCTGACCTGTTTAGATGGCCAATCTATGTGTCCTCAAAGTTATATAGTAGGGCGCCCAATTTGTCTTCGTTTGTAGTAAAATATTCAGATTTAGTAATTGATGTGTAGTATTCATCCACACAGTCAGGAGGAACAAAACATATGTAATCCTTAACTAAGGATGTTTTTTTAATTTTTCACCAAAACGCCTGTGAAAAGTGAAAAAAACATCCTTGAATTTGGGTTGCAGATTACATTTTGGCTATGGAATAATCATTGATAATTAGAAATCAATTATCACTTTTCTAGGACTTATCTTTTGTGTTTTAGATTGTTGCACTGTTAAAAATTCAGTGTAAGTTGAGTATTGCTTATCAGGGAATAAACTGTACACTAAGGGAAATACAGTGTTATTCATGTAGGCCTGAATAGTGTATATTTGGGTGAATGGATGGGGTGTGGATTTAAATGCCCCATCCATAATCCAAATATCACTAGTCTCCAATTGTGCCAATTTACAGGATGTGCTAAAGATTAGTATTCTTTTTTGAGGGTTTTTGTTGTCATGCAAAAGGAAGGTTTCATTAGTAACAGTGACAGTTAGTTCTGGAGGAATGTTAATATCAGAGTATGTTTGGGGTGTTATACTTTGAGGGTTACTTGCCTGTTTTTTCCTCTGTATAAATCTGCGTAAGTTTGGAATTGTGGGCATAGAACGCGCTACATGTATAGGAATAGGTTGGGATACCTCCCTCAAAACTGCACCAAAGGGTTCATTGGAGGTGGAATCCAGATCTTTCATTTGTTTAATGTTTTCTCTAACCTCTGTCTTCATTGCAGAGGCAGAGTGGGTCTGCTTTGTGGTTCTTTCAACAGTGTCACCAGGAGTAACCGCTCTTCCTGCTCAATGAGATGAGTAATATTGCACACACCTCCAATGACTCCTGGACTCAGTAAATCTCTCTTTACAATAAAGGTAGCCACCATGCTTTAGCAGTCGATTTTCTCTTCGGGATTTCACATAGGTGGCTTGTCTTCTTGATGCCATTTTGTATATGTCTGTAAAAGAGGGGAGAAAAAGAGATTTTGTGTTCAATTTAGTTAATTTTACATTTACTCTGTAAAGAAAATGTTGTTAGTTTTACATGTCTGAAATTATATATTTAATAATACATTTATTTATAAAGTTTTATATAGCGCGAACAAGATCCCGAAGGATATAAGAGCGCTTTATAAAAGGATGGAAGGAAGATAAATGCAATATTGACGTCAAAAAAAGCATAATAAACATGAATAATTACAGTACAAAGGGGTCAAAGGAGAAAAATACAACAACTAATACATATCGGGCTAAGAAGGGGGCAAACGATGAGGTAAAGAAGAGTGGCATCAAATGAAGGTTTAACGGTTGTAGGATCAGAGACTTAGAGCGGATGATCGTAACCCATTTAAGGTAAGAACTTCTTCATTAGGAATCTTTTGGCTTCCAGTTTGAAAGCAGCCGGGGAGGAGATTCTGCGTACTTTCGGTGGAAGAGAGTTCCAGATCTTTGGGGCAGCGCCGGATAAGGCTCGTTAACAGGTTTTCCTTTTGATATAGATTTGTGGTTTCAGGAGGAAAGAGTTTGCACTTCTTGAGGGTCTACCGCCCCCAGATAGTTCAAGTTTTTGCGCTAGGTAACTGGGGGTTTTGAAATGTAGGGCTTTGTGTACCACACAAGCCATATTTAGCTGAATTCGAGCTTCGTAAGGCAACCATTTAAGGGATTTTAGGACTGGGGATATGTGCGCGTTTCTTTTGGTACCTGTAACCAGCCTAGCCGCAGCATTCAGAGAAGCCCTTAGAGGAGCCAAGGTATATTTGGGTAGTCCACAGAGCGTAGCGCTGCCATAGTCAAGTCTCGGCAACACAAGCGCTTGGACCACCTGCTTGAAGTCAGATTGTGGAAGGAATGGTTTGATATTTCTGAGTGTCCTCATCAAGTGATTAGCTCCCTTACACACATTGCCGATATGAGTCTTCATGTTCAGATGCTTGTCCAGGGTGATTCCAAGAGATTTGGCTGAGTCTATAATGAGGGGGGAGCAGTTGAAGTCAGTGAGGTGATTCAATCAAAGGTCTGTCTTGGGGATGTGGTTCGGAGGAGAGATGAGAATGAATTCTGTTTTGGAGGTGTTGAGCAGGAGGTGGTTCTCGGTTAACCAGTTTTGAGTAGACGTTAGGATAGAGTTGAGTGAGATGATGTTGTCTGGGGAGGAGAGTTTCAAATAGAGTTGTGTATCGTCCGCATACATGTAGAAGAGAATGTTCGTGGAATTTAGTGCATTAGCTAAAGGTTCCAAGTACAGGTTGAATAGTATAGGAGATAGGCCGGACCCTTTGGGGACCCCCATGAGTACTGGAGAGGGCTTGGAGAGAGTGTGGTTCACCTTGACTCGTTGTGGTCTGTGGTGGAGGAAAGACGAGAACCATTGTAGCACCTGACCTGAGAAGCGCATCCTGTTCTTCAGAATGGATATGATGTTATCGTGATTGACCGTGTCGAAAGTGGAGGAAAGGTCAAGGAGGAATATGAGGCAGGATTCATTTTGGTCGAGCATTTTTAAGATGTCATCCAAGACATGAATGAGAGCCGATTCAGTGCTATGCCCCTTCCGAAAGCCAGATTGATGCTGGTCTAGGAGTTGGAAGTTCTCCATGTGCGCACAGAGTTGGGATTGGACGCATTTTTCTAGGAGCTCGGCTAGGGTGGGGATGTTGGATATAGGGCGGAAGTTGTTAAAGTTAGCCCTATCAGCATTAGGTTTTTTTAGTATGGGTAATACCTGAGCTTCTTTTAGGCACTCTGGGATCGAGCCCTGTGACAGTGAAGCATTAACAATCCTTGTCCAGGTGGGGAAGAGGACATTCTTGATTTCTTTGAAGATGGAAGGAGGCAACGGGTCGCCGAAATGATTAGATGGGTTGATACTCTGAAGAATCTTATTGATGTCTTTTTCACTGAGGGGAGTGAAGGTGCCCCATGATGCATTGTTCTTGGTGTTCAGGCTGAGCTTCTCAAAGATGTCCGGAGGTGGTGCGGGCCCCGAAGATGGCAGTAGAGCCTTTTTAGAGGCGAGT
This sequence comes from Calotriton arnoldi, assembly GCA_963921515.1. Classification (NCBI taxonomy): domain Eukaryota; kingdom Metazoa; phylum Chordata; class Amphibia; order Caudata; family Salamandridae; genus Calotriton; species Calotriton arnoldi. Next base: position 1,095,929 of record CAWUFW010002919.1, read on the forward strand.
TCAATGTTGATGAGACTTGCTTTCTCTGTGAAGAAAGCAGCCAGTTTGTCGCATGAGGGTGGGCTGCCTCCAGAATCAGAGTGGTTTGGAGCTACCACTGATTGCTGTTTAACCAGTTCAAAGAGTTTCTTGGGGCGGTTAGCGGCCTGGTCACGTTGGTATCTAAAGTAGTCTGCCTTAGCATTCTTGATTAGTTTGTTGTAGGAGCTTCTAACATCTGTAAGAAGTTTTAGTCGGTCCGAGGAGGGATTGGATTTCCAGGATCGTTCAACTGCCCTAAGGTTGAGGCGTTCAGAGTTTAAATTGTCGTTGAACCAGGGTTTGGATATTTTTGTTGAAGCATTTTTTTCTTGGAGTGGTGCAATGTCGTCCATGATGTTAGAGATGGTAGAGTTGTAAAAGTCAATGAGTAACTGAACCTCAACCAGGTCAGGTTTGGAGGAGAGGGCAGATTTACATTGGGCTGCTAGTTCATCAGAATTGATAGATCTGAGGTCCCTTTTCCAAATCTTTGATTTCGTTGGTTGGGCCTTCCTCATAGAAACCTCTCTGTTAATATAAAAAAGGATGCAGTGGTGGTCGGGCCAATCGCAAGGGGTAATGGTGTCCAATGAGATGGATTGATCCTTGGCGATGATGAGGTCTAGAATTTCGCCTTTAATATGAGTTGGCCGGTCACAATGCTGAGTCAGCTCTTGATCATCTAAGAAGGATTTAAGGCAGGATACAGCGTGGTCTTTGGGGTTAGCCCAGTGAAGGTTGAAATCACCAAGGAAGATTTGGGACTTAGCAGAGTCGACATTCCCAGAGATAATTTCCATAAGTTGTTCAATGAAGGGGAGATTGTCACCCGGGGGGTGATAAAAAGTGTGAAGTTTGCACACCGACCGGTTATTACTAGAGATGCTGAGACAAAGGTATTCACAGAAGGATGGTGTAGAGGACTCCGAGTGAGAAACCGAGAGTGTGTTCCTGTGAATATAGGCTAGGCCACCACCTGACTTCAAAACTCTGTCTAGGCAAATTAAGTCGTGGGTAGGAGGTACTAGGAGGTCTAGGATAGGAGTGGAGAAGGGATTTAGCCAAGTTTCAGTGAGGATGATAATGTATAACTCATTGTGTTGGATGAGGTTGAAGATATCGGAGGCGTGTTTACTGGCTGACCTGCAGTTGAGTAGCCCACATTTGAGTCATACCAGATTAGGGGGGAAGGAGTCTGGGTGACGTTCACTCTCGTGAGGTTGTTATTATTGATGGTTCTAAGGTTGTGAGGGGCTTCTCTGTTCGGGTTAGAATGGATGGTTTGTATTTGTCCTGGAGAGATCGTGTTGGTGTAGATAATAGGCGAGTAAAAGTTGAGTAGGTCATTGATATCAGTAGATGCCAGGTAGGCCTTCGATCCTCTGGGGCGGGAGGGCGCGTTAGGTAGGGGTGTGGTTTTTGGGACAGAGGGGGGGAAGCAGGCCCATGAGATCTTTAACCCTAGGGTGGGTTCTGGATAGGTTCACAGAGATGAGGAAGGAGCTGATCAAGGGGAGATGATCAATTGAGAGGGCTTTCAAGTCATGTAGTCTTTTTGTCCGATGAGCTGTAGGTGCACCTATTGTGATCCAGTGCCAGGTTTTCGTTGCGCCTAAGCAGTAGCAGCAGCAGCAGGCAGGCGTGCAGAGCGGCGGCAGCAGGAGGTTTCCCGGAGGTTTCCCGGTCTCTTGGCTTTCCGGCTGGTGAGCCGCGACTTCATTGAACTTTGCCTCGATATTGCCTCGACATTGCCTCGACTGGCAAACGGTGGGTCGCGATTGGTGGTTGGCGGTGGCGGCTGGGGCCTCCCGGTCTTCCCGATTTTCCCGGGCTCCTGAGCTGCGGTGGGACCTTCCTGGATCTTCCTGGATCTCCCCGGTCTCCCAGGTCCCCTACCCCGCAGCGGACTGAGGTGAGCGACGGGGGTGATTGACGGCAGACGGGGAGGCTCTGCACTTCCTCTCGGCGCGGCCCGCGACCTTGGAGAGAGGTGCTGCAGTGCCTCCTTGCACCGGAGGCTGGCAGCTGGCGGTGGTTGCCGGTGAGAGCGGACGGGCAGAATAGAGAGGGAGCTGGAGATTGAGGCTCACATCTGCTCATATCTGCTCATATCTGCACATAACTGCCCATTTGCTCCCTTGCTTCCTCGCTTGGTTGTACTTTGAGCTATTTGGGGTTCATAAGCAACACGCGAGAGGTTAGCTGCACGTTCTTTACTGCAGTGGGAGTTTGCTGGAAGGAAGGAAGAATAACAGCAGTGGCAATTGACAAACCACAATAAGAGACTGTCAGGGTCTGCTAGCCAGTGAGTGGGCTTGGGACGGGGACCTTGGCCCTCTAAGATAAAATCGGCCCAAGCTCAGGATAAAGCACAGGATGCGATCAGGGAAGCTGAGGAATATACCTCCACAATACAAAAAGAAACGGAGAGGAAAGACTGAGTCAGTCAGTACTGCCAGCGATCTGATTCTCGACCTGTCACCAAGCGTATCTGGAGGCATGATTGAGGGTGCAGCCTACCTACACTCACAGGAAGCCAGTTCTGTCGGACACAGACCATCTGGGTTCCAACCAAAAATAACGACAAAATTCACTTTTTTAAAAGACGCAGGGTCAGCTGTTTTTTCAAGCAACATGAAAATCACTGGGCTACCTGAACCTCTGAGCCCCATAGTGACCATCTGCAAGGACAGTTTTGGCGACACTACAGAGTTAAGTACGCCACCAATACACCAAGTAACCGACATTGGCAAGTCAAATGAAGTAGAATTACAACAGGGGGGAGGGGACCTGACTATGCCGAGCAGACTAGGGGCTCCAGCTTTAATCTTGGCTTCAGAACGCATACTACAAACAAACGCGTCAATCCATCTAGGGCCAATGGGTGACTTGGCAGCCAATAACTTATCCTCTCCCCAGACCATCTCAGACCCCAAGTCCGACGAGGTTACACTACCTACAAAGGGCAGCACAACCGACGCAACGGAGCAAGGAGGGGCTTCTTTCGTAACTACACCGCTGGCACTACGAGAACACTCACCACTTTGGGGGGAGGGCGATACAGTCACAGTTCCAGCTCAGCCCTCAAACCAAAGGCAGAGCGGGTCCATGCCTGCCGAGGCACACCCCGAGGAGAGAGACCTCTCCTTCTTCGAATCAAAAGAATGGGAAAACATGCTTACATCATATGGCAAAGACGTTCCTGATCAGCCTAGGCCACCACCATCCCTAAATGAGGGAAAGAAGGAGGACTTTAAACAGGAGACGGCATGGGCCACCGCCTTGGACATCTTACAAAAATCAGCCGACGCCATGATCTACCAAGCTAACAAAATGGACATACAAATCAATCTCTTAAACACATTAGCGGTGTACGTCGCTAACATAGACGACAAAATTACAAACTTAAACAATTTGATCAGACTGGTCCAAGCGGACGCCGACCCCCCGCGACAAGGTTGCGACTGCTCACCAATCATTGAGAAATTAAGCACGCTGCCAGAAATGATGACAAAACTGTTGTTGGAGGATATAAAAGAAACTACAAATGCAAAGCCTCTCCCTTCATGTAAAAGAGAGGATGCATCATGCCCCGCAAATAAGGCCAAGGTGGTGGCAACACTAGCGGAAAGAGGGGCAGCATGCAGGGCAACCACACCGTCTCGAGAAATTCCAACCACTGGCAGTACAATGATTGACCAACAAAAACTTCCAGCCGCAGGCAAAGCAGATACCACCCTACCATCCTACTTGGATCAAGACTTAGACGATCTTAATGGAAAGGGGAAAAGACAAAAGAAGCGAAAAGGCCGCAATAAGAATCGACGGCCCAGGCAAGAGCTGAACCTCTATCCATTGTTCAATATTCACAAGCGAGTAGATTCAATTGGGCAAGACGACCTAACAAGAATAGACGAGGAAATTAAGGGAATAGAAACCCCAATAATCCAGTCAAGTCATCCAAAGCAGCATCAGATGGGCTCCCCACTGCCTGAGATGGGAAAAGAAACCGTAGGAGCAGACCAGGCGCAGTCAAGAAAAGGGGGGAACTTGAGTCAAGCACCAACATCGAAGGCCTACAACCGGACCCCATGCCCTCGACAAGAGACGTGGGACACAGGCGCACCATGCTTATAGAGTCACCTGGCAGGATTAAACCTCAAAATCAAGCCCCAATCAGCAGCCAGTACAATGCTCACCAGGATAACCTTTTACCAATGGCGCAAGACAAAGGAGATGAAGCACAAAACGAATGTGCTACAATTCAAAACAGCCCTAGAGCATTGAACAGGCCGATTCCCGCACCAGTGCACAAAATAGTGAAGGGGGGAATACTCGGACCCTGGATAGGACCAACCCCAATTCACTGTGTGACAAGACTTGAATCCCCACAAGGGGCTGATATGGCCCCTTCTCACGGAGCAACAACCATCTCGCATTTATATCCAGAGTATAAGTCCAAGGGCAGCTGTGATATTCTAAACCGTGGGAACATCATTAAATTGATAGAAGCCATTGGGTTGTCCAACGCGGTAACCTCACGAGATATTATCTCGATAGAATTTATAGCGCCAGGTCAGGGGCAAACAAACGAAACTACGAAGGTCACTTGGCGATCGAGTGAGGTAATGAATATGATCCTAAGCCATACAGATACTTTCAAGCAGTGGGGGATTACCATACTCCCGGCAGGGAACCAGGATACCCATATGTCCTACAGGAAATCCGAGCCACAGAGCGCCCACGAGCGGAACAAGGAAGAGTTTACTCGGTTTTGAGGAGTGCCCGGGACAAGACTCCTACCCCGACTTGGAAGATCGAAAATTAGGAGTGGACCAGTACAAATCAAAAGGGGGAATGGAACAGACCTGCACATGGTCATGGCTGGCGGGTTCTTTGAACTCAACCCGGCTGCTGCGATGACAAATCAGCAGTCAAAAGGAACAAGAAGGTCGCCCTTTAAGGGTCTGCTCCTGGAATATCAACGGGCTTTTAAACAAACTGGGAGAAGCAGCCATGATCTCTTATTTACGGTCATTCGAGATCATATTATTACAAGAGACATGGCTGGTAGAGCCGCAGCATTTGGAAGGGTTCAAAACTCACCACAAACCAGCTATCAAAGCAAAAGCATTTGGACGAGGTAGCGGAGGTCTAGCTATTTTTATATCATCAAATAATGCAATTACAACGTGGGATCTCGCAAGTCCTTCTAACTCTTTCCAGTCCGTGGGAATCTCCTTTAATACCCCCAAGGCCAGCCCAGGACCATAATTCTACTGAATGTGTACATCCGCCCAAATTCCGTGTCAAGGCAAAAATTCTCAAAAGAACTGATAGCGACAGTGCTAAGAATAAGATCAGGGCTTCCGAATGCCGACATTATACTTTCTGGAGACTTCAATATGTGGCTAATGTCGGACCTCCAAAAAAACGAGGTGATTAAATCACAGGAAAGCGTTTGGGCCATACCACCGCAGGATCGCCCAGGATGGCACAAGGATGATCAGAAAGGTCGTACCCTTCAAGGAAATCTAGAACATCTTGGCCTCAGAGCCCTCAATGGGCATTTCAATCCGGATAAGCCACCTGGCCTTTCATTTTTATCAAATACCGGCGCATCTCTAATTGACTATACTTTTGTCAATCTTTCTCTCTTGAACCAAGTAACCGCCTTTGGGTTTGGCGACCGACCAGAAAGCGATCATAGTCCTCAAGAAATCTTGCTTAGCATCAAAATGGAGCAACATGATGAGGCGGGAGCACTAGCTTTTGAAAGCTTCACGATCAACTTAAAACGTATCAAGTGCTCAGTCAATAACCTACAGCAAGTATCTAAAGAGGCAAAGCACATGATAGAGACCATCGCTGAGGCAACTGCAGACCAAATTACCAACTGGATCAGCTTCACAAGCAAGCTAACAGCAAGATATGCAAAGCCAATAACGCACGCAAAAGCGACGGAGCTCCAACAGTCGACCACATGGGATCCAGTGATACGATCGGCAAAAAAAAGTATGAACCGGCTATGGCGGGAATTAAAAACAAAGCCAATGGACACATTAATTATAACCAAACTGAGAGGAGCTCGTCGAGATCTGAAGGCAGCAAAAGAGAATATAGAAGGGCTCAGTGGAACTCCTTCTGGGCCAAATTATATCAAGATATAAGAACGAATAACTCAGCGAGATTTTGGCAAACTGTAAATGGTCTTGGGGGTCGTGCCCCGAAAGCTGCCTCATCAAACATACTGGAGTCCGAGTGGTATTTCTTTCTGCACAGCCATTTCAACAATCGACAAAATCACACCTTTAATCAGGTCACAGGCACAAAGGGATACAACTCTCTGACAGAATTGAATTCACCTTCAGACCGCTCTCAAACAGGGCTACCAATGGACGAGCTTTCCCACAAAAGCATAAAAATCAAAAAGGGAACAGAGAGACAAAATCAAGATATTTGCACTGAGTATAGCACAGTGCAAGAGGACCAAATTGAAAGGCAGATAAAAAGGGACGGAAAGACGGAGCCCCAGGACCAGGAGGAATTCCTCCGGCTGTGTTCAAGGAGGACCCAGCTTTTGGGCGTCCAAACTTGCTCCACTGTTCACATCTATTTTAGCAAAAAATAATATTCCATCTTCTTGGCGAGGATCGATTCTTGTTCCAATCTTTAAAGGAGGCGACAAAAAGCCCGAGCAATTATCGGTTAGTCGCTCTCATCGACAATGAAGCCAAATACTTTGCAGGGATTTTGCTGGATTCATTACGGGACTGGGCCGAGGGACACTCAATAATCCCTCCAAATCAAACTGGTTTTATAAGTGGAATCGGCACTACGGTTAATCTTATGGTTCTTTCATGTTTGATAGACCAGGCGGAGCTCAGCACTAGATCGTTCTATATGGGATTCATAGATTTTAGCTCAGCGTTCGACAAAGTCAACAGGGATAAGTTATGGCAGAAGCTTTTCGCTCTGAATATCCCAGATGGTCTTCTAAGAGCCTTACAGTTACTGCATCAGGACACATGGGTCAGGATTAAGATTGGCGACGGCTCTAGACTGTCACAACCAATTCCCACGACAAAAGGATTGAAACAAGGATGCGTCCTGGCCCCTACACTTTTCAATTTATTTTTAGCAGATCTCCCAGGTGTCCTTAACACAGTGAACTCACACGCTCCCAAACTAGGCAACTTACAGCTGTCAAATCTTTTATATGCAGATGACGTGGTTCTCTTGAGCAGCACAAAGGTGGGCTTACAAAGACTTATGGATGCAACTGTCGCCTATTCAAAAAAGAACGAGCTCGAGATAAACAACAAGAAAACTAAAATCTTGGCGGTTCGCCCAGGAAGGCCAAAAAAGTTGACATGGGTTTTAAACGCTGAAAGAATCACAGAATCCAAAAATCACAAGTATTTAGGTGTTTTATTCAACAACAACGGAAGATACAAAAGCCACCTGGGAGAGCAAAAAAGAAAGGAATAGCGCTAGCATTTGCTCTCAGCTGCCTCCATAAGAAACTGCTTGGGCCAACATTCACTCCAACACTACAGGTGGCGCAGGCAAAAGTCATTCCAACTTTAACATATGGAAGCGAGGTGCTCAAAGGACTGGACAGCGGTCATTTAGACACAATCATAACAAACATTTTTAGAACAGTCTTCCAGTTACCATCTTCCACGTCGCCGGCACAAATCAGGCTGGAACTGGGCATTTGCAAACAAACATTGGGCAGAATGGAGAACTTTCTAACGTGCTGCCATAAGCTAAGGCTATCAAAAGAGGGCAGTTTAGCGGAACATCTATGGTCCAATCGGAGTACAAAACGATGGCAAGCGGGGCATCGATACCTGTCGAGTGGGCTACAAACCCTCGGCATGAAGGATGTATGGGACCTATACGTCAGCCAAAATGAGTTTAAAAGGCTAGCAAAATCAAGCGCAAAAAGCTCTCCTCAATGGAAGACAAGGCGAGCCTCGCAAAAGAAGCCATGGTTGGATGACCCTCAGTTCATATGCTCAGCTGACACCTCAGAGTTACCTAACTTGCACCTTCAATGCACGCACTAAACTTTGCTTTTTAAAATTAAGATTGGGGGTGATCAATTTGTCCTGCCACCTTCCCAAATGGAAAAGAGAGCAAGTCCAAGAGATATGTCGATTTTGCGGCAACCAAAGGGAAGACATAATTCATGTTGTGTGCCTATGCCCAAGCCTCTTGAAAGAAAGAAGGTCCCTCCTACGGAAGGCCTGGAACAACAAGGAAGTTAGGTCATGTAGATCGGCAGTATTGGCCTGTTTCGACTCACGGAACACAACCTTAAATTGCGCACTGGTGAGGTTTATGGACTGCGCAGCCCAAAAATTAGGAAAGGGGAGATGTTGATCGTTACCCCAGCTAGAGGCGCAGATCCACGGACCGCGATAACAATGAGAACTTCTGCTTTGAAGACACCCGGAAATATGGAAATCCGCCAGAACTGCAAAAGGGAAGCGTGCACAGAATGGATACCTTGGGTCATAAAATATAAACTTGATCTCAACAGCTTTGAAAGGATTGTCCTCAATGGTATTGGAGGTGCCGGACATAAATAAGAGATCTTGGCTATGTGGAGGGCTAGGCATATTTTATCACTGCAACTGGAATCGCATTTTTAGTCAATTTAATAAGCGTCAAATTTTTATCTATTTATTCGTATCAATTTAACAAGGATCAAAAAAAAATCAAAAAAAATATATATATATTCTTATCTCATGCTTGTATTAATTCAATACGCATCAAAAAGTTTTAATGACATGTTCCCTGCAAAGGTTTTTTAAATCATGCAATAAAGACTTCTTTCTTCTTAAAAAATAAAAATAAAAATCATGTAGTCCAACAGTGAGAAGGTGCAAGTGTAGAGAAATATCGTCCAGGCGCGCTACCAAGTCAGAGTGTTGGGAGAGGGGTGAAGGATGAGTTAGGAAATCGGGCGGAGAAGGGGGGCCTCGATGTAAATCCCTGTGGTCCAAGGTGGTGAAGTGTGGTTCCGGGAAAGGGAGTTGATCGTTAGGGACTCGTGGTGCACTATGGTCTTTGGATAGCGGGGTAGGTAAATTAGCAAGGGAGGGATGGTCGTTGGGCTGTGATTCAGGTATGGTCCAGACAAGGTTGACTGGATTTGTCCGATCATGGTCCGCGGAGGACATATGCCGGGTCACTGGCCTAGAGTGTGGTGTGGAGCGAGGGATGAGGGAAGGGAGGTCCTTTGTTGAGAGCAATGGCAGTGGGTCGCTAGGGAAACTCTCGGCTTGAGGAACAGTTGGAGTCGGATTGGAGAGCTGTGTGCAGAGCGAACCAGAAATGTCTCTCACCTTTGGGGTCGGGGTCTAGAGGGTTGGGACAAGACAACAAGGGACAGAGCCTCTCTACGGTCAGTTAAAGGCGAAGCATGATTTAAATAGAGTGAGGCCATCCCCACTGTGGTGGGGGAGGGCTGGATAGAACCAGAGTAGTAGTAGGGAGTGTGTAGGGATCATTGGGTTTTGCCGAGGCCGCGTTTTTGAGTAAAGGGAAGATATTGGCCATCTTAACTAGGTTGATATTGGAGGCTTAGATTAGGATGATACCGTTGTTGTAGAGAGTGATAGTAGCATTGGCGTTGAGCATGGGCGAGGGCGCCATTGTTAATTTGAGACCATGCAGTGTTTTCCTGGTGCCTGATATTCGGAGCAAAGCGTAGAAAGCGTTCCGCCAGCATGCACTTTTTCTGGTGTAGAAAATAAGGTCATTAACTCTACTACCTTTGTTTGCACAGAAGTAGACGTCGGAGATTAAAGTTTCGGGTCTAGCTTTGAGTATATGATGTTTGTGTTTTTTGGCGGCGTTTTTGGAGAGGTTAGGAGGGTAGTTGATAATGAAGGCGTTGGATCCTGTGGGATCGGGACTTATCTCCATTTTGATAGTGTGTCCTGGCGAGGGAGGGGCCCCTGAAAGGGTGTGTATGGGAGAAGCCGGTTTACTTTCCCAAATTAAGACAGGTTAGGCCGAATGGAGGGCCTAGAGGGTAGGCGGAGTCAGTTTCTTCGAGTAGTTAGGGGTAATAGTTATAGACTTCGGGGTAAGTAGGTTGAGGAGGGAGACAGCCTAAGGAGGCTATGTGAGCTGGGAGGTGGAGTTGTAGAGGAGAAAAAAAATAATAATAATAATTACTGCAGTCTATTCGTGGACTATGGGGTCAGTTATTCAAGGAGGGTGGGTTGATACAAAATGTCCAATATTGTTAACATGTCCTAGGAAGGGAGTCCTACCTTAGGTTTTGATTCTATGAGCAAAGAGGAGGGAGTTGTCCTACTTCAGTTTCCTAAACCATCTGAACTGGTGCGAGTCGAGGTAGGGAGGGCTAGACCTGCCTCCTTTTCGAGGCTGCTTAAGCTGATTCAGGAATGCTGTGAAACCTTAGCGATGGTTTGAAGACCAAATCAAGGGCGCCATCTCATGGAAGTGAGACTTGGTGAAGAGAAGTGCAGACATTGTATTTGGCGGACAAAATGGATGGAGGCCCCTTTTGAGAAACGAAGAAGGCGCCATCTTGGGGCGATGGACCGTTAGCCAATAGCAGCAATATTAAGCCAAGGGCCCCGGGAAACAAATCCTGCCCGAACAGCTATAGATAGCCCGTCATAGCTCGTGAAGTGGGAATAGGTGGGAAAAATAGCCGGTCAGCCATGGCGGGTAGACGGAGCAAGTCAGTCTACGTACGCGCTCAAGAATTCCCCTTCGAAATGAATAGATGGTCACAACCTCGCCCCTCCGTGGGTTGTCGATTGGGAGGGGGAAGTCGGGGCAAGCCAGCCGCAGCGCAAAATCACATATTCCCTAACGATTGCACAGATGAGCAGATGATCACGGCCTCTCCCCTCCGTGAGTTGCAGATCGGGGGGGGAGAGGAGGACCGCCAGTCAAACAAAGGCAGGCAGCCAGAGGAAGTCAAACACAGTGCGTGGGGCCATCCCGCACGCAAGTGACGACCGTGCAGCCCAACCATATGACTCGGCCCTTTAACAACAGCCGACCGGCTCAAGGGCATAGACGGTGCGGGTCACACTCGATGGCCAGTAGACACGCCAGTCGGGATGATAAACTATGACCCACTAATCATCGCTAATCTCCCTGTGCCCATTAGCCTCTCAGGAGACGTGAGTCCCGCTTTGCAGCCCATGATCCAACCAGCCGGGAGGAAGGTGAAAAGGCCCGGGAGACTCCCTAATCGACTCCAGACCCTTGCCAGCCAGAGAGCTCACCTGATCAACAGAGGTTTTCACAATCAGCCTGTCAGACCGAGGAGGGTCGCAATCGCCTCGAGTCTCGAGTACAATGTTTTTCAGTTATTGTATACTTTTGTAAATTGTAATCGTTTATAACCTGCAAAAAAAATATGGCTAATAGTTGTTTTATTGAATTTTTGAAGAACTTCTTCATTAAATAGTTTGATTTATATTTTGCCAGAATTGATTTTTAAATATGATTTGTTGTTGATTCCTGTTAAAAGATACAGAGGCAATTTATATAGTTAAGGGGGTATGCCTCACCTTAGTAATGCTGCTTTGTTGGCTTGTTTGTCATTTGATAGTCATGTTCGGTATCTTCAGCTGTTTTTGCTGATTTTTGTTTTCTCCCTTTGGTGGTGATGTTGCAGAGGTCTAAAAGGAAATGTATTTTTTTTAATCAGATATGTTTGTTTGTTTTTTGGTTTTCTGTAAATAAATGGTTTGGTTAGTTTTGGTTGCAATATTAGCTTTTTGAAATATTTTACCTGTGAAAGGCTTTCTGCTTCGTAAAGAAGGTTTGAAGAAGTTTTTTTCTAATCCAGTTGATGAATTTGATTCTATTGATTTTAGATGGACCTTAATGAAGCTGTGTAAAAGATAAAAATAATCACAGTATGTATTCAGTTTTTTATTGTTTATATTTCATAAAGCGAGAAGTGAACAACCCATTTTGCGAATGAAGCACACTGTGTATTTATAAGTCTAATTATGCTCCCCATCACTGAGAAGCACTTTTACTGTCAATATAGAATATTAATTTTGGTCCTCAACACTGAGCAGCACCTTCCCTGAGGTAAACACTTTGTGGAGTTAGAATTGATTTTTGCCCTCCACCACTGACCAGCACCTTCCCTGAGGTAAACACCCAGTAGAGTTAGAACAATAATTTTTCCCCCCAACACTGATCAACACTTAACTGAGACAAACACTCAGTTGAGTTAGAATAGTAATTTTGCCCCCCACCACTGGTCAGCACCTTCCCTGAGGCAAACACCCTGTGGAGTTACAATAGTAATTTTGCCCCTCCACTGACCAGCACCTTCCCTGAGGTAAACACCTGTTGGAGTTAGAATAGTAATTTTTCCCCCACCACTGACCAACACCTTCACTGAGGCAAAGATCCAGCGGAGTTAGAATAGTAATTTTGCTCCCCACCACTGAACAGCACCTTCCCTGAGGCAAGGACATGGGGAAGTTAGAATCGTAAATTTAGTTTCTTGCACTGGTCAGCACCTTCCCTGAGGCAAGCACCCTGTAGAGTTACAATAGTAATTTTGCCACCCACCAGTTACCAGCACCTTCCCTGAGGCAAGCAGCCTGCGGAGTAGGAATACTTATATTGCCCCCCACTACCGAACAGTACGTTCCCTGAGGTAAGCAGTCTGCGGAGTTAGTACAGTAAGTTTGCCTAATTTAACACTTGAGAATTATTTTTCTTTTAATACAAACACTTTACAGTGTACATACAAAAGAATTTCCTTTGAAATTTCTTTCAATTTTGATTGTTGTGTGAGTATGGTCAAAGTCTGTAAATGATTTAAAAAATATTTGTAAGTTTGCCTTTTTTTACTGAAGGTGAATTCATAATTATTTTAAACATACACTTACTTTAAACAGAATATAGGTATTGTATTGATTGATGTCTTTCTCAAGTTCTGTGAATATATTAAAAAGTTTTTATAAAATTGTCTTTTCAATTAATTGTTTTTTACCTAAATGTGCTTAGTTTTAAACTTACACTTGCTTTTGTCAATAGATGGCAGTGTCTGCAGTTGAAGCTGGCAGTTTTCTCCTGCTATTGTAGCTGTATGTGGTTACCAGGGAAGTCAGTGCACCACTGAACACAAAATGGTGGTCGGCTTAATTTATATGTTTGTAAGGAGTAAACGAAAAATTAAATGAAAATATGTTTTGAAATCAATTTCTTCATGTGATATAGAATCTGACAGAATGTGTTTTTTTTCTTGTATGTAAAATGTTTTTCATGTTTTCATTCAGAATGGCAGCCATTGTGGATAGATGGTGGTTAGGCAGATGTAGTGGAAATGGTGAAAGGATACCATTTTATCCAGAGTGGATAATGACTAGGATGTTTTAGTGGAAATAGTGGAAAGACATCACGTTTTTATGCTTTGTTTGTATATGGTGGTTTTGGTAATGAATCCACACTTTTTTTTATTCTTACAAGTTGATGTATATGTCGAAATATTTTAATTTAAAAAAAAATATTTTGGAAGTGTTATTGTTTCAATATTTTTTTTACTGTTTTCGCACGTATTATATGTGCAAGTTTAACATGGTATAATTATTATGCGTTGTAATGGTATTCATTGTATTGCTATGCGTTGTACAAATCTGTGCTGTAATGGTAGTTGCATTGTAAAATCTGCGTTGTAAAAGTATGAGTTGTAATGGTATGCATTATAAAGTCATATATTCTCTGGGAATGCATCAAGTTCCATAGATGTTGCATTGGAACACCCACAACAACACCCCTCTTTCACACAAAATAAAGCGTGAAAGGGTCCCATATTTACAATGCGTCCAAAAACGTGACACACCAGTGGCGCAATGGGCTTGTAAATAGGCCCCTATATCTTTTCCACTGTACCAATGGATCCAAAAATGTACTCAGGCATAATTCCACCAATAATGTTTTTCATATACACAGAGGGGTAGATTTACTAAGCTTTTGCGCCGTGTTTGCATCACAAAAGTGATGCAAAACGACGCAAAATCTTTTTTTTTTGTAATTTACTTTCCAGCGATAAACTAGCGCTGGAAATAACATAAAAGTAATGTCGCTGCTTCGTGTTACTTTGCGCCATCGGGGCGTACCAAGGGTGGTGCATGGGCGTTCCCATGCAACCACCCAAGGTTTTTCACGCTAAACCCAATTTACTAAAAACAGTAAATTGGGTTTAGCGTGAGAAAAATGCACCCTTTTCAACTAGGCGCAAGGAAGGAGAAATGCTTTCATTTCTCCTTCCATTCCCGACTTTGCATGTGTGCTGCACTGTGCAGCACGCATACAAAGTGGGAAAAGCTTTCCCTTGTGTCGAGCCTAGTATTTTGTACAGGAAGGGTACAAAACCTATGCTGGACTCATGCACACACCCTAGCGCTGCTGCGCTAAGGTGTGTGCATGGTGCACAGCAGCTGTAATCAGCACCGGCGTATGTAAAAGGGGAGGAGATAGCCATATCTTTGAAGATATGGCACTCTCCTGCTCCCTCCCTTTCGCGCAATGCAGCGCAGCCTCACGGGGGGGTTGCGCTGCGTTGCGCGACTTTTGTGTAAATCTCCCCCAGAGTCTCCATCAATTGAATAGAGTGAGTATATTGATATTTTTGAGAACTACGGTGGATGGTCAGCATTTTCAACCAGCGAGGAAAAGAGGGGCTGCATGTTTTCAAGTATTTACCTATTGCTACAAATGAGGATGGCAGTGCAGTCACGGTTGTGTATATGGAAGCAAAATTGACTCCTGGAAAAGTGATTTGCGAAAGACACAAATGGGGTGATGAGCAGGTTCAAATTTTACACTCAACAATAAAAAGTTCAGGAAACTGTAGATGAGTTTGTGTCCAGATTAAGAGAGCTATCAATTAAATGTCAGTTTGGTTGAATGACTGACAAATTCATGCGCCACCAACTGATAGTATATTGCAAAAGCAAAAAAATGCAGGAGTGACTATGGGCAGCAATAAATCCAACACTAAAAGACACAATTGAAGTGACTAAGGTTGTGGAACATTAGAAATTCTGTATGAAGGAAATGGAGAAGAGGAAGAGTAGTACTGGTGATGATACATTTGTGAAGAAAAATGAAGCAACAGAAGTGCCTGTAGCCACTAATTGCAATACTTTAAACAAGACACTAATTGGTCACAAGCCAAATACCAGAACATGTTTTAGGTGTGGAAGTAGCTTTCACTATGCAGATGATTTTAAAGGGTGTTTTGCAGTATGGAAGTATTGCAAGAAGTGTGGTCACAAAGAACACTTTGATGGATGTGCAAATGATATCCCAAAACCTAAAGTGTCTATAGTACAAGAGGAATGTGGAGGTAGCAGCAGTGGATTGTGTGAGAGAGAAGAAAGGATTCTATGGGATCGATTACGATGTTGTTCGGAAAGCATTCCGACTGAATCGGCTTTTAAAGCCAAAAAAGCGGAGATAAGGCCCTTGATAATATGCCCCGAAGTCTTTTGTAAACTGTCAGTGTCCCTGATGTCAACTTTAAATGACCTCTCAGGGGCTTAGTAATATAACAAATATCTCAGATTAACGTACATCAATGTTGCACCAAAAAAAAAAAGAAAATATTTCTAAAGAAAATTTTTAATTAATTTCTGATTGGAAACGTTTGTGCAAATCAGATACCAATTCAGATGACGCATATTACCCCTAAATTAAAAAGTTGTTATTTATGTGTGTGGCACTCATGCTGGCTTACTAATAAGCAACTTATTGATAAGATGCTTTGAGCGGTCTAGCACATAGTGGCTGTGGTGTACACTATTATTAAATAATTGCCAGATAACACATTACGGGAACACTTTAAACATGATAAGTAAGCAAATGTTGAAGGGACAAATGCAGCGTCTTAACGCGAGTACACACATAGTTAATAATGTTTGCACTAATGATATTTACTGCATATTGTGGTTAGATTGTGGGTTATTTATTTCTTTTCATCTGTGTAAATAGGTCACTGCTCTCTTTTTTGTTTTTTAAAAACAGTTTTTGTTGATTTTTAACGCTCCATCCCTATTCTCTTTCTTCGCATGGTCCCTCCTGAAACCTTTGAGAGGTGTGGGGGTTTACTGGCAGAGATAATGACTTGCTTCTGTGCTGCTCAGACTCAGGAGGCAACAATTTTGCTTTGTGAACTGTAATATTCACAGAATCAAGATTAGCCAATTACATTCTTCAAGTCTGAGAAACTCTGCCATGTTTGAAGATGTTCTCATTTTCCTCCTTAGTAGGCTAGAAGCTTAAAACTGTAGACAGAGAGCAGAACCAACGCCTCCAGTGGAGATCATCAGAATGACACAAGGTGAACCATTCCATGCCTTCATTTAAAGAAAACACTGTCATAAGAGTGAAAAGGTTTAGTACACCTACACTACTTCAAAAGCTCTGCTTGCTTAAGGTTAATTAGCTACATGTCTGTGCAGCATGATCACCAGAGCAGATCAGAGAGACTCTGAGCCTTAACTCTGAGCACACTGAGTGAGTTGATAAAGAAGTGCACTACCGCGTCATCTGTAATATCTATCCAAGGGTGCAGAAGGGAAAGGTCTATAATTCAAAAGGGTCAAATGCAACATTAGGGCTGTTTCATTTTGTAGAAGAGAGATAGGTGCTGTACGCAGAAACATACGTATCTCACCCTCAATTTAACATTTTGAGATTACTTCAAAGTGTTTGTCTGTAGTGAATCGAAAATCATATGAATGGCCTTTGGGTAACTTAATATGGTAAAACGTTGGCGTGGTAGGTGATATCTCACAGAATTCAGAATCAAGTTAAGCTATTGTTCGAAATGACCCTTTTAGCAGGGTTACCCGAAACATTTTGCCTTTCTTCTCCTCCTCTTTTTGCTGAATTCTTTCTGTTGGCTTTAGGACTTTGAGCACTTTACCACTGCTAACCAGTGCTAAAGTGCATTTGCTTTTCCCCTAAAACAGGATGACATTTGCATATACCTGATTGGCCTATTTAGTTTACCTGTAGGTTCTTTGTAAAGTGGTATACCATATACCCAGGGCTTGTAATCTAAATGGGCCTGCAGTACTGATTGTGCCACCCACACAAGTAGCCTTTCAAACCTGTATCAGGCCTGCCAGTACAAGTCATGTGTGTACATTTTTCTGCCACATCGACTTAGCATTTAAAACCACTTGCCAAGCCTTAAACATAGGTCACCCCAAAGTAGGCCCTAGGTAGCCCTATGGGCAGGGTGCTATGTAACTAAAATGTAGGACATGTACTTTTAAGTTTTACATGTCCTGGTAGTGACAAACAGTTACTCCTACTCATAGGCTAGCATTGGGAGTTACTTAAATCTGCAATTCCTGATTAGAAAGGAGTAGCTAAATCATGTTTCATAGCTTTAGAATGGTAATGATAAATCCTCTTTAGTGATAAAGTTGGATTTGACATTACCGTTTTACAAATGCCACTTTTAGAAAGTGGACTTTTCTTTGACCTTATCTTTGCTCTGTGTGTGCCTGCAGACTGCATCCAATATATGTCAGGGCTGGGTGACAGCTACACTTTGTGTAATTCTCCTAGATATCCACAAACACATAAAGGGCTGGGTGTGACAGAGGACTCATCTGCATTCTGAAGCCTTCCTGGGCTAGAAGGGGGAGAGGTGGCTCACACTTGCATCTGAATAGGCTGTATCTTGTCCTCACACAAAGGACTGATTACCTGAGAAGTGTGGTAAACTGCGAGTTTTTTGCGACCATAATTTCAGTCGCAAAACATTCATACATAGGTTTTGGAGTCGCTATTAGGAAGGGACGCCCTTGGGACGCCCCTTCCTAAAAGTGAGTTGCTAACACTATTTTGCGGGGCGCTAATTGATTAGCGACTCGCAAAATAGGGTTATTTACATTGGGCTGACCTACTTTGCGGTTGCAACGGGGCTGAAATCCACTTTGCGACAGCACAAAACGGTCGTATGTCTGGCCCTAAGTGTGTTCCTGTTCAGGAGACCCACCCTCTGACTGTTTTGTTTTGTTTATTTTTTTTGTGGATATTATCCCATTTCTTCCTTGAAGAATCTGGTGGTTGCTTAGTTATCTTTTTCAGACTTGCTCTTAACTACTGATTTCCCAGGTCTGGCTCCCAGATTATGTCTACCTAGTGATGCATAAGTTTCTTGGATAATCTCGCTCCTGCTGTGCTGGAGTGAATTCCCTCAGGCATTGGCGTATAGCCACTGCTGCTGCCTCCCCTTTCATGTTTCTTAATATATTTGCAGATATGTGGGCAAAATTTCCCATCAGTTTCATTCCCAGACCTAGGGTCCTAGGGCAGTCTCTGGCCCCTACTCATTCTGTATTTGTTTCAGTACATCTGGTATGACTGCTACTGAAGGGGTGCTATGTGTTCTGGTATAAACAGCAGCCAAGATTGTACCCCAAGTGACACAATCTTCTATCGGGGGAGCCATGGAAAGCAAATTGTTAGTATTCTGTGCTTTTCCTGCGGGCCCATATGGGGAAAAACTGCTTCAAGCTGTGCTGTATTTTGTGCTATCCACAACAGGATTTGCTCCAAGTTGGTGGGAATCTTTCCCTTAACGGTGTTCAACGTTTACGGGAAAATACCTGTAGTAGCCAATTGAGGTTGTGCAGCCTGAGCAGCCCTCCCATGTTGGACTGTCAATGTTCTCATTAGGTATTGAGTAAGATTTCTGTACATTTTTACTAAATCTCTATAAAGTGTATGCATTCCTGCTGCTTTTAAAGTAGCAATTTCTGGACGTGGTATATATGAAGCTAGAACCAGCCAGGTTGCTCCTTCTTTGCTGAGCGGACCGAGTCTCGTGTTTTCTGTGGTATGGCACCTTTAGACCAAGTAATATGCTCTTGGTATGTAAATGGGACTTCTATGTCCATGTATGGAAAATATTCTTTAGGTGGTTCATCTTTATTGTAAGTGTGTAAAAACTGTGTGTGTGCATTTGCAGGCGGGAATTTAACCCAAGAGTAGAATACCTCTGTTCTGAGTGCTTCGTGTGCCTCAACCACGAAGAAAACAACTCCACACTTTGCCGGGAGGCCATGTTGTAATAGTTATATAGTAACTGCCTGTCTGCAATTTTTTGTAATAATAAGAGCCGCTACCTCCTCTTTAATGTCTTCACCTGCTTCTCCTTTTACGGGTATTGTGTGAAGAGAAAATCTATTTTATTTAAATTAATTTTATGGAGATATAGTTTTCACAATGTGGGAACTTTTAATCTTCCAAGCTTGAATAACCTACAGCAAATACATAGGGTATACCTACTCAGCTAAGGCTGATTTATTTCCCTTCCCACTTCAGATGTTAAAATGTGAGTAGGGGTCTCTGAGAAAGCATGACTGAATTACTCAGATTTGACCATTAAATAAGAACCTAACCAACGTTAGCAGTGGCATATCTTGTAGTTACTACTAATCCGTTGGATCTGCGCATTGTTTGAACAACATAAACTAGGTGTTTTGTGTCAAGACTGATTCTGACATCCCTGCAGGATATGTTGGCCTATAGACCAGCTAGCTCACAGTGACATTTACACAGTTTACTCACTAACCCATGCATTCAGTAAGACACGTTTAATCACTCACTTATACAGTCAGTCACGCACCTACTAAATCATCTATTCAGACACTGATACACCCACTCCTACTTCAATACACCTTGGCATATATATATTTAAAACATATTTAAACTTTACAGAAACAGTCACTGGATGATGTCATCAGTGGTGTCATCAGTGATGTCATCAGTGATGTCACTGACCATGTCATGAATGATGTAATATGTGACGTCATCAGCAGTGCATTGCGGGGGCACAAGTTATAGTTAGCTCAACTAACTATAACGGCCGAATTTCTCTGGTTTTGTACGAGTGAAATGTCCAACTAACTATAACGTTCCTGAAACCTATGGTTTTTTCAGTGAATATATATATATATATATATATATATATATATATATATAACCAGGATCCCAAAGAACGACCGCGGTGGGCCAAACAAGGGCACAGACTCCAGTTGAAGATGCATTAAAGAGAATTTATTGTCTTAGCATGTCAGGATGACACGTTTTGACCACAAGCCTGTGGTCTTGATCACATGTTTATCTGCTCTGTCCATTAATCATTGCAGCACACTTATTTTATGTAAGAATAACGTTGCTTCAATAAATATATTGAAAATGTCCCACTGTGTATTCTCTGTATACGTCCCTGAGAATAAGTGAGCATGAGTGACTGAGCGAAAGGTTCTGTACAGTTTCCATGATCTCTGAGGGGTCAGGGTTGTCATGTTCAGTGGTTGTCAGAAACCATTCACTCCCCAATAGGTTAGGGGGGCTTACGGTGGCACTGTGAGCTAGCTGGTCCATAGGCCAACATATCCTGCAGGGATGTCTGAATCAGTCTTTGCACCAAACACCTAGTTTATGTTGTCCAAACAATGCGCAGATCCTACGGATTTGTAGTAACTACAAGATATGCCACCGCCAACATTGGTTAGGTTCTTATTTAATGGTCAAATCTGAGTAGTCAAGTCAGTCTATGGTTTTTTAAATGCTAATTTCTGACTATAACGTCCCTGAAACCTATGGTTTTTTCAGTGATTTTCAAAGGATTTTTAAATGATAATTTCTAACTATAACGTCCCTGAAACATATGGTTTTTTCAGTGATTTTCAAAGGTTTTTTAAATGATAATTTCTAACTATAACGTCCCTGAAACCTATGGTTTTTTCAGTGAATTTCTAAGGTTTTTTAAATGCTAATTTCTAACTATGCCTACAGAGGTAGGACATGTGAAGAAATAGGAAGAAAGGCGCAGAAAGAAGCAAATGAAATGCAGAAAGAGGCAACCGATGTCCAGAAAGATGAAGAAAAGTGCAGAAAGAAGTAAGAGATATGCAGAAAGAACCAACAGAGGTGCAGAAAGATGCCCTGTTTCAAAGTCATCCTGTGCCCCCAACTTTTTACTGACTGGTACTGGTGGTAACTGAGTGACTAACCAGGCAGGGAGCCAGTGCTATGCTGAAAGACACTTAGAATACAGTGAAAACACCTACATACACTAGGGTACAATATGGGTTGGGGTATCCCTGTGTTTGGCATGACCTCCTCTGTAAGGCCCTAGTACAAAATAGGGCAGGGGGATTAAAACTACCTCTAACTCAGAGGAGCAGAAAGAGGCAAAAGAGGTGCAAAAACAGGCAGGAAAGGTGCAGAAACGGGTGCAGAAAGAGGCAAGTGAGGTGCAGAAAGAAGTAAGAGCAGTGCAGAAAGAACCAACAGAGGTGCAAAAAGAAGCAAGAGGGGTACAGAAAAAGGTAGGAGGGGTGCAGAAAGAGGCCGGAGGGGTACAGAAAGAAGGAAGAGAAGTGCAGAAAGAGGCAAGAGAATTGCTGAAAGAAGCAATAGAGGTGTAGAAAGAAGGAAGAGAAGTGCAGAAAGAGGCAAGTGAGGTGCAGAAAGAAGCAAGAGCAGTGCAGAAAAAACCAACAGAGGTGCTGAAACAGGCGTGAAGGGTATAGAAAGAGCAAGAGAGGTGCATAAAGAGGTAACAGAGGTACGGAAAGAGGCAAGAGATGTGCAGAAACAGGCAGGAAAGGTGCAGAAACAGGGAGCAGGGGTACAGAAAGAGGCAAGAGAGGTGCTGAAAGAGACAAGAGGGGTGCAGAAAGAGGCAAGAGATCTGCAGAAAAAAGCAACAGAGGTGCAGAAAGAGGCAAGTGAAGTGCAGAAAGAGGCAAGTGAAGTGCAGAAAGAGGCAAGAGAGGTGCAGAAAGAGGCTATAGAAGTGCAGAAAGAAGCAACAGTGGTGCAGAAAGAGGCAAGAGAGGTGCAGAATGAAGGATAGAGGTGCGGAAAGAAGCAACAGAGGTGCTGAAAGAGTCATGAAGGGTGCAGAAAGAGGCAAGAGAAGTGCAGAAAGAACCAAGAGAAGTGCAGAAAGAAGCAACAGAGGTGCAGAAGGAGGCACGAGGGGTGCAGAAAGAAGGAAAAGAAGTGCAGAAAGAAGAGGCACGAAGGGTGCAGAAAGGGGCAACAGAAGTGCATAAAGAAGCAACAGAGGTACAGAAAGAGGCAAGAGCGGTGCAGAAAGAGGGAAGAGAGGTGTAGAAAGAGGCAAGAGAGTTGGACAAATAGGGAAGAGAGGTGCAGAAAGAGGGCACATGGGTGCAGAAAGAAGCAATAGAGGTATTGAAAGAGGCAAGAGAAGTGCAGAAATAAGCAACAGAGGTACTGAAAGAGGCAAGAGAAGTACAGAAAGAGGCAAGTGAGGTACAGAAAAAAGCAAGAGCAGTGCAGAAAGAACCAACAGAGGTGCTGAAAGAGATGCGAAGGGTGCAGAAAGAGCAAGAGAAGTGTAGAAAGAGGTAACAGAGGTACAGAAAGAGGCAAGAGATGTGCAGAAACAGGCAGAAAAGGTAAAGAAACAGGGAACGGGGATACAGAAGGAGGCAAGAAAGGTGCAGAAAGAGGGAAGAGAGGTGTAGAAAGAGGCAAGAGAGTTGGACAAATAGGGAAGAGGGGTACAGAAAGAGGCATGAGGGTGCAGAAAGAAGCAACAGAGGTGCAGAAAGAGGCAAGAGAGGTGCAGAAAGTGGCAACAGAGGTCAGAAAGACGCAAGAGAGGTTCAGAAACAAGCAAGAGAAGTGCAGAAAGAGGCAAGAGAATTGCTGAAAGTAGCAACAGAGGTTTAGAAAGAAGCAATGGAAGTGCAAAAAGAGGCAAGTGAGGTGCAGAAAGAAGCAAGAGCAGTGCAGAAACAACCAACAGAGGTGCTGAAAGAGGCAACAGAGGTGCAGAAGGAGGCATGAGGGGTGCAGAAAGAAGCAACAGAGGTGCTGAAAGGCACGAAGGGTGCAAAAATAAGGAAGAGAAGTGCATAAAGAAGCAACAGAGGTACTGAAGGAGGCAAGAGAAGTGCAGAAAGAGGCAAGTGAGGTGCAGAAAAAGCAAGAGCAGAGGAGAAAGAACCAACAGAGGTGCTGAAAGAGGCGCGAAGGGTGCAGAAAGAGCAAGAGAAGTGCAGAAAGAGGCAAAAGATGTGCAGAAACAGGCAGGAAAGGTGCAGAAACAGGGAACGGGTGCAGAAAGAGGCAAGAGAGGTGCAGAAAGAGAAAAGAGGGGTGCAGAAAAGTGCAAGAGATCTGCAGAAAAAAGCAACAGAGGTACTGAAAGACACAAGTGAGGTGCAGAAAGAGGCAAGAGATCTGCAGAAAAAAGCAACAGAGGTGCTGAAAGAGGCAATAGAAGTGCAGAAAGAAGCAACAGAGGTGAAGAAAGAGGCAAGAGTGGTGCAGAAAGAGGGAAGAGAGGTGTAGAAAGAGGAGAGAGTTGGACAAATAGGGAAGAGGGGTGCAGAAAGAGGCAGGAGGGTACAGAAAGAAGCAACAGAGCTGCAGAAAGAGGCAAGAGAGGTGCAGAAAGTGGCAACAGAGGTCAGAAAGACGCAAGAGAGGTTCAGAAACAAGCAAGAGAAGTGCAGAAAGAGGCAAGAGAATTGCTGAAAGTAGCAACAGAGGTTTAGAAAGAAGCAATGGAAGTGCAAAAAGAGGCAAGTGAGGTGCAGAAAGAAGCAAGAGCAGTGCAGAAACAACCAACAGATGTGCAGAAAGAGGCAACAGAGGTGCAGAAGGAGGCATGAGGGGTGCAGAAAGAAGCAACAGAGGTGCTGAAAGAGGCAATAGAAGTGCAGAAAGAAGCAACAGAGGTGAAGAAAGAGGCAAGAGTGGTGCAGAAAGAGGGAAGAGAGGTGTAGAAAGAGGAGAGAGTTGGACAAATAGGGAAGAGGGGTGCAGAAAGAGGCAGGAGGGTACAGAAAGAAGCAATAGAGGTGCAGAAACAGGCAGAAAAGGTAAAGAAACAGGGAACAGGGATACAGAAAGGAGGCAAGAAAGGTGCAGAAAGAGGGAAGAGAGGTGTAGAAAGAGGCAAGAGAGTTGGACAAATAGGGAAGAGGGGTACAGAAAGAGGCATGAGGGTGCAGAAAGAAGCAACAGAGGTGCAGAAAGAGGCAAGAGAGGTGCAGAAAGTGGCAACAGAGGTCAGAAAGACGCAAGAGAGGTTCAGAAACAAGCAAGAGAAGTGCAGAAAGAGGCAAGAGAATTGCTGAAAGTAGCAACAGAGGTTTAGAAAGAAGCAATGGAAGTGCAAAAAGAGGCAAGTGAGGTGCAGAAAGAAGCAAGAGCAGTGCAGAAACAACCAACAGAGGTGCTGAAAGAGGCAACAGAGGTGCAGAAGGAGGCATGAGGGTGCAGAAAGAAGCAACAGAGGTGCTGAAAGGCACGAAGGGTGCAAAAATAAGGAAGAGAAGTGCATAAAGAAGCAACAGAGGTACTGAAGGAGGCAAGAGAAGTGCAGAAAGAGGCAAGTGAGGTGCAGAAAAAAGCAAGAGCAGAGGAGAAAGAACCAACAGAGGTGCTGAAAGAGGCGCGAAGGGTGCAGAAAGAGCAAGAGAAGTGCAGAAAGAGGCAAAAGATGTGCAGAAACAGGCAGGAAAGGTGCAGGAAACAGGGAACGGGTGCAGAAAGAGGCAAGAGAGGTGCAGAAAGAGAAAAGAGGGGTGCAGAAAAGTGCAAGAGATCTGCAGAAAAAAGCAACAGAGGTACTGAAAGACACAAGTGAGGTGCAGAAAGAGGCAAGAGATCTGCAGAAAAAAGCAACAGAGGTGCTGAAAGAGGCAATAGAAGTGCAGAAAGAAGCAACAGAGGTGAAGAAAAGAGGCAAGAGTGGTGCAGAAAGAGGGAAGAGAGGTGTAGAAAGAGGAGAGAGTTGGACAAATAGGGAAGAGGGGTGCAGAAAGAGGCAGGAGGGTACAGAAAGAAGCAACAGAGGTGCAGAAAGAGGCAAGAGAGGTGCAGAAAGTGGCAACAGAGGTCAGAAAGACGCAAGAGAGGTTCAGAAACAAGCAAGAGAAGTGCAGAAAGAGGCAAGAGAATTGCTGAAAGTAGCAACAGAGGTTTAGAAAGAAGCAATGGAAGTGCAAAAAGAGGCAAGTGAGGTGCAGAAAGAAGCAAGAGCAGTGCAGAAACAACCAACAGATGTGCAGAAAGAGGCAACAGAGGTGCAGAAGGAGGCATGAGGGGTGCAGAAAGAAGCAACAGAGGTGCTGAAAGAGGCAAGAGAGGTGCAGAAAGTGGCAACAGAGGTCAGAAAGACGCAAGAGAGGTTCAGAAACAAGCAAGAGAAGTGCAGAAAGAGGCAAGAGAATTGCTGAAAGTAGCAACAGAGGTTTAGAAAGAAGCAATGGAAGTGCAAAAAGAGGCAAGTGAGGTGCAGAAAGAAGCAAGAGCAGTGCAGAAACAACCAACAGATGTGCAGAAAGAGGCAACAGAGGTGCAGAAGGAGGCATGAGGGGTGCAGAAAGAAGCAACAGAGGTGCTGAAAGAGGCAATAGAAGTGCAGAAAGAAGCAACAGAGGTGAAGAAAGAGGCAAGAGTGGTGCAGAAAGAGGGAAGAGAGGTGTAGAAAGAGGAGAGAGTTGGACAAATAGGGAAGAGGGTGCAGAAAGAGGCAGGAGGGTACAGAAAGAAGCAATAGAGGTGCAGAAACAGGCAGAAAAGGTAAAGAAACAGGGAACAGGGATACAGAAGGAGGCAAGAAAGGTGCAGAAAGAGGAAGAGAGGTGTAGAAAGAGGCAAGAGAGTTGGACAAATAGGGAAGAGGGGTACAGAAAGAGGCATGAGGGTGCAGAAAGAAGCAACAGAGGTGCAGAAAGAGGCAAGAGAGGTGCAGAAAGTGGCAACAGAGGTCAGAAAGACGCAAGAGAGGTTCAGAAACAAGCAAAGAGAAGTGCAGAAAGAGGCAAGAGAATTGCTGAAAGTAGCAACAGAGGTTTAGAAAGAAGCAATGGAAGTGCAAAAAGAGGCAAGTGAGGTGCAGAAAGAAGCAAGAGCAGTGCAGAAACAACCAACAGAGGTGCTGAAAGAGGCAACAGAGGTGCAGAAGGAGGCATGAGGGTGCAGAAAGAAGCAACAGAGGTGCTGAAAGGCACGAAGGGTGCAAAAATAAGGAAGAGAAGTGCAGAAAGAAGCAACAGAGGTACTGAAGGAGGCAAGAGAAGTGCAGAAAGAGGCAAGTGAGGTGCAGAAAAAGCAAGAGCAGAGGAGAAAGAACCAACAGAGGTGCTGAAAGAGGCGCGAAGGGTGCAGAAAGAGCAAGAGAAGTGCAGAAAGAGGCAAAAGATGTGCAGAAACAGGCAGGAAAGGTGCAGAAACAGGGAACGGGTGCAGAAAGAGGCAAGAGAGGTGCAGAAAGAGAAAAGAGGGGTGCAGAAAAGTGCAAGAGATCTGCAGAAAAAAGCAACAGAGGTACTGAAAGACACAAGTGAGGTGCAGAAAGAGGCAAGAGATCTGCAGAAAAAAGCAACAGAGGTGCTGAAAGAGGCAATAGAAGTGCAGAAAGAAGCAACAGAGGTGAAGAAAAGAGGCAAGAGTGGTGCAGAAAGAGGGAAGAGAGGTGTAGAAAGAGGAGAGAGTTGGACAAATAGGGAAGAGGGGTGCAGAAAGAGGCAGGAGGGTACAGAAAGAAGCAACAGAGGTGCAGAAAGAGGCAAGAGAGGTGCAGAAAGTGGCAACAGAGGTCAGAAAGACGCAAGAGAGGTTCAGAAACAAGCAAGAGAAGTGCAGAAAGAGGCAAGAGAATTGCTGAAAGTAGCAACAGAGGTTTAGAAAGAAGCAATGGAAGTGCAAAAAGAGGCAAGTGAGGTGCAGAAAGAAGCAAGAGCAGTGCAGAAACAACCAACAGATGTGCAGAAAGAGGCAACAGAGGTGCAGAAGGAGGCATGAGGGGTGCAGAAAGAAGCAACAGAGGTGCTGAAAGAGGCAATAGAAGTGCAGAAAGAAGCAACAGAGGTGAAGAAAGAGGCAAGAGTGGTGCAGAAAGAGGGAAGAGAGGTGTAGAAAGAGGAGAGAGTTGGACAAATAGGGAAGAGGGGTGCAGAAAGAGGCAGGAGGGTACAGAAAGAAGCAATAGAGGTGCAGAAACAGGCAGAAAAGGTAAAGAAACAGGGAACAGGGATACAGAAGGAGGCAAGAAAGGTGCAGAAAGAGGGAAGAGAGGTGTAGAAAGAGGCAAGAGAGTTGGACAAATAGGGAAGAGGGGTACAGAAAGAGGCATGAGGGTG
The DNA here is from genome assembly GCA_963921515.1 of Calotriton arnoldi. NCBI lineage: Eukaryota > Metazoa > Chordata > Amphibia > Caudata > Salamandridae > Calotriton > Calotriton arnoldi. Next base: position 1,123,153 of record CAWUFW010002919.1, read on the forward strand.
CAGAAAGAAGCAACAGAGGTGCAGAAAGAGGCAAGAGAGGTGCAGAAAGTGGCAACAGAGGTCAGAAAGACGCAAGAGAGGTTCAGAAACAAGCAAGAGAAGTGCAGAAAGAGGCAAGAGAATTGCTGAAAGTAGCAACAGAGGTTTAGAAAGAAGCAATGGAAGTGCAAAAAGAGGCAAGTGAGGTGCAGAAAGAAGCAAGAGCAGTGCAGAAACAACCAACAGAGGTGCTGAAAGAGGCAACAGAGGTGCAGAAGGAGGCATGAGGGTGCAGAAAGAAGCAACAGAGGTGCTGAAAGGCACGAAGGGTGCAAAAATAAGGAAGAGAAGTGCATAAAGAAGCAACAGAGGTACTGAAGGAGGCAAGAGAAGTGCAGAAAGAGGCAAGTGAGGTGCAGAAAAAAGCAAGAGCAGAGGAGAAAGAACCAACAGAGGTGCTGAAAGAGGCGCGAAGGGTGCAGAAAGAGCAAGAGAAGTGCAGAAAGAGGCAAAAGATGTGCAGAAACAGGCAGGAAAGGTGCAGAAACAGGGAACGGGTGCAGAAAGAGGCAAGAGAGGTGCAGAAAGAGAAAAGAGGGGTGCAGAAAAGTGCAAGAGATCTGCAGAAAAAAGCAACAGAGGTACTGAAAGACACAAGTGAGGTGCAGAAAGAGGCAAGAGATCTGCAGAAAAAAGCAACAGAGGTGCTGAAAGAGGCAATAGAAGTGCAGAAAGAAGCAACAGAGGTGAAGAAAGAGGCAAGAGTGGTGCAGAAAGAGGGAAGAGAGGTGTAGATAGAGGAGAGAGTTGGACAAATAGGGAAGAGGGGTGCAGAAAGAGGCAGGAGGGTACAGAAAGAAGCAACAGAGGTGCAGAAAGAGGCAAGAGAGGTGCAGAAAGTGGCAACAGAGGTCAGAAAGACGCAAGAGAGGTTCAGAAACAAGCAAGAGAAGTGCAGAAAGAGGCAAGAGAATTGCTGAAAGTAGCAACAGAGGTTTAGAAAGAAGCAATGGAAGTGCAAAAAGAGGCAAGTGAGGTGCAGAAAGAAGCAAGAGCAGTGCAGAAACAACCAACAGATGTGCAGAAAGAGGCAACAGAGGTGCAGAAGGAGGCATGAGGGGTGCAGAAAGAAGCAACAGAGGTGCTGAAAGAGGCAATAGAAGTGCAGAAAGAAGCAACAGAGGTGAAGAAAGAGGCAAGAGTGGTGCAGAAAGAGGGAAGAGAGGTGTAGAAAGAGGAGAGAGTTGGACAAATAGGGAAGAGGGGTGCAGAAAGAGGCAGGAGGGTACAGAAAGAAGCAATAGAGGTGCAGAAACAGGCAGAAAAGGTAAAGAAACAGGGAACAGGGATACAGAAGGAGGCAAGAAAGGTGCAGAAAGAGGGAAGAGAGGTGTAGAAAGAGGCAAGAGAGTTGGACAAATAGGGAAGAGGGGTACAGAAAGAGGCATGAGGGTGCAGAAAGAAGCAACAGAGGTGCAGAAAGAGGCAAGAGAGGTGCAGAAAGTGGCAACAGAGGTCAGAAAGACGCAAGAGAGGTTCAGAAACAAGCAAGAGAAGTGCAGAAAGAGGCAAGAGAATTGCTGAAAGTAGCAACAGAGGTTTAGAAAGAAGCAATGGAAGTGCAAAAAGAGGCAAGTGAGGTGCAGAAAGAAGCAAGAGCAGTGCAGAAACAACCAACAGATGTGCAGAAAGAGGCAACAGAGGTGCAGAAGGAGGCATGAGGGGTGCAGAAAGAAGCAACAGAGGTGCTGAAAGAGGCACGAAGGGTGCAAAAAGAAGGAAGAGAAGTGCATAAAGAAGCAACAGAGGTACTGAAAGAGGCAAGAGAAGTGCAGAAAGAGGCAAGTGAGGTGCAGAAAAAAGCAAGAGCAGAGGAGAAGGAACCAACAGAGGTGCTGAAAGAGGCGCGAAGGGTGCAGAAAGAGCAAGAGAAGTGTAGAAAGAGGTAACAGAGGTACAGAAAGAGGCAAGAGATGTGCAGAAACAGGCAGGAAAGGTGCAGAAACGGAACGGGTGCAGAAAGAGGCAAGAGAGGTGCAGAAAGAGAAAAGAGGGGTGCAGAAAAGTGCAAGAGATCTGCAGAAAAAAGCAACAGAGGTACTGAAAGACACAAGTGAGGTGCAGAAATAGGCAAGAGATCTGCAGAAAAAAGCAACAGAGGTGCTGAAAGAGGCAAAGGAGTTGCAGAAAGAAGCAAGAGAGGTGCAGAAAGAGGCAATAGAAGTGCAGAAAGAAGCAACAGAGGTGAAGAAAGAGGCAAGAGTGGTGCAGAAAGAGGGAAGAGAGGTGTAGAAAGAGGAGAGAGTTGGACAAATAGGGAAGAGGGGTGCAGAAAGAGGCAGGAGGGTACAGAAAGAAGCAATAGAGGTGCAGAAAGAGGCAAGAGATGTGCAGAAACGGGCAGAAAAGGTAAAGAAACAGGGAACGGGGATACAGAAGGAGGCAAGAAAGGTGCAGAAAGAGGGAAGAGAGGTGTAGAAAGAGGCAAGAGAGTTGGACAAATAGGGAAGAGGGGTACAGAAAGAGGCATGAGGGTGCAGAAAGAAGCAAGAGAGGTGCAGAAAGTGGCAACAGAGGTCAGAAAGACGCAAGAGAGGTTCAGAAACAAGCAAGAGAAGTGCAGAAAGAGGCAAGAGAATTGCTGAAAGTAGCAACAAAGGTTTAGAAAGAAGCAATGGAAGTGCAAAAAGAGGCAAGTGAGGTGCAGAAAGAAGCAAGAGCAGTGCAGAAACAACCAACAGAGGTGCTGAAAGAGGCAACGGGTGCAGAAGGAGGCATGAGGGGTGCAGAAAGAAGCAACAGAGGTGCTGAAAGGCACGAAGGGTACAAAAAGAAGGAAGAGAAGTGCATAAAGAAGCAACAGAGGTACTGAAAGAGGCAAGAGAAGTGCAGAAAGAGGTAAGTGAGGTGCAGAAAAAAGCAAGAGCAGAGGAGAAAGAACCATCAGAGGTGCTGAAAGAGGCGCGAAGGGTACAGAAAGAGCAAGAGAAGTGCAGAAAGAGGTAACAGAGGTACAGAAAGAGGCAAAAGATGTGCAGAAACAGGCAGGAAAGGTGCAGAAACAGGGAACGGGTGCCGAAAGAGGCAAGAGAGGTGCAGAAAGAGAAAAGAGGGGTGCAGAAAAGTGCAAGAGATCTGCAGAAAAAAGCAACAGAGGTACTGAAAGACACAAGTGAGGTGCAGAAAGAGGCAAGAGATCTGCAGAAAAAGCAACAGAGGTGCTGAAAGAGGCAAAGGAGTTGCAGAAAGAAGCAAGAGAGGTGCAGAAAGAGGCAATAGAAGTGCAGAAAGAAGCAACAGAGGTGAAGAAAGAGGCAAGAGTGGTGCAGAAAGAGGGAAGAGAGGTGTAGAAAGAGGAGAGAGTTTGACAAATAGGGAAGAGGGGTGCAGAAAGAGGCAGGAGGGTACAGAAAGAAGCAATAGAGGTGCAGAAAGAGGCAAGAGAGGTGCAGAAAGAAGCAAGTGAAGTGCAGAAAGAGGCAACAGAGGTGCAGAAAGATGCAAGAGAGGTTCAGAAACAAGCAAGAGAAGTGCAGAAAGAGGCAAGAGAATTGCTGAAAGAACCAACAGGTTTAGAAAGAAGCAAGAGAAGTGCAGAAAGAGGTAAGTGAGGTGCAGAAAGAGGCAAGTGAGGTGCAGAAAGAACCAACAGAGGTGCTGAAAGAGGCAACAGGTGCAGAAGGAGGCACGAGGGGTGCGGAAAGAAGGAAGAGGAGTGCAGAAAGAAGCAACAGAGGTGCTGAAAGAGGCACTAGGGGTGCACAAAGAAGGAAGAGAAGTGCAGAAAGAAGCAACAGAGGTACTGAAAGAGGCAAGAGAAGTGCAGAAAGAGGCAAGTGAGGTGCAGAAAAAAGCAAGAGCATTGCAGAAAGAACCTACAGAGGTGCTGAAAGAGGCGTGAAGGGTGCAGAAAGAGCAAGAGAAGTGCAGAAAGAGGTAACAGAGGTACAGAAAGAGGCAAGAGATGTGAAGAAACAGGCAGAAAAGGTGCAGAAACGGGTAACGGGGTACAGAAGGAGGCAAGAAAGGTGCAGAAAGAGGGAAGAGAGGTGTAGAAAGAGGCAAGCGAGGTGCATAAAGAGGCAAGAGAGGTGCAGAAAGAAGCAAGTGAAGTGCAGAAAGTGGCAACAGAGGTAAGAAAGACGCAAGAGAGGTTCAGAAACAAGCAAGAAAGTTCAGAAAGAGGCACGAGAATTGCTGAAAGTAGCAACAGAGGTTTAGAAAGAAGCAAGAGAAGTGCAAATAGAGGCAAGGGCGGTGCAGAAAGAAGCAAGAGCAGTGCAGAAACAACCAACAGAGGTGCTGAAAGAGGCAACAGAGGTGCAGAAGGAGGCATGAGGGGTGCAGAAAGAAGCAACAGAGGTGCTGAAAGAGGCAAGAGAAGTGCAGAAAGAGGCAAGTGAGGTGCAGAAAGAAGCAAGAGCAGTGCAGAAAGAACCAACAGAGGTGCTGAAAGAGGCGCAAAGGGTGCAGAAAGAGCAAGAGAAGTGCAGAAAGAGGTAACAGAGGTACAGAAAGAGGCAAAAGATGTACAGAAACAGGCAGGAAAGGTGCAGAAACAGGGAACAGGAGTGCAGAAAGAGGCAAGAGAGGTGCAGAAAGAGAAAAGAGGGATGCAGAAAAGTGCAAGAGATCTGCAGAAAAAAGCAACAGAGGTACTGAAAGACACAAGTAAGGTGCAGAAAGAGGCAAAAGATCTGCAGAAAAAAGCAACAGAGGTGAAGAAAGTGGCAAGAGGGGTGCAGAAAGAGGAGATAGAAGTGCAGAAAGAAGCAAAAGAGGTTCTCAAAGAGGCAAGAGGGATGCAGAAAGAGGCAAGAGCAGTGCAGAAAGAACAAAGAGAAGTGCAGAAACAAGCAACAGAGGTGCAAAAGGAGGCACAAGGGGTGCAGAAAGAAGGAAGAGAAGTGAAGAAAGAAGCAACAGAGGTGCTGAAAGAGGCACGAAGGGTGCAGAAAGAGGCAAGAGAAGTGCAGAAAGAAGCAACAGAGGTGCAGAAAGAGGCAAGAGTGGTGCAGAAAGAGGGAAGAGAGGTGTAGAAAGAGGAGAGAGTTGGACAATAGGGAAGAGGGGTGCAGAAAGAGGCAGGGGGTGCAGAAAGAAGCAATAGAGGTGCAGAAAGAGGCAAGAGAGGTGCAGAAAGAAGCAAGTGAAGTGCAGAAAGAGGCAACAGAGGTGCAGAAAGATGCAAGAGAGGTTCAGAAACAAGCAAGAGAAGTGCAGAAAGAGGCAAGAGAATTGCTGAAAGAAGCAACAGAGGTTTAGAAAGAAGCAAGAGAAGTGCAGAAAGAGGCAAGTGAGGTGCGGAAAGAAGCAAGAGCAGTGCATAAAGAACCAACAGAGGTGCTGAAAGAGGCAACAGAGGTGCAGAAGGAGGCACGAGGGGTGCAGAAAGAAGGAAGAGGAGTGCAGAAAGAAGCAACAGAGGAGCTGAAAGAGGCACTAGGGGTGCACAAAGATGGAAGAGAAGTGCAGAAAGAAGCAACCGAGGTACTGAAAGAGGCAAGAGAAGTGCAGAAAGAGGCAAGTGAGGTGCAGAAAAAAGCAAGAGCAGTGCAGAAAGAACCTACAGAGGTGCTGAAAGAGGCGCGAAGGGTGCAGAAAGAGCAATAGAAGTGTGGAAAGAGGTAACAGAGGTACAGAAAGAGGCAAGAGATGTGAAGAAACAGGCAGAAAAGGTGCAGAAACAGGTAACGGGTACAGAAGGAGGCAAGAAACTTGCAGAAAGAGGGAAGAGAGGTGTAGAAAGAGGCAAGAGAGTTGGACAAATAGGGAAGAGGGGTGCAGAAAGAGGCGGGAGGGTGAAGAAAGAAGCAACAGAGGTACAGAAAGAGGCAAGAGGTGCAGAAAGAAGCAAGTGAAGTGCAGAAAGAGGCAACAGAGGTGCAGAAAGACGCAAGAGAGGTTCAGAAACAAGCAAGAGAAGTGCAGAAAGAGGCAAGAGAATTGCTCAAAGTAGCAACAGAGGTTTAGAAAGAAGCAAGAGAAGTGCCGAAAGAGGCAAGTGAGGTGAAGAAAGAAGCAAGAGCAGTGCAGAAACAACCAACAAAGGTGCTGAAAGAGGCACAGAGGTGCAGAAGGAGCCACGAGGGGTGCAGATAGAAGCAACAGAGGTGCTGAAAGAGGCACGAGGGGTGCAAAAAGAAGGAAGAGAAGTGCATAAAGAAGCAACAGAGGTACTGAAAGAGGCAAGAGAAGTGCAGAAAGAGGCAAGTGAGGTGCAGAAAAAAGCAAGAGCAGTGCAGAAAGAACCAACAGAGCTACTGAAAGAGGCGCGAAGGGTGCAGAAAGAGCGAGAGAAGTGCAGAAAGAACCAACAGAGCTACTGAAAGAGGCACGAGGGGTGCAGAAAGAAGGAAGAGAAGTGCAGAAAGAAGCAACAGAGGTGCTGAAAGAGGCAGGAAGGGTGCAGAAAGAGGCAAGAGAAGTGCAGAAAGAAGCAACAGAGGTACAGAAAGAGGCAAGAGTGGTGCATAAAGAGGGAAGAGAGGTGTAGAAAGAGGCAAGAGAGTTGCACAAATAGGGAAGAGGGGTGCAGAAAGAAGAAACAGAGGTGCTGAAAGAGGCAAGAGCGGTGCAGAAAGAAGCAAGAGCAGTGCAGAAAGAACCATGAAGGTGCTGAAAGAGGCAACAGACGTGCAGAAGGAGGCATGAGGGGTGCAGAAAGAAGGAAGAGGAGTGCAGAAAGAAGCAACAGAGGTACTGAAAGAGGCACGAGGGGTGGGAAAAGAAGGAAGAGAAGTGCAGAAAGGAGCAACAGAGGTACTGGAAACAGGCACAAAGGGTGCAGAAAGAGGCAAGAGAAGTGCACAAAGAAGCAACAGAGGTACAGAAAGAGCCAGGAGATGTGCAGAAACAGGCAGGAAAGGTGCAGAAACAGAGAACGGGTGCATAAAGAGGCAAGAGAGGTGCAGAAAGAGAAAAGAGGGGTGCAGAAAAAAGCAACAGAGGTGCTGAAAGAGGCAATTGAGGTGCAGAAAGAAGCAAGAGAGGTGCAGAAAGAGGCAATAGAAGTGCAGAATGAAGCAACAGAGGTGCAGAAAGGCAAGAGGGGTGCAGAAAGAGGAGAGAGAAGTGCAGAAAGAAGCAGAAGAGGTTCTCAAAGAAGCAAGAGGGATGCAGAAAGAGGCAAGAACAGTGCAGAAAGAACCAAGAGAAGTGCAAAAACAAGAAACGGGTGCAAAAGGAGGCACAAGGGGTGCAGAAAGAAGGAAGAGAAGTGCAGAAAGAAGCAACAGAGGTGCTGAAAGAGGCAGGAAGGGTGCAGAAAGAGGCAAGAGAAGTGCAGAAAGAAGCAACAGAGGTACAGAAAGAGGCAAGAGTGGTGCATAAAGAGGGAAGAGAGGTGTAGAAAGAGGCAAGAGAGTTGCACAAATAGGGAAGAGGGGTGCAGAAAGAAGAAACAGAGATGCTGAAAGAGGCAAGAGCGGTGCAGAAAGAAGCAAGAGCAGTGCAGAAAGAACCATGAAGGTGCTGAAAGAGGCAACAGACGTGCAGAAGGAGGCATGAGGGGTGCAGAAAGAAGGAAGAGGAGTGCAGAAAGAAGCAACAGAGGTACTGAAAGAGGCACGAGGGGTGGGAAAAGAAGGAAGAGAAGTGCAGAAAGGAGCAACAGAGGTACTGAAACAGGCACAAAGGCTGCAGAAAGAGGCAAGAGAAATGCACAAAGAAGCAACAGAGGTACAGAAAGAGGCAGGAGATGTGCAGAAACAGGCAGGAAAGGTGCAGAAACAGAGAACGGGTGCATAAAGAGGCAAGAGAGGTGCAGAAAGAGAAAAGAGGGGTGCAGAAAAAAGCAACAGAGGTGCTGAAAGAGGCAATTGAGGTGCAGAAAGAAGCAAGAGAGGTGCAGAAAGAGGCAATAGAAGTGCAGAATGAAGCAACAGAGGTGCAGAAAGGCAAGAGGGGTGCAGAAAGAGGAGAGAGAAGTGCAAAAAGAAGCAGAAGAGGTTCTCAAAGAAGCAAGAGGGATGCAGAAAGAGGCAAGAACAGTGCAGAAAGAACCAAGAGAAGTGCAGAAACAAGAAACAGGTGCAAAAGGAGGCACGAGGGGTGCAGAAAGAAGGAAGAGAAGTGCAGAAAGAAGCAACAGAGGTGCTGAAAGAGGCAGGAAGGGTGCAGAAAGAGGCAAGAGCAGTGCAGAAAGAACCAACAGAGGTGCAAAAAGAGGCAAGAGGGGTGCATAAGGAGAGGTGTACAAAGAGGCAAGAGAGGTACAGAAAGAGGCAGGAGGGGTGCAAAAAGAAGGAAGAGAAGTGCAGAAAGAGGCAAGAGAATTACTGAAAGAAGCAACAGAGGTGTAGAAATAAGCAAGTGCAGAAAGAGGCAAGTGAGGTGCATAAAGAGGGAAGAGAGGTGTAGAAAGAGGCAAGAGAGTTGCACAAATAGGGAAGAGGGGTGCAGAAAGAAGAAACAGAGGTGCTGAAAGAGGCAAGAGCGGTGCAGAAAGAAGCAAGAGCAGTGCAGAAAGAACCATGAAGGTGCTGAAAGAGGCAACAGACGTGCAGAAGGAGGCATGAGGGGTGCAGAAAGAAGGAAGAGGAGTGCAGAAAGAAGCAACAGAGGTACTGAAAGAGGCACGAGGGGTGGGAAAAGAAGGAAGAGAAGTGCAGAAAGGAGCAACAGAGGTACTGAAACAGGCACAAAGGGTGCAGAAAGAGGCAAAAGAAGTGCACAAAGAAGCAACAGAGGTACAGAAAGAGGCAAGAGTGGTGCAAAAAGAGGGAAGATAGGTGTAGAAAGAGGCAAGAGAGTTGCACAAATAGGGAAGAAGGGTGAAGAAAGAGGCAGGAGGGGTGCAGAAAGAATTAACAGAGGTGCCGAACGAGGCAAGAGAGGTACAGAAAGAAGCAAGTGAAATGCAGAAAGAGGCAACAGAGGTGCAGAGAGACGCAAGAGAGGTACAGAAACAAGCAAGAGAAGTACAGAAGCAGCAGAGGTTTAGAAAGAAGCAAGAGAAGTGCAGAAAGAGGCAAGTGAGGTGCAGAAAGAAGCAAGAGCAGTGCAGAAAGAACCAACAGAGGTGCAAAAAGAGGCAAGAGGGGTGCATAAGGAGAGGTGTACAAAGAGGCAAGAGAGGTACAGAAAGAGGCAGGAGGGGTGCAAAAAGAAGGAAGAGAAGTGCAGAAAGAGGCAAGAGAATTGCTGAAAGAAGCAACAGAGGTGTAGAAATAAGCAAGTGCAGAAAGAGGCAAGTGAGGTGCAGAAAAAAGCAAGAGCAGTGCAGAAAGAACCAACAGAGGTGCTGAAAGAGGCGTGAAGGGTGCAGAAAGAGCAAGAGAAGTGTAGAAAGAGGTAACAGAGGTACAGAAAGAGGCAAGAGATGTGCAGAAACAGGCAGGAGAGGTGCGGAAACAGGGGTGCAGAAAGAGGCAAGAGAGGTGCAGAAAGAGAAAAGAGGGGTGCAGAAATCGGCAAGAGATCTGCAGAAAAAAGCAACAGAGGTGCTGAAAGACGCAAATGTTGTGTAGAAAGAGGCAAGAGATCTGCAGAAAGAAGCAACAGAGGTACTGAAAGAGGCAAGTGAGGTGCAGAAAGAAGCAAGAGGGGTGCAAAAAGAGGAGAGAGAAGTGCAGAAAGAAGCAACAGAGGTGCAGAAAGAGGCAAGAGTGGTGCAGAAAGAGGGAAGAGAGGTGTAGAAAGAGGAGAGAGTTGGACAATAGGGAAGAGGGGTGCAGAAAGAGGCAGGAGGGTGCAGAAAGAAGCAATAGAGGTGCAGAAAGAGGCAAGAGAGGTGCAGAAAGAAGCAAGTGAAGTGCAGAAAGAGGCAACAGAGGTGCAGAAAGATGCAAGAGAGGTTCAGAAACAAGCAAGAGAAGTGCAGAAAGAGGCAAGAGAATTGCTGAAAGAAGCAACAGAGGTTTAGAAAGAAGCAAGAGAAGTGCAGAAAGAGGCAAGTGAGGTGCGGAAAGAAGCAAGAGCAGTGCAGAAAGAACCAACAGAGGTGCTGAAAGAGGCAACAGAGGTGCAGAAGGAGGCACGAGGGGTGCAGAAAGAAGGAAGAGGAGTGCAGAAAGAAGCAACAGAGGAGCTGAAAGAGGCACTAGGGGTGCACAAAGAAGGAAGAGAAGTGCAGAAAGAAGCAACCGAGGTACTGAAAGAGGCAAGAGAAGTGCAGAAAGAGGCAAGTGAGGTGCAGAAAAAAGCAAGAGCAGTGCAGAAAGAACCTACAGAGGTGCTGAAAGAGGCGCGAAGGGTGCAGAAAGAGCAAGAGAAGTGTAGAAAGAGGTAACAGAGGTACAGAAAGAGGCAAGAGATGTGCAGAAACAGGCAGGAGAGGTGCGGAAACAGGGGTGCAGAAAGAGGCAAGAGAGGTGCAGAAAGAGAAAAGAGGGGTGCAGAAAGGGGCAAGAGATCTGCAGAAAAAGCAACAGAGGTGCTGAAAGACGCAAATGTTGTGTAGAAAGAGGCAAGAGATCTGCAGAAAGAAGCAACAGAGGTACTGAAAGAGGCAAGTGAGGTGCAGAAAGAAGCAAGAGGGTGCAAAAAGAGGAGAGAGAAGTGCAGAAAGAAGCAACAGAGGTGCAGAAAGAGGCAAGAGTGGTGCAGAAAGAGGGAAGAGAGGTGTAGAAAGAGGAGAGAGTTGGACAATAGGGAAGAGGGGTGCAGAAAGAGGCAGGAGGGTGCAGAAAGAAGCAATAGAGGTGCAGAAAGAGGCAAGAGAGGTGCAGAAAGAAGCAAGTGAAGTGCAGAAAGAGGCAACAGAGGTGCAGAAAGATGCAAGAGAGGTTCAGAAACAAGCAAGAGAAGTGCAGAAAGAGGCAAGAGAATTGCTGAAAGAAGCAACAGAGGTTTAGAAAGAAGCAAGAGAAGTGCAGAAAGAGGCAAGTGAGGTGCGGAAAGAAGCAAGAGCAGTGCAGAAAGAACCAACAGAGGTGCTGAAAGAGGCAACAGAGGTGCAGAAGGAGGCACGAGGGGTGCAGAAAGAAGGAAGAGGAGTGCAGAAAGAAGCAACAGAGGAGCTGAAAGAGGCACTAGGGGTGCACAAAGAAGGAAGAGAAGTGCAGAAAGAAGCAACCGAGGTACTGAAAGAGGCAAGAGAAGTGCAGAAAGAGGCAAGTGAGGTGCAGAAAAAAGCAAGAGCAGTGCAGAAAGAACCTACAGAGGTGCTGAAAGAGGCGCGAAGGGTGCAGAAAGAGCAATAGAAGTGTGGAAAGAGGTAACTGAGGTACAGAAAGAGGCAAGAGATGTGAAGAAACAGGCAGAAAAGGTGCAGAAACAGGTAACAGGGGTACAGAAGGAGGCAAGAAACTTGCAGAAAGAGGGAAGAGAGGTGTAGAAAGAGGCAAGAGAGTTAGACAAATAGGGAAGAGGGGTGCAGAAAGAGGCGGGAGGGTGAAGAAAGAAGCAACAGAGGTACAGAAAGAGGCAAGAGGTGCAGAAAGAAGCAAGTGAAGTGCAGAAAGAGGCAACAGAGGTGCAGAAAGACGCAAGAGAGGTTCAGAAACAAGCAAGAGAAGTGCAGAAAGAGGCAAGAGAATTGCTCAAAGTAGCAACAGAGGTTTAGAAAGAAGCAAGAGAAGTGCCGAAAGAGGCAAGTGAGGTGAAGAAAGAAGCAAGAGCAGTGCAGAAACAACCAACAAAGGTGCTGAAAGAGGCACAGAGGTGCAGAAGGAGCCACGAGGGTGCAGATAGAAGCAACAGAGGTGCTGAAAGAGGCACGAGGGGTGCAAAAAGAAGGAAGAGAAGTGCATAAAGAAGCAACAGAGGTACTGAAAGAGGCAAGAGAAGTGCAGAAAGAGGCAAGTGAGGTGCAGAAAAAAGCAAGAGCAGTGCAGAAAGAACCAACAGAGCTACTGAAAGAGGCGCGAAGGGTGCAGAAAGAGCGAGAGAAGTGCAGAAAGAGGTAACAGAGGTACAGAAAGAGGCAGGAGATGTGCAGAAACAGGCAGGAAAGGTGCAGAAACAGAGAACGGGTGCATAAAGAGGCAAGAGAGGTGCAGAAAGAGAAAAGAGGGGTGCAGAAAAAGCAACAGAGGTGCTGAAAGAGGCAATTGAGGTGCAGAAAGAAGCAAGAGAGGTGCAGAAAGAGGCAATAGAAGTGCAGAATGAAGCAACAGAGGTGCAGAAAGGCAAGAGGGTGCAGAAAGAGGAGAGAGAAGTGCAGAAAGAAGCAGAAGAGGTTCTCAAAGAAGCAAGAGGGATGCAGAAAGAGGCAAGAACAGTGCAGAAAGAACCAAGAGAAGTGCAAAAACAAGAAACGGGTGCAAAAGGAGGCACGAGGGGTGCAGAAAGAAGGAAGAGAAGTGCAGAAAGAAGCAACAGAGGTGCTGAAAGAGGCAGGAAGGGTGCAGAAAGAGGCAAGAGAAGTGCAGAAAGAAGCAACAGAGGTACAGAAAGAGGCAAGAGTGGTGCATAAAGAGGAAGAGAGGTGTAGAAAGAGGCAAGAGAGTTGCACAAATAGGGAAGAGGGTGCAGAAAGAAGAAACAGAGGTGCTGAAAGAGGCAAGAGCGGTGCAGAAAGAAGCAAGAGCAGTGCAGAAAGAACCATGAAGGTGCTGAAAGAGGCAACAGACGTGCAGAAGGAGGCATGAGGGGTGCAGAAAGAAGGAAGAGGAGTGCAGAAAGAAGCAACAGAGGTACTGAAAGAGGCACGAGGGGTGGGAAAAGAAGGAAGAGAAGTGCAGAAAGGAGCAACAGAGGTACTGAAACAGGCACAAAGGGTGCAGAAAGAGGCAAGAGAAGTGCACAAAGAAGCAACAGAGGTACAGAAAGAGGCAGGAGATGTGCAGAAACAGGCAGGAAAGGTGCAGAAACAGAGAACGGGTGCATAAAGAGGCAAGAGAGGTGCAGAAAGAGAAAAGAGGGGTGCAGAAAAAAGCAACAGAGGTGCTGAAAGAGGCAATTGAGGTGCAGAAAGAAGCAAGAGAGGTGCAGAAAGAGGCAATAGAAGTGCAGAATGAAGCAACAGAGGTGCAGAAAGGCAAGAGGGGTGCAGAAAGAGGAGAGAGAAGTGCAGAAAGAAGCAGAAGAGGTTCTCAAAGAAGCAAGAGGGATGCAGAAAGAGGCAAGAACAGTGCAGAAAGAACCAAGAGAAGTGCAGAAACAAGAAACAGGTGCAAAAGGAGGCACGAGGGGTGCAGAAAGAAGGAAGAGAAGTGCAGAAAGCAACAGAGGTGCTGAAAGAGGCAGGAAGGGTGCAGAAAGAGGCAAGAGCAGTGCAGAAAGAACCAACAGAGGTGCAAAAAGAGGCAAGAGGGGTGCATAAGGAGAGGTGTACAAAGAGGCAAGAGAAGTACAGAAAGAGGCAGGAGGGGTGCAAAAGAAGGAAGAGAAGTGCAGAAAGAGGCAAGAGAATTACTGAAAGAAGCAACAGAGGTGTAGAAATAAGCAAGTGCAGAAAGAGGCAAGTGAGGTGCATAAAGAGGAAGAGAGGTGTAGAAAGAGGCAAGAGAGTTGCACAAATAGGGAAGAGGGGTGCAGAAAGAAGAAACAGAGGTGCTGAAAGAGGCAAGAGCGGTGCAGAAAGAAGCAAGAGCAGTGCAGAAAGAACCATGAAGGTGCTGAAAGAGGCAACAGACGTGCAGAAGGAGGCATGAGGGGTGCAGAAAGAAGGAAGAGGAGTGCAGAAAGAAGCAACAGAGGTACTGAAAGAGGCACGAGGGGTGGGAAAAGAAGGAAGAGAAGTGCAGAAAGGAGCAACAGAGGTACTGAAACAGGCACAAAGGGTGCAGAAAGAGGCAAAAGAAGTGCACAAAGAAGCAACAGAGGTACAGAAAGAGGCAAGAGTGGTGCAAAAGAGGGAAGATAGGTATAGAAAGAGGCAAGAGAGTTGCACAAATAGGGAAGAAGGGTGAAGAAAGAGGCAGGAGGGGTGCAGAAAGAATTAACAGAGGTGCCGAAAGAGGCAAGAGAGGTACAGAAAGAAGCAAGTGAAATGCAGAAAGAGGCAACAGAGGTGCAGCGAGACGCAAGAGAGGTACAGAAACAAGCAAGAGAAGTACAGAAGCAGCAGAAGTTTAAAAAGAAGCAAGAGAAGTGCAGAAAGAGGCAAGTGAGGTGCAGAAAGAAGCAAGAGCAGTGCAGAAAGAACCAACAGAGGTGCAAAAAGAGGCAAGAGGGGTGCATAAGGAGAGGTGTACAAAGAGGCAAGAGAGGTACAGAAAGAGGCAGGAGGGGTGCAAAAGAAGGAAGAGAAGTGCAGAAAGAGGCAAGAGAATTGCTGAAAGAAGCAACAGAGGTGTAGAAATAAGCAAGTGCAGAAAGAGGCAAGTGAGGTGCAGAAAGAAGCAAGAGCAGTGCAGAAAGAACCAACAGAGGTGCTGAAAGAGGCGTGAAGGGTGCAGAAAGAGCAAGAGAAGTGTAGAAAGAGGTAACAGAGGTACAGAAAGAGGCAAGAGATGTGCAGAAACAGGCAGGAGAGGTGCGGAAACAGGGGTGCAGAAAGAGGCAAGAGAGGTGCAGAAAGGGGCAAGAGATCTGCAGAAAAAAGCAACAGAGGTGCTGAAAGACGTAAATGTTGTGTAGAAAGAGGCAAGAGATGTGCAGAAAGAAGCAACAGAGGTACTGAAAGAGGCAAGTGAGGTGCAGAAAGAAGCAACAGAGGTGCTGAAAGAGGCAAAGGAGTTGCAGAAAGAAGCAAGAGAGGTGCAGAAAGAACAAAGAGGTGCAGAAACAAGCAACAGAGGTGCAAAAGGAGGCACAAGGGGTGCAGAAAGAAGGAAGAGAAGTGAAGAAAGAAGCAACAGGTGCTGAAAGAGGCACGAAGGGTGCAGAAAGAGGCAAGAGAAGTGCAGAAAGAAGCAACAGAGGTGCAGAAAGAGGCAAGAGTGGTGCAGAAAGAGGGAAGAGAGGTGTAGAAAGAGGAGAGAGTTGGACAATAGGGAAGAGGGGTGCAGAAAGAGGCAGGAGGGTGCAGAAAGAAGCAATAGAGGTGCAGAAAGAGGCAAGAGAGGTGCAGAAAGAAGCAAGTGAAGTGCAGAAAGAGGCAACAGAGGTGCAGAAAGATGCAAGAGAGGTTCAGAAACAAGCAAGAGAAGTGCAGAAAGAGGCAAGAGAATTGCTGAAAGAAGCAACAGAGGTTTAGAAAGAAGCAAGAGAAGTGCAGAAAGAGGCAAGTGAGGTGCGGAAAGAAGCAAGAGCAGTGCAGAAAGAACCAACAGAGGTGCTGAAAGAGGCAACAGAGGTGCAGAAGGAGGCACGAGGGTGCAGAAAGAAGGAAGAGGAGTGCAGAAAGAAGCAACAGAGGAGCTGAAAGAGGCACTAGGGAGTGCACAAAGAAGGAAGAGAAGTGCAGAAAGAAGCAACCGAGGTACTGAAAGAGGCAAGAGAAGTGCAGAAAGAGGCAAGTGAGGTGCAGAAAAAAGCAAGAGCAGTGCAGAAAGAACCTACAGAGGTGCTGAAAGAGGCGCGAAGGGTGCAGAAAGAGCAATAGAAGTGTGGAAAGAGGTAACAGAGGTACAGAAAGAGGCAAGAGATGTGAAGAAACAGGCAGAAAAGGTGCAGAAACAGGTAACAGGGGTACAGAAGGAGGCAAGAAACTTGCAGAAAGAGGGAAGAGAGGTGTAGAAAGAGGCAAGAGAGTTGGACAAATAGGGAAGAGGGGTGCAGAAAGAGGCGGGAGGGTGAAGAAAGAAGCAACAGAGGTACAGAAAGAGGCAAGAGGTGCAGAAAGAAGCAAGTGAAGTGCAGAAAGAGGCAACAGAGGTGCAGAAAGACGCAAGAGAGGTTCAGAAACAAGCAAGAGAAGTGCAGAAAGAGGCAAGAGAATTGCTCAAAGTAGCAACAGAGGTTTAGAAAGAAGCAAGAGAAGTGCCGAAAGAGGCAAGTGAGGTGAAGAAAGAAGCAAGAGCAGTGCAGAAACAACCAACAAAGGTGCTGAAAGAGGCACAGAGGTGCAAAAGGAGCCACGAGGGGTGCAGATAGAAGCAACAGAGGTGCTGAAAGAGGCACGAGAGGTGCAAAAGAAGGAAGAGAAGTGCATAAAGAAGCAACAGAGGTACTGAAAGAGGCAAGAGAAGTGCAGAAAGAGGCAAGTGAGGTGCAGAAAAAGCAAGAGCAGTGCAGAAAGAACCAACAGAGCTACTGAAAGAGGCGCGAAGGGTGCAGAAAGAGCGAGAGAAGTGCAGAAAGAGGTAACAGAGGTACAGAAAGAGGCAGGAGATGTGCAGAAACAGGCAGGAAAGGTGCAGAAACAGAGAACGGGTGCATAAAGAGGCAAGAGAGGTGCAGAAAGAGAAAAGAGGGGTGCAGAAAAAAGCAACAGAGGTGCTGAAAGAGGCAATTGAGGTGCAGAAAGAAGCAAGAGAGGTGCAGAAAGAGGCAATAGAAGTGCAGAATGAAGCAACAGAGGTGCAGAAAGGCAAGAGGGGTGCAGAAAGAGGAGAGAGAAGTGCAGAAAGAAGCAGAAGAGGTTCTCAAAGAAGCAAGAGGGATGCAGAAAGAGGCAAGAACAGTGCAGAAAGAACCAAGAGAAGTGCAAAAACAAGAAACGGGTGCAAAAGGAGGCACGAGGGTGCAGAAAGAAGGAAGAGAAGTGCAGAAAGAAGCAACAGAGGTGCTGAAAGAGGCAGGAAGGGTGCAGAAAGAGGCAAGAGAAGTGCAGAAAGAAGCAACAGAGGTACAGAAAGAGGCAAGAGTGGTGCATAAAGAGGGAAGAGAGGTGTAGAAAGAGGCAAGAGAGTTGCACAAATAGGGAAGAGGGGTGCAGAAAGAAGAAACAGAGGTGCTGAAAGAGGCAAGAGCGGTGCAGAAAGAAGCAAGAGCAGTGCAGAAAGAACCATGAAGGTGCTGAAAGAGGCAACAGACGTGCAGAAGGAGGCATGAGGGGTGCAGAAAGAAGGAAGAGGAGTGCAGAAAGAAGCAACAGAGGTACTGAAAGAGGCACGAGGGGTGGGAAAAGAAGGAAGAGAAGTGCAGAAAGGAGCAACAGAGGTACTGAAACAGGCACAAAGGGTGCAGAAAGAGGCAAGAGAAGTGCACAAAGAAGCAACAGAGGTACAGAAAGAGGCAGGAGATGTGCAGAAACAGGCAGGAAAGGTGCAGAAACAGAGAACGGGTGCATAAAGAGGCAAGAGAGGTGCAGAAAGAGAAAAGAGGGGTGCAGAAAAAAGCAACAGAGGTGCTGAAAGAGGCAATTGAGGTGCAGAAAGAAGCAAGAGAGGTGCAGAAAGAGGCAATAGAAGTGCAGAATGAAGCAACAGAGGTGCAGAAAGGCAAGAGGGGTGCAGAAAGAGGAGAGAGAAGTGCAGAAAGAAGCAGAAGAGGTTCTCAAAGAAGCAAGAGGGATGCAGAAAGAGGCAAGAACAGTGCAGAAAGAACCAAGAGAAGTGCAGAAACAAGAAACAGGTGCAAAAGGAGGCACGAGGGGTGCAGAAAGAAGGAAGAGAAGTGCAGAAAGAAGCAACAGAGGTGCTGAAAGAGGCAGGAAGGGTGCAGAAAGAGGCAAGAGCAGTGCAGAAAGAACCAACAGAGGTGCAAAAAGAGGCAAGAGGGTGCATAAGGAGAGGTGTACAAAGAGGCAAGAGAGGTACAGAAAGAGGCAGGAGGGGTGCAAAAAGAAGGAAGAGAAGTGCAGAAAGAGGCAAGAGAATTACTGAAAGAAGCAACAGAGGTGTAGAAATAAGCAAGTGCAGAAAGAGGCAAGTGAGGTGCATAAAGAGGAAGAGAGGTGTAGAAAGAGGCAAGAGAGTTGCACAAATAGGGAAGAGGGGTGCAGAAAGAAGAAACAGAGGTGCTGAAAGAGGCAAGAGCGGTGCAGAAAGAAGCAAGAGCAGTGCAGAAAGAACCATGAAGGTGCTGAAAGAGGCAACAGACGTGCAGAAGGAGGCATGAGGGGTGCAGAAAGAAGGAAGAGGAGTGCAGAAAGAAGCAACAGAGGTACTGAAAGAGGCACGAGGGTGGGAAAAGAAGGAAGAGAAGTGCAGAAAGGAGCAACAGAGGTACTGAAACAGGCACAAAGGGTGCAGAAAGAGGCAAAGAAGTGCACAAAGAAGCAACAGAGGTACAGAAAGAGGCAAGAGTGGTGCAAAAGAGGGAAGATAGGTGTAGAAAGAGGCAAGAGAGTTGCACAAATAGGGAAGAAGGGTGAAGAAAGAGGCAGGAGGGGTGCAGAAAGAATTAACAGAGGTGCCGAAAGAGGCAAGAGAGGTACAGAAAGAAGCAAGTGAAATGCAGAAAGAGGCAACAGAGGTGCAGAGAGACGCAAGAGAGGCACAGAAACAAGCAAGAGAAGTACAGAAGCAGCAGAGGTTTAGAAAGAAGCAAGAGAAGTGCAGAAAGAGGCAAGTGAGGTGCAGAAAGAAGCAAGAGCAGTGCAGAAAGAACCAACAGAGGTGCAAAAAGAGGCAAGAGGGGTGCATAAGGAGAGGTGTACAAAGAGGCAAGAGAGGTACAGAAAGAGGCAGGAGGGGTGCAAAAAGAAGGAAGAGAAGTGCAGAAAGAGGCAAGAGAATTGCTGAAAGAAGCAACAGAGGTGTAGAAATAAGCAAGTGCAGAAAGAGGCAAGTGAGGTGCAGAAAGAAGCAAGAGCAGTGCAGAAAGAACCAACAGAGGTGCTGAAAGAGGCGTGAAGGGTGCAGAAAGAGCAAGAGAAGTGTAGAAAGAGGTAACAGAGGTACAGAAAGAGGCAAGAGATGTGCAGAAACAGGCAGGAGAGGTGCGGAAACAGGGGTGCAGAAAGAGGCAAGAGAGGTGCAGAAAGAGAAAAGAGGGGTGCAGAAAGGGGCAAGAGATCTGCAGAAAAAAGCAACAGAGGTGCTGAAAGACGCAAATGTGTAGAAAGAGGCAAGAGATCTGCAGAAAGAAGCAACAGAGGTACTGAAAGAGGCAAGTGAGGTGCAGAAAGAAGCAAGAGGGGTGCAAAAAGAGGAGAGAGAAGTGCAGAAAGAAGCAAAAGAGGTGCTCAGAGGCAAGAGGGATGCAGAAAGAGGCAAGAGCAGTTTAGAACGAACCAAAAGAAGTACAGAAAGAAGCAACAGAGGTGCAAAAGGAGGCACGAGGGGTGCAGAAAGAAGGAAGAGAAGTGCATAAAGAAGCAACAGAGGTGCTGAAAGAGGCACGAAGGGTGCAGAAAGAGGCAAGAGAAATGCAGAAAGAACCAACAGAGGTACAGAAAGAGGCAAGAGTGGTGCAGAAAGAGGGAAGAGAGGTGTAGAAATAGGCAAGAGAGTTGCACAAATAGGGAAGAGGGGTGCAGAAAGAGGCAGGAGGGGTGCAGAAAGAAGCAACAGAGGTACTGAAAGAGGCAAGAGAGGTGCAGAAAGAAGCAAGTGAAGTGCAGAAAGAGGCAACAGAGGTGTAGAAAGACGCAAGAGAGGTGCAGAAACAAGCAAGAGAAATGCAGAAAGAAACAAGAGAATTACTGAAAGAAGCAACAGTGGTTTAGAAAGAAGCAAGAGAAGTGCAGAAAGAGGCACATGAGGTGCAGAAAGAAGCAATAGCAGTGCAGAAAGAACCAACAGAGGTGCAAAAAGACGCAAGAGGGGTGCAGAAAGAGGTAGGAGAGGTACACAAAGAGGCAAGAGAGGTACAGAAAGAGCCAGGAGGGGTGCAAAAAGAAGGAAGAGAAGTGCAGAAAGAGGCAAGAGAATTGCTGAAAGAAGCAACAGAAGTGTGGAAAGAAGCAAGAGGTGCAGAAAGAGGCAAGTGAGGTGCAGAAAGAAGCAAGAGCAGTGCAGAAAAAACCAACAGAGGTGCAAAAAGAGGCAAGAGGGGTGCAGAAAAAGGTAGGAGGGGTGCACAAAGAGGCAAGAGATGTACAGAAAGAGGCAGAAGGGGTGCAGAAAGAAGGAAGAAAAATGCAGAAAGAGGCAAGAGAATTGCTGAAAGAAGCAACAGAGGTGTAGAAAGAAGCAAGACAAGTGCAGAAAGAGGCAAGTGAGGTGCAGAAAGAAGCAAGAGCAGTGCAGAAAGAACCAACAGAGGTGCTGAAAGAGGCAAGTGAGGTGCAGAAAGAAGCAAGAGCAGTGCAGAAAGAACCAACAGAGGTGCTGAAAGAGGCAAGTGAGGTGCAGAAAGAGGCAACAGAGGTGCAGAAAGACGCAAGAGAGGTGCAGAAACAAGCAAGAGCAATGCAGAAAGAGGCAAGAGAATTACTGAAAGAAGCAACAGAGGTTTAGAAAGAGGCAAGAGAAGTGCAGAAAGAGGCACGTGGGGTGCAGAAAGAAGCAAGAGCAGTGCAGAAAGAACCAACAGAGGTACAAAAGAGGCAAGAGGGGTGCAGAAAGAGGTAGGAGAGGTGCACAAAGAGGCAAGAGAGGTACAGAAAGAGCCAGGAGGGGTGCATAAAGAAGGAAGAGAAGTGCACAAAGAGGCAAGAGAATTTCTGAAAGAAGCAACAGAAGTGTGGAAAGAAGCAAGAGAAGTGTAGAAAGAGGCAAGTGAGGTGCAGAAAGAAGCAAGAGCAGTGCAGAAAGAACCAACAGAGGTGCAAAAGAGGCAAGAGGGGTACAGAAAAAGGTAGGAGGGGTGCACAAAGAGGCAAGAGATGTACAGAAAGAGGCAGGAGGGGTGCAGAAAGAAGGAAGAAAAATGCAGAAAGAGGCAAGAGAATTGCTGAAAGAAGCAACAGAGGTGTAGAAAGAAGCAAGACAAGTGCAGAAAGAGGCAAGTGAAGTGCAGAAAGAAGCAAGAGCAGTGCAGAAAGAACCAAGAGAGGTGCTGAAAGAGGCAAGTGAGATGCAGAAAGAGGCAAGAGATCTGCAGAAAAAAGCAACAGAGGTGCTGAAAGAGGCAAGTGAGGTGCAGAAAGAAGCAAGAGAGGTGCAGAAAGAAGGAAGAGAATTGCAGAAAGAAGTAACGGAGGTGCAGAAAGAGGCGAAAAGGGTGCAGAAAGACGTAAGAGGGATACAGAAAAAGGCACGAGAGGTGCAGAAAGAGGGAAGAAGGGTGCAGAAAGAGACAAGAGGGGTACAGAAAGAAACAAATGAGGTGCAGAAAGAGGCAACAGACGTGTAGAAAGAGGGAAGAGAGGTGCAGAAAGTAGAAGAGATTTGCAGAAAGAGGCAAGAGAAGTGCAGAAAAAGAAAGAAATGTGCAGAAAGAAGCAACAGAAATGCAGAAAGAGGCAAGAGAGGCGCAGATAGAAGCAAGAGTGGCTTGCACACCATTAGTACCAATTTAACACCCACATTTAGCAATAAGTAACAGGTGACCATTCTAGGTTTGCAAAGGGCCTTCCAACACACTGTAACACTTCTCGCTGCATTTTTGGTAATTACTCTTTATAACACATAATCCCACTCTACATGCTGGATTGCTGACCACACTCAGCAATCCAGCTGTGTGGGGCTTACTGGAGGTTCCTGGTGGGCTAGTTGGGCCCCAGGGACCCTCAGGAATGAAGGGGACTTAATACCCCAACTTAGAACACGCCAGGGGGCGTGTTTGCAGAGTGATGCAGGGAGGGGGCGGGGCCTCGTGCGAGTTGCCGTTTTTTTTTTTTGTTTCCCATTTTTTTAATTTATGGGAGGGTGGCTGTGTGTCGCCCCCCTTCCCTGGGCCAATTTTGGCCCCGGGGACCCCATCCCCTGGGGCCTGGCCAGCCTTTTTTTGTTTTTTTTAAACTTTAGAGGGGGGTCGCGTGGCCCCCCTCCAGAGGACAATTATGGCCCCGGGGACCCCATCCCCCGGGGCCTGGCCAGCTTTTTTTCTTTTTATTATTTTTTTTGGAGGGGGCGCATTTTAATTAAAGCCCCGGGGAGGTGGCGGTCCCCGGAGCTGAGGGGGGCCGCGTGCCCCCGCGTTCTCCCCCCTGCGCATAAATTATGAAGCCCCAGGGAGGTGGCGGTCCCCGGGGCTGTGGGGGCCCCCACACCTTAATTTAGAATTGCCCCGGGACCTGGCACACCTGGCTTTTTATCAACCGAAGCGCGGGAGACCGCGCTTCGTTTTTTTAATAATTTCAGCCGGATTCGGGCACCCAGCGTGAATTCGGCCGAATTTATAAAAACAAAATGCTTTCTTTGGGCCTGGGGGTCCTTGTGGGACCCCCTGAGCAGGCCTAGGGTTCAGGGTGTTTCTACCCTGCCCCCTTTTCTTGTTTTTCATCTTTTTTTCACCCTTTTTCTTGTGACTCGGTTACCAAGTCACAAGATGGCTGCCAACACTTCCTGGTTTGGAGTGTTGGCAGCCAATCAGAAGTCAGCTCCTGCTCGGGAGGAGTCGCGACTCCTCCTCGGTGCTCAGATATATAATTTTTTTATTTTTTTAATTTCTCAGCAACTGCTGAACGGATTTACACCATTTTAAAAAAGCACCCTTTCTAGACCAAGACCTACCTTTTTGCCAAATTTGGTGTAATTCCGTTCAGGAGTTCGAGCTGTAGCCTGTTTCAAAATTCCTGTTGAAATTAACATGGAGAAAACGCTTTTTGGGACCCCCCTTTTTGTTCTCGGCCCCCGCTTGATGAATCGCCCTCAAACTTCCAAGACAGGAGCTGACCTGAGTGAACCATTAGTTTTGAAAATTTCACTGAGATTTGTCAAACGGTGCCAAAGATATTGGCAAATCAAAAAACACTTTTCCTATGGATAATAGGTCCTAACTATAACTACTTACTGGCGACCGCCAGTAGGTAAAATATATATATATATATATATATATATATATATATATATATATACAAGCATATAAAACAAGTCAGTAATCAAGTGTACTCCTACGATGCAGACCCTACTCTATGTGTCCCTAAAGTGTATGCAGGTGTAAAGCCAAGAATCCCCCAAGGGACGATCCAACCCCATTGCCTGATGGGATAGACCCCATCTTGGTCACTAACTGGACACGCCTCACAAGATGTCAGACTGCTGCATGGTGAATTCTCAGCATGCAAGGACCCTCAGTGTCAGTGGAAGAGCCACCTCTGCCAATCTATTGGGATGCTCATCTTTTATAATAGAAAGCAGCCTTGCAATGTGCGCATAGATTAGGGATGTTATGGATATGTAGATAGCCCTGTTGCCCCGTGGATGAAGATAGAGATGACATTTGTATATAGTGCGTGAAGAGATCTTGTGCAATTATAAAATTAGGAAATATTTTTATCTTTATAATGAAACCAAAAAAACAAAAATACCATGTAGTGAACCGAAGATATGAATTTTTAAAGATTAAATGTACAAATGTGCTTTCTAGTGCTTAAAAGCATAAAGTGCCAACCGGGGACATCTAATCACGCTTGACCAGGCCTACCGCAATGGAGTGCATGTCAGATATGTTGGGGTGGTTGGGGCTGGTTAAAATGTAACCTTCCCACTTAGACACTTGGGGGCATATGTACAAGGAAGTGGTGTAGTGAGGCGTTAGCTGTCATGGCTTAACGCCTCACTCCACCACTTCAGACACACAAGGCTGCACCATATTTACAAGGTTATGGTGTAGCCTTGCGTTTCCCCCTACGCTGGCACTACACTCAGCAGTGTAGCACCAACGCAGGCACCCTTGCACCATAGTGCAAGGGTGTCTGTGTGCAGGTGAACATTGTTTATGTGCAAGAAGGCCTCCCTTCCTGCACATAAACAATCTTGAAATGCCATTTTGTCACTTCTATGTGTGCTGCTTAATGCAGCACACATGAAAGTTACAAAATGTAATTTTTTTTTACGGATTGTTTATGTACAGGAAGGGTCACCTTCCTGTACATAAACAATCCAAGGCATTTCGCATTTTCCATGTGTGCTACACAAGGCAGCACACATGGAAAAAGCAAAAACGAGGAGAAATAAAGCATTTCTCCTCATTTCGCAAAGTAAAGACCAGGTTTTCCCTGGTCTTAATTTTTGTGCTGCCTCCTATATACACTGCCTTTGTAAATAGGGGGCAGCTTAAAAAACAATGTGTGTTGCGGTAGAATGCCCACCACAACACCCACTGCCCACCCCTTTCACGCTAAGCATAGTGTGAAAGGGGGCCTTACTTACAAGGCAGCGTTAAGCCACGTTAAGTGACTTAAGGCTGCCTTGTAAATAAGGCGAGGCCCCTATCCCCACCACAACGTCACTGAAAGTGACGTTCTGATGGCGATATGGGCTTGTACATATGCCCCTTAGAGTCTCTTCAGCAGGCTGGGTTGTGGTTTGACAATGGCAGCTTACGTTAGCGCAAGGCTTTGGTGGTTACTGGAGATCTTGGTTCTCATTGTTGATTTCGAAGAGATCCGGAGCTTTCAGGGCCAAATTCACAAAATAATCTGAGACAAAATCCTAACTTTACGACTTTCGGTATTCACAAAAGGCATTTAGGAGTAGTAAAGTTAGGAATCCTAACTTTACTACTCCTAAATACCTTTTGTGAATACCAAAAGTCGTAAAGTTAGGATTTTGTTTTAGTTTAGGAGTAGTAAAGTTAGGAATCCTAACTTTACTACTGCTAAATGCCTTTTGTGAATACCGAAAGTCATAAAGTTAGGATTTTGTCTCGGATTACTTTTGTGAATCGGGCCCACCAAGTTCAGGCCGAGTCACGGTTCTATGTAGTCATCTTGACAGGAAGGTCACCTTATGGAGCTTTTTCACAAAAATGCTCCAAATGATTCCAAGTTTCTGGATCTTCTTCCAGAATCTTTTTAGTGTCTTGAAGGGTCCACCACACTTGCAAAGGTGCCAGAAGCTCTGAGTTGCTCCTTAGAGAGTTGGGACTACAA
The DNA here is from genome assembly GCA_963921515.1 of Calotriton arnoldi. Taxonomy (NCBI): domain Eukaryota; kingdom Metazoa; phylum Chordata; class Amphibia; order Caudata; family Salamandridae; genus Calotriton; species Calotriton arnoldi. The sequence goes on from CAWUFW010002919.1 coordinate 1,147,712, forward strand.
TTCCCACAATGCACCCGCTCAAATACTTAAACCCCCCCTGGATGCTGGTCAGCAGGGATCTTCTTGGTGGAGTTGATGCAGGTGACTTCTGAAAGCTCTTTTGTACTTTTTGCTCTTAGGGAGTCCACTCCTTAATCCTTTACAGCAAGACAAAGTCCTCTTTTGTGAAGCCCAGAGTATGCAGCAGGTGTAGTCCCTCAGAGTACAGTTCTCTCTTGGTGCAGACCAGGGGTTCACCAGGGCAGTCCTTCTTATTTTGATGTTTCCAGTCAAGGATATGAGTTGCTAGGCAGCTCTCCCATATTTATCCCCATTTCAGGGCTGGCAAGAAGGGGAGTATATCTGAACAATGGGTTGTAGAGTGCCACCCTCTATAATGATACCGTCCTTAGAAGTGTGGCATATTTTTGTCCTAGAAAGCACTGTTCCACAAAAATCAAAACAGAAGAAATATCTGATGGAGGTTCAGATCTGGCTAACCCACCCCACAGGTATGGCTACCATTTCCCTACATTCCCCTTCCAGCCCTTCTCCTAGTTCAATTAGAGGGGGGCCTCCCATTGACTGGGGGTATACGAAGTGGGGGGGTAGGCCTGGTTCCTATCCTCGCTGTCTTTCTCCCTTTGAGGCCAAGCTTAGCTACCCAGCCCCCTTCCTGTCCTGGCATTTTTTGGCTGCAAATCTCCCCACCAGATATTTCCTTTGTCTCAGCCCAGGCCACTTCACACCTCATCAAGGGAGCATGGTTCAGCTAGTCAAATTCTGGCCAATCAGAAGAGGCTGCTACAGGGCTGATTTTAGGTAACTTTAGGAAAGCAGTTCTAAGACTACTTTCCTGCAATAGTTATAATAAATCCAACCTTGGCAAGTTGTTGGATTTATTGTAACCATCAATTTCATACTTTTAATTATTATTTTAGCTCACTCCTGTCAAACGTTAGGCTTTATTAAAGTTTTAAAAAGTCTGCATATGTTAACCTATGGAGCTAATGTACTTCAATGGGGAAAAATGGAATTGGTAGTTTTTCCCTCATGAGGGCATATAAAAAAAAATTATAATCTCCCTGCTTATTACTACAATGCACTCTGCCATTGGGGCACCTAGGAAAGACCTTAAGGGTGGCTTACATGTAAAGATTAAGTCGTTTAAGACTTTGGAAGAACTTTGAAATCCAAAGTCGATTTTAGACATAATTTTATTTTAAAAGCAGCCTGCAAAGCAGGGCTGCCTTTCAAAATGACAGCAGGCTCCACCGCAGTGCACACTTAAGTGCATGAAATCTACTGGGCCTCTCAACCTACATGCCCTACCATATACTAGGGACTTACCGGTAGATTGTCAGTACCAATTGTAATTACACCTAATTAACATATACCTTTCAAACTGCACACTGGCCCTGGCCCTGGTTAGCAGAGCTCAGGGCACAATCAGAGTCAGTAACCACCAGTCAAAAAATGGAGGTGATCAGGGGAAAAAGAATGACTTTCTCACAAGGCCAATTTTCAGGGCTCCATTCTTCATGCAGAAATATGTGTCAGAAATAAGAGCTTTAGGTCATTCTTTTAATATATTGTGCTTGAAGTTCTTTAATGTGTTTTCTGTTAGGTTAGTTGGATAATTATTCTTAAAGAAATGTGGGCCAGTACATGATAGCCTTGTGTCCATGGTCCAGTGGTTTGACTCTACCATGGTTTAGGGGTGGTGTGTGTTGATATTAGATTTGTCTATTATAGATGGAGAAAGGGTCTGCAGTTAGCCCATCAGGTTGTGGACATGTACAAATCTGTGCTGAGAGAATAGACCGCTGTGTGAAACAGTTATTAGGTGATTGAGCTATTCTGAAGAAGTCTTGAATCAACTGACTGACATCTGTGCGAATAAGCTGACCCCCACCTGACTGATTAGTGAGCGCTCTGGGTATTCTGTTCTAAGATTAAAGATCCAGAACTCTTGTTCTGAGGGGCCAAAACTTGATCCCAAGACAGACTTGGCTCTCTCTGCATGTGAGAGCTACAACACGTATCAAAGCCTAGCACCTGAGAGGAGCTGCTCCATGGGTAAAAGTACTCTTTCTATTTCCTTCCCCTCCCACAAGCATATAGGTATGGAGAAGTGATTGAGACATGGCCTCTAGGATGTGAAACCTTTCCCTTTCAAACGTGGTCGAGGGCTAGGGCTGATGGGGTGTTCTTTACTGCCCTTTAGGTCCTGTTGACATCTTCATGCTTTGATTCAACGAAAATCCTCCAACTTGTGCCAGGCCCAAGATGACCACCTCCCTCTAGCCTGGGGTAGTGAGCAGGAGAAAAGAAAAGTGCATATGGGGAAGCTGGTTGCCACAAGACAGGAGCAACAGGCCATCCAATCCACTATGAGGTCCTCCCCTGGCAAGCAAAGCGATGTCCTGCTGCTTGCTCAAACTGCCTAGTTTTCAGGATTACAAAGTAACACGTAAATTCTGTGCTGATCAGGTGTCTGAGATAAATTAGGCCATTCCACTGCTCATCTCATTGTCCTGAGCAAGTTTTTTATCATAGCCATAGGCGGAAACCAAGCACAGAGCCTGCAGGCAATCTCAGTGAGCAGGCTCATTGCATCTTGCATGCTCTGTAGGCATGAGCGTTTTTCAAACCTGCGGTGGAGACTCAAGTCTGGACATGGAATTGAATAAAATTAACTACTCTTCCTAGATCACCAGGCTCATTATAGTTTTATATATCAATAAAGAATTGATTGACTCCATTTAAGTGGCGGCTTGAGTTAATAGAAATCCGAAGGCGTATCCTGTAGATACTCCCGTCTCTCTACCCATCTTTATAGAACCCCAGTGTTGATACATGGTGGGTCTGAACGTCCCTGTGAAGATACATTTAAGCTAAATGCCAATGACAATATGCTTTTTTAGAACATTCAACATAGTAATATTGAAACTGTATTTATTAAGACAGATACATTTTCAGGTGTTTCAAGACATTGTGTAAAAGAACAAAATTCATATTTTTCTTTGTAGCACTGATGCTGATGTATTGCCTTTGCAGCTTCAGACTTGCTGCTGAAACTGCCTGCTATGTACTACATGTTAGGGGTCTCAAGTAAAATTTGGGGATGTTCATAAATCTAACAATGGGCATTTATTAAGTAAAGCAAAGCAACTTACAAGCATGGCAGCATATATTTCTCTCCTTGGTTGAGCAAATGAATTTAATAAAAAGTAACTACCTCCCATCACACCTCTTCCTTTCAGGCATTTCCATGTGCTTTACAAATATCTTTCATCACTGTGCTAGTTAGGGTTTAAATGCATCATATGTTTCATGGCCAAGCTGTGCTTGGCAAAATGATTGTGCATCAACCCCGGATGAGTTTGAAAATCATTATTTATGCTCTATTTAATTGACATCAGAAGGGTTCACTTTTACTTGGCATATCAGCTTTTTTTATCCCTGTGTGTCTTAACAAATTCTCCAAAATATTTACTTAGTCCAGTTTGCTAGATGTCAGTCAGCATTAGGAAGATAGTCTAATGTTTTATGGGTATGTTTGAAAGTGAAGATATTTTACCTGGAGGTACTTCTATTAACTTAAGAGACATATGTGATGTAGAGCTCAAACCTCACCCATGCCTAACCTTGGTTTGTTGTACTGGGAGTCATTCACTCTAGTACTCTTTCAAATGTAGAAATTAAACTTCACTACCTGCCTGCTAGATCATGGTTTAATCAGTAATGCATCATTAATGTATTTTTTACAAATATAAAGACCAGTTAAAAAGACAGAATTATTGGTGATATGCCTTGTTTGTGTAGTTGTGTGGTGGCATGGCTATCTTGTTCCACATCAGCTGATGGGTAAGTGGTGCGCTTCATACGCAGGAAGGATTCACCCAGGGCAGTGGAAAGACTTTCATGTGCCTTCAGTAGCAGTAGTCCTGTTTTTTTCTGGTGGTGTCGTACTCTGTGTGTAGTGCAAGTTGTCTGGCTGAGAGCCCAGAGGAAGGGATACAATGCTACAGAGGATTAGAGATGCCAGTCAGAACAAGTGCAGGATGTCAGGCTTTAATCTCTCCCATTGCATTAGGCTTACAACGCCAACTCCATTTGCCTGTCACAGAAGATGTGGTACCATCATATTCTTTCCTCACTTAGATGGTTATCTCCCCAATCTGTGCTGCCAGAGCTTCACTGTCCAAGATGGTATTTGAGCATTTTCTTGCATAGTTATTTTCCTGTTCCACTCATATATGTCAGAACTTCGATATGAAATGGATGTGCTGCTAAACCTTTTATTCCCCTTTCATCTCACTCATCTCCTTCCTTAGACCTTGATTTTTGCTCCTTTTCCCATTTGCTCCTTTACCCTTTGATTGTTTTAGCCTGTAAGATTATGCCAGACTTTTACTGTGCTCTGATTTAGAGAAATGTTATTCTTTCTTTCCAACTCTCACAACCTTATTGATCTTCAATCAAGAACTATCCATATCGCCAAGAAGGCTTTTTTGTTCCCTATTTGTTTTTTACCTCCTAACTGGAACCATCTTAAGAGGGCATGTCACACTTTTTACACATATAATAAATACAGGGTGGAGCTCTGGCCACAGGGGGGAGTTGCCATATTTTCAGGCAATCATAAGGAAAACGAGAAATATTCACAGAGTCCAGTTCTTGATAGGTTGTCTGTATGTATTCTCTAACTATAGATCCATCTGCAAGGTGGAGCTTTGGCCACAGGAGCGAATTGCCCTTTCCTCAGGCAATTATGAGGGAAACAAGAGAAAGATTCACAGAGTCCAGTTCTTGATAGGTTGTCTGTATGTCTTCTCTAACTATGGATCCATCTCAGGATCTGGCTTAAGAGTTACAAGCCACCCTGTCTTTAGAATATTGTATTGAAATGGTTGTTGATATTGAGGGATACATATATCTCAGCAGCCCCTCTTGGCACCATGTGTTTTTCTGGGGATCCTAAAAAACTGAGGGAACATTTTTATCCCTTAAAAGCACATTTTATTGTTCACCCTATATAGTTTTCTCATCTCAAGTAGGATAAATAAATTAACAGTCTTACTGGACCTGTTTTACCTTTGCCTATACCTTTAGTGATTTCTCCTGATCCATGTCTAGAGAGTCCAGTTCTTGATAGGTTGTCTGTATGTCTTCTCTAACTATGGATCCATCTCAGGATCTAGCTTAAGAGTTACAAGCCACCCTGTCTTTAGAATATTGTATTGAAATGGTTGTTGATATTGAGGGATACATATATCTCAGCAGCCCCTCTTGGCACCATGTGTTTTTCTGGGGATCCTAAAAAACTGAGGGAACATTTTTATCCCTTAAAAGCACATTTTATTGTTCACCCTATATAGTTTTCTCATCTCAAGTAGGATAAATAAATTAACAGTCTTACTGGACCTGTTTTACCTTTGCCTATACCTTTAGTGATTTCTCCTGATCCATGTCTAGAGAGTTGTGTAACCTTTTTACTTGCCTCCAACTAGAATTTTAAGTGTTCTTATATTAGGCATTTCACTGAGGAGGCTCTTTGTGATATTCAGCAAGAAAGTATTGATGAATAGATTTATGTGACGTGCTTTCATCACCTGCTTCCTCAGACCACTTGGGTTGAGTAGGAGCCCAATAACATTATTTAAACGTGGATTAAAAGAAGAGATCAAGGATGAATAACTTCATACTCAGTCTTACTTCATTTTCGGAACTTATTGACATAGCTTTGGTAATTAAATATAAACTTTGTGAGATATATAGGGAAAGAAAGAAGCCACAAGTTTGATTTTCAAAGTTACTCTTTTCTGAAATTGAAAAAAGGAAAAGTAATTAATTTCCTCAAGTGGTGCCTATATGAGAAGGATCAGTCAGAAACCTTTGTCAAAGAATGAAAAGAGTAATGACTAAATGCAGGCTTGCGCCTTTCTTGCAGAAATTCTGGATATTTGTTCTATGTTTACCCTGTACACTCTAAATAAGATATAAACAAGACTATGATATCTGTGAAAAAGACAAGGGAAGAAGCGTTTTGGTTTCACTATATTGTGACTACTATGTGTAGCTTTGATAGTCATTTGTTTCAATTGCAAATTGTATTGACAATTGAAGATGCAATGAATATTGATATACCTTTGTTGTTGGATAGTGGACAGTGCAGGATTTTTATTTATCACAACTGTGTGATTAAGAATCTCAGACCCTCTTTTGCCTACAGAGGGATAAATCAAGTTACTACCAACGACATGCATCCTTTACCTAACTACTACAGAAGTTCTATGATATGTTTGACAGGCAAACATTCTTTCCAATGAGATTTTTAAGGTCATTACTCCCTCCTGCATATAAAAGAAGACAATGTCTGAAAAATGGCATTTCATACCCTGTTTGGGCATTTTCAGTAATGGGTAATGGGGAACCTCCTTTTCTATACTACCTAATGCCCGTGGCTCTGAAGGGCAGAAAGTCAGAATCTAGTCAGTCCAGGTCCCACATCGGCCAACCCGACAACCGGAGGGTCATTCTCTACCGCTGCCCCTGCAGCACATAACTGGTCCTGGTTCTCCCAGGCCCTGCCAGGCAATAGGGGTTGGCAATCAACTCAATGAGACATTATGTCTAGCGACCATACCCAGCTGTCAACATACTCTAATATTAATCTGCTCCTGGAATATATCAGGTTCTCCAAAAAAAAGTATCCGATGCTGACATGCTCCAGTTCCTAAGGAAATTCCTCTTAATTCTCCTGCAGGAAACATGGGCAGAGCAGTTGGTTCCGATGATTGGGTATGTGAAAGATCACAAGTTCGCACTGAGATCAAGCCCCCTAGGCTGGCCAAAAGGGGGCCTTGCGATATATATCTCAGCCGCTCTCAAACTCAAAGTGGAGGAAATCAACATTATGGAGAACTAGCTGCAGGCTGTTAAAATAGAGAATTGTATGACGGAAAAAAACAGCCACTCTTTCTACTTAACGCATATATCAATCCGGACTCAAGAGCCAAGACGACTGCAGTAAAGACCCTGGATCAAGCAATAACCAAACTGGTGACATTATCTAATAGCAACTGGAGATTTCAACTCACATTTGCTCCAACCGGAGACAAGATGAGAACACAACTGCTCAAAATCGAATCTGGAATATTCCAGACCAGTTGAATCTGGCATCAAGACATAGGAATGGCTGGACCCGCAAATTACACACTCATTTGGAAGCTCCAGTCTCCCCATTCGCAATGGAAGATTCCCAGAAGATCAGCCACTGTCCTAGAATCACATTTCGCACAGGTCAACGACTATAATTGATTACTCAACTGCAACTTTATCTCTCTTTAAGTATATTGGTGGCTTCCAGAATGTAAAGCGTGAGGATAATGATCAAAAGTCCAAGATAATATTGTTAAACCTTTCTCCCTGCTTACAGCACCTCACCAACATTTCTGTTGCCAATTCCTCTGCACTCAACTTAAGGCGAATAAGTTGGCAAGGGATTCTACAGGACCACCTTGGGTGATCATTTATTGAGCTTTTAGAAGAGCTCCAGCACATCAAACCTAATCTGATCATCAAATGGGACTGATGCTGTGAGACGCTATTAAGACAGTGCTGCAATGACAAGATGTTGGTGCAGGGAGTAACCACGAAAAGGAAATCTCCCTCTTGGATCTCTAAACAGATCATCACTACAAAGAAATCTTTATACAGAGAATATTGCAAACTACGAAAGGATCCACGAAAGACATCCCAGCTGGAGAAGATAAGAGTAATGTGCTGGAGCTATAAGCCGGACATGTGGGAAGCTAAATAAAGACCTTTCAGAAAAGCTCTGGACTGGGGACTTCTATGCCTGTAAAACAAGCATCCCAAAAGCCTTTTGGAAAATCATAAATGAACTTGACAAGGAAATATATTAATTGCTATAATCCAGTCATTCTGAAAATGTGGAATGTGAACATGGATATACAGTTTGCTGCAGACAACTCCATTGCTTTTGCTCATTACATTACATCCTATATTACAGAATCAGAGAAAACAGAGATGAAGGAGATGCGGGGAGAGATATCTTCAGAAAAGAGTCTTACCAAGAAATTGCATAACTTTACCTTGAAAATGCTTTCCCTCAAAGAGATAGGGTCCTATAAGTGCCCTGGTCGGTTGCGCTCAGCTAGTTTGTTCTCAAAGTCAAGGGGAATTGTTTGGGTAAGTCTAAGCCTTGCAAGCATATGAAATAGAGTATTGAAGTGTTTTCTGGAAATTCAGTATCTAGCATGCTTGATCCATAAAGCACAGAAATTGTAAAATTAAATATGTTGGATGTGTACTATCCAATAAGGAGTCCACATCTAGAAAACATGTGCCTCTATGAAGTACTTCAACATTACAGATATAAAAACAATGTAACTGAAAACATAGAAGAATGGAAATATGTATAGTTGCCTTTAATGATTGTTTGGTGAGACACACCAATCACAAAAAACGTAGCTGCCAAACTCCAGATGAAAAAAGTTTTTCTATTTGGCACTTCAACAGCTCTTCAAGTCTTGGCATGCTGAACTACTACTTGAAGACTATGACTGCTATGAAGATTCTTTCAACGCTGTGAAAGACACCATTAAGTGTCCAGTCTTTGCAAACTATTTGCAAATGCTAAATGATGAGATTGAACACGAAGAAATGATTGCTGCTGAGGTAGCTAATAAAAGTTCCTAAAGCAGTTAAAGTTCTGTACCACTGAGTCAAGATCCTCTTGGACAACCCATTATAGACAACCCATTATTGAAAACGAAGCTGCAATAGCCATGAATGAGGTAGAAACTGCAATGGAACAAGTGAGACAGGAGACTCTTGATTTTTATAGAGGTAATAGAGAAAAAAGCACGGATTCGTGCACAAAAAGAAAAAATGCAAATATTCATCATTTAAATCAATACATCAGTGGTCAAGGTGGCACCAGGAAAAGCTTTTTATTTATAATTCTCAACACTTACCTACAGAGGACTGCAAAATTAAATTTATCCTGTTTAATATCAGCACCAACTGGATTAGCTGCACTCAACAGTAAAGGAATGACTCAACTACTAATGCTACCTATTGAACATGACAATAAACTGGAATACCAGAGGTTTTCCGGTGAAGTTTGTCTTGAGGTGCCAAGAGTATTGAAGAAACTGAGGGGCAGATTTACAAGCCCCTTGCGCTGCCAGTACATCACTTTTGTGATGCACTGGCAGCGCATTTCCTGCCCCATATTTACAAGGACAGGAAAAGCCACCCTGCGTGGCTTTTCCTGTCCTTGTAAATATGGCCCCTTTACACGCAGCACTTTGCGTGAAAGGGGCGTTCCATGGGTGTTGCTGTGGGTGTTCCCACGCAACACCCATGGAATGAGACACATTTCCATATTTACGAGGAATCGTGAACCTGGAAATGCGTCAGTATGCTACGCCACCCTAGGTGTGGCATAGTGAGGCACAACGAGGAGAAATGTTTTAATTTGTCCTTGTTTTTTTCCTCTTTCAATGCGTGCTGCATTCTACAGCATGCAATGAAAGAGGAAAATGCCTGTAGTGATTGTTTTTTTGCAGGAAGGTGCCCCTTCCTGCACAAAAACAATCTCCCCATGGCGCAGGCATCCTTGCACCAGCGCAGGGGAGAGCACAGGAATGCGCCATATCATTGTAAATATGTCGCATTCCTGTGCTCTGAAAGTGCTGCAGCGTGGTGCAGCCAAAGGGCTTGCGGTGCCTCACTGCAGCACTTTCTTGTAGTTCTGCCCCTGTAGATTTTAAGCATCAATTAGGTAAGCATGGTCTCAAACTTAATGCTTGCCTTCGTACACTTGAGAATGCAACAGATTTTAAAAACGGGATATGACGTGCTGTTTGGAGGAAAGCATTTAATTGTCTTCAGTAACCTACTGCAACTTACCCCGTGTCAAAGGACAGACTGTTTAGAAGACACTTCTGCATGATGAAACTTGGAATTCTTTGGATTCCAAGTTCCTTTGTATTTGGAATACAAAGGAACTACTGAGGAATATGCATCACACATCTGATGTGGAATACAGAAATATTCATTAGGGCATTAGAGTAGGAGTTCTGACAAGGGAAGGGAAACATACTTTAGAAAGTTGACTTATTAACAAACTTTTCTCCTCTAAGAACACAACAGCCCAGCTTATGTTCAATTTAGTTGAAATAGGCAAATATATAGTCTGTTTAATGCCTACACTTCAAGAGTGCTCCAATTTTAATGAACAATTACTAAACCTGGAGAAAGAAGAAATTTTGGAAGGTACAACTATTGACAAGATAGAATATCAGAGAGTAACACTACTGCTAAAATGACAGCCAAAAGCAAAATTGCATTATTGGAGAAATCTGTATCCAAGACTGCAGGATTAGAAAAGTGTTTACGAGTATGCAGAAACTGTAGAGTAGTTTTACATAGAAATTTAAGTGTTGAAGAAGGATTAGTAAATGGTGCTATGGGTAAAATCAACGACTTCATGCATTTTTCAATTAGGGATGAAGTTGATAAGTTAGCCATAAACTCTGATCAGATTTATGGTGTGAAGCACATTGGCCGACTTATAGCACATTTTTTGCTTGTAAAAGACTTATATGTCTGGCGACAGCAGTTCCCAATGTCTCTAGCGTATGCTGTAACTATCCATAAATCTCAATGGTGAAGTGTAGACACAGCTTTTATTAATATTGGTAATACTGTGTTTAAAGAAGGCATGGCATATGTTGCATTGTCTTGAGTACAAACATTATCTGGTTTGCTTTTGGTTGATTTTGATGACAGAAAAGTTAGTGCCAATGCAAGTTGTCTTAGAGTACAATCTGTTAAGAAGTGTGTATGCTCCCATTAAGGACGGTATCTCATTTATGAAAAACAGAAAATCTGTCCGGCTCAAAAAAGCTCACAAAGGAATCTACAGATATTGCTGAAAAGGAGAACAAGGAAGATATTAAGAAGAGAAAATTGTAGAATAAGGGAGAGATTGTAGGTTACCAGTTATCAAACACTTCTGGTGTCAACTGCTATGCAAATGTTTTTCTCAAAGTACTGTTTCATTTACCATATCTTATAACTGCAATTGATCAGATACCACAGAAGAGATTATGTTCCGCTACATGTGCTTTGCAACATTGTATACTTAATGATAGAACTATAATACATTGTGCTTCAGACATTTGTGATCTAGTATATATATGGAGTGGATCAGTACTGCATACTCAGTACACTCAACAAGATACACAGGAATTTACAATGGTCCTCCCTGGAGTTTCAGAAGAAGAAGAAATAAACATAGATTACTTATTTGGACTGAGTTACAAATGGAACCATGACTGTGAAGATTGCTCTTTTACATCTACCACTCAAATAAATTCTGAGAGGTTTCTGTACTGAACACTACATGATTCCAAAACGGTGCCATTTGACAGGTTGCTTAAAACAGCTAACCAAAATATAACCTGCCCAAATTGTAGAACAGATGTTATGTCTACATTGTATACGCCAAGAAGTGGAAAATACCTTATATTAATGCTGCAAAGATTCATAGCAGATGGATCTAAATTGGAATCCGAAATTACAAACTTCAAAGCAGAACAAATATCAATTTCTGGAATAACTTATACTACAGTGGCTATCATCTTTCATGAAGGACTTAATGTAGCATCTGGGCACTATACTGCCTATTTAAAGAGTGAAACTGGATGGACGGAATGCAATGACCGCAACATTAAATTCAAACCAAAACTGCCTTTCAAAGTACGATATTCTTACCTTTTGGTTCTTTAACAAATGCTCAGAGGCATATTTCTGGAAAAAAAGTAATAAACGGTGTTTCTTCTATATGGATCGTCAGTGTTTTAGACATCATTTGGCCTATCAGGGGCCTATCAGGGGTGATGTCTTTAAAAGTTCTTCAAAATTTAAGAGTCCTTTTATTTTCCACAAAGGAGTTAATATAGCATTTAAATACCGAACTCTCTAATTAAACTGTGAAACTGGATAGACACAATGCAATCTCAGCAACCTAAAATTGAAACCATATCTGCATTTCAAACTACAACATTTTTTAACCTTTTTGTTTCTTCAACCAAACTTCTACATACTATTTGTAGAGAAAAAGTAATGTATGGGATTTTGTCAACATGGATCATCAGCATTTTAGACATGATTTGGCCTACCATGGGGGATGGTTTTAAAAGGATCTCCAAAATTCTAGTATGGTTTACATTTATTAGTAGTATTGTACCAAGTATAATAATAAAGCAAAACATTTTAAGATAGGTTTGTTTAACATTTTGTAGTAAATTTAGTTAAAACAACTGATTAATTTATTGCAGTGAGTACAATGCATAGTGTCACTTATTTATGGTGATATACTATGAAGTTTTTTTCTACAATCTCTATGATTGTTTTTCCCCACTGTTCAAGGATGAATCTTCATACAGTAAATTGTTTATGTTGAGTATAAAAGCTGAAAACAGTAAAAATGGGAAAATGAAATGTTTTAGTACGTTGTGATGTACTGTTACAGGATAAGCAATATATACTGTACTGCTATGTTTCTGGAATTTTGTAAATTAAATGCCAACTTATAGTCCTATGTTTTTTCTTTTACACCAGTGTTTGTAGTGATATGCCTTTAGATGTGTAAACATACATGTAGTGCCACAGAAATTCTTCTTTGACATACTTGTGGAGAGGGTCCTCATGCATAAAGAGCACTTGATATCCTTTTCCACCAGTTTCTTTTACCAGAAGGGGATGGGAAAAACCCCCATGCAATTGATTGCTGCTTTCCTGTGCCGTGACAACTGATCCACACTGCCATCAGATGCCATTTTACTTGCAAAGGGTATAGAAAGCAACAAAATGTAGGTGCTAAATTATGTATTTTTTAACATTGTTAGTGATTGTTGTTTACCCACTTTTGAAAAATTCATATTTATACAATACACCGATTATGCTATACAAACACACAACCTGAAACCAGTAAAAAGGGAAACATTCCATTACTATTATGTGAAATACTATTACAGTATAGGAAATGTCTACTGTTTTGTTTGAAATATAAATGTTAGAGTCTCATAGAGGGCTTAATACAGACAGACTCACACTGATAAACCCAGTCATACACCTAACCAGTCACCCACTCAGCCACTCACATATCCACTCACTCACCAAAACAGTCAATAACAGACCAAGACACTTAAATATACATCTACTACTACATACACTCACTTTCCCAGACAGATCCTGATACATCCACTCACTCAGCCAAACAGGTACTAACACATACACTTACTCATCCATACAGCCACTGATACACTCATTCACTTTTTCATACAAAGGCTCACATACAGACTCACTCACCCATACAGCTATTCACATACACATTCACTCACCCATACACCCACTCATGTACCCACAAACTCACTCACCCATAGAGGAACCCATGCACCCTCCTACTCATCTATACAGACAGTCCCACAGTCACCCACTCACTCATACAATCACTTACACAGTCATTCACTCATAATGCATTATTAAACACCAACTAATATACTTATATAGCTATTCACACACCCATTCACCCATATAGGTACTCATACACCAACTACCTCACCTATATAACCACTCATCCCCCACTGACTCGTTCATACTGCCCCTCACTCATCCACTCACTTACCCATTCACCACTCATGTACCCATTCACTAACTCACTCATTCAGCCACTCACACACCCTTTCAGTCACACACCCTTTCACTCACACAGCCACTCAGATAGCCATTCATTCACCTATACATCCACTAATGCATCAACTCACTCATGCATATAGTCACTCACACACACAGTCACCTATACAGCCACTGTACATTCCTCACTCTTCTCCCTCTCTTTCTGAGCAAGAATTAGATGTTTTGAGCGGATGGCTTTTAAGTGCTTTAACATACTGGAAGTACTACAAGGGTAATTCCTGTCTGTTCCTCTTGACAGCACTTTCTGGCAAATGTTGCAAGGAACTTTCTTTGCAATCACTTTCTTGTGTCCCTCCGGGATGCTGAAAAATTGTCATGCAAGGCTTTCTTTTTTCGGCCTAACATCCTACTCTGATGAATCAGTATGATTGTCTTCCGGCTCATTTACAGCAGCAGATGCCATTGTTCTTCCACTGAAAAACAGAGTAAAACACCAAACAAAAACCAAATTATTAATGAAGATTGAGAGGTATAGCCACAACTGAAGGTTGGTAAATATGGGTGTGAGCTTCCTCTTGTGTTGATTGAAAGGTGGTTCAACCTATCATATCCATTTGTTCATGTGTCACATGGAATTGTCCATGGTGTTATAATTATGTCGCAACATCATCACAAACCCGCAAAATCTATTGAAATGAATTTCAATCTATTTTTTCTATATGATAATACTAGTATTAACACTTTATTAGTAAACCTCTTATTTAATAGAAGATATTTAAAGTGTCCATTTATGTCTTTAAGGCTCGGGTCGCAATGGCATCGAAACTCCGGAAAATGTGTTAAAACAACATTTAAAATGTTTTTCTCCATAATTATACTACTTTCGTTACTTTATTATTAAACCACCTATCTGAAACAAAACATTTAAAGTGTCTATATATCTGTTCAGTACCGCCAAAATCACGCCAGAGGCACAACTCCATTGCGACGGCGACGCATTTCCAAAATTGAAAAACAGGAATAATAATATTAATGTAAGCATACGTATTACGGTACACTCCCCACAACCACCCTAATAAACCCTATTAATTCAGTAAAAAACCAAAGATTGCAGGGACATTATCGTTAGGAAATGGAATTTAAAACAACTGATGAAAATTTGGAAATAAAAGTAAAAAAAACCTTAGAAATTCACTGAAAAATCCAGAGGTTACAGGGAAATAATAGCTAGGAAATAGTAAAAAAAAAAGGTTACAATGACGTTATAGTTAAGAAATAGAATTTAAAAAACCTTAGAAATTCACTGAAAAAACAAAGGATACAGGGACGTTATAGCTAGCCTCAGATTTCACTCCGAAAAACTATTGAAATTCAGCAGTTCTATTTACCTGAGCTAACTATAACTTATGCCCCGCAATGCACTGCTTATGACCTTACATATTACATCACTCATGACATGTTCAGTGTTAGAAATGGGGGTCTCTAGTTGGCAAGGGCTTGCACCTTTGTCCAAGTAGGGACCCTTCTTCCTAGTCAGGGTAAGGGAGTTACACTCCTAAAATAACCCCTGCTCACCCCCTTGGTAGCTTGGCACGAGCAGTCAGGCTTATTCTAGAGGCAGTGTGTAAAGCATTTGCACATAACCAACAGTAATACAGTGTAAGCACTACAAACGGACACCACACCAGTTTAGAAAAATATCCAATATTTTTATATACTTAAAACAAGACCAATACGATAAAAATCCACAGTACAGTACTTTAAAAATGTTCAGTTATCACAGTGTCCTTAAAAACAGTTCCTTGATGTCGATAGCTCCTTCCGGGGCTATCACGGCGTCGTGAACACACAAATCCAAACAGTTCTGGGTGACCGCGGCGTCGCGGGTCAGCTACGGTGTCGGGAAGACCCGCAAACAGTACCTTTCAGAAATGCAGGGCGTTGATGACCTCGCGGTGAGCTTCTGAAAACACGGCGTCCGCAGGCGTCGGTTCCAGAGGTCGGTGCAGGCGTTGTCGGGGCCCTCGAAGTCACTCGCGTTGCAGATCGATCTCCTCTCTGTTGAAGTCAGGAGCGCTGGCGTCGGCCAGCGTCGGGTGCTGCGGTGCGAAGTGCAGCGGTGCGGCGTGCGGTGCCCTCAGGTCGCGGTGCGAGCAGCGGCTCAGAGGCGGCGTCGGATGGCGTCGTCGGTGAGACCAGGGTCGCGGTGTGAGATGAAGGCGGTGCTCGTCACGGTGCTGGCAGGTCACAGTGCAGCAGCGGCGTCGTCATTGCTGCAGCGCTGTCGTCGGCTGACGAACTGGAGTCGATGGCACCGGCGTCGGTGGGCCAAGGCTGCGGTGCGGGATGAGGGCGGTGCGTCGTGTAACTTACGAGCGGTGCCCCTGAACCACGGTGCAAGCAGTGGCGTCGAGTCCGGCGTGGAGCGGCGTCGTCGGGGATACCACGGCGTCGTCGTGAAGCGAGGCGGTGCGAAGTGCGGTGCCCACAGGTCGCGGTGCGAGCAGCGGCTCGGTGGAGGCATCAGCAGGCGTCGTCGGTGAGACCAGGGTTGCGTTGCGGCGGTGCCCTCTGCGGTGCCTTCAGGACACGGAGTCGGCAGCGGCGTCGTAGACGGCATCGGGCTTGAAGTCTTTGCTGTTCCTGAGACTTCTTGAACAGGGGGCAAGCTCTACCTCAAGCCCTTGGAGACACTCACAAAGTAGATTGCAGAAAGTTCAGTTCCAGTCCTTTCACTGCCCAAGACAGAAGCAGCCACTGCAGGCCAACACAGCAAAGCACCCAGCAAAGTGGTAGTTCCTCCTCACAGCTTCTCCAGCTCTTCTTCTTGGCAGTCTTCTTGATCCCAAAGATTTCCAAAGTGCTGGGGTTTGGGTCCCCCTTTTTATCCTCAATTTCTCTTTGTCCTCTGAAGGCAGAGAGGCCTTTGCCTAGTCCAAACCAGTTCTGGTCAGTCCTGGAACACTTTGTTGACAAGTCTCCTTCTTTCCTTTCACAGTGCAGGCCAGGGACATCAGACGCACCACAGGAGGTGGAGCCAGCATTGTGGAGGGAAGGCCCAGCCCTATTCAGGTCCCAGGTGCATCTCCTCCTACCCATCTACATGTAGATCTTGCTATTCAGCCCTGTGCTGACTCACCCTGTCTCCTGGCATCCCCCAGCCCCTGTCACTCACACTCCAGACAAGGAATACACAACCTAGCAGAGGCAGGCTTGGATGGTTAGACAAGAAAATACCCACTTTCTAAAAGTGGTATTTTCAAACACAGAATGTTAAAACCAACTTCACTAAAAGATGCATTTTATCATTCTGAGTCCAGGCATACTAAACTCAAATTTCTACCATGTTCCCTGGGTCAGTTAGGATTATAAGCTGTAATAATCAGAACTGCCCATTCTGGCCTATGGGGAACAGGTAGCCTTGCAATAGTGAAAAACGAAATAGGCTGTAATTCACGATCAGGACATGCCACACACACCAGGGCATGTCCTACCTTTCACATACAATGCACCCTGCCCACAGGGGTACCTTGGGCCTACCTTAGGGGTGACTAACATGTAGAAAAGGGAAGGTTTAGGGACTTGCAAGTGTGTGCACTTGCGAAGTCGACTATGGCAGCCCCAGGCTGCACACAGGCTCTGCAATGGCAGGCCAGAGTTACACTTTACGGGCTGTTTGCGTGGGTGGCACAATCCAGTGCTGCAGCCCACCAACAGCATTTGATCTATAGGCCCTGGCACTCTCAGTGCACTTTACAAGGGACTGACACATAAATCAAATAGGCCAATCATGGAAACACCAATCCATAACACACTTTATACAGGAGCACTTGCACTTTCCCACTGGACAGCAGTGAGGAAAGTGCGCAGAATCATTACACCAGCAAAAACAGAGTCAAAACCAGGAGGTCAGAAAGCAAAAAATCAGGGGAAACATGCCAAGTCTAACACATGTCCCCTCCAGCTGAAAGTAGGGAGAACTACCCAACCCCATTGGAGTTCTCTTCACTAAGGCGGAAGAACCTGGACAGACCATCTGTGTTGGCGTGTTCTGTACCAGGACGGTGTTCCACTGTAAAGTCCATTCCCTGTAGGGAGATGGAACACCTCAGCAGTTTTGGATTCTCACCCCTCATTTGCATCAACCATCTGAGGGGCCTGTGGTCCGTCTGAACCCGGAAGTGAGTCCCAAACAGGTATGGTCTCAGCTTCTTCAGTGCCCAGACCACAGCAAAAGCTTCCCTTTCTATGGCACTCCACCTCTGTTCCCTGGGGAGTAGTCTCCTGCTAAGGAAGACTACATGCTGATCCAGGCCCTCTTCGTTCAGTTGTGAGAGCACCGCTCCCACACCATGCTCTGAAGCGTCAGTCTGCACGACGAATTCCTTGGAGAGGTCAGGTGCCTTGAGCACGGGCGCCGTGCACATGGCTGCCTTCAGGGCATCAAAAGCTTTCTGGCAGGACTCAGTCCAGATCACTTTCCTGGGCTGCTTCTTGGAAGTCAGCTCTGTTAAGGGGGCAACGATGGTGCCATAGCCCTTAACAAATCTCCTATAGTAGCCGGTGAGACCTAAGAAGGCTCTCACCTCTGTCTGGGTCTTGGGGGCTCCCAAGCCAGAATGGTGTCAATCTTGGGTTGTAGGGGCGCCACCTGGCCGCTTCCTACCTGGTGTCCTAAGTACACCACAGAACCCTGCCCGATCTGGCACTTACTAGCCTTGATCGTGAGGCCTGCACCTTGCAGAGCCCTCAACATTTTCTCAAGGTGCTGTAAATGTTCTTCCCAGCTGGAACTGAACACAGCAATGTCATCCAGGTAGGCGGCACTGAAATCCTCCAGCCCAGCCAACACCTGATTGACCAACCTCTGAAAGGTGGCAGGGGCATTCTTCAACCCAAAGGGCATCACCCGGAATTGGTAATGACCTTCTGGGGTTGAGAATGCTGATCTCTCCTTGGCCCCATCGGTTAAGGCAATCTGCCAGTACCCAGACGTTAAATCAAACGTGCTGAGGAACCGGGCAGCTCCCAACCGATCAATGAGCTCATCAGCTCTGGGGATGGGGTGCGCATCAGTCCTGGTGACGGCATTGAGCCCACGGTAGTCCACACAAAAACCGCAGTTCTGGAGTGGCACCGGGTGCAGCAGCCTCTGGGACCAAGACCACTGGGCTGGCCCAAGGACTGTTGGAGGGCTCAATCACCCCTAACGCCAACATCTTAGAGACCTCCTCCTTGATGCTGGCCCTGACCCGGTCAGTCAACCTGTAAATCTTGTGCTTCACAGGAGGGCTGTCACCAGTGTCCACGTCATGGGTACACCAGTGAGTAACACTGGGGGTCAGAGAGAACAGTGGGGCGAACTGTCCCAACAACTGGTGACAGTCCCCCTGCTGCTCCTGAGTCAGAGTAGGAGAGAGGATCACACCCTCCACTGACCCATCATGCTCCTTGGTAGACAGGAGGTCAGGGAGAGGCTCACTCTCCTCTTCCACCCCATCATCTGTCGCCAAGAGAATACTCACTTCGGACCTCTCGAAGTGGGGCTTGAGGCGGTTCACGTGAAGGACCCTCAAAGGGTTCCTTGGTGCCTGCAAATTCACCAGGTAGGTGACGTCACTTTTGCGCTCCACCACCTCATATGGCCTAGTCCACTTGTCCTGCAAGGCACAAGGTTCCACTGGGGCCATGACCCACACTTTTTGCCCAGGTTGAAAATCGACCAGAGTGGCATTCTGGTCATACCACCTTTTCATTTCTTCCTGGCTTGCTTCTAGGTTCGCCTGAGTGAGTTTCCTGAAGCGGGCAGTTTGGTTTCTAAAGGCCAGCATGTAACTAAACACATCCTGGGGAGTTTTCCTGGGAGCTGCCTCCCAGCCTTCTTTTACCAAACTCAGAGGTCCTCTGACAGGGTGGCCATACAGGAGCTCAAAGGGGCTGTACCCAAGAGACTTCTGAGGCACCTCCCTGTATGCGAAGAGCAGGCATGGCAAGAGGACGTCCCACTTACGCCTCATGGGTTCGGTTAGACCCTTGATCATGCCTTTCAAGGTCTGGTTGAATCTCTCCACCAGACCGTTTCCTTGTGGGTGGTAAGGAGTGGTGAACTTGTAGGTTACACCACACTCCTTCCACAGGGATGTCATATACTTGGATATGAAATTGGTCCCCCTGTCAGAAACAACCTCTCTGGGGAAGCCCACATGGGAAAAGATCCCCATTAACGCCCGGCCCACCACGGGCGCCGTTGTTGTCCTGAGAGGGATTGCCTCCGGGTACCGGGTGGCATGGTCCACCAAGACCAGGATGTACCTGTTGCCCATGGCTGTCTTGGGATCCAGTGGCCCCACAATATCCATCCCTACCCTTTCAAAGGGTATTCCAACAACAGGAAAAGGTTGGAGAGGAGCTTTGACCTTCCTCCCACTCTTACCACTTGCCTGGCAAGTTTGGCAAGACCTACAGTGTGCATCTGACTGCCTTCGCATTTGGGGCCAAAAGAAGTGGGTGACAAGCCTGTCAAAGGTCTTGTCCTGCCCCAAATGTCCTGCCAAAGGCACATAATGAGCCAGACCCAGTAGGAACGTCCTGCAGCGCTGGGGTACCACCAGCACACGGGCTGACCCAGGCTCAGCAACCTTAGGCTCACTGTATAGGAGACCATTCTCCCAGTAGATCAGATGTGACCCGGACTGATTACCAGCTGCCTGGTCTGCAGCCTGCCGCCGCAGACCCTCCAGAGTAGGGCACTCATTCTGCTCCCTGCAGAACTCCTCCCTGGTGGGACCCCCTTCTTGCTGCCAATGGGTCAGCTCAGAGATGTCTCCCAGTTCGGCTACCTGCTCCCCTGTAGGCACCGGGCGTCCCCCTCGAGGTCCGCCTCCTCCCGGTCCGTGGGAACTTCGGGGGCCGGTTTCCTGCGCCCCTGCCCTTCCTCTTGGCAGGGACTTGGGCCACTGTTCCAGGCTCCAAGTCCTCTTGATCACCCTTTCTGGCTGCCATTGACCGAGTAGACACGCATGCCCACTCTGGCAACCCAAGCATCTCCAAGTGAGACCTGAGCTCAACATCCTTCCATAAGGACTGCTCCAGGTCGTTACCTAGCAGACAATCTACAGGCATGGTAGGGCTCACAACCACCCTCAAGGGACCTGAGACCCCCATTCAAAGGGAACCTGCGCCACCATACACTGGCGCTCAGAGTTGTCTACAGCAACTACTTGGTGGAATGCCCCTGGGACTACCTGCTTCTCAGAGACCAGGTGACACCGGACTGAGGTCACACTGGCTCCAGTATCTCTGAGAGCCTCTACCCTGTTCCCATTAATGGTCACCCAGGTGCTATATTTCTTTGTGTTAGGGGGCACCTGGTTTCCTGGGACCATCTCACTGTCCCCTAGTGAGACGTGGGTCATTTCTGCGGGATCCCCACCCTCCTGTGGGCACCCCTCCTCCCCAAGCGCTACACTGGCCAACACCTTGGACTGTCCACCGGTGGGCGGCTGTGTCCCCTTTGGGCACTTGGGGTCCCCCTTCAAGTGACCTACCTGGTCACATGCATAACACTTGTGGGGGCCGGTCTCAACAGGCTTTCCTGTAGAGACCACTTTCTTCTTATCACCGGGGGGCTGGGAACCTTTACCCTGGTACTAGTTTGGGGCCCTTTAGAGAACTCCTGTGCTTTACCCTTGAACCCCCCACTTTTGTGCTGGGGACCCTGCCCACCTTTTGCAGAGTCTCCCCCAAACGCTTTCTTGTGGACCCTGGTACTCACCCAGCGGTCCGCCTCCATAGCAAGCTTCCTGGGGTCAGTTAGCTTACTATCCACTAGGTGCTGGCGCAGATCTGCAAAACATAGACTAGACAAGTGCTCCCATGCAATAAAATTGTAGAGCCCCTGAAAATCTGTTACATTACTGCCCTTCACCCAACCATCCAGCGACCTACAGAACATATCCACACATTCCAACCAAGTGTTGGCCTCAGACTTTTTATTGGACCTAAACTGATCCCTGTATTTCTCAGGAGTGAGCCCATACCTAGTGAGGAGAGCATCTTTCATGTCAGCATAGGTGAGGTCCTGCCCCTTACCCAAAGCTATCAGAGTATCCCTAACTTCCTCTAGAAAGAGAGGCCACAACACCGCTCCCCAGTTCCTCTCAGGGACCCCATTCATATGAATCGACGACTCGTACCCTTGAAACCACCTTTGTATGTCATCACCCTTTTTGTACTCTTTACCTACATTCTTGGGGACGTGTACAATTCTGTCTGTGTGTGCTGAAGAATTGCTGCCACCATCTGAACCGGATCTACTCTTTAGCTCCAGCTCCTTGATCATTCTCTCATGATCTAGTACCATTTTCCTTTCCTCCATGGCTATTCTTTTTTCTTCCCTCTCACTTTCTATTCTGAGTTTCTCCAATTCAAACCTCCTTACTTCCCGCCTGTCCTCCAGCTCCTCTGGGGACAAGCTACTGCTGCCTGGCCTGGAGGGTTCTCCCCCTCCCAAAAGCACATCCACCCTAGGAACAGGCTCCTCCACCTCTCCATTGAGATCACCAGATTGCCCACTGGCATGTCTGGCTGCTACCCAGGCCCTCAGCGCCTTTTGTAGCTCATCCTTCCTGGTGAGGCCTCTGACCTGGACTTTCAGGTTCTTGCAAATCGATTTTAACTCCTTGACATTGTAGGCTTCCAATCGATCCTCCTCAAAGGCAATTTCTACTGATGCAACCGATGATGCAATTGATTCAGGCATGTTGAAGTAGCAAGTTCAAACTGGCAAGATCAAAAATAGGCCAAAAAGAAAAAGAACCTGTAAGTGGTACGTAATGGTCTGCAATATGGTAGTAGTGCACACCAATCACTGTAAGTCAAGTGCAAACACAAGTCCTATCCTCACGGCTGACAACCAATGTTAGAAATGGGGGTCTCTAGTTGGCAAGGGCTTGCACCTTTGTCCAAGTAGGGACCCTTCTTCCTAGTCAGGGTAAGGGAGTTACACTCCAAAAATAACCCCTGCTCACCCCCTTGGTAGCTTGGCACGAGCAGTCAGGCTTATTCTAGAGGCAGTGTGTAAAGCATTTGCACATAACCAACAGTAATACAGTGTAAGCACTACAAACGGACACCACACCAGTTTAGAAAAATATCCAATATTTTTATATACTTAAAACAAGACCAATACGATAAAAATCCACAGTACAGTACTTTAAAAATCTTGAGTTATCACAGTGTCCTTAAAAACAGTTCCTTGATGTCGATAGCTCCTTCCGGGGCTATCACGGCGTCGTGAACACACAAATCCAAACAGTTCTGGCTGACTGCGGCGTCGCGGGTCAGCTACGGTGTCGGGAAGACCCGCAAACAGTACCTTTCAGAAATGCAGGGCGTTGATGACCTCGCGGTGACCTTCCGAAAACACGGCGTCCGCAGGCGTCGGTTCCAGAGGTCGGTGCAGGCATCGTCGGGGCCCTCGAAGTCACTCGCGTTGCAGATCGATCTCCTCTCTGTTGAAGTCAGGAGCGCTGGCGTCGGCCGGCGTCGGGTGCTGCGGTGCGAAGTGCAGCGGTGCGGCGTGTGGTGCCCTCAGGTCGCGGTGCGAGCAGCGGCTCGGTGGCGGCGTCGGATGGCGTCGTCGGTGAGACCAGGGTCGCGGTGTGAGATGAAGGCGGTGCTCGTCACAGTGCTGGCAGGTCACGGTGCAGCAGCGGCGTCGTCGTAGCTGCAGCGCTGTCGTCAGCTGACGAACTGGAGTCGATGGCACCGGCGTCGGTGGGCCAAGGCTGCGGTGCGGGATGAGGGCGGTGCATCGTGTAACTTACGAGCGGTGCCCCCGAACCACGGTGCAAGCAGCGGCGTCGAGTCCGGCGTGGAGCGGCGTCGGGGATACCACGGCGTCGTCGTGAAGCGAGGCGGTGTGAAGTGCGGTGCCCACAGGTCGCGGTGCGAGCAGCGGCTCGGTGGCGGCATCAGCAGGCGTCGTCGGTGAGACCAGGGTCGCGGTGCGGCATTGCGGCGGTGCCCTCTGCGGTGCCTTCAGGACACGGAGTCTGCAGCGGCGTCGTAGACGGCGTCGGGCTTGAAGTCTTTGCTGTTCCTGAGACTTCTTGAACAGGGGGCAAGCTCTACCTCAAGCCCTTGGAGACACTCCCAAAGTAGATTGCAGAAAGTTCAGTTCCAGTCCTTTCACTGCCCAAGACAGAAGCAGCCACTGCAGGCCAACACAGCAAAGCACCCAGCAAAGTGGTAGTTCCTCCTCACAGCTTCTCCAGCTCTTCTTCTTGGCAGTCTTCTTGATCCCAAAGAGTTCCAAAGTTCTGGGGTTTGGGTCCCCCTTTTTATCCTCAATTTCTCTTTGTCCTCTGAAGGCAGAGAGGCCTTTGCCTAGTCCAAACCAGTTCTGGTCAGTCCTGGAGCACTTTGTTGACAAGTCTCCTTCTTTCCTTTCACAGTGCAGGCCAGGGACATCAGACGCACCACAGGAGGTGGAGCCAGCATTGTGGAGGGAAGGCCCAGCCCTATTCAGGTCCCAGGTGCATCTCCTCCTACCCATCTACATGTAGATCTTGCTATTCAGCCCTGTGCTGACTCACCCTGTCTCCTGGCATCCCCCAGCCCCTGTCACTCACACTCCAGACAAGGAATACACAACCTAGCAGAGGCAGGCTTGGATGGTTAGACAAGAAATACCCACTTTCTAAAAGTGGTATTTTCAAACACAGAATGTTAAAACCAACTTCACTAAAAGATGCATTTTATCATTCTGAGTCCAGGCATACTAAACTCGAATTTCTACCATGTTCCCTGGGTCAGTTAGGATTATACACTGTAATAATCAGAACTGCCCATTCTGGCTTATGGGGAACAGGTAGCCTTGCAATAGTGAAAAACGAAATAGGCTGTAATTCACTATCAGGACATGCCACACACACCAGGGCATGTCCTACCTTTCACATACAATGCACCCTGCCCACAGGGGTACCTTGGGCCTACCTTAGGGGTGACTAACATGTAGAAAAGGGAAGGTTTAGGGACTTGCAAGTGTGTGCACTTGCCAAGTCAACATGGCAGCCCCAGGCTACACACAGGCTCTGCAATGGCAGGCCAGAGTTACACTTTACGGGCTGTTTGCGTGGGTGGCACAATCCAGTGCTGCAGCCCACCAACAGCATTTGATCTATAGGCCCTGGCACTCTCAGTGCACTTTACAAGGGACTGACACATAAATCAAATAGGCCAATCATGGAAACACCAATCCATAACACACTTTATACAGGAGCACTTGCACTTTCCCACTGGACAGCAGTGAGGAAAGTGCGCAGAATCATTACACCAGCAAAAACAGAGTCAAAACCAGGAGGTCAGAAAGCAAAAAGTCAGGGGAAACACGCCAAAAGATGCCAAGTCTAGCATTCAGTGACATCACTGATGACATCTCAAATGACATCACTGATGACATCATCCACAGAACCACTTACACACCCAATCACACCTCCTTGCAATCTCTCATACACCAACACAAACGCTCACAGTCACCGAGCCATAAAACTACACACCCACTCACTCATCCATACAGCCACTCATGCACCTCCTTACTCACATATACAGCCACTCATGTACCCAGTCATACAGCCCCTTACACACATACGCATACACCCACTCACACATCGAGTCATTCACCAATACAGGCACTCACACATGCACTCACTTACCCATTCAGCCACTGACTCATCCACTCACTCGTCCATGCATGCATTCAGGCACCCACTGACTTACCTACACAGATACTCACACACCAAGTCACATACTCATAAAACCACTCACACACCAACTAACAAATCCATACAATTACTCACACATCCATACAACCAATCACACACCCACTCACGCACACCCATACAACCCTACACACACCCACTCACACACCCACTCATATGCCCACATAACTACTCAGTAACCCACTCACTCACACAAACAGCCATTAATGTACCTACTCATTCACCTAAATGCCACTCAGACACCCATTCACACCCTTACACAGGCAGTCACACAAGCATTCAGGTCATATATGTTAGAAATAGTTTCAATCAATAGTAGTACACCTAGTATTTGTAGTAGGTTAGTATATATGTTTAACACTCATAAACATTTACACTCAGTTGCAGATGCCATCAGTGATGTCATCAGTGTTGTCATGAGTGATTTCACCACTGACCATGTCATGAGTGATCTGCTATGTGAGGTAATAACCAGTGCATTGCGGGGGCGCAAGTTATAGTTAGCTCACAAATTATAACGGCTGAATTTCACTGGTTTGTATGAGTGAAACCTGAGCCTAACTATAATGTTCCTGTAACCTTTGTTTTTTTAGTGAATTTCTAAGGGTTTTTTCAATGCTAATTTCTAACTATAATGTCCCTGTAACCTTTGGGTTTTTCAGTGAATTTTACAGGTGTTTAAAATGCTAATCGCTAACTATGTCATCACTGTAAGCTCTGTTTTTTTGTGACTTTCTAAGGTTTTTTAACTAGTAGTCACGTTTGCAGAGTGGTGGAAAAAGGGGATTAGGCCTCCGACCCGCTCACAGGAATCCAGCTGTGTAAGACTTACAGGTGGCATTACGATAGCTTCTTGAATTCTTTCTACATTTTTGGAGGTAGGCCAACTGCTTCAACATTTCTAATATACATGTTTATCTATTTAGATGTGAGAACCAACTCCAAAAACTGCACTGATGCAGAATGAAAATTATATATTTATGAGGTTTGCAAAGAAGATGTTTTCACTGATCAGTCTCAGTCCTTTTGTATGTTTTCCTGTCTCTTGTAAAAGGATATCAATGTTATTCATAAACACAACTATTTTTTTTATTAAGCATTAGATCACAGTAGGGCATTGGAGAGTCCAGAATAACATTACTTATAGAGATGTATTGCTTAAGAAGTAGAGTTTTCCATTTCTTTCTCTTTTAGACTCTGATAAGGTGATAGGACCTCCTGACAAAACAATTTTGTATAAAATAAAATATTTTTTCAGGTAATCCATGAAAACCTGTATAAGTATCAATGAATAATGCTTTTTAACAGTGATCTTGTTTTAATCCCTATACTCAATGCAGCTGTAAGTGTAGCATAGCTGTTAAATGTAAACGTTTCCTTTTTTAAGAAAGTTTACGGATCGTGTACCAATTGCGTACCTTCTGTGGTGGGTGCACGAATCCGAGCGGAGCGTGGCACCATATTTTGATGTGCGTGTAAGGTGCGCGACTTACTGACTTTTTAAAAAGAATTAACATACATGATATATAGTATATAAATGTTAACTCACATGTATATGTTTTATAGAAACAGTTATAAAATTAACATTAATGTAAATATTTTCAATATTTGAGATATTGCGAAAAATTTACGGAAGCTGCGACGGTTCCACGTAACATTGCGCACATATTTCCGGGTGTGCGGCAGGTGTGTGACTCCAGCGTAAGTTTTGTACATGCACGTTGAGTACGCGCCCAGTACACAAACCCCATGTGACTTCAAAAGAAAGGATTCTACTGGTTAAAAAGCTTTCTATTTTACTACTTGGAAGGCCCCACCCAAGTTCTTCCATCTTTCTCTAGCCTCTGTTGCATGAAGCCTTTTGTGTGTTCTCTGGCTGTAATATTTGTTTTTTTGGGTGTTTTTCTTCACTAAAGAAATGGCATCTGCAATACCTCCTGCAGAATAGAATAGAAATATGGAGGAAGAGGACCAACCTGCAAAAAATAGGTCAATGCATGAAGGTTACCTGTACCTTATGTGAAAAGGTGCTTTTTCGTGGTTCAGACAAGAAGTACTCATGCAGGATTTCATCAATGCTAAAGCATTTGCAAACCATCTATCCAAATTGACTGGCAAGAGAACAGCGAGCACGGGAAAGAAGAGAGCAAGCTGAGGGGGAGAAAATGCTGGGCCCAGCACATCTTTGAGTTCTGTTCTTCATCACAAAGTCCTACAACAGTCCCTGAGTTTGCTGGATTGGGTCAACACTGTCTGAAATTCAAAACAGTTATATGTGTTGGAGAACAATCGATTGAGGCAATTGTTTAAAGTGCAAAAAATCACAAATGTTAGGTTATTTTTTACATCAAAGATGATACTGGAAAATGTTTTCGCTGTATGAATGCAGAATGTTGCACTGCTTTTAAAAAACAGAAAAAAATCTTTAAAACATGAAAATTAAAAAAAATATTCTTTCTGGTTAAAGATGGACAAAGTGTTATATGTGTTGTATGGTTAACTTAGTAATGAATGTATCAGTAGTATTTGAGTGATTGTAAGAGTGTATAATTAGTGCCTGGGTGATTGCATAAGTGTATGAGTGGGTTGATGAGGGTATGAGTACTGTGTGGGGTATTGGATGAGTGCATGAGTAGGAATATGACTCGTTACTTCGTAAACCAATGCTTCGCATGCTTTTAGTACGAAGTTTTAACTTCGCAAATACCATTACTACGCAAGTTTTTAGTGCGCATGCTTTTACTTTGCAACTGCTTAGAAATGTAATAAGAATGCTTTTACTTCTCAATAAAATATAACGCATACAACTACAACGCATTTTTGGCTCATTAAAATTATAAATTAATTGAAATAGTAACCTATCGCCTGGGTCAGGATGCCAGGGAAATTGGGGTTTTGGGTGGGGGAGTGTACCCTACACTACACTAACACCACACCACAACACTACCCTAAACCATAAAACACTACCCCCAGCACAACCCTGCCCCTACCCCCAGTCCGTTTCCTACACTGAAAGACTACCCTGCACGACCCACCGACACTACCCTAAACCCTAAAACACTACCCTACACTACACTTACACCACAACACTACCCTAAACCCTAAAACACTACCCCCAGCACGACCCTTCCCCTACCCCCAGTCCGGTCCCTACATTGAAACACTACCCTGCACGACCCTCCGACACTACCCTAAAACACTACCCTACACTACACAAACACCACAACATTACCCTAAACCCTAAAACACTATCCCCAGCACGACCCTGCCCCTATCCCCAGTCCGGTCCCTACACTGAAACACTACCCTGCACGACCCCCCGACACTACCCTAAACCCTAAAACACTACCCTACACTAACACCACAACACTACCCTAAACCCTAAAACACTACCCCCAGCACAACCCTACCCCCAGTCCGTTCCCCACACTGAAACACTTCCCTGCACGACCCCCCAACACTACCCTAAACCCTAAAACACTACCCTACACTACACAAACACCACAACACTACCCTAAACCCTCAAACACTACCACCAGCACGACCCTGCCCCTACCACCAGTCCGGTCCCTACACTGAAACACTAGCCTGCACGACCACCCAACACTACCCTAGACCCAAATACACTACTCTACACTACAAAAACACAACTACACTACCCTAAAACCTAAAAGACTACCCCCTGCATGACCCTCCCCTACCCTAAACCCTTAAAAACTACACAGTCCCTCTTACCTCTCTCTCCTCGTGGTTCCTCTCTTCTCCTTCAAGCGTGGTTCCTCTCTTCTCCTGGTTCCAGCATCGTCAGAGGTGCACGGAGTCTTGAAAACGGTGAGTATGCAGAGGCAAGCGCATCGCGCATGCCTACGACCGCCCTGGCCGCGTATCCTCATTGGTGACCACCTTTCACGAACGTGTTCTTGATCGTATGGCGTTGCGCTCCATCATTTTTGCGTCATTTCTAGTACGTTCGGTTTCTTTCTAGTGCATGGTTGATATAAACATAGAAATAAAAAAAGGTCTGCTACTTCCATTGAAGGTGAACTGGCTTTGGTACGGAGCCGTTTTGTACTAAGCGTTATTGCATTTTAGTTCCACAGAACAACAGGTTTAGTTTAGAAACCTGTGAGTTGCGTATTTAACATTCAGTGAATTAAACGTATATCGTAAGCGTGGTTGACTTATTTATGAACGATGGCAATTTGTGCGTCTCATCCTAAAAAAATATATTATGAATTTGTATCGCCGAAGTTTTTTCTGTATTGACTGGGCTAATTAGATAATAGTTCTTGTCCCAAAGTGACCATGTGTCATTGCACTGTTTAACCCCTTGCATGCTCGGGACGGCCCCCGGCCATCATGCGTCACTGTGGGCGTGTGTGGAGGATGGCCGGGGGCCGTCCGAATCCCGCCCACTATTCAAATCGCCCGCACAGCGCGAAAATTTGCGCCGCATGGAAGGGGTTAAAATAATGTGTAGGAGTTCACAATATATGAACTATGGGAGTTCACAATGTATGAACTATAGTGGGTGAACAGCCATTAGTACGCGGCTGGGATAGCATTACAACGCATGCGATGTAACAACTTGCGTAGTAAAGGCTACGCGTTGTTACATCGCATGCGTTGTAACGCTTGCGAAGTAATGGTATGCGGTGTAATAGCCGCGTACTAATGGCTGTTCACCCATGAGTAGTGCCTAAATAATTGGATGAGTGCATGCTTACTGCCTGGGTGATTATATGAGTGTATGTTTGGTGCTTAGGTGATTGCATGACTGCATGGGTACTGCCTAGGTGATTGTATGAGTGCCAAGTAGTGCTTGGGTGAATGGATAAGTGCATGGATAGCACCTGGCTGACGGAATGAGTGCATGAGCAGAATATGGGTGATTCCATGAGTGCATGACTAGTGCCTGGATGACTGCATGAGTGGATAAGTACTGCCAGGGTGAATGAATTCGGGTATAAGTAGTACCTGAGTGATGGTAAGAGTGCTTAACTAGTACCTGAGTGAATGGATGACTGTATCAGTAACGTCTAGGGGGTCATTACGATGTCGTAACATCCGCCACCGCCGAGCTGTTGGTGGCGACCGTCACGACATCGTAATGAGTAATACCCCCTCACGGCGGAAGCAAAGTGCGTCCGCCGCTTTTCCGCCGGTCGGCAATCGTTAGGATTGCCGGCCGGGCGGACTTGGCTCTAATATGGTGGCAGTGCCTAGCAGGCACCGCCATCCATATTAGTATGCATGCGGTCAAAGGCCTTTCCATGGCGGCGATGCCGCCATGGAAAGGCTGGTGTGGAATTGCTTTGGGGGCCCATTGCGGGCCCCCGGGAGGGTGGGGGGTGGTGGGTGCACTTGGGGGTACCAATTGTAGGAGAGTAGGATCTGCTTCACATGGGTACCCCCACTTTTTGCTGATGATTCACTGTTTTTCGACCTTAGTCTGGCTGGGGCCCTGCTAATCAGAACCCCAGCCTAGCTGCTTCCTCTCTAAAATGGTTTCCATGTGCCTTAGGCACATCTCTGATTGGAATCTGGAGTGCCCTTATAAGTCCCTAGTATATGGTATACTATGTACCCAGGGCATAGGTACCTCAGAGGCCTACCAGGGGCTGCAGCATGTATTGTGCCACCCCTGGAAGGCCATCCAAACTGACACCACAGGTCTGCTACTGCAGCCTGGGTAAGGTGGTGCATGCACCCCTTACTGTGATATAGGCTACCTATATCAATATATACATACACACATATAAACCTATAAGTCACTCCTATGGCAGGCCTTATCAATCCTGAAGGCAGAGTGCGTGGTTCCTATGTGAGAAGGTGCCCCTGCGTGAGCAGGGCCCCTCTGCAGCGTTCGGAGACCCTTCTCTGATGCTGTTTGTAGTGCAGCCTGACCATATACTCTTAAGCGCATTATAACCTCGCGTTAAATGCTAACTTGTCGTGTTTGGTGTCAAACATCTTGGAATACTACCCCCCCGCCAGGTATGCCCGGTACTGACTTTCCAGAGCCCTGGCATCACAAAATGGATGCCGCTGCCACAGACACGAGTCTGGCCTCCTGTTGCTGACCGAAACTCCGGCAGAGGAGGCCTGGACAATAGGTTTCCTTTCCCAGGGAGGTGTGACCACCTCCCCAGACAGGATAGTGTGTATTGGGGCTGGGCGGGAGCACTCTCTGGTGCTTTGAAGTCCTGCACTGGGGGCACATTTGGTGTCCCTGTGCATACCCCAGTTCAAACTGTCTCAGGGGCTTCCAGCCCCTGCTCTGGCACGAAACTGGACAAAGGGAAAGGGGTGTAAACACCCCTCTGCCCTGGCCCTCCCATAGGTGGGGCCACAGAGTATGTCCAACCCCCTACCTTAGTATAAGTAGGGGAACCCAGTCCTTAGGACTTTAGATTTACCTGGACGAAACTCTGACACAGAATCCTGGACCTTTGACGCTCTACTTCAAGATTAGAGGACTGAAGAATCTCCCTTGGGGTCAAGGAGTGACTCCCCTGCTTGGCAGGCACCATAGAAGCAATTGTCCGGTCTGCATCGCTGAAGCTCCCGTCGGATGCCGAAGTCTTTGCATCACCAGAGGTAGATTTCCAGACTTCCCCGAGGCTGCCCTGAGTCCCCAGCAAAGCTGAGGCCCGTAGCTGTCGTGGGTAACGTGGAACCGTGACCCCTGGACACCGATAGCATTTGCAAGTGCATCCTCTTCTGGGTCTCCCACAAAGTCGTGCTTTGGGCTCCGAGTATCCCCAGCCTCCATCACCAACTGCACCGAAGATCACTGGCCTCCACTCCACGAGTGTCCTGTGAGCCAGCTCCACATGCACCGCCTCGAGGCTGCTTTGCGGTCGCTAGTCCGTTGGCTAGTAGGCCCTCACGAAGGCCAATTTTTTTCTGCTTGGGCTCCCTGATTGCTCCAGGTGTGCTCTGACTTATCCTCGCTGGGTGAGTCTCCCAGACCTTGCTGGTCTGCAACATCGTCCTTCTATTTCCACAAGACTTGCCGTTGCCAAGGCTTGTTGGGTCCAATCCGGTCGCTGACACCCCTGCAATCGACAAACGTCGTGGAACAGCTCGAATCCAGCTCCTGGTTGTCGTCGACGCCTCCTGGACCTCGTGGCTGAAGAGTCAAGACGACCGTCAACCTACCTGAAGCACTCGACATCGGTGGGCATCTGCTCATCGCCTTCCTGGTCACTGGCTAGTGACCCAGACTCTGTCCCCTCTGCTTTCAGGTTCTTCAGATCTTCGATCCACCTTTGGATCCACCCGAACACTTTCGACTTGGCCGCCAGCAGCACTTTGCAGCAGATCGCCATTGAAAGCGACGACGAAACCCGACCCCGAAAGACACCTATGCACCCGGCTCCCCTGGGTGAGGTAACTCGAGTACTCCGGTGCTCCCGTGGGTATTGACACTAGAACAGCCTAGTTCTCAAAGGGTTTGCTCCAAGTCCTCCTCTAAGTGTCCCTTTTCTTTTAAATTCTAATCGCGACTTTCCCCATAGAAGTTAACGGTGGTTCGCGGCTGTGTTCATACACTGCACGCGTCCCCGTGGGTCCCCTGTGTCACTGCCTTGGGTGGTTCCTTGTGGTCCAAGCACTTCTACAGGCTCTAGGCCTTGTGTCTAGCTCAGTCGTGGTTCTTATACCACTTTATTGGTATATGGTTTGGTACGCCCCTGGGGCTCAAACGTGTATTTGTGCTATTACTGTAGATAACTAACTCGTAACGTATGTACTTTCGAACTCTAGCCTCATAAAGAGACTAGAGGGTGTGTTTAGTAATAAATACATATATTTTGAATATATACCTGGTGTGGTCCTCTTTCATTTGGTCACTCAAGAGATTATAGACTGGTAAAACAAGCTGCTTTACATTCCTTCAAGACTTAGCCTGAAGGCTGCTCTCCATAGCTACCACTAGGATAGCTTTCAATAAAGGTTGTCTTTAACCTATCTCCAATAAGGGGTTGTTTGGACTGGTGCAAGGTGCCCACTATAATTAGTGGACAGCATATGCCAGGCCAACTTCTCACATTGGTGTGCAGCGTGTGGGATTCCAGCTTGCTATTGTTTTACCAGATAATCTCAATTGAATTGATCAACTGAAAACCACTAAGGGTACCTAAGGTACATATAAATCAAGCTTAGCAATACAGTAAGTTCTACTGAACTTAGAGTTGTGTGTTAAGGGACAGCACACCTTTCTACAACTCAAGAGAGTTTAGTAGGCCACACTAGAGTAGGTAGTGCATACACCACACCTCACTAGTAATGTCTTCAAAGCCAGGACCCAGTGAGTCCTTGCCAGAAGCCAGTGGGCTTCTTCCTCCAAGTATGATAAACTCCCATTCTTGGAATTGAGAGCATTATGCACTACTAGGAAGTTGAAGACAGGCAAAGTGCTAGCACCCAACACCTCAGGGAGGTGTTACTAGCTGATGATCTCAGCAGGCCCCTAGGGTCTGAAGGGGTAGGCAAAGAGGGTGGGGCAGAAGATGAGGAATGGGCCAGGGGTGAAGAAACCCAGGCCCCCCACTCTGAAACTGGCCAGGAAGGTGAAAATGACCTTGCCCTGGAAAACCCAATTCCTCCTGTGGAGGAGGAGGAGGGAGAGGATCAGACTGACCTCCCTTTGTCCCCCAGGAAGAGTTCTGAGTGTGCCCAGAAGGTCTAGGTCTCCTTCTCAGGAGTCTAACCACTCTGACACCTCAATAGGGACCTCTGTCTCCTCTCATAGGAGGGAATCCTCTCATGAGAGGAGAAAGAGACTGATTCAATATGAGCAAACTCAGCTTGAACTCAGGAAACAGCAATTGGCTATAGACAGGGAGTCCCTAGATCTCTATAGAGAGAGACAAAAGTTGGGACTAGAGTCCCATGGTGGCAGCAGTTTCCCCAAAGATAGGGAAAGGTCTTATGACCATAGAAACCTGAGCAAGATTGTCCCTCCCTACCAGAGTGGGGATGATATCCACAAATGGATAACTGCTCTAGAGAGGGCCTGTAAAGTATTAGGGTCCCTCAGGAGCAGTGGGCAGCAATCTTGTGGCTCTCCTTTGCAGACAAAGGTAGAGACAAGCTCCTCACTGTTAGAGAGGAGGATGCTGATAATTACAAAGTCTTGAAGAGTGCTCTAATTGATGGGTTTGGCCTAACCACTGAACAATACAGGTTAAAGTTCAGGGATACCCAAAAAGCACAGACTCAAGACTGGGTGGACTTTGTTGATTGTTCTGCCAAGGCTCTGGAAGGTTGGTTATTGGGCAGTAAGGTATGTGACTTCACAGGATTGTACAATCTGATAATGAGGGAGCAGATTCTTAATAACTGTCAAAATCAGCTGTTGCATCAGCACCTGGTAGACTCTGATCTGACCTCTCCCCAAGAATTGGGAAAGAAGGCAGACAAATGGGTCAGAACCAGGGTGAAGCAGAAGGTACAGAACCAAGATGGTGACCCTAAGAAGCAAGATTCGAAAACCTCTGATAAGGGTGGGGAGAAGGGTAAAGATCAAAAGTCTTCACAAGGCCCCCAAAAATCTTCTTCAGGTGGGGATTCACAGTCTACCAAAGGGAAAGGCCAAAGGAAACCATGGTGCAAGGTCTGTAAGCAAAAGACCCACTGGACCAGTGATTGCACCAAGTCCAAAGACTCGACTCCAGCCCCCACCAATGCCCCTAAGGCACCTCCTCCCCCTAGTGCAGTTACAGTTGGTGGTGGGACTACACAAGCCAAGGGTTTAGTAGGGTTGACCCTGGGTAAAGAGATGAGCTCTGACCTAGTCAGAGAACTCACTCAGGCTGTCCTAGTCTGTGATGGAGGCATGGATATGACCTCCTCTGTGAGTCCCAGTAATCTGGGCAAGTACAGACAACAGCCTTTAATCAATGGAAGAGAGGCTTTGGCATTTAGGGACACAGGGGCAAGTGTCACCATGGTGACACAAGACCTTGTGAATCCTGGGCAGATAATACTTGGTGAAATGTACCAAGTGACCAATGCTAGCAACGTCAGAACAGACCATACTCTGGCAGTTGTTAACTTCTCCTGGGGAGGGGTAACTGGCCTTAAGAAGGTTGTGGTAAGTGCAGACCTACCCGTTGAATGCTTGCTTGGCAATGACTTAGAAACTTCAGCTTGGGCAGAAGTGGAGCTCAGGGACCCATGCAGAAATCCTGGGGATCCCTGCAGATGTGTTTGCTGTGACCAGGTCACAAGCCAAAATGTCTAGCACTGAACAGGCCTTGGATTCTGGAATAATGGACCAAGTGCCCTCCAAGAAGAGGAGTAGTAGGGTAAAGGCAGTGCCTTCCCCCTTGGCTCAGAAGGAAGATCAGACCTTGAGGGGATGATCTCAGTCCTGAGGAAGGAACTGTCCCAGAGGAGCTTGAACCTGAACAGGTTGAGTTCTT
This sequence comes from Calotriton arnoldi, assembly GCA_963921515.1. NCBI lineage: Eukaryota > Metazoa > Chordata > Amphibia > Caudata > Salamandridae > Calotriton > Calotriton arnoldi. The sequence goes on from CAWUFW010002919.1 coordinate 1,183,650, forward strand.
GGGGACATGGGGACCTTCCAGGGCAGATCTGAGCCAGGAGCAGCAGAGCTGCCCTCTCTTGAACCCCTCAGACAGCAAGCTGCTGCTGAGGCTGCTGGGAAAGCTAGTGGTCCCCATACTGTGTATTGGGATGATGGACTCTTGTACTCAGAGTGTAGAGACCCCAAGCCTGGTGCTACCAGGAGGTTGGTTATACCTTTGAAGTTCAGGGGCTTCCTATTGACCCTAGCCCATGATATTCCCTTAGCAGGTCACCTGGGCCAGAACAAGACTTGGGACAGAATTGTCCCTCACTTTCACTGGCCCCACATGTCTGAAGACACCAAGGAGTTTTGTCGCTCCTGTGTAACCTGCCAGGCCAGTGGCAAGGCAGGTGGCACTACAAAGGCCCCCATGATACCACTACCTGTGGTGGGGGTTCCCTTTGAAAGGGTGGGGATTGACATTGTTGGTCCCATGGATCCCCAAATAGCATCTGAGCACAGGTTTATCCTGGTGGTAGTGGATCATGCCACCAGGTACCCAGAGGCTATTCCCCTTAGGACCACTACATCACCTGTGGTGGCAAGGGCCCTCCTGGGAATTTTCTCAAGAGTGGGCTTCCCTAAGGAGGTTGTATCAGACAGGGAGGCAAACTTTATGTCTGGATACTTAAAAGCAATGTGGAAGGAGTGTGGAGTGACTTACAAGTTCACCACACCCTATCACCCACAATGCAATGGTTTAGTTGAGAGATTCAACAAAACCTTGAAGGGCATGATTAAAGGGCTCCCAGAAAAGCTTAGGCGAAGATGGGACATACTCTTGCCCTGCCTTTTATTTGCGTACAGGGAGGTGCCTCAAAAGGGGGTTGGCTACAGCCCTTTTGAACTTTTGTTTGGTCACCCTGTCAGGGGTCCACTATGCTTGGTGAAGGAAGGATGGGAGTTACCTCTCAAGCCCCCAAAGCAAGACATAGTGGACTACGTACTTGGTCTCCGCTCCTGGATGGCTGAGTATATGAAAAAGGCAACTAAAAACCTTGAGGCTAGCCAGGAACTTCAAAAGGAATGGCATGACCAAAAGGCTGTGCTGACTGTTTACCAGCCAGGACAGAAGGTGTGGGTGTTGGAGCCAGTGGCCCCAGCAGCTCTCCAAGACAAATGGAGTGGACCCCACACCATTGTTGAGCAGAAGGGTGAGGTTACCTACTTAGTAGACCTAGGAACACCCAGGAGTCCCCACAGGGTTCTCCATGTCAACAGGTTAAAACCATATGTGGACAGGGCAGACATGGGCTTGCTCATGGCTACTGATGAGGGACAGGAGGAAGAGAGTGACCCACTCCTGACCTGCTCTCACAGAACCCTGGTGATGAGTCAGTGGATGGTGTAGCCTTGGCAGGCAGCCTCACTACCCAGCAGCAGACTGATTGCAAACAGGTGCTCAATCAGTTCAGACACATATTCTCACTGACACCCAGTCAGACTACCTGGTGCACTCATGAAGTGGACACTGGGGACAGTCTGCCTATTAAAAATAAGATGTATAGGCAACCTGACCATGTCAGGGACTGTATCAGGACAGAAGTCCAGAAGATGTTGGATTTGGGAGTTATTGAACCCTCAGATAGCCCTTGGGCTAGTCCAGTGGTCCTTGTGCCAAAACCTCACACCAATGGTGGGAAAAGAGAGATGAGGTTTTGTGTGGACTACAGGGGTCTCAATGCAGTCACTAGGACTGATGCCCATCCAATACCTAGGGCAGATGAGCTAATAGACACTTTGGCCTCAGCCAAGTATCTAAGCACATTTGACCTGACAGCTGGCTACTGGCAGATCAGACTAGCTGATGATGCAAAGCCAAAGACAGCATTCTCAACCCCTAGTGGGCATTATCAATTTGTGGTGATGCCCTTTGGTCTGAAGAATGCACCTGCCACTTTTCAGAGGTTGGTGAATACAGTCCTTACAGGTCTGGAAGCCTATAGTGCAGCATATCTAGATGATATTGCTGTCTTTAGCTCCACCTGGGAGGATCACCTGGTCCACCTCAGAAATGTTTTACAGGCCCTGCAGAAAGCAGGCCTGACTATCAAGGCCACCAAGTGCCAGATAGGGCAGAGTCAGGTTGTGTACCTGGGCCACCTTGTGGGTGGAGGCCAGGTTCAACCACTGCAGAGCAAGATCCAGACCATCATGGACTGGACTGCTCCAACTACCCAGACTCAGGTGAGAGCCTTCTTAGGCCTGACTGGGTACTATAGGAGATTTGTCAAGGGGTATGGATCAATAGTGACACCCCTGAATGACTTAACTTCCAAGAAAATGCCCAAAAAGGTTCAGTGGACAGTTAGCTGTCAAAAGGCATTTGATGACCTGAAGCAGGCCATGTGCACTGCTCCCATTCTACAGAGTCCTGATTACTCCAAGAAGTTCATTGTTCAAACTGATGCATCTGAATTGGGGGTAGGGGCTGTACTGTCACAATTGAATGATGAAGGTCAGGATCAGCCAGTAGCTTTCATTAGCAGAAGGCTGACCCCTAGAGAGAAACGTTGGTCAGCCATTGAGAGGGAGGCCTTTGCTGTGGTCTGGGCTCTGAAGAAGTTGAGGCCATACTTGTTTGGTACTCAATTCCTTGTTCAAACAGACCATAAGCCCCTCTTATGGCTAAAACAAATGAAGGGTGAAAACCCCAAACTGCTTAGGTGGTCCATTTCCTACAGGGGATGTACTTCACAGTGGAACATAGACCTGGGAGAAACCATGCCAATGCAGATGGACTCTTCTAGGTACTTCCACTTAGAACCTGAAGACTTAACTGGGCAAGGTTAGTTTAATGTCCCTACGTTTGGGGGGTTGTGTAGGAGAGTAGGATCTGCTTCACATGGGTATCCCCACTTTTTGCTGATGCTTCACTGTTTTTCGACCTTAGTCTGGCTGGGGCCCTGCTAATCAGAACCCCAGCCTAGCTGCTTCCTCTCTAAAATGGTTTCCATGTGCCTTAGGCACATCTCTGATTGGAATCTGGAGTGCCCTTATAAGTCCCTAGTATATGGTATACTATGTACCCAGGGCATAGGTACCTCAGAGGCCTACCAGGGGCTGCAGCATGTATTGTGCCACCCCTGGAAGGCCATCCAAACTGACACCACAGGTCTGCTACTGCAGCCTGGGTAAGGTGGTGCATGCACCCCTTACTGTGATATAGGCTACCTATACAGGCAGGTGGCCGGTCCCGTTACCACTGGGATAGCGGGCGGACTGAAGTCCGCCCGCCATCCTAATGACCCCCCTAAGTGATTTTAGGAGTGCATGTCTTTGCCTGGGTGATTGGATGAGTGCATCAGTAGTGCCTGGATGATTGCATGAGAGCAGGGGTAGAGCTTGGGTACTTATGACTCCATGGGTAGTGCATGGTTGTTTGAATGAGTGTCTGGGTAGTGCCTGTGTGATTGTATGAGTCTAAGTACAGTGCCTGGAAGATTGGATGAGTGCAAGTACAGTGCCTGAATGATTGACTGACTGCAGCTGCAGTTCCTGGATGAATGGATAAAAGCAAGTCTAGTGCCTGGAGGAATGCAAGAGTGAAAGTGCAGTGCCTGGATGAATGAATAAGTGCAAATCCAGTGCATAGTTGATTGCATGACTGCAGGGGTAGTGACTGAGTGAAAAGATAAATCCATGTGTACTGTCTGGGTGATTGGATGAGTGTATAGTTTTGAAGTTAGGATTAGGATCATCAGTTGCACCACATATGTCAGTCTACACATAGAAATACAAACATACAGAATATGTTTTTATTTTCATGCAGACACATCACTATCTACGACCTAGTAGCAGTGTACCTTTTCAGAGAGTTATATGGACTAGTATAGGGGTTAACACATTTGGCAACATGTTTTAAACCACATGTTTCTCTACCAGTTTCATTAGACAGACAGAGTTCACAGTGCCAAGTCTAAGCCAAAATGAAAGGCCGACTTTGTGTGTTCAAGTGTTTCCATGATGGCTACCTAGCTAAAAGATCTGTGCCTCTGGGACTGGAAGGTGAAGTAACTCTGACAATTTATCTGCAAGGATATAATAGACTGTATAGTTTTTAGGTTATGGTCGTCACCTGCACCACACGTGTCAGATTATATGTAAAAGTACAAACATACCTGAGACATGGTAGGAGTCAGACATTCAAACTTGACAGAGTACGCTTGCAGTTTCAAGCAGACAGATCGCTATTTATGGTTTACTTGCAGTTTTACTTTCTGAAAAAATATATGGTTTAGGATAGATGTTAATACACTTGGAAACATGTATTAAACCTCTCATTTCTCTACCAGTTTCAATATAGAGACAAAGCTTCCAGTGCCAGGCCTAAGACAAAATGAAAGGCCCACTCCTGTTATGGCACTCTTATTAGTATCAGCATCTTTGTAGAGATCTTGATGAGGGTGTCAGTGTGTTTTAGGGGTAAGATGACACTTGTAAAGAATCCTTTAAGTAGTAGAATACCTCTGTTTCAGTCCCTGTGGTGTATAAATGTGTTTTGAAGAAGCTGCATGGATCAGTTTCTGCTTTTTAAACAGAGCAGCCGGGGATGAAGCCGTTTGATCTAGTCCTTCCATGATGCCTGCCTAACAAACAGATCTGTGCCTCTGACTGAATGTTGAAGTAGCTCTGATAATATTTGCCCCAGAGGTATGATAAACTGTATCGTTTTCTTCGGTTAGGGTCATCACCTGCACCGCATGTGTCACACCACACGTAGAAATACAAACATACCTGACACATGCTAGCAGTCAGACATTCAAACTTGACAGAATATGTTTTCAGTTTCAAGAAAACTCATCACTATCTACGGCCTAATTCCACTGCACATTTGCACAGATTTACATGTAGTAGGATAGAGGCTAATACATTGGTCAGTATGTTTTAAGCCGCATGTTTCTCTACCAGCTTCATTAGAGAAGTACAGCTTCAGATGCCAGGCCTAAGTCAAAATGAAAAGCCGACTCCTGTCATTGCACTCTTATTACTGTCAGCATCTCTCCATAGATCTCAATGAGTGTGTTAGTTTCTTTCAAGGATGAGGTGACACATGTATAGTAGCCTGTAGGTGTTAGACTAACTCTGTTTCAAACTGTATGCTCTGTAAATGTGTGTAGAAGAAGCTGCACAGATCACTTTCTGGGTATCATAGAGAGCAGTGGGGTATGAAGCTGATTCTACAAGTGCTTCCATGAGGCCTGCTTAGAAAAGAGATCTGTAGTTCTGGGACTGAATGGTGAAGTAGCTTTGTCAATATTTGCCCAGGAGTATAATAGACTGTATAGTTTTTAAAGTAGGGTCATCAGCTACATTAAAGATTTCAAACTACGCGTAGAAGTACAGACATTGCTGAGACATGGTAGAGGTCAGACATTCAAACTTGACAGTAAACATGTTCAATTTTGAAGCAGACACATCACTATCTACGGCCTATTGCAGTGTACGATACCAGCACAAGCCCAGGAGGGGTTGCAAATCCACTGCGTCCCCAGATATCCAACTGGGATTTTCTTTAAATTTCTCAGCAACTGCTGAACGGATTTACACCATTTAACAAAAAGGTCACTTTATGGACCAAGAGCTACCGTTTTGCCAAATTTGGTTTAATTCTGTTCAGCATTTCGGGCTGTAGCCACATGTAAAGTTACCTGTGGAAATTAACATGGAGAAAAAGTGTTTTGGCACCTCCACTTTTTCTCGCCTCCTAGTTGACGGATCACCCCGAAACTTTAAAGACAGCAGCTGAAGTGACTGGTGTATTGGTTTTGAAAATGTCGCAAGGATTCGTCAAATGATGCCAAAGCTATTGGCAAATGGAAAAAACGTTCTTCCTATGGAAACTACATCCAAACTATAACTATAGTTTGTGGTGACATATGTATAAGGAGAGTGGTTAATACACTTGGGAACATGTTTTAAACCTCACATTTCTCTACCAGTTTCATTACAGAGGCAGATCTTGCCTAAGCCAAAATACCTCATTGAGTGTGTCAGTGTCTTTTAGAGGTAAAATTCCCCCTGTAAAGTAATCTATAGATACTAGACTACCTCTGTTTCACACTGCCTACTCTGTAAATGTGTGTAGAAGATGCTCCATGGATCACTTTCTGTTTATTATATAGGATAGTCGGGTCTGAAGCTGTGTGTTCAACTGCTTCCATGAGGCCTACCTTTCAAAGAGATGTGTGCTTCTGGGACTAAAGGTTAAGTAGCTCTCAAAATATTTGTATAGGAGTATAATATATCGTACAGTTTTTAAGTTATGGCCACGAGCTGCACCACATGTATCAGAGTATATATAGAAGTACAAATATACCTGAGACATGGTATTAGTGAGACAATCAAACTTGACAGAATACACTTTCAGTTTCAAGCAGACATATCAATATCTGCGGCGTAATTTCAGTGTATCTTTGAGGAGAGTTATATGGACTAAGATACAGGTAAATACACTTGGCAACATGTTTTTAAGCTCACATTTCTATGCTAGTTTAATTAACAGATAGAGCTTGCAGTACAAAGTATAATGCAGAATAAAATCGGTACTACTGACATGACAAATATATTTGTGTCAGCATATTTATAGAAATCTCAATAAGTGCGTTACTGCTTTCTAGAGGTGGGATGACACATGTAAAGTAGCCATATAAGTACTACATTATCTCTGTTTGACACCAACAAGATATTCATACATTTAACTATTGTACAGTAGTTGAGTGACATATTTCAAATAAATATAGAGTACATCACCAACATTACGTGCTAAATGCTTACTTTCCAAGTAATGTACACAGATCATCGAGTAAATGTATTTTTGGAGTACTATTGTCCTAAATAGTACTAAAGGTGGTTTCAATGTTGAAGTGTAATTTTGAGAACACGCCTCTAAGAAGATGTAATGGGCCACAATTTTCCAATGGATTAATGACACTAGCTTCAGTGGCTAGGTTATGACTTCAAAAACCATAGAGATTAAAATTCTGCACCTCTTATTAGGAGACTATTATTCAATTATGTTACTTACATACCCTCCAAACTAATGAACTGCACCCTGAGTAGGCACTCAAAATGTTAATAGGCTAGTTTCAACTAGTGCTTCGATTCTCTTCCTAATGATGCCATGATATGAATGTGCACAGGGAAGGTATTGGTTGGCAACTAGTCCCCTTCACAGTGATTCTTCAAAGAAGAAGCACTTTGAATCTAAACCTTTAATATAGATACATCCTGTAGGCACTGTCATATCTAAATTTCCTTCATTACCAGATGAAAACCTAGGAGAGCAGATGTGGATGAGTAGGGGAGACACATGGGCAGGGGAGATGTGAGAGCCACAAAGACACATGGGCAGTGGAGATGCTCACAGGGCAAATTTGTGAGGCAGACACATTAACAGTTGAGGCATGAGGACATTGAAGACTCAATCCAGAGGAGGTTCAGGGATAGAGGATGCATAGTAAAAGGGAGGTGTGTGTCGGGGAGTAAGTTATCAGGAGAAAGACCAAGGAAACAGTGGTTCTGGTTCACAAAGGTAAGTTTATGATTGTTTGCTATTCACGAAGGTATTTTACTATTAGCATGTTTATGCCTACGGAGTCTCCACACATAAAAAGATAAGACTGTCCTATCTTTTTCTGAGCAGAGACTCCTCAGTTTTGAAGATACTACTATTAAAATACTTTTGTGAATTGTAAACAATTAGAAATTTACACATAAGTGTAGGTTTACCTTTGTGAATCATGCTCCAAGCCTTTGTCCTATAGTTTTGTTTTAACCATGCAGCAGGATCTAGAAGCTCTCCCTCTAGCTCCTTTCATTCCACCACCAGCTTTACCCCAGACCAGCTTCTCTTCCCAATCTTAACTTATCATCCATTCACATAATTACATGTTCAAACCTACCATCTAATTTCTGCACTTATTCCACATCTAAGTTCCTCTCCTTGTCCCCACAGCCTGCTTTTACAAAATCACCTCTCCCCTACCACTTATTATTTTCCTTGATTGATCCCCTTCTATGCCCAATTCTTTGCTCTCCCACAAATCCTACTTTCACTCACCTACATCTTGGGCAATCATCTTCCCACTCACCAATCTCTATTGCCTCACCTTATTTTATCACTACACCCTCCTCCTTTTACCCTCATACTTAGGCGCTGTCAGCAAATTCTTTTTTTACCTCTCACCTCACCCCTTCTATTTCCTAGCTCGCCTCTCAATAAGACACATTTTGTTTCCTACTGATCCCTCCCGTGCCTATTGCCCTCCTCTTTCCATATCCCTTACAGAACCATTCCTCTTCCTCCTCCTTTTCCCACTTCCCACTACTATACTTCTGCCCTGGATCCAGCCATTGCAGCTGGCCTAACAGTCTGTAATTCTACCTACCTTTGGAAACAATAAACCACTTCACCCTAGAACCATATCTGTACCTAATGAGATGTGACCTATGCCTCCTGCCAAGAAAGAGAGAATAATTTTTACCTGGCCATCTTGAGCTAAGAAAAGCCAAGGTATAGGATTGTAAAATCAAGGTGCTTAGGCTCCTGCGCCCTGAGCATTATTTCTCTCTCACATGATAGCGGTCTTACATTTTTTAAACTGCTACCCTTCTTACAATGTATAAATTATATTCTATTTATGCACTATTGGGTGAGTATCGTAGGTGGGTAGTATAGATGCATGTGAGCAGAGGTGAAAAATGAAGTTAAGATTTATAGGCTGGTCCTTAACCTCTGACACCGTCGAACCTTAGCTCCTATGTTCTGCTCAATTCAATGAATGGCACTGCATCCATTCCACAATTTGCAAGATAATTGTCAGGTCCTCATTCCACATGTTAGTTAACTGTTTGATGCGTTTGAACACAAGTCAGTAGAACAAGTATGCCTGTCCCTAAATCATACATGCAATTTATTTCTACTTTTAGGAAAAACAGATATTTACAATACAAATATAGTTTATTATAATTAAAACAAATTAACTTATCATTTAAAACAAGCATTAGCATACTTGACTGACCATATTGTATAATATATAAAACACGTTTTAATCATGGCTCGGGGGTTCATATTTATTTAAATAATAATGTACATTCTCTAAATTAATATTTGCCTAATTATATAATTTATAAGTTTATAATTCCGTCAATTGCAAGATAAAAACATACTAATATTTGAATAATGTGATATGCTTGTTGGAAATCTGCCTTATCTGCATGCTCACTCCAGTTTTTTTGCCTTTTTCTGGACCCTATAGTGTGATTGTCTTTAGAACTCTGTCCCCTTTACCCCTGCTAACCAGCAATAAAGTGCCCCTTCTCCCCCTGTAAACATGATTCAATTGGCTTATTTCTGAATGGCAGACTTGCCTTCTCTGTAAGTACTTAGGGGCTCATTTATGAAAAGTGACGCATCGCTGCGTGAAAACAGCGATGCGTCACTTTTCATTGCGCCTTCCTTGCGACATGCTGAATGCGTCATATTTACAGTATGACGCATCATGTCGCAAGGAGTCACAGATACGTCAGTATTTCTGATGTATCTGTAGGCGCAAAAGTGACGCATTGCTGGAGTGTGTCACAAAAGTGACGCAACTCCAGCAATGTGTACTTTCACATGGGCAAGTCCCATGATGTTAGAGCCTGAGGCAGGCGTAAGATTTTGACGCATTAGCGTCCAAGAAATGGCGCAGTGAAATCTTATAGATTTCACTGCGTCACTTCTGCAACTCTTTGTTGCGTCAAAACGCCCCCCTTGCATACATTATACCTGGCGCAGGTATAATGTTGCGCAGGGGGTTTACAAAGTGACGCATCTACCTAGATGCGTCACTTTGTAAATATGACGCAACCAGGCGCATTTTTTACGCCACTGGTGCGTCACAAGAAGTGACGCACCGGCGGCGCAAAAGTGACGCAAGGGCTCATAAATAAGCCCCTTAGTGTATGCTGCCGAAAGTGGACCCAAGGCCTGGAAGTTAAATGCCACTTCTGGACTAGAGCACCTATTGTGCCTTCCACTACATGGGCTGGGCAAATATGGCTCAGGACTACCATGTGTAGCCTGGCTGATGCAGTGTAAAACTTGCAGCGTGACCTGTCAACAAAACTCTTTTCGAGATATTAGCTATTGGTAAGTCACCCATATTTAGGCATTGTAGCCCACTAGGCATGGTGCATGGTATTTAAAAGTGGGACATGTCGAAAAGTAATGTTAATATTACCATGCCCCTCCAGCAACAAGGCCCAAAAAGCTGTTTTCACTGTGGCAGGCCTAGCTAGCCTAAGTAGAAAAACCACAGTGCAGGCTCAAATACTAATGCTGCTAACTCGGGAGAGGGACAAGCTAGAAAAAATTATTAAAACACTGTTTTAATAGTTATTAAAAGTCCAATTCAACTGTCAAATTAGACTTTTGTTGAATATTAGGGAAAAGTTACTTTTAGAAATTTACCCTTTATGTGCCTGAGCTTTAAGAAGGCTAATTAGCATTAGCCTTTGCCATTTACAGCCTGCATTCAGCTCTGAATGAGGTGTGAACAAGGTTTGGAATTCCTCCAAGAGGCTATACAATAGGTTGACCTAAATGGTCAGGGATGCCTCCTCTGAGCTCTGCAGAATCTTCAGGATGGGGGCTATGTGCATCCTGTTGACACCACCCACTCGAATACTGCCTGGCAGGCCATTTTGAACCACAAAAAACACTTTGGCATACTTGAAAGGGGGAAAACAAGATGCCAGGACAATTCTTGTGTTTCACTTGTGTATCGCCTGGTTATGTGCTGTAAAACCCTGCCTTTGTCAGATCCACATTAGTACCCACTGCAAAACATATCCGAGCAACAGTTCCAAGGTGAATTTCAACTTTGTCCCACACGGAGATCTCCACACCTTTGAAAAACAACTTGGTTCACTGGGACTTAGATTTTGCGACCAAAAATTGAAAAGCTGCATGGCGTTAGCAGGGCTAACCTGCTTCAGTTATCTGACCTGTGGTTTCACAGCAGTGGTTACAGTTTCTGCTTCAACCAGTACGCAGAAGATTTTCAACACACAAAAAAGGGATGAAGCCAGTCAATCAATAAAAAGCTTTATTCGCTCTCACATAGTAAATCATAAAAGCATTATATAAAGTTCAATACATTACACACATTATAAGTAAAAATAATAAAAACAAATACATAGTACAGCTAAAACAGAAGAGCGTTGGAGCAAAGTGCTTTATAGAGGCAGTATTGTTGACTTTAAAGACTTTCTGCAGTTATTAACAGCCCATAAATGACATGATGTAACATAACAGATGTGCAGGTTTGAAAAGACTGTAAAACAGGAAAGCTGGCCAGCATTGTACAAAGTTTAAGGATCTCAGCAACGGCTTAAATAATCGTTTTCTAAGATCAATATAAAATTTACAAAATATATCAGTCTGCATAGTGCTTTGGTTCGATATATTGTCATAGGGGCATTTAGCTAAAGTTTGTGACCAGTCATTTGTAGCAGGAAAACTGATCAAGCAATGAAACGTTTCCATCATAAACGAATTAATTTGAACCTGTGACAGACATTTTGTACTAATTAAAGATAAGGTTGCATGTCATATGTAACCAGAATCATCTGATTCTTGAGGACACTTAGCTTCAATAATTCTGTGGAGAGCCTTAGATCCTCAAGCAGGGACAGGCACTCCATCATTAATTCATTCCTGTCCAGATCTAATAGAAATCTTTCAACATACTTAAACCACAGTATTTTAGGGGCATTTGGGGATTTAAGACAGTCCCTAATAATTTCAAGGTTTATTCAAGTAGACTCAGATATCCAGATATTAAGCCAGAGCAAAACTGGCTAGGTCTTGATTAGGTCTGCTAGGAATGGCAGGCAAAGGTGGGGCAGCAATTAAGTAGAGCAAATAGCTTCCTTAAAAAAGGATTTTCAGCTGCTTGTAGCAGTTCGCGGTTAGCATGTCCCAACCATCCTACCCCGTATCTAGCAGTACACCGACACTTTGCTTTGTAAATAGTCAACATTTCATTTGTGGGCTTCTTTCTCAAATTCCTAGCAAAATTGGACCGAGCCGTAATTGTTTTAACAAACAGAAGCTTCCTGGAATTAATTGCATGTATCCAGGTACCATCCATGTCAAATAGGATGCCCAGATAGGAAAGGGTTAGAGTAAAACAAATCTATCCATCAGAATGTCACGGCACTTCGTAGACCTTTTCTCACACTTTATAATGAAGGTTTTTCTTATGTTGACTTGTAGTCCCAGGTCCTGCATGTACGTGACAAATTTACTATGTAGGCGCTGCAAACCCAAAGAGGCACGGACCATGAGTACAGCATCGTCAACATAGAGGAGGTTCTGGATTGGTCAATGACCAATTTGAGGAAGGTCAGTGCAGTTACCTTCCACAACACTGCCCAGACTGTTTATATACAAATTAAACAGGAAAGGAGTGAATATGCAACCCTGCCTGGGAAAGGAGTGAGTATGTAACCCTGTCTAAGTGACAAAGTCTGTTTTTGATTTACAACATAATTTTTTTTTGTCAAACTTGGACTTCCATAATTTTCAGTGGGAAAATGTTGTATCTGACCAGGGCACCTTCTCGGTCAGCATCAAATTACACCTTGGTCCCTGTCTACCATTTCCATAGATTGTCATTGGCACTTTGCGCTTTTTTGCAATATTTCTACTTAAACATTTTAAAATTCAGATCTCCGAATCCTCTTATTTAATTTTTGTCATTTTGGTGTCATTTTGTTATTGCTTTTTTTGGTACTTCATAAATACTTTTCACATTGCCCCAAGTTAAGCCTGTCTGCTCTGTACCATAGCTAAATAGGAGTTCAGCTCAGGTTAATGTGGTGACTCTAAGACTTCACCCTGACAAAATCTATGATTATTCTTTGAGGAGGGCAGTCACCCACCCCAAATAATAATCCAATTTCTGACTGTTGTTCACCCGCTTCTGGAATTTTAAACACAAACACCCAACAAAACTCTTTTTGGTGCTATGACTACGCATCTGCATATCTAGTTTATGCCTCTTTTTCCAAAACTTCAAATTCCATTGTTGCGCCACATTTATTTATTAGTCATATATGCCTCAAGTATACCTTTGCTACATCAGTTAACCGTGGCCATCTAAATAAAATATGTATTAATGATTTTTTATCAATATGACAAAATCAACATTGTTTAGAAATCACATAAGGACCAGCCTGGCACTGCGCATTGGTAGTTATTGTTTATCTGTTTCCTTACTTAAGATAATGATTACTGATCTAACATGATCTTAAACATGGGTTGAGTGAGTGAAGAGTCTTCAGATATTAAGGCGATATTGAATAAATACTGGGGCCATGACATAATGGGCTTTGCTGAAGCAGGGCAGAGCTGAGCTCCTGTGTATGTGCCTGCTGTGCGTAAAGTGAACTCACTTAACCCGATATTTCACTGAACTAGTGCTTTATTTTCAGACATTGCAGCCCAGAAACAGAAAAACATAGCCTTGCTCACTGTTTCCAAGGAGCACTGTTTGAAACTAGAGCACTACATCAGAGAAATAGTGGGTTGAAAGAATTCAATTTTCTTACTGGGAGGGGCCATATTATGATGGGATTTATGGCTCAGCACAGAGCAGAGCTCCTGTTTTATGTGCTGGCAGTATGTAAAGTGATTTCAATTGATATTTCTCTGAATTACTGTTTCATTTTCAGACAGTATAGCTCAGATACTGTGAGCAAAATTTGCCTTTTCTATTTCTGAGCTGGGCTGTGTGATGTAATGTGAGCAGTGTGACTCGTGAATTGCCTCGTGCACGAGTTCGTGCCGGCTCGAGTCACACTGCGTCTTTTGATATTGTCATTCTTTGAAATACTGTTGTTGCCCTGTGCAGGAGCGGGCGGTTGGCCGTGATCCCAACTGTTTATTCTGTTACTGCTGGGATCGCTGTCGTCCGGTCGCTGCCGTTGTGGGTGACCTTTGATTGCAATAAAGTTGGAGCTTATTTTGACTTACCTTCGACTCCTAGGCTCATTTCATTTGGCGACGACTTCTGGTCACCCACCGACACCCTTCAGCACCCACTCCTGCAATTTTAAAGATTTTCGGCTTTTCTTCGCCTTGCTTCCAGCTTCCTCCAACTCCTCCACGATCCTGTGGACACGTCTCCTCCTCTGATTGCCTGTTTCCCTCTTCCTTGGCTTCTGCTTGAATTCAGCTTCTCTGCAGCCCTCTAAAGGTGAGGCTTAGGATTGCTTGGCAAAGCAACCCCTACCAGAGGATTCCAGTGACGTCACATATGGCGGCCATCTTGGATCGGGCTGCTTTCACCGATCCAGCCAGGTTTTTATATCCTATTTACATTTATTTACTTGAAATTCACTTCTCAAGTGCATGACTTTGACTTTTCTTCATTTCACTCAAACTATTGGATACTCTTACCATGTTTCAAACCTGGTAATTCATGTGAATTATACTTTCATTGTGATTTCAAGCAATTTCATTCATTTTGAATGTTTTAACGTACTTTCAGTTTATTTGTGCCTATTTTATTGATTCACTATAGCCTCTTCTCAACAACTTGCACAGCCTCCACCCTTTTTGGCTCAACCAGGTAAACCAATTATACAATGGGCACATTGGTTTCACTTGTTCGAAAATCACCATGCAACCATTGATGCTACCAGTTATCGTCTTGAAAGAAAATTGGTATTATTATATGGGAGTTTGGGTCTGACAGCTCAGCAAATTTTCAATAATTTGCTACCCATAACTAGGCCTCGCGGCCAATCGGGTGATGATACATGGAATGCCTATTTAGAGGCTGTTGAAAGAATACGCAAACAATTTACAGAGGAACCAAGCATCATTCTGGAGAGACATAACTTTGTCAAATGCAAGCAATCTTCAGAAGAGGGAATTGAGGAATACGTTGCCGCCTCAAGAATACTAGCAGCTACATATGATTTTGGTGACAATGCCTCCAAAAAAGTAAAATAAAGACTTCTCAGCTGCAGAAATCCTACTCTCAGTGAAGTTCTTGACCTGGCTAAAAGCATCGAAAGATCTATGATCTCTTCAAAGCTTCTAAATCC
Organism: Calotriton arnoldi; assembly: GCA_963921515.1. Classification (NCBI taxonomy): domain Eukaryota; kingdom Metazoa; phylum Chordata; class Amphibia; order Caudata; family Salamandridae; genus Calotriton; species Calotriton arnoldi. Next base: position 1,198,778 of record CAWUFW010002919.1, read on the forward strand.
TACCACTCCAGTGAATTCAGTTTCAAGCTCTGGTCATGACTATAGTGATGATACGTTGTGCGCAGTGGTTGGCACAGAAAAGTCCTTTCTTTAAAGAGGAAACCTCAGGAAAAATTAATCGTACTGCTATCGCTGTGGTTCTAAGAATCATATCAGCAATTTTCCAGCCTGTCCTGCCTTGGGCAAACGTTGTGTCTCTTGCAGGAAAATTGGTCATTTTCACACAGTGTGCAAGGGCAGCAAGACACCTATGCATATAAGCAACATTGATGTTGACATTGACTCATGCGCAGAATCCATTAATAATGTGGTGGTAACTATTGAGTGTAACCATGTTTCAACTTATGTTACAGGTCCGACATGTGATGCTTTTTTGAGAATATTTCTTTCGAGGTGGTGGCAGACTCAGGCTCACCAATCACTATAGTTCGAGACAACACTTTCTATGACAAGTGAGGTAAGGATAAACTCCTTTCCGCTGCGGAGTGCCCCAGGGATCATCACTCAGCCCCACGCTCTTCAACATCTACATGGCCCCCCTCGCCGCCATTGTCAGACAGCATGGGCTCAGCATCGTATCCTACGCGGACGACACTCAGCTCATCCTCTTGCTCACGAAGAATCCCGAAGACACCAGACTCTGCTTTCAGGAAGGAATGAAGAATGTGGCAGCCTGGATGAAGGACAGCTGCCTGAAGCTAAACTCAGAGAAAATCGAGGTCCTCATCCTCGGACCCTGCATCTCCGCCTGGGACAACACCTGGTGGCCCTCTGCCCTCGGGAGCCCACCCACCACTACGGACCACGCTCGTAACCTCGGCTTCATCCTGGACACCTCCCTCTCCATGAACCGCCAGATCAACGCCGTCGCCTCCACCAGCTTCAACTGCCTTCGCATCCTCCGTAAGACCTTCAAATGGATCCCCCCCCCGACTGCAGAAGGACAGTCACCCACGCACTCATAACCAGCAGACTGGACTACGGAAACGCCCTCTACGCCGGAATCAAAAAAACTCTTCTACACAAACCCCAAACATCCAGAACACCGCAGCCAGACTCGTCCTCGGCACACCGCGCCACAAGCACATGACCCTACACCTACGAGGCCTCCACTGGCTCCCCGTCGAAAAGAGGATCACCTTCAAACTCCTCACCCACCCCTACAAATCCCTCAACAACGTCGGACCCAAATACCTAAACGAGAGAGTCTCCTTCCACATACC